>CM075351.1:121847500-123077000 GCA_037693485.1 Kitagawia praeruptora | reverse complement strand
CAAGTAGATCGGAGGGGGAGAGAATCAGCGGGAGGAGAGAAAAGAGAGATTGGGGGTCTCATTTTACAACTCAATTAGCTAAATAGACATACATATATATATATATAGCTACGTTTGTGTGTGTATATAAAATTCGTGTGTATGCGTGGGTGAGTAAGGCGGCGTGGTACGGTGGATGGTGCGACCGGAGGAGCCACCACCGAGCGGTGATGGTGGTGGCAGGCACGCGGTAGCAGTGGTGCGAAGGGGGGGAACCAGTGGTGTTGAGAGGAGTAGAGAGAGAGAGAGAGAGAGAGAGAGAGAGAGAGATGGTTGTGGTGGAGTGGTTCTCCGGTGGGTCAAACGAAATGAAAGGGTACCCTCTCTCCCGGATTTAATTATTTAATTTCCATTTTAGATTAAATTGCAATGATATTGTTTTAATTTTTATGATGTAATTTAGGGAGTCTATACGTGCTAATTGTAATTGTTGGGATTAATCATGGTGTTAATATTTATAATTAGATTATATTTGAAATTCGAGAATATTGTTGTAAGTTCCATATTTAATTCGGAGAGTCGATATTTGTTAATTATAATTGTTCGGGTTTAGTAATTGTATATTGCTAATTGTTAGTTGTTAATTGTTAAGTGCTAGTTGTTATTGTCATATAATGTGGAGTTTATACGAGTTGACTAAATAGTAAATACTTATGTGCTAAATGGTATAAGCCAAGTCGTAGTATTTGATGGCTTTACTATTATGAATGTTATATGTTATTTAGTTTAACTGCGAGGAGTCGTAAAGAGATCATAAGTTCTAAATGTTAGTATTTAAGGACTTGTGTAATTCTCTTCGACTAGATCCTCGGGCTTACGAATATCAATGATTGATTGTCACCAGTATAATTAATATGCTCAAGTGATATGATCATTGATATAGCGTAGGTAATAGTTAATGCTAGGGGTTGTTCCCTAGGGCTTACGAATATCAATAATTGATTGCCACGTGTATCATTAAAATGCGCGAGTGATACGATTATTGATGTAGCGTAAGTAGTAGTTAATGCTAATGTAAATTATTGTGTGTTTACTGCATGTCGAGGCAGAATTTCTTATGTGCTAGGTGCCGCATGTCTGGGCGGGTATTTTTCTTACTTGTTTATATGTTGCTGCAAACTGAGGCAGCTTGATTTTCCTTGGTAATTGCACAGTTGAATTGTGAATTGAAAAACAGGGGAATAGTCCGATAAACGAGTACCTCATGCCGAAATTTTCTAAAAAACCCCTGCATTTAAATTTATTTAACTTATTTGATTTCAATTGTCTAAAGGCATGCTCGAGGGTAACTGTTTGTGTATATACGTGTAAAGGGATTTGTTTCGAGGATTAAAATGTGTCTTGAAGATTAATTGTTTTATTTAGGTGTTAATTCGAGGATGAATTATTGTTTCGAGGGTAATTGTTGTCTCGAGGATTTATGTGCTAAGTTGTGGATTAATTGTGTTTTGAAGATTAGCTATTAATCAAGTTTTGTCATAGAATGTCAATGTTATTATAATTGTATATGTTAAGTGAAGTTGACTAAGTGGTTGTAGGGTTATGATATGTTTGGTACTAGGAAATGTTCACTTTATAAAAAGGGAACTCTTTCCGTGTTGTTTGCTATTACTAAATGTATTATGTGCATTAATCGGTATTTGAGTAGTCAGCTATAGGAAGGACACCTATAGTTTGACTTTAGGTGACTTAGTGATAATTCTACGTTGTGTCAACTCGAGATACGAGGTTGGACTGACACGTACTCGTAACCATTACAGTATCATTAGGGTGAAATCAAGTTGGAGCAACGTGTATCAAAAAGGATCGGTGCTTCATACAAAGAAAGGTAGACTACCTCCATGGAATTGCTTGGACGAGGTGCGAAGGATTTATTCGCGGTTTTCTGTTTCTGCTAAGGACCAGAGGCAAGTTTATTTATGCATACTCTATCGTTCAGAGTATCTGTATTTTGAAATATATGAAATGTGTGGATTAGAGTTAAATCCATAATTGCAAGTTTTCCAACCATGTGCTTCCTCATCAAAACCAGTATATGTTTGGGCTTTGCTAATATTATTAAATTCTGCTTATGCCAATTGTCAAAATTCCATGACTTATAATGTTGTCGATGGAGACTGATAAATTATGACTCACCTCCCCTTAATCTGTATCTTGTTTATAGAATATTGCAAATATTATACTTGGGATATTTTCGATTAAGAATATCTAGAATGATATTGATGTATGTTATTTGAGGGGTTATTTAATTCTAGGAATATTATTTATCATATTCATTTAAAAAGGATTTTCATACATAGTATTTATTCCCTATCGACCGAGAGTCAGTGGTAATTATTATGATAAAGTACTTAAAGTCCGGGGATTGCCAGAGAGATAATGTCTTGGTTTTGATTAGAAATATTCCAAGAGTCCATTTGGGTGTTTGAAGGTTATTGAATATTTCAATAGTAGTAGTAAATATTATTTGAATATTTACTTTAATAAATGACTATTGATTTGGTTATTCCGTTAAAAAGGGGTTGTTGATTATTAATTATTTAATAAATATGGTGTAAATATTTATTAAATACCCTAAGTGTTTTAAGGAGTATAAAATGATATTTAGAGGTGATTTAAGGACTTTCATAGTTTAAAATATTATATTTTGGTTCAATCTATGCAAGTGATCAAAACCTATACTTTGAAATATTATTATATGATACTGCATTGCCAGGTATATTGTTACTCAGCTTTACGATAATCTTATTTTCCGGTTAAAATAGATTTGACCTTTGGAATATATGCGATCTTTTGAGTTAAGTATTTTATGTACAGCTATACCTTGTAGCTCTAGATATAGGAGCATATTCATTGTTTAGACTCTAAACCGGGAGTCGGTATTTTGTGAGTTAAAGGTAGTCGTGGAAACCCGGAGGGATTCTAGCGGCAGATTATTATTTATTTTGAGGAATGTTATTTATAAACATTAATTATATTTCCGTGAAGTATGAATTACTTGGAAACCATTCGAGGATTATTATTTGAATACGATATCATTCAAGGAATTGTATTTGCTTACTAAATCTTTCGAGGAATGTTATTTGAGTATTATCTCAGTCGAAAAATACCATATGAATATTATTTCTGTTAAATATGCTAGTGGAAGGCATAATTGTTTTCAAAAGTATAATGTGGTACTTGTGTTATGATTTGATATTGACTTATAAGCGAGATATGAGATATATTAGTTATAAGCAGGATATTGCTAAAACCCTTAGCGAATGGCATACGAATCTCATTCTTCGAATATAAACCGGGAGTCGGTATTTCTTGATATATTATGAATATTTTCGAAAGAGAATATTTATGTAAGAACCCAGATTTTTGGGTAGAATTAAAACTTTTATTATGTATTGATGTAAGAGTGAACAGTGGTTACAACTACAATGTAATACTGGCTTTAAAGAATGAATAATGAAAGGATATATATTCCAAGGTTATATGTCCTGAAGGATGCTATTGGGTGATAACTTAGATTAGAATAATCTATCTCCTAGAAAGTTAAGATGAGATTCCCTAGAGAGAAATAGACACCCTCATGTCGTCCAAATCAATATCTATTATAAGCCCAGCGGTTCCGTAAAAAGGTTAAGGAACACTCGAGGGTGAACCAGGTTCATTTTCCTAATTATAGGAATTAAATAAAAATAAGTGATGAATAGTGATTTTGGTGGAATTTGGAATATTATTATAATAATGTTATACCCGGTATTCGGAACGGATTTCTGAGTTCGTATTAGTGATCCAGGAGGAAAATAAGTGTATGTAAAAGTTGTCGGATTCAGAAAAAGAGCACTTTTATTTTCTCCGAGATTTCCCTGGACACTGCAAGACTTAAGGATTTATAAAAGGGAATTAAGGAATTTAAATTCGAGAAGTATTAAGAATGATGAAGAATAGTATTAGGAATATTAAGAAGGTTTTCGGTAAAACCCTAGTTAGAAACGAATGAGTTATTCCCTCGAACGATCAACGAATTGAGCAATAACCGGACAAAAGAATCAAGCAGAGGGCCAAGGGGCAACCATGTGCTAGTAGATAAGAGATTTATTATGTCAAGGAATTAAGGATTTTATTTAATTATGATTTGAGAAATTAGAATGAAAATCCTCGAGTTAGAATGATAAGCGTTTTAGAAATCGCTAGAACTTTATAACGAGATTAAGCGATAAAGCGAACGCGAAACGAATTACGGATTAAATATATAACGAGATGAGAAACACCACATGATCATCTAGGGTTTACTAATATTAGATTGGTGGAAAAGAAATGAGAAAAGAAAAGAAAAAGGAAAGGATGAGGTGTGTGATTTAGAATGAAACAACAAGGCTACATGTCACCACTCTTTTCTAACACACCATCAAGTCTTGACACTTGTAATTAGAGTGTATTAGCAGCCATAACACCCCACAAATATCACAAAATCATTTCACCAACAAGTCAAAAGAGAAAAAGGAGAGAAAGATCAAAAAAAACAACACCACCACCACCAAAACAATACCATTCGGCTTTTCTTGGAATTCAAAATCCAAAATCCCTCTTCCACTCCTTGTTTGATCTTGAAACTTTTATGGTGAGACTTACATTTCATATAAATGATCTCCTAAAAATCCTAGCTTCAATCTCTTCTTTTTCCATTTTCAAAAAAATCATTAAAGAGGAGGGTGAATAGTGTTCTTCAAGAACTAACTTTGATTTTCATGTTTCTTTGGTTGATCTTAGGTTTGTTAAAGCTAGAAAAGGACCATACCAAGCTTTGTAAGGCCATATCACACCCTCAAGAAGGTATAATGATCTTGAAACCCTAGATCTTACTTTGAGACTATGCATGTTCTTGATGATTTAGTGTAGTTAGGGTGTTAGCATGACTATAAGCATGATTAGTTAGTGATTTGAGTTGATCTATGTAATTTGATGGGTATGTTGTTAAGGTCAGTGGATGTTGGACTTGTAAGATGGATAATACGATTATGAGATGTATGGTATGCTCGGTGTGGCTTGGTTTTAGTGTTACGATTAGTAGAACGTTCGATTTATAGCCGTCGTAATGCCCGATTTTCGTTCAATCTTGAAATCCGAATTTGACAGTAGATAAAACTCACTGCATAGCTTCGACTTATGCCATGATTAGCTAGATTATGTTATGAGCTTCGTTTTGATATAAAGATCGCATGAAACGGACTTACGGTTTAGGAGTTATGATTAAATTCGTAAAAGTGGTTCGGAACCGTAATCGAAAGTTCGTAATTGAAATTGATTCCCTTAAATGTCGTTTAATCAGTGGCGAATCTTATTAATTAAATATTAGAGGTAAAAAGGAAGGTGTGGGAGAAAATCACATGTCGAATGGATCGTTTTCCGATTTTATTAAAATGTTTGAATCGAGGTTAAACGCGAACGAACCCCTTAAAGGTATGACTTTGGTTATAACTTAGAAAACGGGCGATAACACTCGAGGTATAATCTTGATTCGTAAACGACCAACATTAGAACTTATACGACTTAAGTATATACCAAGTATAAGCATGATGACATGTCTTGATAATGAACGAATGTCGGATCGTATCGGTGATAAAAAGAGTTACACTAAAAGAGACGTAACGAGATAATTCGAAAACATGTTTCGATTTAAGTGGAGTTTATACTTAGCCTTTTTATAAGCGTTAAGTGGTTAATCTTAAATATTCTGATTGTTTATAGATCGTCGAGCTGACCCGGGACACATTACCCCTACCCGCACTCTATTCTCAGGCAAGTTTCCAATACTTGGAACTGTTGTTGTGATAATATATATGATGATTGTTTTATACATATGCCATAGAATGCATGCCTACTTTCAAGTTAATATTGAATTACTTGTTCCCCGAATTGATATCGGCTTATAGACTATATATGAAATATCAGTTATAAGCCGGATTGTTTGGTTAAGACCCTTAGCAAAGGGCGTATGATATTCATACTTCAAATATAGACCGGGAGTCGATATTTTGTAATATATAAATAGTCGTGGAAACCCGGAGGGATCCCAGCGACAAATTTATTACTTCGAGGATTTTTATTCGATTACGAATCCTTCGAGGAACGTTATTTGAGTATTACCTCAGTGAAGGAGTATTTAATGAATATTATTTTAATATTCATTTAGAATGTCATTTATTTAATGAATATTATTTTGATCATTCATTGGAGTTATTTAGTTAATGAATATTATTTTGAATATTCATTAGAGTTATTTAGTTGAAGAATATCATTCCCAAATATTCATTTGGCTTACTTATTATTATTTGGAATATTCATTTGATATTTATTTATTTAATGAATATTACTTTCGAATATTCATTTAAGGTTTGATTTACTTAATGAGTATTATTTTAAAATATTCATTGGAAGTTCTATTTACTCAAGGAATATTACTTCGAATATTCCTTTAAAGTTTTGATTACTAAATGAATATTATTCGGATATTCATTTAGAATATTATTTGTTAAATGAATATTATTTTGGATATTCATTTAGAATATTATTTGTTAAATGAATATTATTTTGGGATATTCATTTAGAATATTATTTGTTTAATGAATATTATTTGGATATTCATTTGGAATGTTAATTGTTAAATGAATATTATTTTCAAATATTCATTTAAGGTTTGATTTATTCAGTAAATATTACTTTAAATATTTATTTAAGTTTATTTATTCAATGAATATTATTTTAAATATTCATTTAAGAAGAGATTTATTTAATAAATAATTCTATATATTCATTCGAGGATTACTTACGAGCAATATTATGATTTAATAATATTCCGTAATTATTATTAACTTAATAAATATTCTTGGAATATTTAATTAAATTCTTTTGAATTCTTTTTGTAATGATGTATATTATTCAAAGGTTATCCTTCACCTTCAGATATTATGTAAAATATTTCGAAGTCTTTTATGACTATTTATATCAAGGGGAGGTTCCTAAACTTTAATTTCATTTAAATCTATCTTAAAGAAGATTTAAATACTCGCTCAACTTCCAAACGTATATAAGGGGACCTCACTTGAGTGATGTTATTTATTGGACTGCCCGGTCCTATACTTGCTAAAACTATCTTGTCACTCACATCTTGATTCTTTCAAGCATCGATATGAGTCTTTTGGTTACCTCCTCAATGCTCGAGGGGTATGATTGATGTAACAAGTTTATATCCATTAACAAGCATCAGCTTGGGAAATATTGGTGAATTTTCCTTTCCAATTAGATACGACTACTTTGTGGAGTCCTATCAACAAGTGTTACACTTGGGGAAAAGGGGAACGAACTTTACGTTTCAGAGTCATGGATGATATTCGAACTAGGAGACGCGTAAGTGGCCGAGTGGCGCCGGTCCAGCAATAGCTCAACCGTTGGCTGAGGAGTTCCAGAGGGCGGTAGATAAGTAAATCCGTCGGAGCTACCTTCTACATGTAGAGAACGACTGATGAGATGCATGACATACGACTGATCATCGTAAACGTCAGGGCATCTGGCGCGGCAATGCTCCCGTATTAGTTCATCTTCTAAAAGTGAGAAATTTCTACAACACTGTTGGTGTTGGCAAGGTGAAAAAGTGTTGTAACCGGAATTGAAATATTTTTCCTGCAAGTTCCTCTTTTATGATAATTGAGAATATCTTGCTTATCTTTTGCATAGCAGATATTTATTCAAAACAAATATATTTTTGAGTTACCTTGTAACTTCATCTCATACCTTATATTGGTACTACATCGTTAATGCATGGCATATGGTTTCAAAGATATTTTGGATTGTCATATATTATCACTGTTCAATTATATTTCTGGTGGGCTATTGCTCACCCTTGCTTTATTTATTTATATCACAACAACAGCTAGATCAGATGGCCGCGCAAGGCGCACGCAGCGTAAGCAGGTGTCAACCGTCAGAGGTTTACCGCTAAGGTCTTGGCTACCTTTGTTGAGGATGCAACTACTGGTAGGCTAGTTGTTAGCAATTGAGCCTCAAATGTACTTATATTATGGTATCTATTAATGGATGGCAAAGAGTATGTAATTGTACAATTGTAATTCTTTGGGTTGTAAGAACTCAAACTTGTGATTAATAATATTGTTGGTTACTCTGATTTCATCTCTGGGACTATAACGGGTGTGTTTTATGTTGTTGTTTTGGGTCACAAGGTTGTAATTTAAATTATGTTGGTTTTGTGGTTGGATATTGAGACCGTAACGACCAGATCCCTGACCCTGGATCTGGGGGTGTTACAATTTAAGTAAATATTTCCCATTATTTATTTGAATGAATATTGTATGAATATTCATTCGAGATTATTTACTTAATGAACATTATTTTAATATTCATTTAAGGATGAATTATTTATTGGATACTATTCCAAATATTTGTTCGAGGATTTACTTATTTAAATAATAATTTCCATATACTTATTCGAAGGTTACCTTGAGCAATATTTTATATTAAGAATATCCTTTAATTATTTATGAGTTAATAAATATTCTTTGAATATTTATTTAATTCTTTTAATTAGTTTTAAAAAGGCATTATTTTATTTAGATATTACTCCCTCCGTCCCTTTTGATTCTTAACATTTCACTTTTTCAAAACTTTCTGGTACGCATTTTAAGGTGCATTTTAAGGATAGTTAAATAACTTTTTTTTAAAATTTTCTTTTTCTGTATAAAAATTTAAACATTAAATTTTTATACAGAAAAAGAAAATTTTAAAAAAAAGTTATTTAACTATCCTTAAAATGCACCTTAAAATGCGTACCAGAAAGTTTTGAAAAAGTGAAATGTTAAGAATCAAAAGGGACGGAGGGAGTATCTTCGATCTTCAAATACTATGTAAATTATTCCTGAGTCTTATCATTATTACTTTTATCAAGGAAGGTTCTCAGAACTCTATTCTTCATTTGAATCTATCTTTTAAAATATAAGGGAACCTTACTTGAGAGCTGTTATTTCTTTGACTACCCGGTCATATACTTGTTAAACTACCTTTTCACTCGCATCTTGATTCTTTTCAAATATCGATATGAGTCTTGTTGGTTACCTCCTCAACACTCGAGGGGTAAAATTCATGGAACAAGTTTATATCCATTAACAAGCATCAGCTTGGGAAATATTGGTGAATTTTCCTTTCCAACTAGATGCGACTACTTTGTGGAGTCTTATCAATAAGTATTATACTTGGGGAAAGGGGGACGAACTTTACGTTTTAGAGTCATGGATTTTATTCGAACTAGGAGTCGTGTAAGAGGCCGAGTCGCGCCGGTCCATCCCAAAGGCCCAACCGTTGGCCAGGGAGATCAAAAAGGGCGGTGGAAAAGTAAATCCATCAGTTCTTCCTTCTACCGGTAGTAAAACCAAATTGAGCTGTACAATCTGCGACTGATTATCGTAAAGATTGGAACAGTGGGCGCGGTGAATACTCCAGTATTAGTTCATCATCCAATTTGGATATTTCCTGCAACACGTATCGAAGAGACTTCTTTCAGGTTGACGGGTAGTTCCCGCGACATGTATCGAAGAGACTTCTTTCAGGTTGGCAGGGGTTTGAAATATGTTCAAAACTAGGATTGCAATATTTTCCTGCAATTTCCTCGTTGTGATATATGATGATATCTGGCTCATATTTTGCATAGCAGATATTCCTACGAAAGTTATAATTTGAGTTACCTTGTAACTTCATCCTTTATCTTATAATTGATGACTCTGTTGATACCTTACATAACATGAGTTGTGATAAGGAGGTTTATGATATTGGATCACCTTCTAACCTCATCTTTTGAGTTATATGTTGAGATTCTGCTTATATTCTATATAGCAGATATTTTACGGAAAGGTTATATGGAACTATCTTATAACTTCATCTTTTACGACATACTAGCACTATGTTCGTCAATGCATGGCATACAATTTCAAAGATATTTTAGAACTGTTATTATATTGCTGAGGTACAGTATCTTGATCTATCAAGTGTTTTGGTGAAAATGATATACATTCATATAAATATTTTCAAGCTTGAGAAGTATTGATTTGGTACCTTATAAATGGTTCATTTCAAAAACCTTGACTCTCTTACTATCAGTTATCTCTGAGTCTTAAACTTATCAAGTGGTTAAAGAAGTTATATCCCATACAAAATATTGAACTGTAGGGTGTGGTGATAAAAATGATATACTTTTATGTATATACTTTCAGTCTTGTGAAGTACTAAAAAGGGGATCTTTTTATGGTTTGGTTTCTGTTTGATGAAAACACTTGTAGTAGCAGTATATTCCACTACCTATTTTGAAGAGTTTTTCTTAAAGGTTGTTGAGACTACAACTTATACCATTTTGCTAAGGTATGAAGCTTACTATGGTTATTATGATCTCAGGTTGTTCATTTGATGCTATTTCAAATGTCATACTTCCCTTATTGAAGTTCCATAGTTATAAATGTTTCAGAAATGATATTAAATATCGTTAGATATTGAATACCCTTGTGTGTATTGGTATATATATTGTTAAGTTCTATTAGTAACTTGTTGGGCAATTCTTTCGCTCATACTTGTTGTTTTCAAATATTAACCTTTCAGAGGAAGGTAGACGGTTGAGGCTTATCTACATGGCTCAGAAGAAGCAGGCAGTACGCCCTTATGAAGATGATATGATCCAGAAAAGCTATAGCTGGAATAAGTTATATGTAGGTACATTGATGTGTAATATATATTACTTTGTACTGAGTAGTACTAGTTGCTGGTGTACTTCCCAACGAAGCTATACTAGTAGTATAAGATTTGTAAGACATAGTGCGATGTAATTGAATGGATGTAATGAGAAATGTAAGTGTTTTGAATTCTTGTTTCTAGCCCTATAACCTAAAAGATGCTTGGTGGTTGGGGTCTCAAATGTTGTAATTCAGTTATTAAGTGATTACAGGTGGTTAATGTTATTAACAGGTGAAATGACATTGAGGATTTCCGCGTGACGACCAAATCCTTAACCCCGGATTTGGGGGTGTTACAAAATTCTTATCACAGGCCTTCTTCAGCTCCTCGAGGTTGAAGTCCCCAACCTTGATTTCCTTATCAGCAGTAAGCCTCTCGAGCTTGACTCCTCTTGATCCTCCTTACGATCCCTCTTTTTATGATCCCGAGGACCGGGTTCGTACTTATGGGACAGCTCACGATCTTGACGAGGAGAGGGGGTTCTTTCGTCGCGATGATGGGACCGCTCGCGCTCTCTATGAAGAGAGGGGGTCTGTCTTCGTGACGATAGGACCACTCACGCTCTCTACGAAGAGATAGGGGTCATTCCGAACTTTGGCCCCTACCGGCCTCGTTCCTGGGGGTCATTTCTAGGGGGATCGCTCCTAGGGGCAGCGTCTTTGGGTGTCTTGTGAGACCCCGGGGTCTCCCTGTTGTTCCATCCGTTCTTCTTGTTCGACTTAGTCATCCTTCTCCCAATATGATCACTTATTTTACAATCTTCTTTGATAAATTATTTTATTTATATTTTAATTTTTTCAAAATTTTTAATTTTTATTAATTGTAGATATATGAAAAATATAGGACATATTTTGCAATCAAAAAAAGCTAATTAAAACAAAGACTTGAGAAGTCAATGATAAAACTGAGGTTTAGAAACCTCATATCAAGCACAAAATGACACTACACCATAAATGGGCTATCGTTACATCTTTTTCATGGGTGTTGCTGGAATATGTTACCTTAGCATGTTACTTTGAACCTAATATAACATTTTGTTTTTTGTGTTACCTTAGCCACAAACGTGATGTTACCTTAGCTTTAAAGTGTTGTATGTTAGCAACATACATGATATGTTACCTTAGATCATTAATAAAATCAATTTTCAATTTTTTAACTAAAAATTAAATATTTTTTTAAAAATTACGTTTACCTTTAAATTATTTGATTTTTATAAAAATGAGAGCTTACCTTTAAATTATTAAAAGAAAAATATATCAAACTTTTAAGATTTAATAATAAATTTATAAAAAATTTAGGATAGTATATGAATTTATGAATTAAAAAATAATATTAATATACGAATAATATGAATCTTCCCCAACTTTAATACGAATATTGATATTTTATTTAATATAATTATGAATTTTAAATTTTTTAAAATTTATAAACGAATTTAAAAAATACAAAATCATGAAATGTAAAAATAAAAATTTCTAAAATTATAAATCTTAAAATTTGAATAAATAAATTTCTAAATTCATAAAATACATAAAAATAATTAATAAATTTTCTTTTAAATAATTAATAAATGTATCGAATAAAAAAGACACACGGTAGCAATTGCAAGCACTTTACTAATTGGAAGAGCGGCAACCTTTCCGCCTAAATTTTCACCCAAATTTTCGCCGATTCCCTCTCCTCTTACCTTAATCTCTCAGACTAAAAATTTCAATCTTAGCACTTACAAAACTCTCCCACCCTCTCTTTCTCTAAGCTCTCCCTCTCTCTCTCTCGCCCTTTCTCTCTCCTAAAACTCTCTCCCTCAGTTCCTCTATAATTTTCTTCATACGTATTTGGGTTCAATTTAAGGCTTCTCAATTGATTGGGGCGTATTTGAGGTATAAACTTCTTTCAAATTAGGGCGTTTTCAAATTAAGGGTTCTTCATTTGGAGTTTATCAATTCAATTTCTTCTTCACTAATTAGGCTTAAATTTCAACTAATTGATCTCTCTTTTTAATTTCAGGGATTCTTCAGTTTGGGATTCAGATTTGGGGCTTTGGTTTAGTAGATTTCGGGCTTGTTTAGTATGAAATGCAGGCCCTGGGGATGGTGTGTATTCTGGTTCGACATGTAAGCAGGGGGAGCTTGAGGCTGTGGTCATTGCCACCGGGGTTCACACATTCTTTGGGAAGGCTGCTCACCTTGTAGATTCCACTAACCAAGTGGGTCACTTTCAGAAGGTAAGTGAACACAATTGTCCATTTGTCCTTGTCTTGATTTTCTTTCTCCGTTACACAAATTGTGATTTTATTTCCATTTACCTAATGACAGGTTTTAACTGCAATTGGAAATTTTTGCATATGCTCTATTGCTGTGGGAATGATCATAGAGATTGTCGTACAATACCCCATCCAGGATAGAAAATATCGTCCTGGGATTGACAATCTTCTTGTGCTTCTTATTGGTGGAATTCCGATTGCTATGCCCACAGTTTTATCAGTTACCATGGCAATTGGTTCTCACCGTTTAGCTCAACAGGTTTTCTATGCTCCCTTGGTTGATATACGTAGTATTAGAAATCTAGTGCTGAAAGCATGCCTCAACTGTAACAGGGGGCAATTACGAAAAGAATGACCGCAATTGAAGAGATGGCAGGGATGGATGTTCTTTGCAGCGATAAAACAGGAACCCTGACAGTAAACAAGCTTACAGTTGACAAAAATCTTATTGCGGTCACTTGCTGTAGCGTACCAGGTCAGTGGTTTCTTCTGTAACATGATCAGATTGATATATACATATATGTTGATATTTTCTCATTCTCGTTATTGCAATTCTTAGTTTTGCACTTTGTCCTTACCATGCAGGAAGTTCCAGAGAGGAGGAAGGAGAGTGCTGGTGGACCATGGCAGTTTATAGGTCTCATGCCACCAAAGAGTAAGCGAATTTGATCATTAATTTGAACAAATGTCTGACTCATAAGGAATGTAATGCTGCAAGACTTGTTTTAACATTCAGTGACTATTTTCTAGGTTAATGTAGTTTTAAGTTTTAATAGATTGTAGTGGTGTATATTAGGTATTGGTTTCTGGATTGTCTTTATTGGACTAGTGATTGTAAAAGATTATTGTATGTCTTTTTTTCCTATCTGTATGAGTTTCCCCTTCTTATTTATTAGTAGTAGAAAAATCATATAAATATTAAAATCTCTGAAATTTTCTGCTACCTAACTGGAACCATGAGCTTGTAATTTGGCATATTGTCAAACAGATCGATTTTTAAAAAGGTTAGTGGTTTACACTGAGTGAGGGTTGTATAAATTGGTTGACTTGATTGTGTACTCTTTCTGAGTACTTGGTACTTAACTGAATTGGATTTAATCGAATCCTTGGATTTTAAGGTCGCTACTGAATACAATTAATTTTTTATTTTTATAACCTTGGTACACATTACATTTTTATTAATATAATGTAATGTAATTTACACATTACATTACATTACCTTGTTTTAACATTATATTAATATAATGTTATCATATTAATGATATTTAGTTTAGTAAATGATGTTCCTGCTCTTAAAAAGGCTGATATTGGAATTGCTGTGGCTGATGCAACTGATGCAGCACGTAGTGCTTCTGATATTGTACTTACTGAACCGGGACTCAGTGTTATCATTAGTGCTGTCTTGACCAGTCGAGCAATCTTTCAAAGAATGAAAAACTATACGGTAATCCTTGATTTGACATTGTTATGGTGATCCGTTAATATGCATCTTTATTGTTCAGTTTTTCCCATATATATATTTTTTAATATGCAACATGCATCTGGAGTTTCTGTAATGATCAGATGTAATTTATTAAAAATGTATACTTTCTTAACCAGATATTTTTATATCTAAACTCATCACATTTCTTTCTTCTATTGTTTGGCAGATATATGCAGTTTCTATTACAATTCGTATCGTGGTATGTTATTTGTTGCTGTTCCTTCCACCCCCTTCCCTTTGTTCAGTTGTTAATATCTTTGTCTAGTTCATAGACGATGACATTATTGTTAATTTTAGGGAGCATCAACGACATGCTATTTGGCATTGAATTCGAAAGTTAAAGTTGTTAGCGGAGGATACTTCACTAACAACAACAAAGTGGAAGCAAGCGAATTGGCTAGAGATTCCGAATTGGCCAAGAAACTCTGGGACTATAGTTTGAACTTGACAGATCCCAAGTAGTTATGGAAGCAGATACTTAGAGCCTTGGTCTTTAAATATCCATCCATAAATTTCTTTAGAGGCAATTGTCAGTAGTTTTATAGCTTGAATTTTTATTTCTTATATTGTTATGGATTATGGATTAGCTAGTGGATGTGGTTTTTTTTATTATTTATGTAATGTGTTGGATTTGGAATGAAAAGGATATTTAATTTGGGATGCATAATATATATGTGCAATTTTTTTCAAAATTTTTTGGAAAAAATGTTGCATTAGCTAATGGAAATGTTGCTAAATAAAAGCTAATGTAACAAAAACAATGTTACCCTAGGCCAAACAATGTTGCTAACAAAAGTGGCTTAAACAGTGGGGTCATAGTGGGGCCCACCGTAGGTCCCATTGTGGAGCCCACTATTTTTAAAAAAAAAATCTAGGTTTCTAAGGTAACATATATATTCAGTTACCGTAGACCACATTTTTGTTGCTATAGCAAGCTGAGGTAACATTAAATTGCATGTTACCTTAGGGATCAAAGATGTTACCTTAGACACCTAAGGCAACATGCTGAGAGCTATCACCAGAAAAATGTTACCTTAGCTACTTTTTGGGCCTAAGGTAACATATAATGTACCTGCTGTAACATTTTTTTGGTGTTACCGTAGGCTGTTTATGGTGTAGTGTGAAAAAAATTTGAAAGGTCAAGTCTAATACAAATTTTCACAATAATCACCTTTTAATATATGAACAATTAAATAGACTCTCACAAATGTGCATCAATTCATAAAATTGTGAACAAAAATTTAAGCATGCAAAACTACACTACTACTTCAATATAAAATTTATTAATGTACACACATACTTACCAATTCGTTATATACATATGAACATACTAACCAATTCATTATATGTTTTAACTTTTCGTCCTTTATATATAAACATATATATACAAATTCATCATATGTTTTATCTTTTAATCATTTGCTAATAATCATTTGCTAATAAATATATACCCACTACATTATTAATACTCATTCACTAAATACAAATAACATATATATCGCAACGTTACGCGGATTAATAACGTCTTACATACAAATTTTATGCATTCATATTTAATCAATTTATATGATGGATGTTTGGGCAACGTACAAGTCCACTTAAATGATGTATAAGTCGATTTAAATTTATTACGTATCGTTTGGGTTAATAAAAAAATGGCCTTATTTTGATATTTTATCTGCATAACTAGCAAGTTAGCATGTAAGTACTTTTCTCAATAGATAATTAATTTATTTCTGTTTTTCTTTTAAAACGATTAGAAAACCTAATAAATATAGCAGCCTTCTAACACTTCTATTTTGAATTATATTTTATCTAAAATTATAATTAATTAAACCTTTATCCTAATTTCAATAATTTGTAATTTTATATTGTTTAAAATTTTGAATTAAATTGCTTAGTTTTAACAAAAAAATTTGTTAAATTACAAATTTGTGTTTTAAAAATTTGAATTTTTATCTTAAAAATGCTTATATTTAATAATGTAATTTAAAAAAAAATTAATTTATCAAACACTTAGTGACTTATAATTAAAATTATCCAAAAATCTAAATAATTTATAAATAATAATTTATTTATCACTTATGTAGCATTTAGCCACACTGAGTAATAAGTACCTTATTTTAAGGTAAGCTAAACGAACCTATATATACTTGAGACACTGGACAATTTTCATTAATTAATAATATTTAAGAATGTTATAATTACGTATTGTACAAAAAAATCCTTAAAAATGATCGATGTATATATCGTAACAGAAAATATTTGGGAAAATACGGTTTACAACTAAATCAAAGAAATACAACTCACTTTTACTTTTTTTTAAAAAAATAATTGAAGTTGCCTTTTGTTACATTTGGGATTGATTTTGTTGAATTTCAGATTGTGTGACTTCCCCAAATCCGGGGTCAGGATTTGGTGCCACAACCAATACAATTAAGTATAACTTAATTATACCGACGACCCCTCAACAAGGATCGATCTCAGGTTATAGTATGAACAAGAATCTAAATCACAGCAACTATTATACCTTCTAATCTAAAGCGCGGTCCATGCTGACTCTGCAATCTATTCTTTAGAGATTACTTCCTCGCTCTCAATCGAATTGTCATTCGAAGATAGTCAATCCATAACCCTAACTGAAAGGGGAGGGAAAATAAAGCAAGAAAGAGCCAACAATGCTCAGCAAGCTATTAATAAAGTGAAACAATAATATCTCTATGATTCATTGATGGATAATATCAATGATCAATTTAATTGAAGAGAGTAATTCAACTTCCATTAGAGGGTTAAACTTTTCATTCTTCAAAACATAAATGATACTGACACCTGAATATGACAGGGGATCAGCTGATAACAAAACAGAAATAAATCTGCTGGGAATATTAAAAGCAGTACTGACATTTGATAATGACTGGGCATCATTTAGTGATTAGGCTAGCAATAGAAAATTCAAAACTGCGTAAAGCGACAACATTTCAAGCGGTAAACCAATTTCATTTCACAATAAATAAAAGTAATCATCGTTTTAAGAAAACTGATTGGAGTTTTTTTTTTATTTCACCATAACAGACAATACGGGTGATCAGCCCATAAAGTCCCCATACCGGACACAAAGTCCCTCTGGACATCATTTCCTTTTATTAGGATAGCTTGGGTTCCCAAGAGGCAACACATTGGCCTATAAAGGAGTCGAACTGGACAGACCAGAACTACACAATAATACACCACAAAAATAGACGGGACCAGCATTACCCGATTGCCCTGTCTCTCCAATCGTTAGGAATCCGTGGAAACCATTTAGACGGAGTTCCTAAAATATATTATAAAACCTTTCATTTTAAAACCATTCCAATTTATAAAACTTAATTTATCTTCATAAAACATTTCAACTCTTAACCTTTCCAAAATCCTTACCTCGAAGTACTTTCGACTCTCTGACAACAAATCAGCCCAGTCTAGGTAGCTTCAAGTTAGTTTTAAGAAAAACAACTCATTTTGGTTTGTAATGATAAAAAGTCAAAGGGTTTGACTAGGTTTCCTAACATTAAAGGATCAAAGATACAAGTCTGGATCAAGAAGATATAGACTCAAGGCATCAAGGCAATTGATCATGGTTTCAAGTTTTAAGAATAAGATTAAAGGTATTTTAAGTTCTTGAATCAGCAGTTAGATCATAAGGGATTTCCAAGTTTCAGGGTCAACATGGGTTCAACTGACAACGAACATAGGTTGTTCAAAATAGTGGTTTATCCTTCAGCCAATTTAGTTTGACTCTAGAAAGCAGTATGGCATATATGGTCAAGAAGCAATTAAAAAGAATCAGGCTACTTTAGAACTTCTTGTTTATAAAACAGTTGATCATAGAATTCTGGTTATACGAATAAAATGGGCTAAACAAGATTTATGAGCAACATGGTATAAGATAGGCATGCTTGAATCAACATGGTATTTCAATTTAAGAAAAGTAACTGCAAGTAAAGATAGAGTTACTTGCACATTGATTTGAATGCAACGTATGATAAATAATGGGAGCAGATGTGCTTCACTTGAACAATAAGTGAAGGATAGAAATACTTGCCTCAGTATACGTAGTTCTATTTCCAACACATAGATTCGCTACTCATTATACGTCAGTCTCTACTTCTTTGCACGTTGGTCTCTAATCGACTATACGTCCATCTTTCCTCCATAATTCGTCAATCTTGCTACCAATACGCTTGTCAACTCCGATAAATATCTCACTCTTATGATTCCAATTGGTACCTATATACAGGTAGAGTACTGCTTCAGTACACTATAATCCTCAATCGTCTAACTCTATTCTACCCAAACGGTTCCTACAACGTTTAATAACTTAACACATATACATACCTTGACCATACTAAACATATTCACCAAGTACTTTCATATAATCAAGTAATCATTTAAGCACTTAGCAATTAAAACATGCGATTTACGTATGTCAGCTAAACACTTAGCACACAATAGCATCTTGACTATAATCAACTTATAACTTTATACTATAAACTTTACAACTTATAATTCTAACAAAAATCGGGCAGAGTTTCCTCTATTTATAGGACCATCCCGTCGGAACATTACCGACTCAATTCACAATCAATTCCCTACGATGGATTTAAAATCCACCTACAAGCCCAAACATAATCTACTTATAACTCACAAATTACTGACATACTGAACTAATTAACTTATTAATCAAACTCCATCGAAATTATTAACCTTCTTAATCAAAAAAAAATTTCAAACTAGAAACACGACTGCACACACTTTACTCAAACATTTTTAGTAAATCGAAAAATAATCATTTTAATACAAAATTTGGTATACACCTTCCTGAATAGCAACACAATCTTGCATAAAAATGTCATTTCCAAAACATTTTTATTAGGCCAAAAACGAACTGAAACAACCCGCACATCAGCACAGAAAATTCTACTATGCACGGTCTTTACTAAAAACTACATAACTCTTTACTCGTTAACTCAAACGACACAAGGTTTTCGCGTGGACAAACTAGACTTCGAGTAGAACATTTTTATCCTATACCCACTGTCCAAAACAAGGAGCAAGTAGTCACGAAATACCAGAGCAGATCAGGACAGTGCAGAATCCAATTCATATTAATTTCACTACTAAACAATCCAAAGATCAACTAACGATTCTTATAAAATCATAAGCACATCAGTTTTACCTTATTCAGGAATCAATTATCATCAGCACAATCTAATTAACACTTAATAATATTAACAATTCAAGTTAGCATAATCTTTACAATTTATCATCTAAAAAAAGTCAAACCAAATTTCAAGAACACACATGCACTCTATATTTCAGATTTAAACAACAAATTTATAGGGTAGAGGTCTTACTTTCATCATCGACCCAATTATAAGCACATAACGATTCATTTATACCTTATTCAAGTAACTAATAATTCAAAAATTCATACTAAGATTTAAAATCAAACATGAAGTGCATATATCTCATAATTCGAGCATCAAATCATCATATACATATATAAAATCGAATTATTTATCATTAAAAACAAGAACCCAGCAATTTCATCACAAAACAGCCTATATACACATGGACCAAACATATACATACACGGATGCATATAAACAAGGTAGTAAATGAAAGAGGACAAGGAGGAGAACACAAATATGGGATTGAATCGTACAACCACACTGAAATCAGCCTTGCATGTAAGAGAGAGAAAGCACCAGAGAAGAGAGAGAGAGAGTACTAGCACCGAAAGCTAACAAGAACTGACCAGAAGAAATGGGGAGGGCGGTGGTTTAAGTAGATGAAAGACATGGGTAAAAATGTAATTACACAATGCTGAAAACTGATTTAAATCATTTTAAATCTGAAATAAAACATAAAATTAGGGGAAAATAATATTTAAAATTCTAAAATAAAATTTGGGAAATTACAGACCTCTCCATATTTTTAAAATAATTTTGGAGTCAAAAATGAATTTTATATGAATTTTACAAGTTTAAAGCTTTTAAATGCAATAAAGCTTTTAAAATCATTTTAAAATACTTACACCCATAATTAAATACTCCCACCATTTTTATAAACTCAATCATGTTACAAAGATAATAGTGCAAAAGATTTCATGATTAAAAATGCACTTTAAAAATACTTTTAATGCTCTAAAATACAAATAAAATTCCACGAACATATAATACACATACCAATCATCATATAATCATATAAACATGATTTCACATATATCTTGACTTCATAAAAAATTTCACATCACATAATTCACCTTTAATAATTAAATAAACACTTATAAAATCGCGAAAAATTCTAGGTGGTTATAGCCTTCCCCCCTTAAAAGGATTCTGTCCCCAGAATCTCACCTAAGTAATCAAATGAGGATACTTGGCAAGCATCTCGCTTCCAAGCTCCTAAGTTGACTCTTCAACTTTAGGATTCCTTCACAAAACCTTAACCAATCTAACAATCTTATTCCTGAGCTTTCTATCATTTCTATCTTGAATTTTTACCGGTTGCTCTTCATAAGACAAATCTGGCTGAATCTCGATGGGCTCATACTCGATTACGTGACTCGTAACTGGATTATATCGCTTGAGCATAGATACGTGGAAAATATTATGAATGTGATACATGTGCGGTGGTAACATTATTCATAAGCAACCTTCCCGATTCACTAGCGATCTACACTTCTTTCCATACAAGGTTTCATACGGGGGCATTCCGATACTCGCATGGTAACTATCATTATATGAAAACTCAACCAACGGCAAATGTTCATCCCAGCTTCCTTTGAAATCCAATGCACAAGCTCTCAACATATCTTCTATCGTCTGAATTGTCCTTTCACTCTATCCGTCCGTCTGTGGATGGTAAGCTGTACTCATTTTCAGTTGGGGTTCCTAGGCATTCCTGAAATTGTCGCCAAGATCTCAAATTAAATCGCGGGTCTCGATCAGATACTATCGTAACAGGAACTTCATGACGTGACACTATCTCCTTTAAATACATAGGTACCAACTATTTCTAATGAGAATCTTTCGTTAATCAGTAGGAAATATGCAGACTTCGTCAATCGGTCAATGATAACCCAATCGCATCGTGATTCATTTTAGTCTTCGACACTACAAAATCCATGGCAAGATGTTTCCACTTCCACTTAGGAATATCCAACGGTTGTAACAACCCGCTCGGCTTTTGATGTTCCGCTTTAATCCTCTGACAGGTATAAAACTTACTTATCTATTCGGCAATTTCTCGTTCCATATCTGACCACTCAAAATTCTTCTTCAAATCTCGATACATCTTCATGCTTTAAGGGTGAATTGAGTTATCTTAAACTATGAGCTTCGCTTAAAATTTTACTCTTTAACTCTAGAACATTAGGAATCCATATTCTCTTGGAAAAATCTTAAAATACCTTATTCGTCCCTCTGGGTACAAATCTCCTCACTAGTCAACATATTCATCTCATAATTCATAACTTCCTTTTGACATCTTCGAATCTTCTCTAACAACTTTAGTTGAAAAGTCATCATGTTAATAAACTCATCAGCATCTCTTGAATCGTACACTTCTAAACTTAGCTTCTTAACCGCTCGCAATAACTCCTTTGGCATAGACATCATATTCAGTCTCTCTTTCCTACTCAACGCATCAGCCACAACATTCGTTTTCCTGGATGATGACTTATTGTGCAATCATAATCCTTAATCAACTCTAACCATCTTCTTTGCCTCATATTCAATTCCTTCTCGGTGAAGATATACTTCAAACTCTTATGATCCGTGAAAATATCGCACTTCTCTCCGTACAAATAATGTCTCCAAATCTTCAATGCAAAAACAATCGCAGCTAATTCCAATTTATGTGTCGGATACTTCTGCTCATGGGGCTTAAGTTGTCTCGAGGCATATGCAATAACATTACCATGTTGCATCAAAACGCATCCTAATCCCTTATGTGAAGCATCGCTATAAATAACAAAATTTCCTTGATCATCTGGCAATACTAACACTGGTGCCAAAACTAACCTCTTCTTCAACTCTTGAAAATTCTCTTCACACTTATCAGTCGAAATAAACTTCTCATTCTTCCGGGTTAGCTTAGTCAACGGTGTAGCTCTCTTCGAAATGTCTTGAACAAATCTTCGGTAATAACCAGCCAATCCTAGAAAACTTCACACTTCAATAGGAGTCCTGGGTCCACTCCAATCCACCACACCTTCAATCTTCGCAGGAACCACTCTGATTCCTTCCTTATTAATCACATGTCCAAGAATTGAACTTCTTCCAACCAAAACTCACACTTTGAAAACTTAGCATATAACCACTCATTCCTTAGGACCTCGAATGCGATCCTCAGGTGCTAAGCATGTTCTTCGGGGGATCTTGAGTATATTAGGATGTCATCAATAAATACAATCACGAACTTGTCCAAATACTTAATGAACACTCGATTCATCAAATCCATAAATACCGCTTGCACATTCGTCAATCCAAAAGCCATCACTAGAAACTCGTAATGTCCATATCTTGTGCGAAAAGAAGTCTTTGGAACATCTTTAGGCTTAATCTTCAACTAGTGATATCCTAATCTCAAATCGATCTTAGAAAAATAAGCAGCTCCTTTCAATTGGTCAAATAGGTCATCTATCCTTGGCAGTGGATACTTATCCCTAATGGTTAACTTATTAAGCTCTCGATAATCAAAACAAAATCTCACGCTTCCATTTTTTATTTTTTTTAACAAACAACACTAGTGCTCTCCATGGAAATACACTAGGCCTTATAACTCATTTATCCAAAAGATCTTGTAATTACATAATTAACTCCTTCATCTCCGCAGCCTTGCCGAAGTAACCGTCTTGATTTCATGAACGTCAAATTTCTTATTTTCCTTTTATCCTTGAAATTAAACTTCCTTATCATTCTTAATTCTCAATCTCACCTTATTTCTTTCTACATCCAATCTGTGCATTATAATCAACCAATAGTCCATACTTTTAATAGTCTCTTTCTTAATCATGTCGAGATTTTCTAACTTCCAAGTAATTGATAGGTAATAGTTTTGTTACTCTTATCGTAGTGTTTATAGAGACAGACTTGATACAGTCCTCAACGAAATGTCCTTGAACTTCTGATTCTAACACTCATGATATAACTTTCTCTCTAATTAGACTTGGAACTCTCGATATTTACCTTAGTACAATTTCCAGTATGCTTTCTCTTGAAATCCTTTCTTCTGACAATGGGGGTCTTGTTGTTCTCTGCTAATTCCAATCATATGGGTGACTATCTTGCCTTACTATTCCGGTTTTAAATCTTCCAAATCCACATTCACTTTTTAACTGAATTTCCTATCTTCTGTCCAAGCGATTCTGAAAATTTCTTAGTTTTCTGTCTTCTTGTTTCTTACCGTCTTGTTCTCTCTTAGTCAGATCTGCCTTTATTCTCAATAATCACGACTCTTTAAACTATGCTCACATAAATTGTTAACTCCAACCCATTCATCTTACTCTTTATCCAAAACTTCACTTCTTGTTGAAATTTCTTAGAAATAAACTATCTAACTTGGCTCTGCTTTTCTCAAGCTATCATGTTTTGATTCTAAAATTTATATTCAACAGTTGGTCTAAAAACAATCCAAATCTTGTGATATTCCATCTACTATATCCAAAATACAACATAGAATAATCAAATATTCATAATTAATCCTTCCTCAACAACACTTTCCACTTATCAAATATCTCTACCATCACTTAACTTTCGACCTTCACCAAATTAATACTCTTATACTCTTGTCACTTGTTCCTTATCTTTATTCAGTTTTCAATAATATTAAGCCTTGTATATATATATATATATATATATATCGTCAATCCAATATGAAAACTGACTTAATGTTCCATTCTTATTGTAATGTATCACTCTCTCAGACTTACTCAACCAATTCTCCATTGACATTTATGTAACATTGACCACTTAGGATGCCATCGTGTCTACCTTCGCTACTTCCAATCACTGATAGCTTCAAAAATCATAAGGGTTTCTAGCAAAACGAATTAATGAAGTGAGTAGGTATCAACATGTCTGAATATCAGTTGAGTCTTGTTTAGAAGGAATTTCCATAAAAGAATTTAACCGAGAGATCAATATGATCGTTGAACTTTTATCAGGTTGTATTTGTCAACTAGGTCAACCGCCCTAGTACAAAAAAATGGCCAGTCTTTAGTACTTTCATGACAAACACAATCAGTGGCGTCCCACCAAACTTCCATTACAAAGATAGGATGTCCCTGAATCCCCTACATATATAGGGTTGTTCATCACAGTTTGAATAAAAAAATGAAATATACAAGGGAAAATGAAGAGAATTCAAGAATCACAAAATTTTCGTATGTAAGGTGGGATCAAGTATTCTCTGAAAAATAGGGATATTTCAGAAAGAATAGGATTGTGTTTAGTATATCTGATATACAAAGCTTCTAAAAAATCGAAGTATAATTGATCATCACACTGATGCATCAACTATTGATTAAACAAACATTTAAGAAATTCATAATTACTCATAATCTCACTCTTATTGGCTAAGCGCTAATACACTTAGTTGCCAAAACCGGCCGGACAATAATGAGTTGAATAATTAAGAAAATCTCAATTCATTCTCGATTTTTTTTAATCATCACTGTGCAACAAATGCTTCAGCAACAATATAAACCGTGAATTAGTTACAACAATTCAGAATGATAGTAAGAATTGATTCCTTTTTAAAACAGTTCTCTCAGACAAGGAATTAAATAAGAGCAATGACTAATATGGAATAGTTTTACCCTTACTCCAAACAAATATCGATATTCGTGTTCGCATCATGCTTATAGTTCTTCTCGTACTCTCTCTATAGCGTTCGCGATGTAGCTAAAGTCACAGAAGGAGTCCTAGAAAGTATACGAGGGTCTTCAGATGACATCTTCTAAACTTGTAGCTCCGAATTAGTTGCCTCGTTGTTTGCATTAAATCACGCAAGCGTACGTGGTCACAAGTAATATATGAATTAATTCAGTTTTGTACCTATGCAACAATGTATGGTTATTATGCACTGCTAAAACAATTAACAATATTGGGTTTTTGATTATCTAAATTAAACTAAGATGCAAACTATAAAACTAAGAATTACTTAACTAATGATAATTAAAATCGAATTACTTATGCAAGATAAACCATGGGATCCTAACTTCATTAAATACTTCGCTTAGATCTGACGCCTTTAATCACTATATGCATTGGTTATGATATCTGATCGGACAACACGAAACAAGTACACGCTACCTGTCAGCATACATATACCAAACTACCCATACATCCACAAAAGAGATAGAAGATGAATAGACACCAATTATGCTTAGACCTGCTATATGTCTATAGAATTTGAAAACATAACGGTTGAAGAACAAGTTATCCATATAGATCACATAGGGCAATATAAGTATTCTCATCTTACACTACGAATCATGTTGATAAACAATCATGAACCTATTCTAGCATGGCAAGTTCTAAATCTCAAGATCCACTTTCACTTCACAAGAGATTAACAAATTAGATGTTAGCGACGCATCTATCAATTAAGCATAACCATACGAGGATATGATTTATACATCACACACAGATCTTTAAAGCATCAAGATACTAAAGCTCCGTAAATAAATCCGTTAGAATCCCATGCCAATGATTAGCTCATAATTGAACCGTTCATCATCATGGGATTTGATGAAAACATGATAATAAACAAGATATGAAAGAAAGAAGCAATAATATTAATAAAACAAAGAGTTAAGAAAATAAATCTATAATCCAGAATAACACAAAAGATGAAGTAGATCTAGATCCGTTGCTTGTCACGAGCGTTGAATCCTTCACTCCTTTTCTCCCTTGCAGATCTAAGCTATGATACAATAATAAAAATGATCTGAATTACAATGCTAAGATGTGTTTAAATAGGCTCTAGATTTCTTGCCCAGCAAGAAATTACCTTCTATTACAATTAGAATTCGATTAAGCTACTAAAAACTGCCCAAAATACAATTAGAACTTAAAAAGGGCAAAACAGTAATTTCCCTGCTACCATCAGTCTGCTTGTCGTGCTGCCTGCGCCCACCACATGCAACCTGATCGTTTAAGACCTGCTCAATGTTGTAGAAAATCTCCCAAGCTTCGCGTGGACAGTAAGATCGCTGAAAACGGACTTCTAGAACTCCAGATATGGCCAAAACAGTGTAGACTGCGCAACCTTTCCGGAAAATCCAAATTTTAATAAATTTAAACTCCAAAAACGACAGAAGCATCAACCATAATCGACATTCTTGCAAACCTGCACAACTACACAAAACACATCAAAACTACAACAAACTTGAGTCCAAGACAATCAATTTAAGCCATATTGAAGCGATCCAAGTGGATATAAATCCACTTATCACTCGTCCATAGCCGGTCCTTCGGATGAATCGATCTCCTACTCGCACGATATGTTGAAATACTAAATAAAGTTGCAACTCTCATCTTGAAATCCTAAGATGAACCTTATCTTAAATCGTTCTACCTAACATCTAACTAAAATACTTACTCCTAATTGTCCTAACTTGTTTCAGTGACCATAACATGTTGCTCTGATACCAACCTGTGACGCCCCAAAATCCGGGGTCAGGATTTGGTGCCACGACCAATACAATTAAGTATAACTAAATTATACCGACGACCCCTCAACAAGGATCGATCTCAGGTTATAGTATGAACAATAATTTAAATCACAACAACTATTATACCTTCTTATCTGAAGCGCAGTCCATGCTGACTCTGCAATCTATTCTTTAGAGATTACTTCCTCGCTCTCAATCGAATTGTCATTCGAAGATAGTCAATCCATAACCCTAACTGAAAGGGGAGGGAAAATAAATAAAGAATGAGCCAACAATGCTCAACAAGCTATTAATAAAGTGAAATAATAATATCTCTATAATTCATTGATGGATAATATCAATGATCAATTTAATTAAAGAGAGTAATTCAACTTCCATTAGAGGGTTAAACTTTTCATTCTTCAAAACATAAATGATACTGACACCTGAATATGACAGGGGATCAGCTGATAACAAAATAGAAATAAATATGCTGGGAATATTAAAAGCAGTACTAGCATTTGATAATGACAAGGCATCATTTAGTATTTAGGCTAGCAATAGAAAATTCAAAACTGCGTAAAGCGACAACATTTCAAGCGGTAAACCAATTTCATTTCACAATAAATAAAAGTAATCATCATTTTAAGAAAACTGATTGGAGTTTTTTTTATTATTTCACCATAACAGACAATACGGGTGATCAGCCCATAAAGTCTCCATACCGGACACAAAGTCCCTGTGGACATCATTTCCTTTTATTAGGATAGCTTGGGTTCCCAAGAGGCAACACATTGACCTATAAAGGTGTCGAACTGGACAGACCAGAACTACACAATAATACACCACAAAAATAGACGGGACCAGCATTACCCGATTACCTCGTCTCTCCAATCGTCAGGAATCCGTGGAAACCATTTAGACGGAGTTCCTAATATATATTATAAAACCTTTCATTTTAAAACCATTCCAATTTATAAAACTTAGTTTATCTTCATAAAACATTTCAACTCTTAACCTTTCCAAAATCCTTACCTCGAAGTACTTTCGATTCTCTGATAACAAATCAGCCCAGTCTAGGTATCTTCAAGGTAGTTTTAAGAAAAACAACTCATTTTGGTTTGCAGTGATAAAAAGTCAAAGGGTTTGACTAGGTTTCCTAACATTAAAGGATCAAAGATACAAGTCTGGATCAAGAAGATATAGACTCAAGGCATCAAGGCAATTGATCATGGTTTCAAGTTTTAAGAATAAGATTAAAGGTATTTTAAGTTCTTGAATCAGTAGTTAAATCATAAGGGATTTCTAAGTTTCATGGTCAACATGGGTTCAACTGACAACGAACATAGGTTGTTCAAAATAGTGGTTTATCCGTCAGCCAATTTAGTTTGACTCTAGAAAGCAGATATATGGTCAAGAAGCAATTAAAAAGAATCAGGCTACTTTAAAACTTCTTGTTTATAAAACAGTTTATCATAGAATTCTGGTTATACAAATAAAATGGGCTAAACAAGATTTATGAGCAACATGGTATAAGATAGGCATGCTTGAATCAACATGGTATATCAGTTTAAGAAAAGTAACTGCAAGTAAAGATAGAGTTACTTGCACATTGATTTGAATGCAACGTATGATAAATAACGGGAGCAGATGTGCTTCACTTGAACAATAAGTGAAGGATAGAAATACTTGCCTCAGTATACGTAGTTCTGTTTCCAACACATAGATTCGCTACTCATTATACGTCAGTCTCTACTTCTTTGCACGTTGGTCTCTAATCGACTATACGTCTATCTTTCCATAATTCGTCAATCTTGCTACCAATACGCTTGTCAACTCCGATAAATATCTCACTCTTATGATTCCAATTGGTACCTATATACAGGTAGAGTACTGCTTCAGTACACTATAATCCTCAAACGTCTAACTCTATTCTATCCAAACGGTTCCTACAACATTTAATAACTTAACACATATACATACCTTGACCATACTAAACATGTTCACCAAGTACTTTCATATAATCAAGTAATTAGGGGTGAGCAAAATAAAACCGAAAAACCGAAACCGAGCCGAAAAACCGAAAAACCGCACCGAAAAAAACCGTAACCGACAAAAACCGAAAAAAACCGTAACCGAACCGACGGAACGGTTTGGTAACGGTTACGGTTTTATCCCAATAACCGAACCGAAAAACCGAACCAAAAATATACTATTTTAATAATTTATATTTTTATATTACATACTTATATAAATATAGAATTTTATATAACAAGTAAGACAAAAGCTAGTAGAACTTGAATTGCAAAAGTTTCCCATCTTATTTTTTACACTAATTATTAATAATCTATCAAAAAATAATTATGTACTTAAAAAGATTTAAAAATGTCAAAAAATTTGATTTTACAGTTTTATATTTTAAAAATGAATTGATTGATCTTATTGCCACATTTAAGCTAAAACATGCGCCACCTTCGTAGGAATAGTGGGTTTAAGAAAATTAGAAACTTATAATTTTTACTAGCATGATATTAATTATTAAAAATAAAAAACCGAAAAAAACCGAAACCGACAAACGGTTAACCGAACCGAAAAAAACCGTTCCGAGCGGTTCGGTTACGGTTAATAGGTAAAAACCGAACCGAACCGACATGTACGGTTTGGTAACGGTTTTCGGTAAAAACCGAGCCGAACCGACCCGTGCACACCCCTACAAGTAATCATTTAAGCACTTAGCAATTAAAACATGCGATTCACGTATGTCAGCTAAACACTTAGCACACAATAGCATCTTGACTTATAATCAACTTATAACTTTATACTATAAACTTTACAACTTATAATTATAACAAAAATCGGGCAGAGTTTCCTCTATTTATAGGACTATCCCGTCGGAACATTACCGACTCAATTCACAATCAATTCCCTACGATGGACTTAAAATCCACCTACAAGCCCAAACATAATCTACTTATAACTCACAAATTGCTAACGTACTGAACTGATTAACTTATTAATCAAACTCCATCGAAATTATTAACCTTCTTAATCAAAAACAAGATTTCAAACTAGAAACACGACTGCGCACACTTTACTCAAACATTTTTAGTAAATCGAAAAATAATCATTTTAATACAAAATTTGGTATACACCTTCCTGAATATCAACACATTAATCTTGTATAAAAATTTCATTTCCAAAACATTTTTATTAGGCCAAAAACGAACTGAAACAACCCGCACATCAGCACAGAAAATTCTGCTCTGCGCGGTCTTTACTAAAACCTACATAACTCTTTACTCGTTAACTCAAACGACACAAGGTTTTCGCGTGGACAAACTAGACTCCGAGTAGAACATTTTTATCCTATACCCACTGTCCAAAACAAGGAGAAAGTAGTCATGAAATACCAGGGCAGATCAGGACAGTGCAGAATCCAGTTCATATTAATTTCACTACTAAACAATCCAAAGATCAACTAACGATTCTTATAAAATCATAAGCACATCAGTTTTACCTTATTCAGGAATCAAATATCATCAGCACAATCTAATTAAAACTTAATAATATTAACAATTCAAGTTAGCATAATCTTTACAATTTATCATCTAAAAAAAATCAAACCAAATTTCAAGAACACAAATGCACTCTATATTTCAGATTTAAACAACAAATTTATAAGGTAGAGGTCTTACTTTCATCATCGACCCAATTATAAGCACATAATGATTCATTTATACCTTATTCAAGTAACTATTAATTCAAAAATTCATACTAAGATTTAAAATCAAACATGCAGGGCATATATCTCACAATTCGAGCATCAAATCATGATATACATATATAAAATCGAATTATTTATCATTAAACACAAGAACACAACAATTTCATCACACAAACAGCCTATATACACATGGCCCAAACATATACATACACGGATATATAAACAAGGTAGTAAAAGAAAGAGGACAAGGAGGAGAACACAAATATGGGATTGAATCGTACAACCGCACTGAAATCAGCCTTGCATGTAAGAGAGAGAAAGCACCAGAGAAGAGAGAGAGAGAGAGTACTAGCACCGAAAGCTAACAAGAACTGACCAGAAGAAATGGGGAGGGCGGTGGTTTAAGTAGATAAAAGACAGGGGTAAAAATGTAATTACACAATGCTGAAAACTGATTTAAATCATTTTCAATTTGAAATAAAACATATAATTATGGGAAAATAATTTTTAAAATTCTAAAATAAAATTTAGGAAATTACAGACCGCCTCCCCATATTTTAAAAATAATTTTTGAGTCAAATACTTACACCCATAATTAAATACTCCCACCATTTTTTATAAACTCAATCATGTTACAAAGATAATAGTGCAAAAGATCTCATGATTTAAAACGTCTCCAGTGATTCTATATGATTTTTGGAAGATTAAAAATGCACTTTAAAAATACTTTTAATGCTCTAAAATACAAATAAAATTCCACGAACATATAAGACACATACCAATCATCACATAATCATATAAACATGATTTCACATATATCTTGACTTCATAAAAATTTTCACATCACATAATTCCTTTAATAATTAAATAAACACTTATAAATTCGCAAAAAATTTTAGGTCGTTATAGATTGAATTTGATTTAAATATTGAAATTTGTTAAGTAATTTATTATGCAAACAAAAATGTTTTCAATTACTAAAATTTTAAAATTGCATGGTTGATTTTGGTTGATGTTAGTTGTAAATATGGTTGTAATACTGTAAATTGTATTTTTGCAAATATATTTCTAAAAAAGATATTTTCACAAAATGTTTAAAGAAAGAACGTTTTTGCAAATAAAAAAATTCTAAACTTAGGTTGTGGTACTTTTTTTTAAGGGATATAATTATAATTTTTGTTAAAAATTATTAAAAATCATTTATTTTTTGAATAACACGATACATATAAAGAATTTATAAAGGTCTAAATTCAATAGGGTGAAGGCCCAAAATGCCTTTTTTTTCAGTCCCCATTACCAAAATGCCTACCGCCAACTCGAGCGACCCTAAATACCCAGGGGATGCGCTACTGGGGAAGGAGTGTCCTGACGATACGCTAGTGGAAACGACGTGTCTGGTAGACACGCCATTACCAATGCCGTATCTTATAGTTACGCCACTTGGAGGTTTGGAAAATCAAATGAGATACGCTATCAAGAAATGCGCATCAACTGATACGCATTTTTGAAATGCGTGATGACGTTAGCATCACTTTTGCTCATATTCTACGCGAGAATGCAGATCTGGCGATATTTGGGCGATTTTGCCAGAAAAGAGAACAATTCAGGCAGGCAACAGTCAAGTCTGTTTCAAATTACGTGGTATACACCAAACGAATCGTCTCTCGACGATTGACACAACCATATGAATTTGTAACCATTTTGTTCACCGGAATTGACAAACCCAAATCGAACCACAAAACCAAGTCCTATATTCCGACGAGATCGTATAGCCCCTGCGAGGCCAGCTTCTGTTAAATTAGTTGGGGCAAAACGAAGAGTAATAAGTTGTGATTGTTTTGGTGTGCTCGGTTATAGTGGAAGTGGCAGGAGAAAGGAGTAAGAGGGGGGAGAGATCGGAGAGACGACTGAGAGAACGAGAGAGACGGGGAGAGACTGTGGGAGATGAACAGTAGCTGGGATAAGCCGTTTCAAGTGGCGTATCCCGTGGGTATATAGGGCCTCCTGTTCCGAAAATATGCATTTTGGGCAATGGGTAACTCATTTTGAGTTATTTTGGTCATTTTCTCAATTCAATACCACCTTACATTTAAATGCTTCTTAAAAATCTTTATTCAATAACATCATATTTTTAAAGACATTTTAAATATTAAATATCTCATAATCTTTAAAATCATTCCAAATTTATAAATCTCCTAATACAATACCATCCCTTAGATATTTCTCAAAAACTTTTTTTTTTAAAAAAAAACTCAAAACCCATAGTATTAATCTGGGTGCTGTTTAACTAGACTTAAAATAAGTAGTTATGAATTATATTTGGGTAAAAATTTGATTTATAAAATAAATTGTCTATCCAATTAGAACCTCACACGTCACAAAACACAACCCAGCTAAACAAAATTAAGCTTGGATATTTTTGTACTCGGCTACTCGCACATAATTTAATCACTTGTTCTAGGGTTTCAGTTTATTAGATCCCCAATTATCGAACACAACCCCCCTTTTTATTATACTACAAAACTTGACACACATATTTTTCACTCCCAAAAATACACACACACACAGATTCATCAACATGCCGCCCAAGGCAACGAAGAGAGCGCCGGGACCCAAAGCGAAGCGCGGCGGCCGAGGTGGTGGGCGTGGCTCCAAAAGCTTGCCCAAAGAGGAGCCGAAGGAGGTTGAGATGAAGATTGAAGAGGAGAAAGTTGAGAAAATTGAAGAGGTGAGAGTGGAGGAGAATGATGAAGATGAGGACCCTGAGGAGATTTTTGAGGATAAAGTTGATGACATTGAGGACAAACTGCCTGTTTTTACAAGTAAGTGCTTTTAATTTTGTTTAAACTTGAATTTTTGTGGTGAATTTGTTGTGGGGTTTGATGGATGTGTGTGTTTGTTTGTGGGGTGGGGTAAAAATTGAAACTTTTTATGGGTTTGATGAAAATTTGATGTGTTTGATGCGCTCTCTCTCTCTCTCTCTCTCTCTCTCTCTATATATATATATATATATATATATATATATATATATATATATATATATATATATCTCTAATGTCCGAGGTACAAATTGGACAATTTTAAAGGGTTTGGAGAAATTTGATGTATTTGTGATGGGCTGTGTTGGAAGGTATAATTGGGTGTTTGTGTGTGCTTGTTTGGATGAGAATTGGATCTGTTTGAGGGGTTTAAAGAAACTTTGATATTATAGTGATGAGTTTTGTTTCATTGGTATATGTTTGTTGGTTCACATGTGTTAGTCTTTACCTGAAGTTGTACTGTTGGACTATTGTTTAGTCTAGTTATGTGTGGTAGAAGTGAGTATGAGTTTGTGAGACGATAATGGATATCATTGTGGTTAATTCGTGGAGATATGGCATTTTAAGTGGTGATCAGAAATTTAGTGGTCACCTGGCCTATGGGTGTTTGATTTGGTATGTTGCTTCTCTAGAATTAGTTTATTGGGGTGTTGGATTGAAAATTGAATGCTATAGATTTAAACATTGGATCTTATTAAGTTTTTTCCAGGGTACCTAGTATATATATTATTAGTTTAATCTTAAGATATATTTTTGTGGTTTGGATGTGTTGAATAAATATGTTTTTTTACACAGTATAGGTAATAATGTATGAGGTCTAGGTAATATACATTTGAAGTTGGTGTCAAATTGTTATTTTTTGCCTAGTTGTGTTGTAGATTGGGAAAAAAGAAAAAGAATTTATTTGTTGTGGGAAATAGGATTATATCGAATGTGTCAATTAATGGAGAATACGGGATGATTCTACTAATATCTTGTGGCGACCTGGTATAAGATGATTTATGTCTTAATCAAAGAGAAGATGTAAAGAAAATTGTTGAAGAAAAACAACCTTGCAAGAGTAAGTGTGTAACTATCTGATGGTTGAAGACTATCAGATGATAATGTTCCGAAGATACCATTGCTCCTATAGTATTTTTCTGAATTGTTGTCTGAATAAACAGACCAAAAGGATGGTTCACAGTAAGTAGACAGCTTATCCTAATTTGTCTTAAAATAGGCTTGAGATTTTTCTAGGCCTTGAAATAATTAATGGCCCTTGCACCTACGGATGGAGATTTCACCCCAAATTCTCGTGGTGCTACTGGTTTTAGTTGAAGTTTGCAGGATTTACTTTAAATTAGGTGATGTTACCAGCGGTTACAGATTCTCGTCAAGATAAGACAAGAACAGAGAACCGAATGGAATTCTTGGTGCATACATCCATACATACAAGTGCATGTTACATGGTTTTTTTTGTACCTGCTGCAATATTCTATGGACAGATTTTGCATATATTTTACATTGTTCCAAAAAGTGATCCATGATCTTAGAATTGGTCGATGACAGAAGGTCGTCTTTATAATTCTTTATGGCATATATATATATTTAATGATAAGTTGGACTTCAAGGAATTTAGAACTGTTTGTGGACTACTCTTAAGTTTTAATTCTTTTATGTTGGTACATTTGCATTAAATTGTCTGTTGATCGCATCGGACGTATCTGTTATTGCCTGGCAGACCAAGAGGAGGTAAAAGAGTCTGTTGAGGAATATGAGAGAGGTGAACGGTTGGATTTGGAGGACAATGAGCCAGAAGACGAAGCTGAAGAATATGGTGGGGTGGACTATGATGAGAAGGAACATGAACAGGATGATTTTCAAGAGGTTGAGGAAATAGAAGAGGACTCTGATGGGGCAATTGTTGCCGATGAAGAGGGTGAGGAAGTTGAAGAAATGAATGACGGTCACGAGGAACTTGGAGAGGAGGATTTAGAGCATGGCGGCGAGGGGCCTACTGATTTGGCTGATGCTGAGGAACAGGAGCATCATGACGTTTTCAAAGAGAGGCGGAAAAGGAAAGAGTTTGAAATATTTGTTGGTGGCTTGGACAAAGATGCTTCTGAGGCTGATCTGAGGAAAGTCTTCAGTGAAGTTGGAGAAGTAACTGAAGTCAGACTTATGATGAATCCTCAGACCAACAAGAATAAGGGGTTTGCATTCCTGCGTTTTGCGACTGTAGAACAAGCTAAACGAGCATGTTCTGATCTTAAAAACCCAGTGGTATTTTCTGTGATCCTGTCATAGCTGTCATGGAAAATTGATATTTATTTTATCCTGAATCATAATATCTACCAAACTTCCAGGTTAATGGGAAAAAATGTGGTGTTACTCAGAGTCAAGACAGCGACACCCTTTTCCTAGGTAACATATGCAAGGCATGGACGAAGGAAGCTGTAAGTAGATTAGGAAATTTTTTATGTCTTCATCAAGTTATCTCTTTACCTATCTATATATTAAAGTGGTTGTAGGGGTTATTCATCTTTTTTTTTTGCTAAATAGGGGTTATTCATCTTCCCTTTGAATTGATGTTTAATCTAATCAAAGTCCTTTAGATAAAGCGTAGTTAAAATTTAAATACTATATATATGTATATATGTTTCACACTTGTGTCCTTTCTCTTGTCTGTCATGAAAACTATCCATCTATTTATCTATGTAAATATATGTATAAGCTTACTCAGAGTTGCTAAACTATCTGACATTGTTATACTATTGACTGATTGGTTGTACTTCCAGCTGAAAGAGAAGTTGAAGCATTATGGAGTTGATAACATTGAGGATTTGACTTTAGTTGAAGATAGTAACAATGACGGTATGAATCGTGGATTTGCTTTCCTGGAGTTCTCTTCCCGTTCAGATGCAATGGATTCTTTTAGGCGTTTGCAGAAAAGAGATGTTGTTTTTGGGGTTGATAGACCTGCCAAGGTCTCTTTTGCAGATTCCTTCGTCGACCCTGGCGATGAAATAATGGCTCAGGTATAGTACTGTGTATTGTAATTTATGCGGTCCTTGCGATATAACTAACTACTTGAGGCAATTTTTTAATTCCAAGTGGAATGCTTTTCATTGATCAATGCAGTTCCTGTCTTTTTAACCCCAAAATAAGGCTTATGGTTTGCAAAGACGTTTTCTAGTTTGATTTGTTGGAGTAAACCTTTTGTACTAGTCAGTAATATTCTCTAAATAAATTCTATAAATGCACTGACACAATTTGTGGAGGAATTACTTACTATCTTCTGTGGCGCCCCCTTGACTTTTGTGCTCTTTTAAATGCATTTCAATTGCATTTTAGATATTCACTTATACTTGTCACATCTTTATGAGTTCATTCAAGGTCTTATACATGTCATATCTTTGCGAGTTCAGGTCAAAAAAGTTTTTGTCGATGGTCTTCCTGCCTCGTGGGATGAGGATCGCGTAAGGGACCTTCTTAAAAAGTATGGGAAGATTGAAAAGATTGAGCTTGCTCGTAATATGCCATCAGCTAAGAGGAAGGACTTTGGGTTTATTACCTTTGATACCCATGATGCTGCTGTGACATGTGCTAAAAACATTAACAATACAGAGTTAGGTGAAGGTGAAAGCAAGGTTAGCAAAATAGATTTGGCAGTTCTTTTTATTTGGATATCTGTTACAGAATTTCATTAATTGTAGGTTTTGTTTCAAAGCAGGCCAAAGTTCGAGCCAGATTGTCGAGACCCGTTCCAAGGGGAAAAGGCAAGCGTAATTCTCGAGGTGATTTTTATCCTGGGCATGGGGCTACACATGGCTTTAAAGCTCCTTGGGGACGTTCAATTCCACCACGCAGTCTACCTGTACGTGAAGCAAGGGGCGTTAGAGGGCACCTGCCACCTATTAATCGTGGTCTTAGGAGGCCGCCTCCTGCATTTAGGGACAGACGAGAAGTTATAGCGAAGCCACCAAGGGGAAGGACAATGTTATCTCCCATTTCAAGGTCTTATAATAGGAGACCTCCTCCTGGTATGCATAGTTCCTATTCAGCTTTTCTACTTGTTAAATGTGGTTTTCCGATCCTAACGTTAAGCCAAGGGCTCCTTCATGGCCACCTACACCTACATATGTGCCCACATTGATTGTTACATAATCTTTATGTAGTTCCTTCATACCCAAAGAGTAGCTCGAGGAAAGATTATGGAAGGCGGGAGGAGCTGCCTCCTAGGAGTAGAACTGCTGTAGATTATAGCCCTCGGGTTGCTCCACCAGAAAGACGTCCATCATATAGGGATGAGTACCCCCCTAGAGGATCTGGATACACTGATTTGCCACGAAGTGCAGCTCGTCCTTCATCAAGAAGAGCTTATGTTGATGATGGCTATGGTCAAAGATTTGAAAGGCCACCTCCAAGTTACCGTGAAGGACGGCCTCGTGATTATGACTCAATTTCTGGGTCGAAACGTCCATATGGTGCACTGGTTAGTGAACTTTTAAATTTGCCACATGTTCCCCATTTTATTTACAGTTTCATCCTTGGTCAAGTCCTTATAGTCTTTGTGTACATTGTACATTTTAGGATGATGTTCATCCCCATTATGCTGAGCCAGTTTTGCGCCAATCACGTCCTCGTTTGGAGTACGAATCCCGTGGTAGCACTTCCCAATACGGGGATAGTTATAGTGAGAGGTACATAATTTTGAATTAGTTGTCCTAATTTCTGAATGTACATTCCCAAATTGTAAAATGTTTGGCCTGACCTGATTTTAGTGCCAGAATTGGAAGATCTGATATCGGATACAGTAGCAGAAGTTCAATTCCCAGTCAGGACTCTCGTGCTCTTTATAGTCGTCGCCAAATTATGGATTATGGCGGAGGTATGATTTTGCCAAATGTGTTCAAGCCTTGATGCGTAGAATATATTGATCCAGATTGTATGTTACTATTATTTAACAATGTTAAATAATAGTTTTATTATCAATTGTTAATCGCAGGCTCTTATAGTGGAAGTGATGTCAGTGATGGAATGTATTCTTCAAGCTATGGTGATTATATGTCTCGTGGGGGTGATGTATGTCTTGTCAACAATGCTCCTTTGCGTTTTTTGTTTCTGGTATCTGTTCCTTATCATGTGTTCGTAATTATTATTGAAGGTTGCTGGTAGATCTTATTCATCACTATATCCTGGTTCTGGTTCTGGTCGTGGCTTGGGAGGAAGTAGTTACATGGGAAGCAGTGGCAGTTCTGGATCATACTACTGAGGTATACAAATTTTCCATTCATGTTATTGTTTACATTTTAATCATTATCACGAGTAATGGTGTTTCTAGTATGAAGTACTCCCTCCGTTCCATTTTATGTGAACCTCTTTCCTTTTTGGTACGTTCCAAAAAGAATGAACATAACATACTTACTATTTTTTAACACTACTTTTCACTAGGGTGCTGATATTTGCACACCCTAAATTGATGGTTGCACACCTTTTTATTCTATTTGACCATTATATCCCTTTCGTTTTATTAAACTATTGTATCTTAGCTTGAATTATGTACTCTCACTTTAAATTTTTACAAATAAATTTGAATCACATGAAATGTTTATATAAGTTTTAGTTAAAAATTAATTATAATATCAAAGAAAACTCACATTATTTCTTTAGTTCCGTAACTTAAATATAAATAAATCAATTTTGTGATCATTTGTACTACCTAAATTTTTTTCCAACATTACAATAAATGTGTTAAAGTCAAACTAGTGCACCATATTTTATTTAAAACAAAATTACATATATCCTATATGTCATATTTCTTTGTTTCATGTTAATTAAATAATACTTTTTTATTATTAATGTAATATCATTATCGCTTCTATTTATTTTCATTAGATTTTTAAGAAAATAAACTTTTTCATGTTTTACATTGAAATATAATATTATAATTTTATAATGTAATAATATAAAAAACAAGAAACAGTAATGATATAAGTACGGGACAATAGAGCAAATATAAAAAGTATACAAATTTACTTGATTAAATGCATGTTAATTGAATGGACATAATGAACAATATGAAATAAGATAAGGATAATTTGGTCAATTAAACATATAAGGGTGCGCAACAATCAGGGTGTGCAAACATCAGCACCCTTTCACTATTACACCCACTACTTCTCCACTTTTTTATTAAATAAATACTATTACACCCACTACTTTCCTCAACTATCTCAAATCTATTATTAAATATTGATAGGTCCCACCACTTAACCCACTTTTCAACTAACTTTACTCTATTTCTACTACTTTTTCTTAATCTCCGTGAAATTCAAACAGATTCATACATTATGGGACGGAGGGAGTAGTAGTTTGCCTTGCGGCTTGCATGATTAGAGTGTCGACATGATATATGTTTTGTGTTGTCAGGCTGAAATGCAGAAGGAGAGCTCTAGGTGTGGATGCAAGGCTCATAATTAGTTATGTCGTCTACCAACAAAGAGTTTTTATTTGTTGATGTTTGGTGGAGTGGAAAAGTTCTTTTCCGAACCCAAGTAGTTTACTTAGTAGAATTTGTCATATTAGGTATTCTTTTTTCAAGTACATATTTGATGTTTGTAAGGTCACTCTACTATTTAGAGTCCTAGCACATCTATGTTCAATTCCTTTACGCTCATGAATGTTTTTTTTTCCCAAATTTATTTAACTTTATCATTATGAATCAATTTTTTTTTTTGAATATACATGGAAACTAATGTGTGCAAACTTGTCCAGTTTTATCAATTGAGTATGGGAACTCATGGAACGATCAATTGAGTGTCTTAACTTGTAAAATAATTCTAATTCAGTGTATTCACATGTTTACTTAATTTTTGAAGTAAATATATTTTTATTATTTATAAAAATAAATAAATAGAGGTCATGCCATGTAAATTAAATATAAAAAGAAAATTTAAAAATTAATGTGTGTTAAAAAAATGTTTCTACAAAGTTTTTCTTTTATGGAAAAAAATTTGGGCCAAACTATCATTATTTACATATTGTCATAAACTTGAAAATTGTAAAGTATATCACATAAAAAAAATATTCAATATCACTTCTATTAGAATTTGAACGATATAGAATTCTTATAATTTTATTGTTATAGATTTATGATTCCAAATAAATAATTTTATTATTATAGATTTATGATTCCAAATAAATTTATCATGTGAAACTTTTGTAAATTCACTTATATTTATATAATATTAGTACTTGTATGATTATACTATTACGATAGAGAGAATTACCAAAATACTGATTTTTGGGAAGAAGTTGCCCAAAATACTGATTCTGGAAAAAATGGCCCGAAATACCGACGGGATACGGAGTTTCGTCCTCCGTATTAGATGGATACGGTACATGGTGTTCCATATCACTCTATCACGGTACATGGTGTTCCGTATCACCTCCTATCACCGTACACGAAGTACCGTATTACCCCTCCTATCACAGTACACGATTTAACGTATCCCGTCAGTAAAAAGGGCCAGAATGGCTCCCATATGAATATTTTGGGCCATCACCCATTACGATATGATTGTAGTGTTAAGATTATATTTCATTTATTAAATTAATAACGTTTAAAATTTAAAGGTAAAATTTAAAAAGATCTAAAAAAAATTAAAAATTAAAAATATAACTGAAAAAAACATGCAAAATGAATTTTCTTGAAGTATGAATCTTTTTCAACATGTTAAGCTTCTAATTTTCTTTGTCTATTTTTGTTACATCATCTTCTATATATAATAGGAGAACAAGGGGTTTTTTTAAGGGTATTTTGAGCCAATAAACCCCCTATGAATTTACTATTTTACCCTTGTTTTTTAAAAAATTACATTAATTACCACTCCCATATTTTGAAGATAAAAATTAAGTTATTATTGTGTTTGTGGGGAATTGAACCAACAACCTCCTCTATATAAATATTCCTCCAAACTATTGTGCTACTTATGTTTTTTAGTAAGAAGTGAAAACTTTTTTTACATAAGTTCGACCTCTTTATCAATTTCTGAAAAATCTCTCTATCAATTTCTGGAAAATGACCCGTGCCTCGCACGGGTTATTATGCTAGTATTTTTTTTTTTTTTTTTGCTAATTAAAATTTTATATCACGAAGGAAACAACTTAAAACAGACCTAGGGGCATACCCCGCGGAATCAGCAAAAGCTAAAAACAGTAAGTTACCCGACTGTCAACAAACAACATAAAAGCTAGTTATCCTAGCTTAACACAGGTTCATAACTGAAATTAAAAAAAACAAAATAACTATGCCAAGGAGGCATCATAACTCCAAGCGCAAATCTCTGCACATCAGACCACTCCTTCTGTAAGGACATATTGTAAGCATTACATGAACTGCAATTATGCATCTGGACAACTAAGTTGTCAGTGTCCTCGTCAATATCTCTGAAAACAACAGCAGGCACCTGGAGGGCATCTGCATTCTCAATACTCCCATGACTGCTCCTGATAGGCCGTCCAATATTGCAGGAACCATACCCATGCGTGCACACATAACAACTACTAGCAATATCCAGGGCTGAGAACACAATCACCACACCACTGGACTCTAAACCGCTGCTACCATACCACTTAGCATGGCACATCACCTGGACTTGACAAAAACCAACAACCAGGTCCTGAACTATTAAGCCAATTTCAAACACCATCATATAAATCCCCCTAAGAAAAGTGAGGCCAAATCCCACCAAACCTAGCCTCCTATCAATAACCCAGGAGCAGAAAAAACCATCTGTTTCCTTCACAACAGGCATCACCAAGGTACCATGACTTGAACTATCACCAACAACAAATAAGCCATACCTCTGTTTCACTATGGGCCCCGAAGAACACACCCATAAAGGGTCTTCAACCAATCCCTTCATCTCAAGGACATCATAACAAGCAAATAACCATGTTGCAATGCGCATTGCACACACTCTGTGAACATCCAGCTCTACACCTTGCTCCATCGCGTCCTCACCATTCAACGTCGAGTAATAACTACAATAACAACAATTAAAATAAGTGTAACCCCCTGGTTCACACCCAAGTATCCTAAGCATATGCCTCAACATCCTTTCTGTCCCTTCCAGAACACAACCGCTACTCTTTAAATACTCAAAGGCTTCATCAATGTCCTTTTCATTCAGCTTGTGACCCACCTCCTCATCCATAATCAACTTCTTATTGACCTGACTATCATTACCAATAGTCACTTCTTGATCAATAATAACCTGGACATTATCCTTCCACTTCACTGATTTCTTCACAGGTTTGACAACCTCCACATTTAGTGTAGACTTTCTAATGCAAGCCTTTCGGCAAACCACTAGATTCTCTCTAGGCCTGTCATTTTCACCCAAAATTGGAAAGTCAACTCCCTCATCCATCAAAGAGGAATTGACTCCCAAATCCACATTAGCACTAACAGAAATGTCAGTTGCTTCCAATGAATCGGACATTTCATTATTGAAATCTTTAATTTCAACAACCAAATCGTTAAATGTAACTTTCTTCTTGGAGTAGTAGATCTTACCTTCAAGCGGGCTACACGTCCTAGAAGCAAACCCAGTTGTGGGGGTGAAGGCCCTCTCCGCCACCTCCAGCCCATCTTTGAGACCAGAAGTACCAAACTCCGTACACTCCGTCTCAAACTTCAATCTCTTAGCCACCTGAAACAAGGGTTTAAACTTCTCCCTTCCAGGAGAAGAGCCACTCTGTGCACACACCCTGAGCACACCCTTCGGATTATCCTCCAAAGGATACACAGTCACAAGGTTCTCCGAAAAGGAGACCCTCTTCGGACTCCTAATCGGGTTACCCACCGGATGGCAAACCTCAGATCCTCGCGCACGGGGAGGAATCACGGTCAGTAGGTTCTCCGAAAAAGAAACCTTCTTCATTAAACTAATAATTATATAAAGAAATATGGTGTTTGAGGTGAAAGATTAGAAGAGGAAGGTGAATTTGGGAAGGCTAAAGAGAAGATTTGATGAGGAAATGGTTTAGATTTAGGTTTGAATTTGGTGGCGGCTGGGATTTTTAGAGAAAGGTTAGAGAGAATACGACTCTCATTTTGTTGATGATAATTCCTTATCGGTACTAACAAGTGATCCTAGTAAATTATTATAACAGAAAAATATTTTACATAAAAAATTATGCAAATCAAAATACAGTAATTTGCTGTTATTTAACAAATTTCAACATTTAATTGATCATGCTATCGGTTCACACATTCAATTGACAAAAAGTGACAAATTGACATTCAGATCAAGTCAATTTACCGAAACTGAGAGAAGTTACTTTGATATTTATCTGTACCTGATCAAGGCAGCAATAGTTGTGTAATGAGGCCTAAAAAAGTCTACCGTAAGTACAAAATATACATCTCGGCCTCGGTTCCATACATCTTCACGTCGGTAACAAAACTGGAAACCGGACATTGTAATGAAATTTCAGAAACTGTTGAGTGTATCAAGACAAGTCCGTAACCGCGCAAAGTTCTATGGCCAAAATTCATGCTACGTCATACGAATCCACACCGATCTTATATTGTAAATTTGTAATATGTTCAAAAATATAATGAGAAAAAGGAATCTAAAGTTAACTTTAGGAGGATTTCCTAAAGTTAACCATTAAATCTACTTAGTTTTTATCTTTTATTTAAAAGGGCCCCGCAGGGGCATCAATAATTGTGCTTATGTGTCATTATTTTAATGGTTAACTTTAGAAAATTATCTAAAGTTAACTTTAGGGTCCCTTTACTCAAATATAATTATGTATAAAAATTAAGTAATAATAGTTTTTTTTAAATGAAAGTAATAATAGTTAATGTTGGAGGCCCATCTCCTAAATGGACTTGACCGAAGATCCAGGGACAAATTGTCTGCCCAGCCGAACGAAGCCCATTGATAGTCGATCCATTAGCCAGCAACGATCATGCGATTATGGACTCCCCAGAACATGGGAACACGACACCCCACGTCACCCACTCTTCGGTAACCGCCTGAAGAGAATATGTTTGGTGAGGTTTGAATTATATTCACAATTTACACACAAAAACACGAACTCTCTGCGTTCACTATTACCTTACAAAAACCAGTTAACTTATTCTCACACCGGAGGTGAATCGGGGGGCCAATCCCTCGCATTCTTCTCACTTGCAGGTCAGACCGAAGCAAGGCTCGACAGATTTCTAGTTGTAACATTTGGCGCCGTCTGTGGGAACGTAGAGATACGTTTGTGTTAAGATCTACAATCAATCATGACGAATGAAACCGAAATACCAATAGATGATGATAGCACCGTGGCTGGAAACAGTCGCACCACTCCTCCCCTGATCCCAAGGACAACACCCATCACCCCAAGGCTGCTGACTTTTGATGAAGAAGGGGATATACCGTCCCCAGAAGAGCAACGGGAGATGCTCATGAAATGGCGAGAGGAACAAAAGGCCAAGGGGAAGCGGAAAGAGATAGAGAAAGAAAAGAGCAGTAGGGAGGCCGAACGTCTGGCCAAGAAGAGGGAGGCCGATCGCTTGAGACTAGAGGCCCTAAAGCTCCAAAGGGAGGAGATCGAGTTGCAAGAGAAAGCACTCCGCGAGGCTCTAGAAGCCGAAGACCCGGAGTTGGAAGATCGAAGGGATAAGAGGCCAAGGACTAGAAATGATGAAGATGAGTCAGGGACTCTGAATCATACTCTAGGAGAACCCGGTCGAAGGTAGTGTATTCCTCTGATTCGGAGGAAGAAGGTCCACATACGGATGACCGTATCCGAAGGATGAGAAGGCTATGTTTGGAGAAAGAAAGGTCAGCCATGAGCCAGTGGTGACTGAGGATATCGAACAGTTTCGACCTTCTCCGGGAAGGCAGTTTCCAAAGATGAATGAATTCAATGGAAAGGGTGACCCCGAAGACCATTATGAGAAGTATGAATAGCTCATGACTGGTATGGGGCACTGTGATGTGATGCTCTGCAAGATGTTCAAGACATACCTCAAGGGGAATGCGTCCATGTGGTATAGGTCATTAAGACCTAGGTCAATTGGATCATATGAGCAGATAAAGAAGAAGTTCTTGAGGCATTACTCCCACTTGTGCCGAAGAGAGAAGGACACCGAAGCCCTAATCCACTGCAGGCAGGGGCCGAATGAAGATTTGGGTGACTACTTGGCAAGGTTTAAAGAAGAAGCTGGAATGGTTACCAACCTGGATAAAGTCAAGGCAACTGGATTCCTCGCAGCCGGCCTAGATCCCATTAAAGGTAAGAAGCTTCGATCTTCTCTTTATGATATGCCTCCTAAATCTTTGAATGATATATATGTGAGGGGGGAGGCTATTAGAAGGAAGTTAGAATCAATTGGGGGGGGGGGTATAAGGATAATAAGAAGAATGATAGATATGATAGAAAAGACGATAGGAGGGACGACCGAAGGGGTCGTGGTGATGTTAAAAGCAGATTGAATGATACTAGGCCTGATAAGGGGGCCGAACGAAGAAGAGATAGAGATAGTACTGTGTTCACGCCACTTAACACACTTATCTCGAAGATTCTCCACGAGATAAAGGGTAAGCCTGGGTTCGTTAGACAACCCAGGCTAAAGACCTCTGAAAACAGAAGGAGCGAAAACAAATGTTGTGACTATCATCGGGATAAAGGTCACAACACTGATGAATGCTACCACTTGAAGAAATTGATTGAGAAAATGATAAAAGACGGGGAACTTACCAAGTTCGTTGGAGATCTGAGAGACAAACTGGATGACAAAGAAAAGAAGAGAGACACTAGAGATGCCGAAGGTTCAGAGAAGTATTGCGGTGAAGTCAGAACAATATCCGGAGGAACCATACTCGATCGGGACAACAAAATAGCCCGAAAGAAGTATGCCAGGCAAATCTATAGCCTCTACCAGTCAAGTGCACCCAAACAACCACTTCCAATGTCATTCACGGAAGATGACTTTGAAGATGTGATATGGCCGCACGAAGACCCTCTTGTCATAACCCCGTCATCGGGGAAAACAAGATTTGGAGAGTGCTGGTCGATGAGGGGAGTTCGGTCAACATACTGTATCACCGAACATATTGCAAGATGAACTTGGGTGGTGAACAGCTGGAGCCGTGCCATGAGGCACCACTATATGGCTTCGGAAATCAACCAGTACCGATCGAAGGCACGATCACGTTAAACGTTCTGTTAGGGAAGGCTCCGTATACAGTTGTCAAAGAAGCTAAGTTCTATGTCGTTCAGGTGGACATCCCGTATAATGGGAACTTGGGGAGGCCAGCCGTGTCTCTTTTTCAGGCTGTGTCATCCATTCCCCACCTAAAGTTGAAGTTCCCGACTGAGCATGGTGTTGGAGAAATGAGAGGCGACCAAAAGGCCGCACGAATCATTATGTTGGAAGACTTGGAGAAAGACAAGGATGTGGAACATAGAGTTGGAAAAATTTGGGGCCGACCTGTCAAGTCCGATTGCCGAGCCAGCTACCGAAACAGAAGAGGTCGAGTTGTACGTGGGTCAGTCTGGAAAGATGATCCAAATTGGAAAAAACATTGAACCAGAGCTAAAAACGTGGAATCCCGAAGATATGCCAAGGCTGGATCCTTCGGTAGCCAAACACTGTCTGAATGTGGCTCCCGAAGCCAATCCTGTAAGACAAAAGAAGAGAAATTTCGCCATGGAAAGGCAAAAAGTAATTCAAGTTGAAGTGGAAAAATTGCTGGAAGCAAAGTTCATTGAGGAAATCGACTATCTCGACTGGTTGGCGAACGTGGTTGTGGTTAAAAAGTGAAATGGCAAGTGGAGGATGTGTGTGGATTATACCGACCTGAATAAGCATTGTCCGAAGGACCACTATCCTTTGCCGAATATTGACCAACTGATAGATGCCACTTCGGGGCATTAAATACTCAGTTTTTTGGATGCTTTCTCAGGATACCACCAGATCACCATGAATGCTGAGGATGTGCCAAAGACAGCATTCATCACACCGAACGGCACTTATGCCTATTATATTAAGATGCCCTTCGGCCTGAAGAACGCCGGGACAACATTTCAGAAGATGATCAACAAAGTGTTCAAGGCTCAGATTGGTCGGAACATGAAATGTTATGTAGATGACATGATTGTTAAGTCCCTTTTCAAGGATCATGCTGAAGATTTGAGGGAGTGTTTCGAAACACTTAGGAAGAACAATATGAGGATCAACCCGAACAAGTGTACGTTCGGAGTAAACAGTGGAAAGTTTTTGGGATACATGGTCAGTGCCCGAGGGATTGAAGCAAACCCAGAAAAGATTAAAGCAGTCATCGACATGGAAGCACCGAAGACGATCAGGGACATTCAGAAGTTAACCGGACGATTAGCATCCCTGAGGAGGTTCATTTCTAGGTCGGCCAAAAAGGCCTTACCATTCTTTGAAGTACTTCGGGGGTCCAAGAATTTTGAGTGGGGGCCGAATTGCCAGAAAGCATTTGAGGAGGTTAAAGAATACTTAGTGAAAGCCCCACTCTTAATGAGGCCTGATCCGAAAGAAACCTTGCAGCTGTATTTAGCTATGAACGACCGAACCCTTGGAGCCGTGTTGGTCAAAGAACATGAAGGGAACCAGCATCCGGTGTTCTATGTTTCTCATATCCTCAAAGATGTAGAAACTAGATATCCGAACGCAGAGAAGTTCGCTTATGGGTTGGTAATGGCTGCAAGAAAGTTAAGGCACTATTTCCAAGGAAGGACGATCAAGGTAGTAACGGACCAGCCTTTAAAGAAAATCTTACAAAGGTCGGAGGCGTCAGGCAGAGTAGTTGCTTGGGCAATCGAACTGGGGGAACATGATTTGGAGTATACGCCAAGGACTTCGATCAAAGCCCAAGCACTCGCAGATTTTATGGTGGAATGCTCTTTCTCGGAACCGAAGGACTTAGCTCCCGAAGAGCAGCTAATTCAGGCACCAGGAAAATGGAAGTTGTTTGTTGATGGGTCAGTCGCCAAGGAAAAGTGTGGGGCATGGTTAATTCTGACAAGCCCAGAAGGATTCGAAATATGTCAAGCTATCAGGTTCACTTTCCCGTTGACAAACAATGAAGCTGAGTACGAAGCGTTTTTGGCAGGTTTGGACTTGGTAAAAAATCTGGAAGTTAAGCACCTAAGAGCATTCAGCGACTCAATGTTGGTGGTGAAACAATTTTCAGGGGAATACGGACAAAAAGATCCCCGAACCAAGGCCTACGCCCTTAAGGTACGCGAACAATCTTTATTGTTTGAATCATTTAAATTAACTCAAGTAGCTAGAGAGAACAACAGTTGGGCAGTTGCTCTTTCAAGGCTAGCTTCGGCAGAAACCCAAAACTTGAATGGGTCAATCTATCTGACCGAAGTAAAGACGCCTTCGATAGACAAAAAGAAGTGCATGGAAATTCACCAAGGGGTCAACTGGATGACTCCCATCACGGCATTCTTGGAAAAGGGTACTCTACCACTTGACCGAAGGGAAGCACAGAAGGTAAAGCATCGGTCGGTGAATTATTCTTTGGTCGGGGGCCGTTTGTTCAGAAGGTCGGTAAGTCAACCACTGCTTCGATGCCTAGATGGGAAAGAGCAACAGCTAGCCCTCGAGACCGTTCTTGAGGGAATTTATGGGGAACATTTGGCAGGAAGGTCCTTGGCCTTCAAGATTCTCAGGCAAGGGTTTTTCTGGCCGAAAATGAAGGAAGATGCATCAGAATATGCCAAGTGCCGACAGTGCCAGCTATTCAGCACAATACCGAAGCAACCACCCGAAGAGATGTCTTCAGTCCTTAGCCCGATTCCGTTCGCTATGTGGGCGGTTGACATCGTTGGGATCCTACCTACCAGTACTAAACAAGCAAAGTACTGCATTGTGGCGATCAACTTATGACCAAGTGGATAGAAGCCAAACCCCTTTCCGCCATTACCGAAGAGGCTGCAAAGAAATTCATGCTGGAGTAGGTAATCTTAAGGTTTGGCATTCCTATGGTATGTGTGTTAGACAACGGAACTCAATTGATTGGAAGCAAGTTTAGAAAGTTTTTGGCTCAATTCGGAATCGAACAGAAGTTCAGTTCAGTAGGGCATCCTCAAGGAAATGGGGCAATCGAAGCAGCCAACAAGATCATTTTCGATGGAATCAAAAAGAGACTGGGAGAAGCCAAGGGGCTTTGGGTTGAAGAGTTACCTTGGGTCCTTTGGGCATACCGAACAACAGCTAGATCTTCTACCGGAGAAATGCCTTTCAAGTTGGCCTTTAGAACGGATGCTCTTCTGTCAGTTGAAGTTGGTTTAGAGTCTTACCGAACACAGGTGTTTAATGAAGTATTTTCTTTGGTAGCATCAGTAGGAGGAGTGGATGACTGTTTTTCAGCTAATTCCATCTAATTTACACAAAATAGAAACATTTCATCAAAGAAACATCATAAACAAAAAGTTATCCATACAAGTGCAAGTGTACAACCATAAACAACATCGCATCAAAGAGGAACAGATAGATTCATGTCAGCAGATAGTACATACTCGATAGTAAAAAGAAAATTATGTAGATAAATGACCAGGAAGAAAAACCACCCACAACAAAAGGTAAATCTTTTATTGATAATAAAAGTGCCAACTGCAAGAGGTGAACCGAGAAGAAATTCATTTGCACAGTGTCAAGATCCACTAATATGGTCACATCCACTTTTTTTATTGTACATCTATATATGTTGTCATATATGATAACTCAATACCATTTCTATCACTTCATGCCCAATGACATTGCATTATGCTCTCTATGCAGATATTTTATAGGCCGTGAGTTGTTAGATGGGCAAATTTAATATATGCATGGAATAACCATGTAAGCTTATGTAGAGTATAACATTTGGGGTGTGAGATACAGCAGATACTAGAGTAAGTATGAATCTTATTGTCCTAACTAGATGATACATTCAGGGAGCAGTACTAGATGCTGGAAAATCATCTACTAGAAATGTTTCGAAATCTTAATGCTAATATTCAGGTCATTCCATTCATTTATCTCTGCTAGTTTTTATCCAAACAAATAGAAGAAATGTACAATTAAGTTTAAAGTCTAATTTTCTAATAGATTCCACTAAGCTATAGTACAAACAAGGAAATTGTAATAAAAAAAGATGATACTCCAATGTCTTAACAACATTACCATTCTGTACTCCCAAATGCAATAAGAATTAGCAGATAAGAATTATTTTCTTCTGAATTTACATATAACAACATTACCAGTTTCTGAATTATTTGGATTTACAATCTCAATCTTGCTCCCTCACACAAAAGAGCATAAGGAAAAATAATGAAAAAAGTAAATCATTTTGACCACTGTTGCATACTTGCATCAATTCAAGGACGGGGAACTAGATATACTTCACATTAAATTGAAGAATTTGTAGATAAATGAACCCTAATTAAGTAAGAGTGCTTATCTTTTTCACATTAATTTGTTTCAATATGCAAAAGAGATTCAAATCTATAAGATAAAGTAAATACCTTGAACAAATTTGGGGATTAAGTTGAAGTTTGGAGTTTGGAGTCTGGACAATGGTGAAGCCGTGAAGTAGTGTTGCAGTGTGAATGAAATATGAGAAAGAGGCGCGCCTGGTATGTGAATGAGAGAAAGAGAGGTATTGGAATAAATTAGGGTTGCTGACTGCTAAGTATATGATATATCATATATGTATAAAATAAATAATTTTTTTTAAAAAATAATATATTGTTGGTTCGGTTCCTCGGTTCGGTTTCTAAGCTAAAACCGAAACCGAACCGAAGTATCGGTTCGGTGAGGTTACGGTTTTTTTCGGTTACGGTTTTTTTCGGTACGGTTTTTCGGCTCGGTTTCGGTTTTTCGGTTTTTTTTGCTCACCCCTAGTGGAAACGAATGAGTTCGGACTCCGGGTGAACGTGGATTTATTGGAAGAAGAAAAAGAAGCAGCTCATTAAAGAAACCTAAGGTACCAGCTGCAGGCAGCACAGTACTATGATTCGGGAGTGAAGAAGAGATCTTTCCAAGTCGGAAACTTAGTGCTTCGGGAGTTAGCCACCTCCATGCCAACTAAACAAGGAAAACTTATGCCCAACTGGGAAGGTCCATATGTGGTGATTGAAGTAGTTCGGCCAGGCACCTACAAATTAGCCCACTCGGACGGCAGCCCTATTAAGAACACTTGGCACGCCGCTCGCCTTCGCCGTTTTTACCATTAAGCTTACTGGACGTATTTTATTGCTTTTTAATTCAGTACTTTGTTTTATGCAAGTTCATTCTGAATTCCCTAAGCTAGCATCAATCTGTAATCAAAACTATGTAAAAGTTGTTGCATGATTAATGAAAGATTGTTTGCTCCAATTGTTATCTGCTGTTACTAAGCTAAGTACATTTGTAGCCAAAAGGTTAAGTACACAATATTAAGCTTAACGGACCCATGTTTGGGGCCGACCGAATAAAACACGCACCCTCTACCTTATTTTTAGTGTTCAAGTACATTATGATTTAAGTTACAAACGTTTGACGAATCCAACTTTGGGGCCGACCGAATGAAATTTGGACCCTTACAAAAATGTCTTAGTATTTAAGTTGCTTTGATATTAATTAAGTCCGGGAGGAAATATTTTTCAGACCAACTGAACGGGACCTTAATCATTTACAAAATCCCTTAAATACTGGGGGGTAGCTAGGTTACGACAAAAAATGCACATACTTGCTAGGCTGAAGCCGAAGACGCATAATAATAAACAGTAATTATGCTAAGACAAAATAAGGTCGAAGACGCATAAAAATAAACAGTAATTATGCTAAGGCAAAATAAGGCCGAAGATGCATAAGAATAATAAAAAAAACATGCTAGGCTGAAGCCGAAGACGCATAAATAAGAAAAATAATTATGCTAAGGCAAAGTTTTAGCCGAAGACATATATAGAAAAAGAAAGAAAAATCATGCTAAGGCAAAGTAAAGCCGAAGATGCATAAATGTGAAAAGAATTATGCTAAGGCCGAAGCCGAAAATGCATGAAATAAAAAGCATGCCAAGGCAAATTTAAATTGCCCGAAGGCAAGAATATTAAGCCCGAAGGCGGAGTTAAACATTACAATCCCGAAGGCACAAATTAAAAGCCCGAAGGCAATGTTAAACCATACAAGGCACAAAGGCCATCAAAATAGAAAGATTAAATTAGAGGCAATAGAATCAGTCATAAAGAGGCTCGTCTTCGCCCGAGGAGACTACCAGAGGTTCATCGGGCGTTACCCTGCCGACTGGATCCGTCATACCCATAGTAGCATCGATCATCTGAGTATGATCGAAACCAAGGGAATGGGCCTTCACCAGGGCAACATCGTATCCCATCTGGTAGCACCTCTCCTCGGTCAGATCAAGCTTCTTCTGCAGCTTCCGAGCATTCTTCCTTGTAGCTTTAAGCTGTTTGTTCCTCCAGTCGATGCGCTTCTTCAGGGTATCTAATTCGGTCATCTTCTCCTTCAAAGCATCATTCTCGTTCTTCAAGGAGTTAGCTTGGCCGGTGACCCTCTAAAGATCAAGGGCGGAATTTCGGAGACCCTCCTCGGCCTTGACTGCCCGAGTTTCTAGCTGATCAACTATATTCCGCTTGCCCTGTATCCCCTCCATCCGTTCGGTAACCACGGCGGACCAGGAGACACCCTGAAAACAAACAAGGGAAAGATTCAGAGGTTGAAAGTAGATAAGTAAATAATATACAAGAAGAAAGCTCACCATGGAGAGTAGGGCCATCATCTCAGTACAGGCCTCAAGGTCGTTCGCCTGGGCAAACGTCGGCCTATCGGCTGGCAAAATAAGACCCCGGCAGAGATCGGGACCTATAACAGTGGATGATTGGGGAGCGGGGGCAATAATTCTGTCAGTCTCCAGAACTCCCCACTGAGGAGCGTATACTTTCATCCCAACCTCACCTATTCGGCCTCTCTTCCTTGAGTCGGCCAGGGCTGTCAAATCTATGTCCCTTGTCTCCAAATCTCGGGGAGGAGAAGCGGGCGGAGTACTGATTACGCTTGTTTCCCTCTGGTCGGGAGCCGGCTTCCCCGATCCATCGGCCACCTGAGCCGAAGCTTCGGCAGCAGTCATGGCTGTAGCATTGAGTTCGGACGCCTTCTTTCACTTGCGCTCCACGATTTGTTCGAGAGTAGATGCAACATAAAACACAAGGAAGGATAAACATAGGTATAACAGAGGACAACTATGCAGAGCAGGAAGTTAAAATGTTCAGAAAGATGAAAATATATGTTACCACTACCCCAAAGGGCGACTAGCAAGTCATTATCTCTGCCATCTGACAACGAAACCTTATCCATTTCAAGCTCAGTAAGAAGGCGATAATCGTGCTTATCGGCGTCTACGAGCTCGGGATATTGTAACCTCAATGGATCAAGTTCTTTCCAAATGCCGAACTGCTCCATCCTTGGGCCCGAAATGAAGGTCCACTTATAATGAGCGCCCTTATTGATAGAGTTTGTCTGCGTCCAGTCAGCTTTTCCGGTCCGACGAGCAATAGTGTAGAAGCCGCGACTCTTCGGATTCCTGCGAAGCTCATAATGGTGCCAGAATAGAACCGACCGGGGGATCACTTTACACGCCAAGCAACGGGCTTGAAAGGCGTTTATATGAAAGAAGCTGTTCGGATCCAGCTAGCCGATGGCAATTCCCGTCTGCTTCAGAATGCTTTTAAGAAGATGCAACATGGGTAGTCGAAATCCGCACTTGAATGCAGCCTTGGATATACCCGTAGCCCAGCTTCCGCCATAGATGGGTGGGACTTCAGGGTTATGCCAGATACAGTCTTTCTTCCTTGGAGTAAAGAAATACCAAACATGCTTCTCTACAAGATATTTGGTTTGGAATTCTTCAATTTTTTCTTCAGTTAACTTCGATCAGAAATTTGCGGCTGGATATAGTTGGATATCGCTGAAGGGTGATTCCCCCGAAGGACCAGCACCTCCGGCCAACCGATCCATGTCCCTGCATTCGGAAATGAAGAGACGTTAGCCTTGTACTCGGACAAAAAAGAAGAAAACAAAAGGGGAAAAAGCCGAGTACAATGAGCCAGGATCGTTCGGGACATCCTACAACCTAGGGCGAAGCGAGTCGAAGGCCTAAAAACTACGGGAAACGAGGACATTCCCAAGAGAATTCCGAGAGATCGGGATGGTCCGAAGAGGGTTCTCAAGGTTCGAAGATCTCGAAGGAAGTTCTTGCCCAAACAACTTCCGGACAAGTCCTAGAATCTTAGGAAAAGCTAATGCAGAGGTGAAATGGTACATCAAAAAGAACTTAAATCGTTGCATGCATGCGTATAGTGCACTCGATAATTGCAGGTAACTTTATGCATATACATATGTGTACAGATATATACATGAACACATGAAATGCAGGTTTATAGCAATAAAGAAACAAGAACGGAAATGGTACAAATACACAGATAAAGCTAAAGAAAAAGGGGTATAGAAGCACTCACTGATTTTCCAATGAAAAATGAGATCTGATTCCTGGGGATAGTTTCCTTGAAGATGAACTGCTACCGGAATCGGAGGACTTGGAGTGGTCGGAAGTGGAACGACGTTCCCAATCGTTGTTCACGAAAAGCTCTAGGGAAGAAGATTCTTGCTCTGGAAATTGTGTGATATATATTGTAAGCGTAAAAGTGAAAATGAATGGGTTTTAGAGGGCTTAAGTACAGGGACACGACACTTGGACAAGGGTCGTTTCAAATTCAACGGTGGAGATTAAAGCACAGATCTCGAGATTAGACAGTTGTCATCTTTAAAGGGACACGCCTCCCCATGAGATGTCTCATCGATACACGGTGTCATCCTTATCCGAAGGAAACGTCCGAAGAGTGAATTTCAAAGATGGGCCCAGGCTTTAGCCTCCGTCCTGAGGGTAACTCCGAACGAAGCCCAGGGACATGTTGGAGGCCCATCTCTTAAATGGGCTTGACCGAAGATCCAGGGACAAATTGTCGGCCCAGCCGAACGAAGCCCATTGATAGTCGGTCCATTAGGCAGCAACGGTCATGCGGTTATGGACTCCCCAGAATATGGGACACGACACCCCATGTCACCCACTCTTCGGTAACCGCCTGAAGAGTAGAGAATATGTTTGGTCAGGTTTGAATTATCATTCATTCACAATTTACACACAAAAACACGAACTCTCTGCGTTCACTATTACCTTACAAAAACCAGTTAACTTATTCTCACACCGGAGGTGAATCGGGGGGCCAATCCCTCGCATTCTTCACACTTGCAGGTAAGACCGAAGCAAGGCTCGACAGATTTCTGGTTGTAACAGTTAAATTACATTACGAGAAAATATTATATTCTGTAACATAATATCCAAAGTAATTTTAAAAAGGTTTTTTTTCATAAATACCGAAATCCAGATTTTTTTTGCAAAAATACTTTTGGGAAAAAATACAATTTGCGAAAATGCTAATTTATTTGCAAAATACGGTTAACCAGATGAAACGAAATCAACCAGATGCAATTGTTTGCAATCATATAAGCAAATGCATGCAACTTGTGTGCAGCCAAATGCAAATAGGTGTAACTAGTTTGATTTGGATGCATACCGTTTTTTGCAAGTAAGTTGATATTTTTGCAAAATGTTTTTTTTGAAAAAGATATTTTTGCAAATATTTTGAGAAGATAGTAAAATCACAAAAAAAACTTGAAAAAAATGATATATATATATATATATATATATATATATATATATATATAGGCAAATGATCAAAAGAGAACTCTTTTTTTTTGAAGAAAACTAAGGTACTAATCCTAACCATTGGATGTATTATAATCAATGGCCCCGCCAGGGGCACCCACACACTAATCAAATACACCCTCACACACACAATCCCACCTAATCCCCTCCATTTTTAATTTGATTTTTCCCGTCAATCGGTGATATTTTTTTAAAATCTAATTTCACCACATTTTTCTCCATCTCCCAACGATCAGTTTGAATACCATATGTGCTATATTTTAATTTAGTTTTCTAAGTTCTCCTTTTAAAGGGGTTTTCTCTAGATCTATATATATATATATATATATATATATATATATATATATATATATATATATATATATATAGGGGGCTGCTCAAATGAGACCCCTCTTATAATGAGACCCTCTCTTATAATGAGTCCCCCTCATATTTCTTGTATTTTAGAGGGCCCCGCAAGGGGCATCCAATACGAAAAAGGCTTATAATTCAACCCTCTATACATATATTAAAAGAAAAAAAAGAAAAAAAAATAATTTTTTTGAAAAAAAAAGATGACGTGGCAGCAGTTTTTTTCATTTTTTTAATTTTTTAATTTTTTTTTATAAATGAATAAAGGGTATAATTATAAGACTTTTTTGTATTGGGTGCCCCTAGCGGGGCCCTTTAGAATAGATAAAATATGAGGGAGACTCATTATAAGAGAGGGTCTCATTATAAGAGGGGTCTCATTTGAGCACCTCCCTATATATATATATATATAGGCTTTTGCTCAAATACAAACCACTCTTAAAATGAGAACTACAAACCAACACAAGATATATTATATTTCATTTATTCTAAGGGCCCCGCCAGGGGCACCTTCACAAAAAAGTCTTACAATTCAACCCTCTATCCATTCATCAAAAAAATAATAATTTTTTTTTTAAAAAATTAAAAAAAAGCTGCTGCCACTTCATCATTTTTTTTTAAAAAAATTATTTTTTAAATTTTTTTTTTTACGATGAATGGATAGAGGGTAGAATTATAAGACTTTTTCGTATTGGGGTACCCCTAGTTTGATCATTAGATTAGTTAAATGTTGGATTGGAATTTGGTTTTTAGGTTTGTATTCTAAAGAGGTTTGTATTGGAGTAGCCCCTATATATATATAGGGAGTTGCTCAAGAGAAACTTTTTTATGGAGAAACTTAAGGTACCTTTGTGGTTCCTTGACAATAAATATCAACCTAAACAATAAATGCATGTTTCAAATTATTTCCTTAAATTAGAAATTGACTTTTACTTACCAAATTCAACAAAATCATCATTATTTAATTTATTAAACATCAAAATCTTCATTGAATTCATAATATGTCTAGTTAAGGAAATAATCAAGATTTTATTAAGTGTTTTAATTAAAATGTTGCACTATTTTAAATTTTAATTTATCATTCGCTAACATTATATTAATCATTACAAATTAATAAAATTAATTTTTTTAATGAATAATTTATATAAGATTTGTGAAACACCTAATAGAATCTTAATAGAACACTTGAGTGAATTTTCGAAGAACACTTAAAAATGCTTAAGAGAATTTAATTTAAAATTTAACAAATGGAACACATAAAAGTATCTTCGTTTTTAACAGAGGTGACTGGCGGAACAGAGGTGACAGGAACAACCTCGATTGAGACTGATGTTGTTCTTCGGGTTTGAACCACGGTTGATATGCCAGTAGCTGATATGCCAGGGATTGATCCCCAACTCATAACACACAAATTGAATGTCGATCTTAAACGAAAGACAATAAAGCAGAAGAAGAGGAACTTTATATAGGCTAAAAAGCCTTAGAATTATGCCACCGCCTTGAGAAAGGTTCTAGACTCCTTCCTTGTAGGAGTCTGTTTCCATATCGAATTGGGTGACTTGGAGGCTAAGTCTGGTAGGAGTATTATCCTTATTTGACTCTTATTGCTGAGCTGTTTATCTCCTCCAATATTAATTACGAATTTAATATTGAAATTAGGGGTTTGGGCCCCACTAATGGGCCCCACGTTTGGACCATGCTGGGTCTAATTGATGCAACATTAAATGTGTTTTTAGAGCTTATATATATAGGCTAGCGTTCAAATAGAAACCAACCTTAGAATAGAAACTAGAAACCTACACTAAATAAATTATATTTCATTTATTTTAATGGTCCCGCTAGGGTTACCTTCACAAAAAACTTATGAAATTCTTGGCTCTATTCAACAAAAATATAAAAAAAATAAAACAAAAGTTACTGTTCACGTGCCACGTCATCACGTGAACAATAATTTTTTTTAATTTTTTTGTTGAATAGAGCCAATAATTTTAAACGTTTTTTGTATTGGGGTACCCCTAATTTGGTCATTAGATTAGCTTGAAATATTTAATTTAGGTTTAGTTTCTAGTTTCTATTCTAAGTTAGTTTCTATTAGAATTAGACCATATATATATATATATATATATATATATATATATATATATATATATATATATATATAGGCTAGCGTTCAAATAGAAACCAATATTAGAATAGAAACAAGAAACCTACACTAAATAAATTATATTTCATTCATTTTAATGGCCCCGCTAGGGGCACCTTCACAAAAAACTTATAAAATTCTTGGCTCTATTCAACAAAAATATAAAAAAATAAAAAAAAGTTACTGTTCACGTGCCACTTCATCGCGTGAACAATAACTATTTTTTTATTTTTTTATTTTTTTTATATTTTTGTTGAATAGAGTCAAAGAAAAAACCTTTTTAGATAGAAAACTTAAGGAACACCATCTTAACCACTGATTATTCATTATGTAATTTAGTTGATCAAATAAATATAAATGGAAATTTTGTGATTAGTTTAAAGTTCTGGTGCATATATAATATCAAGTTTGTATCATATAATGTTCAAAGATTTGTTAGACGTGATTTTAGGATTAGACAGTCAATTAGCATTTTTTTATTTTAGGAAAGTAAAAATTATATATATCATACATATCTTTCTCATATCACGTGAATTTAGGATTAGACAATCAATCAAAATCTTTTTTATTTCATAAAATTAAATCATAAAACACTTAAATGAATACTACTTCAATGAACACCTTAGAGACCCATAATTAATACTTTCCATATTTTATATATTTTTAATGGATTTCAAAAAATTTAATACTTCAAAAGAATACTTAAAAGAACACTTTTTACTTATTAGATTAAATTTAAATTTTTAGAATTTCATGGTACACTCAAAAAACACCTTAGAGAATGCCTAATTAATACTTTCCATATTTTTATATTTTTTTTCAATGGATTTCAAAATTTTTACACTTAAAAGAACACTTACAATAACACTTCTTGCTGATTAAATTAAATTTGAATTTTTTTAATTTTTCATAAAACACTTAAAAGAACATGCTTAGAGCATTTTAATTAATATTTTCATAAAAATTCAAAATCACCAATAAACACTACTTTATTTGAAAGAACAATTAAAAGAAGAAAATAAAAGTCAAGAACCCACTTAAAAATATTGAGAGAACCAGTAATCAATTTTTCTTTTCATTTTTCATCTTTTTAATAAATTTCATAATTTTACACTAATTTTCAAACACTTTTTGAAAACATTTATAAGAATTTGTTTTAAAACACATAATAGAACAATATATTTAAATTTGTATTTTAATTAAATATACAAAGAAAATTTATTTTTCATTTTGATCACACAATTAAAAATTACAAGTAAGAAACCTTTTAAAGAACACCCCTTAACACTTTAAAGAACTAGTAATTAAATTTTTATTTTGATTAATTATACATTTAGAAATTACATTTTTTCTTTATTAAACATCTTATGAAACACTTCGAAGATAGAAAACAATAAAAATATTACATTTTATTTTGTAGAGAACGCCTTAAAGAACCCGTAATTAATATTTTCCATATTTTCATATTTTTTCAATGGATTTCAAAATTTTAAATACTTGAAAAAACAGAACACTTATTGCTTATTAAATTAAATTTGAATGTTTTAGTATTTCATAAAACACTTAAATGAACACCTTAGAGATCAAGTAATTAATACTTTCCATATTTTCATATTTTTTTAATGAATTTCAAAAAAATTAATACTTTAAAGAACACGTAAAACAACACTTATTGCTTATTAAATTAAATTTAAATGTTTTAGTCTTTTTTGGAACACTTAAAAGAACACCTTCAAGAAGGCGTACTTAATACTTTCCATATTTCATATTTTGTTGAATGGATTTCAAAATTTTAATAATTAAAGGAACACTTATTGCTTATTAAATTAAATTTAATTTTTTAATGTTTCATAAATCATTTTTGATATGGGCTAAAAGTAAGCCTTAAGGACACATTTAATGTGGAATTAATTAGAACTAGAATGATTCAAACATGGGGCCCACCAGATAGGCCCAAACCCTATTTATAATATTAATTTCGTAATTAATAATAAGGGTAATAAACAGCTCAGCAAATAAGAGTCAAACAAAGATATAACTCTTGTCTGACTTAGCCTCCAAGATATCTATTTCAACATGGAAACTGGTTCTAATATAGAAGGAGACTAGAACCTTCTTCTAGGCGGTGGCTTGCCCACCAAGTCACCTAAATTCTACTACGATTCTAGGGCTCCTCAGCCTATATAAAGGGTCTGACCCCTCATTCTCAGAACTACGTTTTTGGCTTGATTCTCAATACGAGATACGTAGGCACTCTGTGAGGACCGATCAGTCTCGAACACGGAAACAACCATTAAAGCAAGAAGCTCCCGAACCCTAGTATTAATTATAAATTCGTGACCTAGATTTTATTCCACAACATTTGGCGCCGTTTGTGGGAAGAAGACATCAACCATGGTAACTACACGAAGAACAACACCAAGCACTATCGAGGCTTTACAAATTAGCTCTGCTCTACCCGTCACTGAGCAAGTACCCCCAGCAACAGGGGCGATCACTCAAACTCAAGTTTTTCAGCCTCCAGGGATGAATCCCCATGCTGAGGGGACGTTACCTATGGTCATCCACCCGGGTCAAGGAACCAGCTCCTTTCAGATGCTGGTTTCCCCTTTAGTTGATCCCAATCGCCCACCACCAGGAGTACAGATCCATACTACAGATCTTCCCAGGAATACCAACCCGATGTATGGTCTGCCTAATGACCCTCCAATTACTCAAGGTCTTGGACCTAGTGGCCATGCCTTGCTGATTCGAGATCGAGAGTACTATGACTACTCCGGCCCCTATACCGATGATTCATCGTTTGATGATGATGATCATGATGAAGCCCCGAGGAGGCGACGTGCTAGCAGAGAACCAAGAAGGAGAACATAAACTATCCATGATGGACCCCCTTTAACAGCTGCTGAGAGAATCAAGGCTCATGAGGCCGAGATTTTAAGGATAAAGGAAGATATTGCGAGAGAACAAGCTAGGTTGAATCAAACTCAACCTCCTCCAACCTCAGGACCAATTCCCATCATAGACTTATAAAGATCTTCCAGAAGGCAGAGAAGGGCTGACGCCCCCACCGGAAAAACAACAAGGGTTGAAACCCCTAAGAGCAACCCCAATGATCTGATGCCACTTGGGGATCCTGATGATCCCACACCCCCGTTTACTGAGGAGGTGATGAATGCTCATATCTTAAAAAAGTTTAAAATGCCAACAATTAAGGCTTATGATGGAACGGGTGATCCCGCAAACCATGTTAGGACGTTCTTGAATGCGCTGCTGCTGCAACTTGCGAGTGACGCCTTAAAGTGTAGGGCGTTTCCTCAAACCCTGTCAGGCATGGCTCAAAGATGGTATAGTCGATTACCTGTAAATTTAATTGACTCTTTTAAGGAATTGAGCGCTGCCTTTGTTAGCCAATTCATTATTGGGAGAGTTCATGAAAAAAGTTCTGCATCTCTCATGTATGTGGTGCAAGGAAAGAATGAGAATCTGAGAGACTACCTTAAGAGGTTCACTAACGAGACGTTAAACATCACTGATTTGGAGAATAAGGTGGCGATGGTAGCACTGGAGCATGGCACCACCGACTTATACTTTAAAAGGTCATTGGCAAAACATCCTCCCGAGAATATGGCTGAGCTCCAGCGAAGGGCCGACAAGTATATCAAGGCTGAGGATAGTATAAAGAAGGAGGTCACCGTAGGTAATGGTCGGGGTAACGATGATACGAAGAAACGAAAGCAAGAGCAGGAGTACGATGCTAGGGACAAGTATCCCCGTACTAGCAAAGACTCTGAGTCAACACCAAAGAAGAATTTAGGACCGAGGTTTTCTGACTATGCAAGATTGAATGCACCTAGGAGTCAAATCTTGTTAGAAATTGAGAAGGATAAGGATTTTCGATGGTCGAAGCCACTCAGGGGTGATCCCGCCAAGAGGAATAAGAATCAATACTGTAGGTTCCACCAAGATGTGGGACATGATACGGATGATTGTAGACAATTGAAAGACGAAATTGAGTTCCTGATTCGCAAAGGGAAACTGAATAAGTTCACCAAGAGTGAAGATCGTGGAGCCCAAAGAAGGGATTATGACAGGAGAGACGATGATAGAAGAGATAATAATCGTGATCGTAACACACAGCCCCGAGGGCGAGTTATCAACATGATTTGGGGAGGTCCAATGGCGGCCGACACAACTCGAAATTCACGAAAGGCCTATGCTAGAGAAGTGATGCACATTGTAGGAGAGGCCCTAAAGCGTGCTAGGACAGAAGTTGCAATTGGTTTTGACGACTCAGACCTTGAAGGGGTGAAGTTCCCCCATGATGACCCGTTGGTCATAACCCCTGTGATTGGAAACTAAGAAGTAAAGCGAGTCTTGATAGACAATGGAGCCTCTGTTGATATTTTGCTTCATGATGCTTCTATGAAAATGGGATACACTGATTCTCAGCTGACCCCGACAAACATGCCCATCTACGGACTCAATGGAGTTGAGTCCAAGGTTGAGGGTACTATTTAGTTGCCCATGACAATTGGGCAAGAACCTAGGGAGGCTACTCAGATGCTGATATTTCTGGTAATCAAGGTAGCCTCAACCTATAATGCAATCTTTGGAAGGACTGGACTTCATGCGTTCAAGGCTGTAGCCTTAACCTACCACATGAAAATCAAGTTTCCAACCCGGAATGGTGTTGGAGAACAAAAGGGCGATCAGAAGATGACAAGAAGTTGTTATGTGTCTGCATTGAGAGCTGATGGAGTCGGGGGGTAGGTACTCCCAATTGAAGACATAGATGTCCGTGGAGACGATGAACATCGTGGCAAGCCAGCAGAGGACTTGAGTCCCATACCTCTGGAGCTAGGCTACCCTGAGAAAGTTAGCTATATAGGAGCTTCTCTGAAGGAACCTCTGAAAGGAAAGTTGATAGCATTCTTACAGGAGAATAGTGATGTGTTTGCTTGGATAGCTGCCGATATGCCAGGGATTGATCCCCAACTCATAACTCATAAGTTGAATGTTGATCCTGACCGGAAGAAGGTAAACCAGAAGAAGAGGAATTTTGCTCCTGAAAGGCAAGAGGCCATTAAGAAATAGGTTGATAAGCTCTTAGAGGCTGGGTTCATTGAAGAGATTCAATTTCCTGAATGGTTAGCTAACCCTGTGATGGTCAAGAAGGCGAATGGGAAGTGGAGGATGTGCATAGACTTCACCGATTTAAATGACGCATGCCAAAGGATTTTTTCCCTCTGCCAAGGATTGACACCTTGATTGATGCCACAGCTGGGCATGAGATGTTGAGCTTCATGGATGGATTCAGTGGTTAAAACTAGATTAAGATGCACAAGGATGACATCCATAAGGTATCTTTTATAACTAACTTTGGTGTTTTCTGTTATCTCATTATGGCTTTTGGTCTAAAGAATGCAGGAGCTACTTACCAACGACTGGTGAATAAGATATTCACCCATCTGATTTGGAAAACCATGGAGGTCTACGTGGATGACATGTTGGTCAAGAGCCTATCCAAGTCAGACCATATCAAGCACATTAAAGAGGCATTCGAAGTGCTGAGGCACCACAAGATGATGTTGAATCCAGCCAAGTGTGCTTTTGGTGTTGGATCAGGAAAGTTTTTGGGATTGATGGTTTCAAAGAGAGGCATAGAGGCCAACCTTGATAAGATCAAAGTGATCTTGGACATGGAACCACCACGCTCTATACGAGATGTACAGAAGCTAACTGGCCAAGTTGCAGCCCTAGGGATATTCATCTCCAAGTCTGGCGACAAGTGTTTGCCTTTCTTTCAGGCATTAAAGAAGGTGAAGAATTTTGAGTGGACTACTGAAAGCCAAGAGGCCTTTCAACAGCTAAAGAAGTACATGGCCGAAGCCCCGTTGTTGGCCAAACCTAGTCCCGGAGAGACTCTTTACTTATACCTGGCGGTATCTGAACAAGCATTGAGTGTTGTCCTTGTTCGAGAAGAGAAAAAGATTCAGAAGCCTATCTATTATGTGAGTAAGGTTTTGCATGGGGCAGAGTTGAACTACTCGACCATTGAGAAGTTTGCGTTGGCATTGATAACAGCCTCGAGGAAACTACGACCATACTTCCAGGCGCACAAGATTGAAGTCCTGACGGACCAGCAGTTAAGAAGCATATTGCACAGCCCGAAGGCCAGTGGAAGGCTGATTAAGTGGGCGATAGAGCTTGGAGAATTTGACATCAAGTGTAAGCCTCGAACAGCCATCAAGGCTCAGGCATTGGCTGACTTCGTGGTTGAATGTACCATCGACAACCAAGAAGTCGGGGGGCAGGAAATAGTACCCAACCAAGAAGATGAGAGTAAAGATGAAGAACTTGTACCTAATGTGAAGGAGTATTGGGTGCTCTATTTTGATGGGGCATCAAAAACAAAATCTAGTGGTGCAGGTTTAGTCTTGCAAAGCCCCGATGGCTTCACAGTTGAGTATGCTTTGAAGTTGGACTTTCCAATGACCAACAACGAAGCTGAGTATGAAGCTTTGATAGCCGGATTAGGCTTGGCCAGAATCATGAGGGTCAAGAATCTCAAAGTTTCTGGGGATTCTAGACTAGTGGTATCACAAGTGAATGGAGAGTTCGAGGCCAAGGATGAAACTATGGCAAAGTATCTAAGGGTTGTAAAAGCAATTATGACCTAGTTTGATGAGTGCTATGTGGAGCACATTCCGAGGGAAGAGAACGTTAAGGATGATGCCCTGTTTAAGTTCGCTTATTCTGAGATAGAGAATTATGCCGGAAGTGTCTACTTCCAGGTCTTGAAGGCCCCGACCATCAACTCGAAATTGGTGGCTCCGATTGATGTGGGAGGTTGCTGGATTGATCCTATCAAAGCCCACCTAGAAAGCGGATGGCTCCCTAACAATGCCTTGGAGGCACGAAAGCTGTTAGTAAGAGCATTGAGATATGCCCTGATCGAAGGCATCCTGTACAAGAGATCGTTTGTCATCCCGTACTTGAAGTGTTTAAGGCCCCAAGAGGCAAAGGAAGCATTGGTGGAAGTTCATGCAGGGATCTATGGGAAACACTTGGGGTGCAGAGCCCTAGCTCACAAGATCACTCGACTAGGATTATATTGGCCAGAAATGTTGGTCGATGCATAAAATTATGTTAAGAAGTGTGACAGATGCCAAAAGCACGCTCCGATTGTAAGGCAGCCGCCTGAGATGTTAACTTCGATTAACTCTCCAATTCCGTTTGTAATGTGGGGAATGGATATACTTGGTCCTTTTCCCGTGGCATCATCACAAAGGAAGTTCTTGATAGTGGCCATCGACTACTTCACCAAGTGGATTGAGGCTAAGCCCTTAGCCAAGATAACCCCGAGTAGGATAGTAGTAAACTATGTAAGGGTTGAACCCATTTTGAGTTACTAATGCAAGTCTGTTTTCCATTCTATGATTCTATGTTTTGTTTATATACCTAGCATCTGTTGAGTGTAAATCTAGAAAGACCAAGTACCGAAAATAAATGAACATACGAACGAAAGAAACAAGTGCATAAATAAGACCCCGAAGGGCCGATAGTTAAGTTACATCACTTAGGCAAATAAAAGTTTGATCCCGAAGGACCTTAATTGAAAGCTAGAAACACAAAGCCACATGCGGCCAAGCTAGGCCATGCAAGGCCACAAATCAATCCAAACTACTAATCCGAGGATCCCTCCTCACCGCTCTCATCTTCACCACTTTCTTCTTCACCGCTCTCTTCCTCGCCGCTCCCTTCCTCGCCGCTCTCTTCCTCCGAGCTTTCCTCGTCAGGGCCATTATCCGGTTCGACCACCACCATTGGTTGAGGCACAGTCTTTATGACCCCAGCCTCTTTCTCCTCAGAAGATGAGCTATCTTCAGTCTAAGCCACCCTGTTTGGAGGAAGTGCTCGGCGAGCTACTCCACCCTTCTGCGCGGACATAGGCCTTTTCCCGCTAGAGTCCGAGGAAACTGAATCGTCCATAGCAACTTGGACACCCCCTCTGGAGCCGGAGCCAGAACGACGATGACTCCCCCTGGAGCCGGAACCCGATGCTTGGGCTACTGGATTGGCTCCCGAGCCTGAAGCAACCTGACCATAAGGACTTGGGAATTCCCTCGGGTTAACCACAGTTGGATACCTCTTGCTCACAGCATTGACGGCTCTATCCCATCCAACAAACATGATACCCGGACATACTTCATCGTCGTGCTTATCTATAAGCTGAAAGAAATCCTCAGACTCCTAGTAAGCTTTCACAACCAACTTGTAGTCAGCTGCCCTTTTGTTGTACAAGGAGTCGTACTATCTCTGAAGAGAATGAGCATCAGCTTCAGCCCGGATGGCCCTAGACTCCAAGTCTTGGCATTTCTCATCAAAAGTTGCCTTGTCCTTCTTTAAGGCCACGTTTTCGTCTCGATATGCTCGGCCTAGGCGAGTGCTGGCCTAGAAGTGGGCGTTGACCTAAAACAAGGAATCAGTGAGACATTTACAGTGATAAGTCATATGAAAATATTACATCTAAGATGAAGAGTGTAAGACCTGATATAGGGCCTGAGCTCCTAGCAACTCCGCCTCATCGGTTTTGTCCCCGGCAGTCACCGTCAAAAGATCAGGAGGAGTGATGCTGAACTTAGACCAATCCAAGGCCGACTCTGGGCATCCCAAGACAGAGTCTTGTTCGTAGATACCCTAGCCAAGGATGAAGGGGATTTTGACTCTCCCGTCAGCATTCTGGGATCTCTTTGAGGAACATCTCGACAGGAACTGTGGAATCTTTGGCCCAGTTTGGGCGCCAGCCGCCTCGGCTTTCTTGATCATTCTTCTAGTGACTCTCGGCTGGTTCTCGGGCCGGCTGTCTATCTCCTCAGCAACTGAAATTGCAACAGAAGAGATATCAGGATAAGAACAAACAGAGTTCATAATGTGCAAATAAAAAATTACCCTCAGAAGAAAGTAAGCTAAGGCCAGCTTCTACAAGTCTCTTCTCGGTTAAGAACGCTTTATAGTGAGTTCGGCCATCATCAGTAAGTAATTTTTCTCGGTCAAGTAGCTCTTTCTCGTTAAGATCACACATAAAGTGCATCGCGTCTTGCACTTCCCCAAACTTGGACACAAAGAAATGGCCCCAGTCGCCACCACGCCATGTTAGAATCACAAATTCTCTATCCCAAGAATGATGGGAATCTGGGAAAGAGAAGGCATTCACAATATGGGGAACATTAGTTCTGTGCTGGATACTAACCCATCCTTTCTGAACCTCGGAAGAATTCTTGATGGCGAATATACTCCGAAACATTGTAGTAGTTGGTTCGATGTCTAGATCCCGGCACCTTAGCATGAAAATGATAATAGCCTGCCATGCATTAGGATACAACTGGCAGGGATGAACCTGGATTTCTGCTAGAAGCCTGATGATGAACTGATCGACTGAGAATCTCAGACTTGCTTCAAGGGCTCCCTTGTAAACACACAGCTTCTCTGGGTGCCAATTACAGGTTCTGTCCGCCAAGCCAGGAAGGCGAACCTTGATCGCGTCCGGGAAGCCATATAACTTCTTAATTTTATCGACATCATCCTTATCGAGCTTACACGGACTATGGTACGAGGCTAATTTAGAACTAGTTGGGAATGCATCCCTCATAGTATTCAACAAGTCTAATAAAGAATGAAATTGACGATCAATATATGAGGGAGGATGCAATCTAAGTTTACCTCGAAAAGTTTTGGCCATGGTTCTCTTGGACATCGCCTCGGACATAAAGAATGACGGAGCTGGAGCACGGTTGCCATCTCTCATCTTGATCTCGAACTTGAAACTAGAACTTTAAACTAGAATTTGTAACTAGAACTTGAAAGCTTTAGAGGTTGAAAGCTTTAGAGAGAATTTCAGAAGTGAGAAGAACTGGAGTGAATGAAAATGAAGGCTCATCTCACTCTTTTATAGAAGATGGATGACTTCCTATACCAGGTTAAAACACAGCCCGGTTCGTGTTTGCAGGTCATCTATCATTTATACACGAAAAAAGAAGAAATTCATCTATTATATTTGACAAGAACTGTAACAATTCATATGATTCTGGAAAAGAAAAGAAGGATTTAAGCGAAGATGTAGCAACAAGCTGTGTCAAAGCAATCATCTAAGCTTAAGGAGCTAATTATGTTTAACTAAGATAAATCACTATCAGTTAGCCTCGATAACAAAGAGATTAATTATGCTCTGAAAGGAGGTATACAACATCCAAAAGTCGAGGACGTGATTCAAGAACTGGACTCCAGGCATTGCGGAAAGCTCTGAGAGGCAAGACAAGGCAACCTGAAGCATCCTCCAGCCGACCTGGTGCCACGAAGGGGCTCCAGCCGACCAGGAGCATCCCCCAGGCAACCAGAAGCATCCTCCAGCCGACCTGGTGCCACGAAGGGGCTCTAGCCGACCAAAAGCATCCCCCAGGCAACCAGAAGCATCCTCCAGCTGACCTGGTGCCACGAAGAGGCTCCAACCGACCTGGAGCATCCTCCAGCCGACCAGGAGCATCCCCCAGGCAACCTAGAGCATCCTCCAGCCGACCTGGTGCCACGAAGGGGCTCCAGCCGACCTGGAGCATCCCCCAGGCAACCTGGAGCATCCTCCAGTCGACCTCCTGGCACCTATCCTGGCACCTCCCATCAGTTGGTTGGATCGTTTGATGGTTCTATTGAAGGTTTTTTACTTTCCGGAACGAACATCGACCTTCAACTTAGCACCGTTTAGCGTCGTTTAGCACCGTGTAGTGCTGTATTATGCCATTCAACGTCGTTTAACATAGATTGAAACGTCGTTTAAGCATCGTTTAACATCGCTGAAGTCAACATGGGTCTCCCGTCAACCTGCCGGGCAACCAGGAGCACCTGGCAGCCGACCAGGTGCCATTGAAGGGCCCTGGCCGACCAGGAGCACCTGGCAGGCAACCAGGAGCACCTGGCAGCCGACCAGGTGCCACTGAAGGGCCCTGGCCGACCAGGAGCACCTGGTAGCCGACCAGGAGCACCTAGCAGGCAACCAGGAGCACCTGGCAGCCGACCAGATGCCATGGAGGAGGTCTGGCCGACCAGGAGCACCTGGCAGCCGACCAGGACACCTGGCAGCCGACCAGGAGCACATGGCAGCCGACCAGGGCCTCCTATCGGCCGACTAGTTGCCCGGAAGAGGCTGCAGCTGTCCCGGATCTCTTTTTGTTAGCACAGATTAGTGCCGATTAGCACCAATTAGTGTCGTTTAAGCACCGTGTAGCGCTGATTAGTGCTGTTAGTGTCGTATTATGCCGTTTAGCATCGTTTAACACTGTTTAAACGTTGTTTAAGGCTGGATAGCACTGTATAGTGCCGTCTAACACCGAATAGTGTCGCCCAACATCGTTGTAAACGCGTCGGTCGCTCCACGCTTTACGTTAAAACGATATTATTGAAATACTCGCGCACGAGTAGTGAACCCTGACCCGAGTCTTGAGTAAGGCCGTTATAAATTCAATGAAAATCTGATCAGTTTTCCTAGAAGTTGGAGGGCAAATGATATGGGCTAAAAGTAAGCCTTAAGGACACATTTAATGTGGCATTAATTAGACCTAGAATGGTTCAAACATGGGGCCCACCAGATAGGCCCAAACCCTATTTATAATATTAATTTCGTAATTAATAATAAGGGTAATAAATAGCTCAACAAATAAGAGTCAAACAAGCATATAACTCTTGCCTGACTTAGCCTCCAAGATATCTATTTCAACATGGAAACTGGTTCTAATATGGAAGGAGACTAGAACCTTCTTCTAGGCGGTGGCTTGCCCACTAAGTCACCAAATTCTACTACGATTCTAGGGCTCCTCAGCCTATATAAAGGGCCTGACCCCTCATTCTCAGAACTACGTTTTTGGCTTGATTCTCAATACGAGATACGTAGGCACTCTGTGAGGACCGATCAGTCTCGAACACGGAAACAACCATTAAAGCAAGAAGCTCCCGAACCCTAGTATTATTTACAAATTCGTGACCTAGATTTTATTCCACAACAATTTTAAAAAACATGCTAAGAGTATTTTAACTAATATTTTCATAAAAATTCAAAATCACCAAAAGACACTCCTTTATTCCATGGAACACTTAAAAAGAGAAAACAAAAGTCAAGTACCCACCTAAAAATATACTTAGAGAACCAGTAATTAATTTTTCTTTTCATTTTTCATTTTAAAACACATTTGAGAACAATATATTTAAATTTATATTTTAGTTAAATATAAAAAGAATTTTTTTCCATTTTAATCACACAATTAAAAATCACAAGTAGGAAACCTTTTAATATCACCTTTAAGAAAAATGTAGTATGATTCGATAACATTTTAAAGAACCTATTATTAAATTTTTATTTTTATTAGTTATACATTAATAAATTACTTTTTTGCTTTATTAAACATTCTATGCAACACTTAAAAGTTAGAAAATAATAAAAACATTACAATTTTATTTTTAAGAGAACACTTTAGAGAACCCGTAATTAATACTTTTCATTATTTTTTCCAAAAGAATTTCAAAATTTAAATAGTTGAAAAACCACTTGAAAGAACACTTATTGCTTATTATATTAAATTTGAATATTTTAGTCTTTCATAAAACACTTAAATGAACATCTTAGATACCTAGTAATTAAAACTTTCAATATTTTCATATTTTTTAAATGGATTTAAAAAACTTTAATACTTTAAAGAACACTTATTCCTTATTAAATTAAATTTGAATTTTTTAGTCTTTCATGGAACACTTAAAGACAACATCTTAGAGAACCGGTAATTAATACTTTCTATATTTTCATATTTTTTTCAATTGATTTTTTTTAAAATTGTTAGATTGGATTTCAAAATTTGAGTACTTAAAATAACACTTATTGCTTATTAAATTAGATTTGAACTTTTTAGAGAACACTTAAATGCAAGTCTTATCAAGGAAGTTCTTGATAGTGGCCATCGACTACTTCACCAAGTGGATTGAGGCTAAGCCCTTAGCCAAGATAACCCCGAGTAGGATAGTAGTAAACTATGTAAGGGATGAACCCATTTTGAGTTACTAATACAAGTCTGTTTTCCATTCTATGATTCTATGTTTTGTTTATGTACCTAGCATCTGCTGAGTGTAAATCTAGAAAGACCAAGTACCGAAAATAAATGAACATACGAACGAAAGAAACAAGTGCATAAATAAGACCCCGAAGGGCCGATAGTTAAGTTACATCACTTAGGCAAATAAAAGTTTGATCCCAAAGGACCTTGATTGAAAGCTAGAAACACAAAGCCACATGCGGCCAAGCTAGGCCATGCAAGGCCACAAAGCAATCCAAACTATTAATCCGAGGATCCCTCCTCACCGCTCTCCTCTTCACCACTTTCTTCTTCACCGCTCTCTTCCTCGCCGCTCTCTTCCTCTGAGCTTTCCTCGTCAGGGCCATTATCCGGTTCGGCCACCACCATTGGTTGAGGCACAGTCTTTATGACCCCAGCCTCTTCCTCCTTAGAAGATGAGCTATCTTCAGTCTGAGCCACCCTGTTTGGAGGAAGTGCTCGGCGAGCTGCTCCACCCTTCTGCGCGGACATAGGCCTTTTCCCGCTAGAGTCCGAGGAAATTGAATCGTCCATAGCAGCTTGGACGCCCCATCTGGAGCCGGAGCCAGAACGACGATGACTCCCCCTGGAGCCGGAACCCGATGCTTGGGCTACTGGATTGGCTCCCGAGCCTGAAGCAACCTGACCATAAGGACTTGGGAATTCCCTCGGGTTAACCACAGTTGGATACCTCTTGCTCACAGCATTGACGGCTCTATCCCATCCAACAAACATGATACCCGGACGTACTTCATCGTCGTGCTTATCTATAAGCTGAAAGAAATCCTCAGACTCCTAGTAAGCTTTCACAACTAACTTGTAGTCAGCTGCCCTTTTGTTGTACAAGGAGTCGTACTGTCTCTGAAGAGAATGAACATCAGCTTCTGCCCGGATGGCCCTAGACTCCAAGTCTTGGCATTTCTCATCAAAAGCTGCCTTGTCCTTCTTTAAGGCCACGTTTTCGTCTCGATATGCTCGGCCTAGGCGAGTGCTGGCCTAGAAGTGGGCGTTGACCTAAAACAAGGAATCAGTGAGACATTTACAGTGATAAGTGATAGAGTGTATTTTATATATATTTTATAGGATTTTATTCCCACATTTACGGTGCTTTTGCGAATAATCGTGTGGATTTAATTAGTTTTTGATGAGTTTGTCGCAGGAAATAAAGAATTACTAAGTTGGAAGGAGTTTAACGATTTTTAGTTGAAGAATTGAGATTAAGGGTGTAGCTCCTTCATTTTTGGAGTTGATTTATGATATGGAATGAAGAATGGGAAGTGGCAAAAGATTCGGAAGATAAAACGGAGGAGAAAGGAGCAAGTTGTGTAAAATTCGGATGGTTGCGCAGTCTACACTGTTTTGGCCATATCTGGAGTTCTAGAAGTCCGTTTTCAGCGATCTTACTGTCCACGCGAAGCCTGGGGAATTTTCTTGAAGTTTGAAGTAAAATAAAAATTCCATCAGAATGGCACCGCGCAGACTGCGCCAGTTCGAGCAGACTGCGCCAGAACGGAGGTTTTTGTGCAGAATGCGTCCGCGCAGACTGCGCCATTTCCGAGCAGACTGCTCCGCGTTGCGCTGGAAATTTCCAGTTTTGCCCTTTTTCGATCTCAAATTGTATTTTAAGTAGTTTTTGACACCCAAAACGAATTCTAGTTGTATTATAAGGTATTTTCTTGCTGGGCAAGACTTGGAGTGCCTATATAAACACATCTAGGGATACATTATTTGGGGGATCTTTTTATCTCTTTTACATACGTTATTGAATATTTATAAAAGCTAGGTTTTATTTTCTTCTCTCCATCTTTGCAAGCTCAATTTAATTCTTGGATTTAATTGTTCCTCGTTATTCAAAAGTTTAAGGTATTTCTTATCTTCTCTTTATTAATTACACGTTTATTATGGCTTCTTTCATCATTATTATTGTTAGTTTTTATTCTACCATGAGTGAGTAATTTTATTCTAGGGTATTAAGGGGAGCCATGTTTGCACCATGATTTGGGCTTAATTTGATTAGTAGATTGATGGGTAAAGAGTAATTCTGATTGATATGTTATAATTCTTAATTTGTGTAATTGCGCAATATCATGGATTAATCGATTGCAATAGGAGTAATAGATCGAAAGATTTTACTACTAGAGGCTTACATACAATTAGCGGAATTGAAGGTGAGTGTGAAAACATCATTAGATATTCTGAGAGTGTTAATGCTTGAAAAAGATTAACCATTGCTTTAATTACTTAATCCCATTAAAAAGCTATACCTTTGTGATTTGTTTGGTGTAAACATGGTGAACCTGAATTGCCCTAGATCCTTTTATTAATTGAATTAAAACTTTGTTAAATTTGCATTAGTAGTTAATAAAATTCCCAAATAATCGTTTGTGACTAGAAACAATTGATAATAGTTGAATTGAAATTGAAACTGTCTCCTTGAGGAATCGACCCGTATTTGCTAGTATCTACTACAATTGATACCGTGCGCTTGCGGTTAGACATAATTTTACACATCAAGTTTTTGGCGCCGCTGCCGGGGAGACGCCTAGTTTCTATTATTTTAGTTTGATTGTTTTAGATTGTTTCTCTTGTCTCTTTGGAACTCTTGTTCCAACTGAGACCGATCTTACTGCTTTTCCTTGTTTAGTTGTTGATGCCCAAGACCAGGTCTCAAACGAAAGAAGATCAAACGAAAGAGGACACAACTCCTCTAAGTCCAGATTCTGGAATTACTTGTCAACAATACATAGATCAACAAAGGGAAAAGAAGCAGCAAAGGATATCTGAACCAAAGATTAAAATGGCAGACCTTCCTCCTAAATCTTTGAAGAATTACTCACAGCCCTCTCCGAGTGGGGTACCTACTGGCCTTGCTATGCCAGCTATTCAAGCAGCAAATTTCGAGATCAAGCCTGCTTTGCTCACTATGATCCAACAGAATCAATTTGCTGGGCTTGCCTCTGAAGACCCTACACTTCATCTGCAACGGTTTCAACAGCTCTGTTCTACAATTAAACATCAGGGAGTCACTCCAGATCAGTTGAAAGTCATGTTGTTCGGTTTCTCTCTTCGTGATAAAGCTCAAAAGTGGTTGAATGATATTGAATTGACCAAGTGGGATGAGATTGCTCAAGCCTTCTTAACTGAGTTCTTCCCTCCTAACAGAACCGACGACTTGATCGACAAGATGATGGGTTTTAAGCAAGATTACGGTGAATCTCTTCGGGATGCTTGGGACAGATTCAAGGATTATCAACGTGCATGCCCTCACCATGGTCTTGAGAAGTGGTTTCTTCTTAAACGCTTCTACAATGGTCTTGATCCTGAGACAAAAGGTATGGTTGATAACGCTGTGGGTGGTGTGTTTTTAGATAAAGGAGTTGATGATGCACATGCTTTTCTTTCAAATTTGGCTGCTAATCACTTCAGTAATCCGAGAGCAACCAAGAAAGGGGGTAAGCTTGAAGTGGATGCTTATTCTCTATTATCGTCTCAACTAGCTGCATTGACTCAAGAGATCCACTCATTGAAGACATCTCAGCCCTCTACTCAACCTATGAGTATCAATGCATTGTCATCCATGGCTCCTATGAATAATCCTGTTTGTGAAGTCTGTGGCATCCAAGGCCACTATGGTAATGATTGCCAATACAATGCTCAAAATTCACATAATTTTCAGATAGAGCAAGCAAATGTTTTCCAGCAGAGGCAGCAGTACAATCCGTACTCCAACACTTACAATCCTGGTTGGAAAGATCATCCGAACTTCTCATATAGGAACAATAATACTCAGAATTCAAATGTTCCTAATCAGCAGCAATATCAACAGTCTTACCAGCCTCCTTCACAACAGCAGTATAGGCCTCCGCAAGGACCTATGAATCCCCCTGGATTCCAAAGGCCTCCTCAGAATTATGCTCCTCAAGCAAATCAAGCTGCACAGGCTGATAATCAAGGTGATATGATGAAGATATTGTTACAAATGCAAACAAAAATGAACCAGATGGAGATTCATAACAAGATGTTGGAAACTCAGATTGCTCAAATGGCCAGTTCTTCATCTACAAGGCAACAAGGCTCTCTACCAGCGCAATCAACTCAGCCAAAGGAAAATGTGAATGCCATTGCTCTTAGGAGTGGTCGTACATATGATGCTCCTCCAATGCCTACTGACGATGTTCCTACTGAGAAAGAAGAAAAGAATTCTGAGGAAGACAAGGTAAAGAAAGTTGTGGAAGATACAAACGAAGATGGAACTGAGGAAAGCAAGAAAAATGAAAAAGAGAAGACTGCAGTTACTCCTCCACCATTTGTGCCAAAGCTCCCATTCCCTAGCAGGATGAACAGAACTAAGGTGGACCAGCAGTTTGGTAAGTTCATGACACTTGTCAAGAATCTTGAGGTAACAGTTCCTTTCACTGATTTAATTTCTCAAATTCCATCATATGCAAAGTTTCTTAAGGATATTCTCACTAAGAAAAGATCTTTTGGTGAGGTAGAGACAGTAGCTTTTACTGAAGAGTGTAGTGTTGTTTTACAGAATAAGTCTCCACCTAAGCTTAAAGATCCTGGTAGTTTTTCGATTCCGTGTCATTTAGGTGCATTGTTCATTGATAAAGCTTTATGTGATTTAGGCGCTAGTGTCTCAGTCATGCCTCTCTCGGTTTTTCAAAAACTAAATATGGGAGAATTAAAATGTACACAGATGACTTTGCAAATGGCAGACCGTTCGATAAAATATCCCCTTGGAATTTTAGAGGATGTGCCTGTTAGGGTTGGAAAATTCTATATTCCTGTAGACTTTGTAGTTCTAGATATGGAAGAGGACAGCCAAATACCTATTATTTTAGGTAGACCATTTCTCTGTACTACAGGTGCTGTTATTGATATTAAAAGTGGGACTCTCACATTGAGCGTTGGTGATGATAAAATTACTTTTACTCTAACCTCTGCTCTTAAATCCCCTTTGTTTGAGAATACTTGCTGCAGGGTAGATGTTATAGATGGAATTGTCCGAGATGAGATGCCTCAGATTCTATTGAATGATGCATTGGAAGCAGTGCTCATGCTTGAAGCTTCAGAAGGATAAGGACATGCTGAAGTCGATTCATTGATTCTTGAGTTGGATGGTGCAGTTGATCCGAATTGTGAGGTAACTAACACTGTCACTTCTTGTGGTGAACCTCAGGTAAACAAGTTAGAGTTAAAGTCTTTGCCGTCTAATTTGAAATATGTGTTTCTTGATGATGAAAAGACTTGTCCTGTGATTGTTAGCTCTAGTCTTGATGATAATCAGGTTTTTAAGCTTCTTACTGTTTTGCGTGCACATAGAAAAGCTATTGGGTATAGTATTGATGATCTTACAGGGATTAGCCCAGATTTTTGCATGCATAGAATTCACTTAGATGATGACCATAAGCCTTGCATACAGGGACAACGTCGCTTGAACCCTAACATGCAAGAGGTTGTTAAAAAAGAAGTTTTGAAATTGTTAGATGCGGGCATCATTTACCCGATTTCTGATTCTAAATGGGTAAGCCCAGTTCAGGTAGTCCCTAAGAAAGGAGGAACAACGGTAATTAAGAATGATAAAGATGAATTAATTCCCACTAGAATTGTCACCGGTTGGCGAATGTGCATAGATTACCGTAAGTTAAACACCGCTACTAGAAAAGACCATTACCCTCTCCCTTTCATTGATCAGATGTTAGAAAGACTTGCTAAGCATAAGTACTTTTGCTATTTAGATGGATATTCAGGGTTCTTTCAGATCCCTATACATCCTGATGACCAAGAAAAGACTACATTTACTTGCCCATATGGTACTTTTGCATATCGTAGAGTGCATTTTGGTTTGTGTAATGCCCCTGCTACTTTTCAGCGTTGCATGACTGCCATATTTTCTGATTTCATAGAGTCTATCATGGAAGTATTTATGGATGATTTCAGTGTTTATGGGTCTGATTTTGATGTATGTCTACATAATCTTTCTAAAGTGCTTAAACGTTGTGAAGAGGTGAATTTGGTTTTGAATTGGGAAAAGTGCCACTTCATGGTCAATGAAGGAGTGGTACTTGGTCATTTGATTTCTGAACGTGGCATCCAGGTTGACAAAGCAAAAATTGAGGTGATTGAGAAACTTCCTCCTCCTGTTAATGTCAAGGGAGTGAGGAGTTTCCTTGGTCATGCGGGTTTTTATCGTCGTTTTATAAAAGATTTTTCAAAAATTGCAAAACCCCTCACTCAATTGTTGCTTAAGGATGCCACCTTTGTGTTTACTGATGCTTGTTTGGAGTCTTTTAACAGGATTAAGGAAGCCTTGATAAGTGCACCAATCATTCAATCTCCAGATTGGAATCTTCCATTTGAAATCATGTGTGATGCAAGTGATTATGCAGTTGGAGCAGTTCTCGGTCAAAGGAAAGACAAGGTATTGCACGCCATCTACTATGCAAGTAAAACCTTGGATGAAGCTCAAGTCAATTATGCTACGACTGAGAAAGAACTTCTAGCTGTGGTCTACGCTCTTGATAAATTTCGAGCCTATCTCATTGGCTCCAAAGTCATTGTTCACACTGATCATTCGGCACTTAAATATCTGTTGGCGAAGAAGGAAGCAAAGCCAAGGCTTATTCGTTGGATTCTGTTACTCCAAGAATTTGACTTAGAAATCAAAGACAAGAAGGGTGCTGAGAATGTGGTTGCGGATCATCTTTCACGGTTGCGTTTCAAATCTGATATTGCGTCAAGTACTCCTATTGACGATTCTTTTCCAGATGATCACTTGTTTTCGGTTGCTACTCAAACTCCATGGTATGCAGATTTTGCAAATTTCTGTGTTAGTGGATCTCACCCTCCAGAATTGACTTATCAGCAAAGAAAGAGGTTTTATCATGATGCTAAACAATATTTTTGGGATGACCCTTTCTTGTATCGCAAGTGTGCTGATGGAATTTTTCGTAGATGTGTCCCTGAGTTCGAAGTACATGACATTCTCAAGCATTGTCATTCTCTCGCATGTGGAGGCCACCATGGTCCTTCCAAAACTGTTGCTAAGGTACTTCAATCCGGTTTCTTTTGGCCGTCTCTATTTAAGGATGCTCGTGCTTTCTGTTTGGCGTGTGATGCATGTCAAAGGACGGGTAATATTTCTAAACGCCATGAGATGCCTCAAACTGGTATTCTTGAGGTCGAGATATTTGACGTATGGGGTATTGATTTTATGGGACCCTTCCCAAGTTCTTGTGGGATGAGATACATCTTAGTTGCTGTCGATTATGTGTCCAAGTGGGTTGAAGCAGTTGGAACGGTAACCAATGATTCCAAGGTTGTTATGAAGCTTTTCAAGCATATTATCTTCCCACGATTTGGAGTTCCTAGAACAGTGATAAGTGATGGTGGTTCTCATTTTCGCCATCGACAGTTTGAAACTTTGTTGAAGAAATATGGCGTTACTCACAAGGTCGCTCTTGCATATCACCCTCAATCAAGCGGCCAAGTGGAGGTTTCTAACCGCCAAATCAAAAGCATTTTGGAGAAAATGGTTGCAAAGTCAAGGAAAGATTGGTATTTGAAGCTAGATGATGCTTTGTGGGCTTATCGGACGGCATACAAAACACCTATAGGAACCACTCCTTATCAGTTGATCTATGGTAAAGCATGTCACTTGCCAGTGGAATTGGAACATCGCGCTTTTTGGGCTATTAAAGAACTCAACATGGATTTGAAAGCTGCGGGGCAAGCGAGACTTCTTCAACTTAATGAGTTAGATGAGCTTCGTTTTGATGCTTATGACAATTCTCGGCTTTACAAGGAGAGAACAAAGAAGATGCATGACAAGATGATTCAGAGAAGAGATTTTCAGGTTGGTGACAAGGTGTTGTTGTTCAATTCCTGACTTCGACTTTTTCCAGGGAAGCTCAAATCAAGATGGTCCGGACCTTTTACTGTCACCGATGTCAAATTTTATGGTGCTATTGAAATTATGGGACGAGATGGAACAAAGTTTAAGGTCAATGGTCAACGCCTTAAATTGTATGTAGATGGTGCATTCGTAGGGAAGATGGAAGTGATTTATCTTGACAACCCCTCCATGGAGATCTGAACCAGCTGAGTCGAGCCAACGACGTTAAACAAAAGCGCTTCTTGGGAGGCAACCCATGGATCATGCTTCTGCAAAGGGGAGTTCTTCTTTCCTTCTGTTTTATATATTGTAGATTTCTTGTTTAGTTAATGAGTCATTGAGGACATTGACTCGCTTAAGTGTGGGGAGGTGTTTTCGGTGTTCTCAACGTAGTGTATTACTTGTTAAAAAAAAAAAAAAAAAATTAAAAAATTAAAAATACCAAAAATAATTCTAGCCATGCAATTTGATTAGTTGTTGTATTTTGCTTGATACACCCATGCATGCGTAGAAATTTTGTGTTATTGACGTTTTCGTATGAGAAGTGACGTGCTTTGTTCTTGTGCACACACTTACACTAGCAAGTTGAAGCTGGTAGACTTAATTGGATGTTGTAAGTGATTAGAATGACATGAATATGTGCAAGATGACTTGGTTTTTATGCTTTGAGTACAAGTAGGTGCGTTAGAGAGTCTTGTTACCTGGGATTGATTATGTTTTGTCACACCAAGTGAGTTTTGAGCCTATATGCATATCTTTTGCATGATTTTTCGTTTGCTTGAGTGTCCACATGTTGTTTACATTGCTAGCACTTACTTGAGATCTTTCTTGAAATGCATGACATTACTTGATGATGAGATGATAAAGGCACTTAGGTTTGACCTCGTATTTCCATATTTCCACACCTTTTATGCATGATCAATTAGTTAACCCGTTGAGCTTAATCCTATTCTTTCGGTGACACACCACATTACTTGCCATTATCCTTTTTATTCTATTGGCCTTACATTAAATTTGAACCTAAATTGTCAAAGGCTAGTATCGTGCTTAAGGGAGTAATAAGGTGTTCATAAAAGGGGGGTTATTGATGATCATACTTTTGGGGAATATTAATTTTGAGTTGATGCTTGCTAGTCGAAATTCATAAAAATATCTATGGATCATTGTGTTTATTCTTTAGCTCTCAAGAAAAAAAAAAGAAAAAAAAAAAGAAAAAAGAAAAAAAATGAATAAATTTGAGAGCATTTTTATGTTTGTATGATCCTTCTTCATTCGACTAGTCAAGTTATTATGTAAGGGTTATTGAAAAATCCAAGTGTGGGGAAGTATTTGTTTTAATAGAAAGGGAATTGAATAATGATTATTGTTGGGTACTAGCTTTTGACATTAACCTGTTTTAGCTTTACTTGACATACCTTGTCCCTAGCCCCACTACAACCCGAATAAAGACCTTTTGATTGTCATCAGTGATGTATGTTGTGTTGAGAGTGAGATTGATTGCGAGTGTCAAGTTGTGTTTATGATTTTGTTGGAATTGAGTGATACACTTAACCTTGTTCTTGAGTGAATATTCGTTTTTGAGTGAAAGGTGAGTTATTACTTGTTTGGCATAGGAGATCCCAGGTTTAGACTTAAAGATGTATTTCTTGTGGGCTTAGCATGATTACCAACGATTTTTACACTTGACATGAATTTTTATGACCTTCTGCATGTTGGTTGAGTAGATGGCACCAAGACATCGTATGTTTACTTTGATTCTTAAGTTGATGTGGCATGAGAGGACTCATGTGTGTGGTGTTGTGTTAGCATTGATCTTTTGCATGGTTAGATGAATTTTGTGGGTATATTCACTATAAACCCTCACGAGACCTTACTCGTCCACTAGGGCTGCCTAGGGGTTTAAAGGGCTTGTTGCATATGCCAAATGCAACCGTGATCACCTACGGAAGTGGTACTAATTAGTTAGTATAGTTTTTATGTTAGTTTGCACGAGGACGCGCACAGTGCAAAGTGTGGGGATATTTGATAGAGTGTATTTTATATATATTTTATAGGATTTTATTCCCACATTTACGGTGCTTTTGTGAATAATCGTGTGGATTTAATTAGTTTTTGATGAGTTTGTCGCAGGAAATAAAGAATTACTAAGTTGGAAGGAGTTTAACGATTTTTAGTTGAAGAATTGAGATTAAGGGTGTAGCTCCTTCATTTTTGGAGTTGATTTATGATATGGAATGAAGAATGGGAAGTGGCAAAAGATTCGGAAGATAAAACGGAGGAGAAAGGAGCAAGTTGTGTAAAATTCGGATGGTTGCGCAGTCTACACTGTTTTGGCCATATTTGGAGTTCTAGAAGTCCGTTTTCAGCGATCTTACTGTCCACGCGAAGCCTGGGGAATTTTCTTGAAGTTTGAAGTAAAATAAAAATTCCATCAGAATGGCACCGCGCAGACTGCGCCAGTTCGAGCAGACTGCGCCAGAACGGAGGTTTTTGTGCAGAATGCGTCCGCGCAGACTGCGCCATTTCCGAGCAGACTGCGCCGCGTTGCGCTGGAAATTTCCAGTTTTGCCCTTTTTCGATCTCAAATTGTATTTTAAGTAGTTTTTGACACCCAAAACGAATTCTAGTTGTATTATAAGGTATTTTCTTGCTGGGCAAGACTTGGAGTGCCTATATAAACACATCTAGGGATACATTATTTGGGGGATCTTTTTATCTCTTTTACATACGTTATTGAATATTTATAAAAGTTAGGTTTTATTTTCTTCTCTCCATCTTTGCAAGCTCAATTTAATTCTTGGATTTAATTGTTCCTCGTTATTCAAAGGTTTAAGGTATTTCTTATCTTCTCTTTATTAATTACATGTTTTTTATGGCTTCTTTCATCATTATTATTGTTAGTTTTTATTCTACCATGAGTGAGTAATTTTATTCTAGGGTATTAAGGGGAGCCATGTTTGCACCATGATTTGGGCTTAATTTGATTAGTAGATTGATGGGTAAAGAGTAATTCTGATTGATATGTTATAATTCTTAATTTGTGTAATTGCGCAATATCATGGATTAATCGATTGCAATAGGAGTAATAGATCGAAAGATTTTACTACTAGAGGCTTACATACAATTAGCGGAATTGAAGGTGAGTGTGAAAACATCATTAGATATTCTGAGAGTGTTAATGCTTGAAAAAGATTAACCATTGCTTTAATTACTTAATCCCATTAAAAAGCTATACCTTTGTGATTTGTTTGGTGTAAACATGGTGAACCTGAATTGCCCTAGATCCTTTTATTAATTGAATTAAAACTTTGTTAAATTTGCATTAGTAGTTAATAAAATTCCCAAATAATCGTTTGTGACTAGAAACAATTGATAATAGTTGAATTGAAATTGAAACTGTCTCCTTGAGGAATCGACCCGTATTTGCTAGTATCTACTACAATTGATACCGTGCGCTTGCGGTTAGACATAATTTTACACATCAATAAGTCATATGAAAATATTACATCTAAGATGAAGAGTGTAAGACCTGATATAGGGCCTGAGCTCCTAGCAACTCCGCCTCATCGGTTTTGTCCCCGGCAGTCACCGTCAAAAGATCAGGAGGAGTGATGCTGAACTTAGACCAATCCAAGGCCGACTCTGGGCATCCCAAGACAGAGACTTGTTCGCAGATACCCCAGCCAGGGATGAAGGGGGTTTTGACTCTCCCGTCAGCATTCTGGGATCTCTTTGAGGAACATCTCGACAGGAACTGTGGAATCTTCGGCCCAGTTTGGGCGCCAGCCGCCTCGGCTTTCTTGATCATTCTCCTAGTGACTCTCGGCTGGTTCTCGGGCCGGCTGTCTATCTCCTCAGCAACTGAAATTGCAACAGAAGAGATATCGGGATAAGAACAAACAGAGTTCATAATGTGCAAATAAAAAATTACCCTCAGAAGAAAGTAAGCTAAGGCCAGCTTCTACAAGTCTCTTCTCGGTTAAGAACGCTTTATAGTGAGTTCGACCATCATCAGCAAGTAATTTATCTCGGTCAAGTAGCTCTTTCTCGTTAAGATCACACACAAAGTGCATCACGTCTTGCACTTCCCCAAACTTGGACACAAAGAAATGGCCCCAGTCGCCACCACGCCATGTTAGAATCACAAATTCTTTGTCCCAAGAATGATGGGAATCTGGGAAAGAGAAGGCATTCACAATATGGGGAACATTAGTTCTGTGTTGGATACTAACCCATCCTTTCTGAACCTCGGAAGAATTCTTGATGGTGAATATACTCCGGAACATTGTAGTAGTTGGTTCGATGTCTAGATCCTGGCACCTTAGCATGAAAATGATAATAGCCTGCCATGCATTAGGATACAACTGGCAGGGATGAACCTGGATTTCTGCTAGAAGCCTGATGATGAACTGATCGACTGAGAATCTCAGACTTGCTTCAAGGGCTCCCTTGTAAACACACAGCTTCTCTGGGTGCCAATTACAGGTTCTGTCCGCCAAACTAGGAAGGCGGACCTTGATCGCGTCCGGGAAGCCATATAACTTCTTAATTTTATCGACATCATCCTTGTCGAGCTTACACGGACTATGGTACGAGGCTAATTCAGAACTAGTTGGGAATGCATCCCTCATAGTATTCAACAAGTCTAATAAAGAATGAAATCGACGATCAATATATGAGGGAGGATGCAATCTAAGTTTACCTCGAAAAGTTTTGGCCATGGTTCTCTTGGACATCGCCTCAGACAAAGAGAATAACGGAGCTGGAGCACGGTTGCCATCTCTCATCTTGATCTCGAACTTGAAACTAGAACTTGAAACTAGAACTTGAAACTAGAATTTGTAACTAGAACTTGAAAGCTTTAGAGCTTGAGAGCTTTAGAGAGAATTTCAGAAGTGAGAAGAAGTGGAGTGAATGAAAATGAAGGCTCCTCTCACTCTTTTATAGAAGTGATAAGTGGATTTTATATCCACTTGGAACATTCTATATCGGCTTAAATTGATTGTTTTGGACTCAAGTTTGTGTAGTTTTGATGTGTTTTGTGTAGTTGTGCAGGTTTCCAAGAATATCTAAGCTTTTGTCGTTTTTGGAGATTTAATTGATTAAAATTCGGATTTTCCGGGAAGGCTGCGCAGCTTATACTGTTTTGGCCATATCTGGAGTTCTAGAAGTCCGTTTTCAGCGATCTTACTGCCCACGCGAAGCTTGAGAGATTTTCTACAACCTGGGATAGGAAACAAGTGCAAGAAATATTCTGAATTAAATCGCGCACGTGTTCTTATTAAAGAAGGCTTAGAATTTACTGTTTTGCCCTTTTTCTAATTCTAATTGTATTCTGGGCAGTTTTGGGTACCTTCTTTAAATCCTAATTGTAATAGAAGGCAATTTCTTGCTAGGCAAGATTTGTAGAGCCTATTTAAACACATCCTACCATTGTAAATCATAAAAAAAATCATAGCTAGAACAATTCATAGCTTTTAATTGTATCAAGGTACTTTCGATCTTCAATTCTTTCTTCAATATTATGTTTTCATTCATTATCATTATTATTATGTTTTCTGTATTAAATATGCATAACTAATTCTCTAATCTGAGGATTGGGTAGTATTCCTTGGTATTCATGTATGTTTAATTATCTGTGATTTTCTTGCTTTGCTGATCTGTTATTGAGGGCTTAACACAATTAGGGGAGTCATGAACCTTTGATTGGATTTTAGGGATTGTAATAACTTGGAAGAGGAGTTGCAATTTTAGTACATGATTTAAAAGACATAACTCGAATATTTGATTGGAAGATTAATAGGAGAGTTGTGAGACTTATAATTCTTGGAGCTTAATAGTTTATGATTGTCTTTGATTGTATCACGGAAGTGACAATTAGGGTATAGTTGTAGACATTATATTGTATCTTGGAAGAGAACATTATAACCTTAGAAGAATTGTTTTCAGCAGAGTAAGAACGTAGACATCACATAGATATTGAATGTGCATTGAAACCAAGTGAAGAACCCCAGTTCTTGGATTGTTTTCCTCATATATTTTATTCTCGATTGATAATTACTTTAATTTAGTTTAGTTTAATTTAGTTTATAAACAAACACAACATTCTTCTTCACTTCTAAATTGTGAGAGATAAGAAACTTGAATTTGATATTACATTCAGTCCTTCCCTGCGAACGAACAAACAAAAAATACTACTAACAAATTGGCACCGCTGCCGGGGAAGGCAGTATAGTTGAGTTTAGGTTAATTGTTTCTTATTGTTTAGATTTTATCTTTGTATATATTTTTCTTTTCTTTCTTTTTGTATTTCTTTCTTTGGAGTGTCTACAGGTTCTTTGAGGTAGACAACTTAAACAGGTTTTGAGGAGAGAGACTAGATGGAGTACAACTTTGGTTGGAACAATGCTCAGAATTTCTACAACAGTCAAGAACGATATCAAGACTTCAATCCTTACCCACAATTCAATTCTTATGAGGATTGTAATGCATATCAGGTGAATTCGTTCTATTCTGAGAACTCATTTAATGCTCCATATGCCCCTAGCAATGATTATTCATATTCGTTTGAAAATCAATATCATGATAATGTTTATCCATATATGTGTAATGATGTTGATACGAGTTTAACTCAGTCTAATCCTTCTTTACCTGCTGATTGGGAGATTGCACTCAATAAAATGATTCAAGGAACTCAGTCTATTCCTCCTTTACTTTCTTTGGGAGTTTTTGATGAACCAACTTTAGAGATTGCTAGTGACAATGATATTTCATGTGATTCAATAGCTTGGTACGAGGAGAATGCTAAACTAAATAATTTTATTTGGGAAGTTCGAGCAGTGTGGTATGAAGGTTGTTATAGAACTCCCCCTTGTGTCAATTTTCCTCTATGCCATGATTCTTGTTTAGCAGTTGATGATAATGTTGTGTCTGATGAGTCTACTTGTGTAGTTGATAATTGTCCCATGCGCATTAATGATAATTTGGATGCAATTGAAATTCTACCAAATCTAGAAAATTTTGAGCTTAATACATTGGTAGACGAGATTAAAATTGATGAGTGTCCAATTATAAAAGAGAAGGAAGTTAAGATTGAGGAAGTTGAAAATCTTGTTTTAGAGTATAAGGATCCGATTTGGGAGGAGTATATGAGTCGTACTTATAATGATTATTCTGATGACTTTTCTAGCTATTTTGATGTTTCCAAGTCTCTTGAGCATGATAGGTTCTTGAATGTTTTCGTACCTTTCAATGGATCTAAGGCATATATGCGCATCATAATTTTATTACTAATTCGTAAATATGTGAATTTATTTGCTTTTTCTCCTCACTGAAGATTTTATGCGCAAATACGTCAAGCTATTGACGTTAAAGAAGCGCTTGGTGGGAGGCAACCCACGCATTAGTACAAGATTTTTTTTTTTTTGAATTGTGTGTTTAAAAAAAAAAAAAAAAAAGATGTTCAGAATGCGCCAGCGCATCATGCGCCAGCCAGCGCGCAGGAGCGTCCTGTTGCGCAGAAACCACCCGCGCATCATGCGCCGCGCAGAAGCGCCCAGGACACGCCAGGTCGTGCTCGTGATTTTGTGTCCAGGCAGGTTTGTTATGTACGTGATTTTGTTTATGTGTATTAATATATTAAATAATCAATTCATCTCCTAAAATCAATTCCTATCCCTTTTCTAATTATTTTCTCCACCCAAAATCCTAATTCTAGCCCCATATTAATTCCAAATTATTCCTAATCCATCTTCTATTTCATATTTTATTTTATTTTATTTATTTTATTTATTTTTATTTTTATTTTTTATTTTTATTTTTATTATTATTATTTTTCCCCAAAATATATATACCCACCTATACATACAAATCCAATTCCTCTTCTATTTTTTTAAAGCTCTAAAAATTCAATCCTAAAGAGGAATTAATTGCAAGTTCACCTCTTTGATTCGTATTGGGTAAATCTTTCTCTCTAATTTTATTTTTATTACGAATTTGTGTTCTTGTAAATTGGGATTTTGTATTATTCTTGGAATTTGGGCTATTTGTGGTGTGATATTGCTTGGTAATTATTGGTGGAGCTTCTTGTGAGTTGGGGATTGATTCTTTTGGCTTCTAAGCGTGGGAGAGGTGGTGCTGGTGTTCTGAAATTTTCGTCTCCCGCATGATTCATTCGAGGATGAGGACTTGCAGGTTTGTTTTCTGCTATCCCTTGTATTTACTTCCATTCAATGAGGACATTTAATATTTCAAGTTTGGGGGTGGTTTGAGGGATTAGTAGTTGTTGTTGTATTATTTGTTCATGTAGGATTTCATGCTTTGCATATTAGTAGTAGTAAATTATGCATTTATGTATGTGTTATCTACGTTTGTTTCATATAGGACATTCTGTTTTTTTTTTCGTATATCATGTGAGTTCATAATAGTTTGCATTTGCACCCATGCTTGATAGGAATTTTGTGTTGTTGACGCTTTTGATTGAGAAGTGATATGCTTTGTTCTTGTGCACACACATACACTAGTAAGTTGAAGCTAGTAGACTTATTGAATGTTGTAAGTAATTAGAAGGACATGAATATGTGCAAGATGATTTAGTTTGCATGCTTTGAATACAAGTCGGTGCGTTAGAGAGATTTTTGCTTGGGATTGAGTATGTTTTTCCACCAAGTGAGTTTTTGAGCCATATTGCATATTTTTTGCAATTTATTCGTTTGCTTGAGTGTCCACGGATTGTTTGCATTGCTAGCAGTTGTTTGAGGTCTTTCTTGAAACGCATGACATTATTTGACGATTAAAATGATAAAGGCAATTAGGAATAACCACATATTTTCCCATATTACCACACCATGTTTACATGATCAATTAGTTAACCCGTTGAGCTTAATCCTATTTTTCGGTGACATACCACATTACTTGCCTAGACCTTTTTCTTGTATTGGCCTTACATTAATTTGAACCCACATTGTCAAAGGCTAGTATAGTGCTTAAGGGAGTAATAAGGTGTGCAAGGAGGGGTTTATTGTTGGTCATACTTTTGGGAAAAATATTGAGATTGGGTTTGGTTGTTTACTTGATAGTCGGCATATGTAATAAATTGGGGGATCATTGTTATTATTTATATTATTGTTTTATTTAGCTCTCGAAAAAAAAAATAAAAAAAAAATAAAAAAAAAAGAAAAAAAAAGAAAAAGAGAAAAAAGAAAAAAAAAGATATATTATGAGAGCATGTTTGTGTTTGTTGTGATCCTACTTTAGTCGACTAGTCGAGTGTTCTTAGTAAAATTTATGTGGGGGGAAAATAGAGTGTTGTGTATGATTTATTATGGTACTTACTAGCTTTTGACACTTCACCTGTTTTGACTTATTTGACATACCTTGTCCCTAGCCCCGTTACAACCCGAATGAAGACCTTTTGATTATCGTCATTGATGTATGTTGTGTTAAGAGTTAGATTGACACCAAATGTCAAGCATGTTTATGATTTTGTTGGAATTGAGTGATACACTTACCCTTGTTCTTGAGTGAATATTCTTTTGTGAGTGGATTGTGAGTGTTTGCTTGTTTTTGCGTATGAGATCCCGAGTTTTGTCTCAAAGATGTGCTCTTGTAGGTTTAGCATGTTTACTAACTTATTCTTACACTTGACATGGACTTGTGAGAACTTATGCATGTTCATTGAGTAGACTATGTGAATACTTGCACTTTCGACACCAAGACATTGCGTATTTACTTTGATTCTTAAGTTGATATGGCATGAGAGGATTTGAAGGTATGGTAGGCTAGATTAATTGCATTTTTCATATTAGTTGTATTCATGCATTGCATTGCATTAGGTTAAATGGATTTTGTGGGTACATTCGCTATAGGCCCTCACGAGACCTTACTCGTCCACTAGGGCTGCCTAGGGGTTTAAAGGGCTTGTTGCATATGCCAAATGCAACCGTGATCACCTACGGAAGTGGTACTAATTAGGTAGTTATAATTGTTTATGCTTGAGGACAAGCATCGGTTTAAGCTTGGGGGTGTTTGATAAGTGGATTTTATATCCACTTGGAACATTCTATATCGGCTTAAATTGATTGTTTTGGACTCAAGTTTGTGTAGTTTTGATGTGTTTTGTGTAGTTGTGCAGGTTTCCAAGAATATCTAAGCTTTTGTCGTTTTTGGAGATTTAATTGATTAAAATTCGGATTTTCCGGGAAGGCTGCGCAGCTTATACTGTTTTGGCCATATCTGGAGTTCTAGAAGTCCGTTTTCAGCGATCTTACTGCCCACGCGAAGCTTGAGAGATTTTCTACAACCTGGGATAGGAAACAAGTGCAAGAAATATTCTAAATTAAATCGCGCACGTGTTCTTATTAAAGAAGGCTTGGAATTTACTGTTTTGCCCTTTTTCTAATTCTAATTGTATTCTGGGCAGTTTTGGGTACCTTCTTTAAATCCTAATTGTAATAGAAGGCAATTTCTTGCTAGGCAAGATTTGTAGAGCCTATTTAAACACATCCTACCATTGTAAATCATAAAAAAATTCATAGCTAGAACAATTCATAGCTTTTAATTATATCAAGGTACTTTCGATCTTCAATTCTTTCTTCAATATTATGTTTTCATTCATTATCATTATTATTATGTTTTCTGTATTAAATATGCGTAACTAATTCTCTAATCTGAGGATTGGGTAGTATTCCTTGGTATTCATGTGTGTTTAATTATCTGTGATTTTCTTGCTTTGCTGATCTGTTATTGAGGGCTTAACTACAATTAGGAGAGTCATGAACCTTTGATTGGATTTTAGGGATTGTAATAACTTGGAAGAGGAGTTGCAATTTTAGTACATGATTTAACAGACATAACTCGAATATTTGATTGGAAGATTAATAGGAGAGTTGTGAGACTTATAATTCTTGGAGCTTAATAGTTTATGATTGTCTTTGATTGTATCACGGAAGTGACAATTAGGGTATAGTTGTAGACATTATATTGTATCTTGGAAGAGAACATTATAACCTTAGAAGAATTGTTTTCAGCAGAGTAAGAACGTAGACATCACATAGATATTGAATATGCATTGAAACCAAGTGAAGAACCCCAGTTCTTGGATTGTTTTCCTCATATATTTTATTCTCGATTGATAATTACTTTAATTTAGTTTAGTTTAATTTAGTTTATAAACAAACACAACATTCTTCTTCACTTCTAAATTGTGAGAGATAAGAAACTTGAATTTGATATTACATTCAGTCCTTACCTACGAACGAACATACAAAAAATACTATTAACAAGAAGATGGGTGACTTCCTATACCAGGTTGAAACACAGCCCGGTTCGTGTTTGCAGGTCATCTATCGTTTATATACGAAAAAAGATGAAATTCATCTGTTATATTCCACAAGAACTGTAACAATTCATATGATTCTGGAAAAGAAAAGAAAGATTTAAGCGAAGATGTAGCAACAAGCTGTGTCATAGCAATCATCTAAGCTTAAGGAGCTAATTATGTTTAACTAAGATAAGTCACTATCAGTTAGCCTCGATAACAAAGAGATTAATTATGCTCTGAAAGGAGGTATACAACATCCAAAAGTCGAGGACGTGATTCAAGAACGGGACTCCAGGCATTGCGGAAAGCTCTGAGAGGCAAGACAAGGCAACCTGAAGCATCCTCCAGCCGACCTGGTGCCACGAAGGGGCTCCAGCCGACCAGGAGCATCCCCCAGGCAACCAGAAGCATCCTCCAGCCGACCTGGTGCCACGAAAGGGCTCCAGCCGACCAGGAGCATCCCCCAGGCAACCAGAAGCATCCTCCAGCCGACCTGGTGCCACGAAAGGGCTCCAGCCGACCAGGAGCATCCCCCAGGCAACCAGAAGCATCCTCCATCCGACCTGGTGCCACGAAGGGGCTCCAGCCGACCTGGAGCATCTTCCAGCCGACCAGGAGCATCCCCCAGGCAACCTGGAGCATCCTCCAGCCGACCTGGTGCTACGAAGGGGCTCCAGCCGACCTGGAGCATCCCCCAGGCAACCTGGAGCATCCTCCAGCCGACCTCCTGGCACCTCCCGTCAGTTGGTTGGATCGTTTGATGGTTCTGTTGAAGGTTTTTTACTTTCCGGAACGAACATCGACCTTCAACATAGCACCGTTTAGCGTCGTTTAGCACCGTGTAGTGCTGTATTATGCCATTCAACGTCATTTAACATAGATTGAAACGTCGTTTAATCATCGTTTAACATCGCTGAAGTCAACATGGGTCTCCCGTCTACCTGCCGGGCAACCAGGAGCACCTAGCAGCCGACCAGGAGCACCTGGCAGCCGACCAGGTGCCACTGAAGGGCCCTGGCCGACCAGGAGCACCTGGTAGCCGACCAGGAGCACCTGGCAGCCGACCTGGACACCTGGCAGCCGACCAGGAGCACCTGGCAGCCGACCAGGGCCTCCTGTCGGCCGACTAGTTGCCCAGAAGAGGCTGCAGCTGTCCCGGATCTCCTTTTGTTAGCACAAATTAGTGCCGATTAGCACAGATTAGTGTCATTTAAGCACCGTGTAGCGCTGATTAGTGCCGTTAGTGCCGTATTATGCCGTTTAACATCGTTTAACACTGTTTAAACGTTGTTTAAGGCTGGATAGCACTGTATAGTGCCGTCTAACACCGAATAGTGTCGCCCAACAACGTTGTAAACGCGTCGGTTGCTCCACGCTTTACGTTAAAACGATATTATTGAAATACTCGCGCACGAGCAGTGAACCCTGACCCGAGTCTCGAGTAAGGCCGTTATAAATTCAATGAAAATTTGATCAGTTTTCCTAGAAGTTGGGGGGCAAATGATATGGGCTAAAAGTAAGCCTTAAGGACACATTTAATGTGGCATTAATTAGACCTAGAATGGTTCGAACATGGGGCCCACCAGATAGGCCCAAACCATATTTATAATATTAATTTCGTAATTAATAATAAGGGTAATAAATAGCTCAGCAAATAAGAGTCAAACAAGCATATAACTCTTGCCTGACTTAGCCTCCAAGATATCTATTTCAACATGGAAATTGGTTCTAATATGGAAGGAGACTAGAACCTTCTTCTAGGCGGTGGCTTGCCCACTAAGTCACCAAATTCTACTACGATTCTAGGGCTCCTCAGCCTATATAAAGGGCCTGACCCCTCATTCTCAGAACTACGTTTTTGGCTTGATTCTCAATACGAGATACGTAGGCACTCTGTAAGGATCGAACAGTCTCGAACACGGAAACAGCCATTAAAGCAAGAAGCTCCCTAACCCAAGTATTATTTACAAATTCGTGATCTAGATTTTATTCCACAACAATTTTAAAAAACATGCTAAGAGTATTTTAACTAATATTTTCATAAAAATTCAAAATCACCAAAAGACACTCCTTTATTCCATGGAACACTTAAAAGGAGAAAATAAAAGTCAAGTACCCACCTAAAAATATACTTAGAGAACCAGTTATTAATTTTTCTTTTCATTTTTCATTTTAAAACACATTTGAGAAAAATATATTTAAATTTATTTTTTAGTTAAATATAAAAAGAATTTTTTTTCCATTTTAATCACACAATTAAAAATCACAAGTAGGAAACCTTTTAATATCACCTTTAAGAAAAATATAGTATGATTCGATAACATTTTAAAGAACCTATTATTAAATTTTTATTTTTATTAGTTATACATTAATAAATTACTTTTTTGCTTTATTAAACATTTTATACAACACTTAAAAGTTAGAAAATAATAAAAACATTACATTTTCATTTTTAAAAGAACACTTTAGAGAACCCGTAATTAATACTTTTCATTATTTTTTCCAAAAGAATTTCAAAATTTAAATAGTTGAAAAACCACTTGAAAGAACACTTATTGCTTATTATATTAAATTTGGATATTTTAGTCTTTCATAAAACACTTAAATGAATATCTTAGATACCTAGTAATTAAAACTTTCAATATTTTCATATGTTTTAAATGGATTTATAAAACTTTAATACTTTAAAGAACACTTATTCCTTATTAAATTAAATTTGAATTTTTTAGTCTTTCATGAAACACTTAAAGACAACATCTTAGAGAACCGGTAATTAATACTTTCTATATTTTCATATTTTTTTCAATTTTTTTTTTTAAATTGTTATATTGGATTTCAAAATTTGAGTACTTAAAATAACACTTATTGCTTATTAAATTAGATTTGAACTTTTTAGAGAACACTTAAAAGAACAAAAAAAACATTCCTTTATTTCATGAAACATTTAAAAAAAAAATAATCAAGAACCCACCTAAACATGTTTATATAAAAAAAAACCTAAGCACCTTATAGAACAACTTACAATTTCCAAATATAAAATACTTATCTTTCTTAATCAAATTTATTCAAAGAAACACTTAAAAAACACAACAATTTTTAGTATCAAAGAACACATTATTAATTTCTTAAATAAATTTTTTATATTAGAACCCAAAATTATAAGGTAAACACTTTAATTTGTTTTGGAAATAATTTAATTTTCACTTTAGTTTATTATGTTGTTTTTATTTATTATGATATTTTATTTTTTTTATTTGGAACACTTAAAAGAACACTTATGACTTTTTAAATTAAAATTTTCCATAAGAGTCCAAAATCATCAAAAAACCAAATTTTATTCATAAAGAACACTTAGAAGAACTTCGTAAATTTTTAATTAAAGAATACGTTATTAATTTTTTATAAAAATTTAAAATTATCCTAAAAACACTTTAATTTATTTCAAAGAAATAATTTAATTGTCTTATTAGTTTATTAAGTTATTTTATTATGACTTTTGTATTTATTTATTTGAAAAAAAATAAAAGAGAACTTTATTAAAGAACACAAACACTTAAACGAACATGTTTGACAAAAAGAGGAACACGTTAATTGAGCCGTTGTTTGGAGTCCCGGATGAACGAGCTTATGCATTTATGCACAACTTAGGATTCCGCTGATGTGCTATTGGTGATCAGTTGCACTTCATGAGTTGAGTTGGATTTAGATAAGATTTTCTTTCAAATCTAAGGGTGTGTTCACTTGGAAAGAATAGAAAGGGGTAGGAGTGAAATGAAAATTGTAAACAAAATTTATGAAGAAAGGGGGATGTTGGGGGAAATAATGAAAAAATATGAGGGAGAAGAAGTTTTTTATGATGAAGATTGCAAGGAAAATGATTGCAAGGAAAATGATGAAGATTGGGAATGGAGCATTCCTTCCAAAACATGTGGGTTAGAATTCTAGTTCAAATTATTTGGAGAGGAATGAAGCAAGGAATGAAATTTATAAACACTTTCCTCAATCTCCCCCAAATAATAGTATAAATTTCATTCCATTCTCCCCTCATTCCATTCAATCCAAGTGAACATAGCCTAAGTGTGTTTTCATTAGTTCGAGCATTGGCCTGTGTTCGAGCATTGATTCTCTTATATGAAAAATCTTATAAGGAAGGTTTTTGCATTACTTGAAATAAAAATCTGAAAAATATTGTTAAAATAGGTAAGAATCATAATCTTCAATCAATATATATATATATAAAGGAGGGTACACAGGAGTTTAGGTGGCGCTCTAAAATCGTTTCAATCTATTTTTCTAATTTTCTAGAATTTTAGAATTTAAACACTAATAAATATAAAAATATCATTTAACATATTAGAAGTAGAATAGGTGTTCGAATTTATAGAGAAGAAAAGTTCGAATTTATAAGGAATACATATGATTAGAAGTTCTATTGGAAGTAGAATAAGTATTTATTAGACATATGATTAAAAGTTCTATTCGAAGTAGAATAGAAGTTCGAATTTATAGAGAATAAGAGTTCGAATTTATAGAAAAAAAACATATAAATAAAAGTTCTATTAGAAGTAGAATAAGTGTTTGAATATATAGTGAAGATATATAAATAAATATTTTTTAGAAAGTACGATCTTCTTAAAATATGTCGTTTCATATAAGTTAATTATACTTCTATTAGGAAAATTTATTCAATACTATTGTCATAAAAAAATCATCGTATTTAAAAATAAAATCATTGATGTGTTAATATAATAAAATAACATTCTCATGCAGGAATCCTAAATTAATACAGGAGTATCTACAATATAAAGAAAAAATAAGATGCGTTTTCATTTTCTAAAACTCCATAAATTTTAGAAAGTCTAGAGAAAGTAAAAATTGGAATTCACTTTATTTTTTATGTTTTGATTTTAAAGAAAAAAAGTTGTTGTGTAAGATGAGCATCATCAATAATATGTAATGAAGTTAGAATTTCGATCCCAAACGAGAGCGGCTCGAAATGTGTTTAACGGGAAAACGGCTCACTATAAAATATTGTATTAGCTATTAAAATATCATATTAATGTTATAAATTTTATTTTATTTTTAGGATTTGATTTTTATGGATAAATATTATCATACAAGTGATATATGTAAAAGTTAGATTTTTGGTCTTAACGAGATAGCAGATCAATAGTAATAACCGTACGTGTTTAACGAAAAAGCGGTTCATTAGAGAAGACCGTATATAAGATGTTTGAATAAAATAAATACATGAGTATCTATAATATAAAGAGAAAATAAGACGTGTTTTCATTTTTTAAAATTCCATAAATTTTAGAAAGTTTAGCGAAATTATAAATTGGAATTCACCCTATTTTTTAGATTTTGATTTCAAGAAAAAAGTTGTTGTGTAAGATAAGTATTATCAATAATATGTAATGAAGTTGAAATTTTGATCCCAAATAAGAGTGACTTGAAACGTGTTTAACGGGAAGATGACTTACAATAAAAGATTGTATAAACTATTAAAATAGTATATTGATGTTATAAATTTTATTTTATTTTTAGGATTTGATTTTTATGGATAAATATTATCATACAAGTGATATATGTAAAAGTTAGATTTTTGATCTTAACGAGAGAGCGGATCAATAATAATAACTGTGTTTAATGAGAAAGCGGTTTATTAGAGAAGATCATATAAAAATGTTTGAATATATAAGGAATACATAAAATAAAATATTTTATTGGAAGTAGAATACGAGGACGGTTAAGACGTCTTATACAATTTTTTAAAATTTTATATCTTTTTTCCTAGAAATCCTTTATTGTAACTTTTTTATACAAGTTAATTATACTTGCATTATAAAAATATATCCACAAATTTTATATTATTCCCGTAACGAAAAGTCTTCGTATTTTATATATATATATATATATATATATATTAACATAACATAAAGACGTTTTCATACGGAAGTTGTAAATAAATACAAGAATATCTATAATATACAGAAAATAAAAGATGTATTTTCATATTTTAAAATTCCATAAATATTAGAAAGTTTAAAGAATATAAAAATTGGAATTTACTCTCTTCATATAATAAAGTTAGAATTTCGGTTCCAAATAAGAGTGGCTCGAAACGTATTTAACGGGAAGACGGCTCATTAGAAAAGATTATATTAGCTATTAGAATTTGATACTTATGTCATAATTTTTTTATTTTTACGGTTCGATTTTATGGATAAAAATTATTATATAAGTCTTTATACTATATATGTTAAAGATGGGATTTCGGTTTTAACGAGAGAGCGGCTCAATCGAAAAAATTGTGTTTAACAAGAATTTTTTCTTGATTCATTAAAGAATATTATTTAATTATTAAAATTTAATATTAATATTATAATATAACGTAAATGTATTTTTCTAATTTTCTAGAATTTTAGAATTTAAACACTAATAAATATAAAAATATCATTTAACATATTAGAAGTAGAATAGGTGTTCGAATTTATAGAGAAGAAAAGTTCGAATTTATAAGGAATACATATGATTAGAAGTTCTATTGGAAGTAGAATAAGTATTTATTAGACATATGATTAAAAGTTCTATTCGAAGTAGAATAGAAGTTCGAATTTATAGAGAATAAGAGTTCGAATTTATAGAAAAAAACATATAAATAAAAGTTCTATTAGAAGTAGAATAAGTGTTTGAATATATAGTGAAGATATATAAATAAATATTTTTTAGAAAGTACGATCTTCTTAAAATATGTCGTTTCATATAAGTTAATTATACTTCTATTAGGAAAATTTATTCAATACTATTGTCATAAAAAAATCATCGTATTTAAAAATAAAATCATTGATGTGTTAATATAATAAAATAACATTCTCATGCAGGAATCCTAAATTAATACAGGAGTATCTACAATATAAAGAAAAAATAAGATGCGTTTTCATTTTCTAAAACTCCATAAATTTTAGAAAGTCTAGAGAAAGTAAAAATTGGAATTCACTTTATTTTTTAATTTTTGATTTTAAAGAAAAAAAGTTGTTGTGTAAGATGAGCATCATCAATAATATGTAATGAAGTTAGAATTTCGATCCCAAACGAGAGCGGCTCGAAATGTGTTTAACGGGAAAACGGCTCACTATAAAATATTGTATTAGCTATTAAAATATCATATTAATGTTATAAATTTTATTTTATTTTTAGGATTTGATTTTTATGGATAAATATTATCATACAAGTGATATATGTAAAAGTTAGATTTTTGGTCTTAACGAGATAGCAGATCAATAGTAATAACCGTACGTGTTTAACGAAAAAGCGGTTCATTAGAGAAGACCGTATATAAGATGTTTGAATAAAATAAATACATGAGTATCTATAATATAAAGAGAAAATAAGAGGTGTTTTCATTTTTTAAAATTCCATAAATTTTAGAAAGTTTAGCGAAAGTATAAATTGGAATTCACCCTATTTTTTAGATTTTGATTTCAAGAAAAAAGTTGTTGTGTAAGATAAGTATTATCAATAATATGTAATGAAGTTGAAATTTTGATCCCAAATAAGAGTGACTTGAAACGTGTTTAACGGGAAGATGACTTACAATAAAAGATTGTATAAACTATTAAAATAGTATATTGATGTTATAAATTTTATTTTATTTTTAGGATTTGATTTTTATGGATAAATATTATCATACAAGTGATATATGTAAAAGTTAGATTTTTGATCTTAACGAGAGAGCGGATCAATAATAATAACTGTGTTTAATGAGAAAGCGGTTTATTAGAGAAGATCATATAAAAATGTTTGAATATATAAGGAATACATAAAATAAAATATTTTATTGGAAGTAGAATACGAGGACGGTTAAGACGTCTTATACAATTTTTTAAAATTTTATATCTTTTTTCCTAGAAATCCTTTATTGTAACTTTTTTATACAAGTTAATTATACTTGCATTATAAAAATATATCCACAAATTTTATATTATTCCCGTAACGAAAAGTCTTCGTATTTTATATATATATATATATATATATATATTAACATAACATAAAGACGTTTTCATACGGAAGTTGTAAATAAATACAAGAATATCTATAATATACAGAAAATAAAAGATGTATTTTCATATTTTAAAATTCCATAAATATTAGAAAGTTTAAAGAATATAAAAATTGGAATTTACTCTCTTCATATAATAAAGTTAGAATTTCGGTTCCAAATAAGAGTGGCTCGAAACGTATTTAACGGGAAGACGGCTCATTAGAAAAGATTATATTAGCCATTAGAATTTGATACTTATGTCATAATTTTTTTATTTTTACGGTTCGATTTTATGGATAAAAAGTATTATATAAGTCTTTATACTATATATGTTAAAGATGGGATTTCGGTTTTAACGAGAGAGCGGCTCAATCGAAAAAATTGTGTTTAACAAGAATTTTTTCTTGATTCATTAAAGAATATTATTTAATTATTAAAATTTAATATTAATATTATAATATAACGTAAATGTATTTTTCTAATTTTCTAGAATTTTAGAATTTAAACACTAATAAATATAAAAATATCATTTAACATATTAGAAGTAGAATAGGTGTTCGAATTTATAGAGAAGAAAAGTTCGAATTTATAAGGAATACATATGATTAGAAGTTCTATTGGAAGTAGAATAAGTATTTATTAGACATATGATTAAAAGTTCTATTCGAAGTAGAATAGAAGTTCGAATTTATAGAGAATAAGAGTTCGAATTTATAGAAAAAAACATATAAATAAAAGTTCTATTAGAAGTAGAATAAGTGTTTGAATATATAGTGAAGATATATAAATAAATATTTTTTAGAAAGTACGATCTTCTTAAGATATGTCGTTTCATATAAGTTAATTATACTTCTATTAGGAAAATTTATTCAATACTATTGTCAAAAAAAAAATCATCGTATTTAAAAATAAAATCATTGATGTGTTAATATAATAAAATAACATTCTCATGCAGGAATCCTAAATTAATACAGGAGTATCTACAATATAAAGAAAAAATAAGATGCGTTTTCATTTTCTAAAACTCCATAAATTTTAGAAAGTCTAGAGAAAGTAAAAATTGGAATTCACTTTATTTTTTATGTTTTGATTTTAAAGAAAAAAAGTTGTTGTGTAAGATGAGCATCATCAATAATATGTAATGAAGTTAGAATTTCGATCCCAAACGAGAGCGGCTCGAAATGTGTTTAACGGGAAAACGGCTCACTATAAAATATTGTATTAGCTATTAAAATATCATATTAATGTTATAAATTTTATTTTATTTTTAGGATTTGATTTTTATGGATAAATATTATCATACAAGTGATATATGTAAAAGTTAGATTTTTGGTCTTAACGAGATAGCAGATCAATAGTAATAACCGTACGTGTTTAACGAAAAAGCGGTTCATTAGAGAAGACCGTATATAAGATGTTTGAATAAAATAAATACATGAGTATCTATAATATAAAGAGAAAATAAGAGGTGTTTTCATTTTTTAAAATTCCATAAATTTTAGAAAGTTTAGCGAAAGTATAAATTGGAATTCAACCTATTTTTTAGATTTTGATTTCAAGAAAAAAGTTGTTGTGTAAGATAAGTATTATCAATAATATGTAATGAAGTTGAAATTTTGATCCCAAATAAGAGTGACTTGAAACGTGTTTAACGGGAAGATGACTTACAATAAAAGATTGTATAAACTATTAAAATAGTATATTAATGTTATAAATTTTATTTTATTTTTAAGATTTGATTTTTATGGATAAATATTATCATACAAGTGATATATGTAAAAGTTAGATTTTTGATCTTAACGAGAGAGCGTATCAATAATAATAACTGTGTTTAATGAGAAAGCGGTTTATTAGAGAAGATCATATAAAAATGTTTGAATATATAAGGAATACATAAAATAAAATATTTTATTGGAAGTAGAATACGAGGACGGTTAAGACATCTTATACAATTTTTTAAAATTTTATATCTTTTTTCCTAGAAATCCTTTATTGTAACTTTTTTATACAAGTTAATTATACTTGCATTATAAAAATATATCCACAAATTTTATATTATTCCCATAACGAAAAGTCTTCGTATTTTTTATATATATATATATTAACATAACATAAAGACGTTTTCATACGGAAGTTGTAAATAAATACAAGAATATCTATAATATACAGAAAATAAAAGATGTATTTTCATATTTTAAAATTCCATAAATATTATAAAGTTTAAAGAATATAAAAATTGGAATTTACTCTCTTCATATAATAAAGTTAGAATTTCGGTTCCAAATAAGAGTGGCTCGAAACGTATTTAACGGGAAGACGGCTCATTAGAAAAGATTATATTAGCCATTAGAATTTGATACTTATGTCATAATTTTTTTATTTTTACGGTTCAATTTTATGGATAAAAATTATTATATAAGTCTTTATACTATATATGTTAAAGATGGGATTTCGGTTTTAACGAGAGACCGGCTCAATCGAAAAAATTGTGTTTAACAAGAATTTTTTCTTGATTCATTAAAGAATATTATTTAATTATTAAAATTTAATATTAATATTATAATATAACGTAAATGTATTGAATTTTTTTAAAAATATTGTAACGCCGCCGCGAAGCGCGGCTTTATCAACTAGTATATATATAAAGTAGGATACGTGAGAGTTTAGGTGACGCTCTAAGATCGTCTCAATTTATTTTTCTAATATTCTAAAATTTTAGAATTTTAAATTTTAAAAACTTATAAATATAAAAATATCATTTAACATATTAGAAGTAGAATAGATATTCGAATTTATAGAGGAGAAGAATTCGAATTTATAGGAAGACATATGATTATAGGAAGACATATGATTAGAAGTTCTATTGGAAGTAGAATAAGTATTTATAAAACATATGATTAAAAGTTCTATTGAAAGTAGAATAGGAGTTCGAATTTATAGAGAAAAAGAGTTCAAATTTATAGGAAAAACATACAAATAAAAGTTTCTATTGGAAGTAAAATAAGTATTTATAATGCATATAATTAAAAGTTCAGTTGTAGGTAGAATAAGAGTTCGAATTTATAGAGAATAAGAGTTCTAAATTATAGAAAAAACAAATAAATAAAAGTTCTACTAGAAGTAGAATAGGTGTTTGAATATACAGAGCAGTCATATACTTAAATATTTTATAGAAAGTACGATCTTCTTAAATTATATATTTTTTATATAAGTTAATTATACTTCTATTAGGAAAATTTATTCATAAATCCAATACTATTATCATAAAAAAAGTCATCGTATTTAATAAGAAAAGAATTGATGTGTTAACATAATAAAATAACATTCTTATGCAGGAATCCTAAATAAAAATAGGAGTATCTATAATACAAAGATAAAATAAGTTGTATTTTCATTTTCTAAAACTCAATAAATTTTAGAAAGTCTAGATAAAGTATAAATTGTAATTCACTCTAATTTTTAGTTTTTGTATTTAAGGAAAAAAGTTGTTGTGTAAGATAAGTATCATTAATAATATGTAATTAATTTGGAATTTCAATCCCAAATGAGAGCGGCTCGAAACGTGTTTAACGGGAAGATGACTCACTATAAAAGATTGTATTAGCTATTAAAATATCATTTGGATCTTATAAACTTTATTTTATTTTTAATATTCGATTTTTATGGATAAACATTATCATACAAGTGATATATGTAAAAGTTAGGTTTTTGATCTTAACGAGAGAGCGGATCAATAGTAATAACCGTGTTTAACGAGAAAACGATTCATTACAGAAGACGGTATAAAGATGTTTGAATATATAAGAAATGCATAAAGTAAAATGTTTTATTAGAAGTAGAATACGAGGACGGTGGAGACGTTTTACATGATTTTTTAAAACTATATATATATTTTCCTAGAAATCCTTTAATTTTTTGTTATACAAGTTAATTATACTTGCATTAGAAAAATAAATCCATCAATTTAATATTATTCCCGTAACGAAAAGGCTTTGTATTTAATTTTTTTGTTTATGTTAACATATCCCATGCGGAAGGTGAAAATAAGTACATGAATATCTATAATATACAGAAAATATAAGATGTATTTTCATTTTTTAAAATTCTATAAATATTAGAAAGTTTAAACAATATAAAAATTGGAATTTACTTTCTTTATATAATGAGTAAGAATTTCGTTTCCAAATAAGAGCGATTCGAAACGTATTTACCGGGAAGACAACTTATTTGAAAAGATTGTATTAGCTATTAGAATTTGATATTGATGTCATAATTTTTTTATTCTTATTATTCGATTTTATGGATAAAAATTATTATATAAGTCTTTATAATATATGTTAAAGTTGAGATTTCAGTTTTAACGAGAGAGCGGCTCAATCGAAAGAATCGTGTTTAACAAGAAATCGATTCATTAGAAAAGATTATTTAATTATTAAAATTTAATATTAATATTATAATATAATGTAAATGTATTAAATTCTTTTAAAAATATTATAACGCGCCGCCGCGAAGCGCGGCTTTATCGACTAGTTTTTTTGTAAAGCGATGAATCATAAATTGATTGTATATTGATATGTATAAATATAAAAGGTCCGTAATACCCTCCTAGTTTAGTTGAAGTCAATCTAATAAAATAATAGGCCATTGTTCTATGAAAAACATCTTACGTGGAGAACCCGTGAAGAACCACTAATTTTTGATTCTATAATAGAGAGGGCGTTTGGGATTGCTTAAAATAAGTTACTTTTGACTTAATGGAGATGTTTTTAACTTAAAGGAGAAAGTAAAGTTATTTACTCTCAGTTGAATGAATGTGTTTGGATAATTTTACTTAAAGTTAAATGGGGGTTTAATAATTTTGACTTAAAGTGAAATTTGACTTAAAAAAATTTTAAATTCATAATATTTAAACTTTACAAGAATCGTGCAAAAACAAAAACTCGATAAGTCACAAGTCATAAGTCAAAAGTACCTAAATGGAACTGATGACTTAAATCAGTTTTTTAACTTAAAGCCGACTTAAAGCCGGTGTATCCAAACAGGGCAAAAACTACTTAAAGCCAAAAGCTCCTTAAAATAAGTGTACCCAAACAGGCTGAGAATCAAAGTTCTAATTTGTTGGTTCTATAAAAGAAATACCATTTTTTTTGGTTCTATAACAAAAAAAAAACCAATTTGCTGATTCTGTGATAAAACCAAGTGTTTTTTTAAAAAAAAATTATTTTTTTTGAAAAAATTTGTAAAAAAAAAAATGTCTGCTGACGGACGTCATTGCTGACATGGCAGTGACACGTGGCAGTGCAACGTCAGTACTGCTGACGTGGCAACAGTTCAGATTTTTTTTTTTGGGAAAAAAAATGATTCTACTATAGAACCATATGGGGTTCTCCACGGTTCTCCACGTAAGAGGGGTCTCTCTAAAGTGGGACTCTAGAATAATATCAGCCGTTAGATTGGAAAAAGATCAATGGACTAGAAAAGTACCCTAGTTTTCTTTTAAAAAAGGTGTTCTCTTGAGTTACCCTCTATATGAATATATATATATATATATATATATATATATATTGATATGGGCTAAAAATAAGCCCTAAAGACACATTTAATATTGCATCAATTAGATCCAGCATAGTCCAAATGTGGGGCCCATTAGTGGGGACCAAACCCCTAATTTCAATATTAAATTTGTAATTAATATTGGAGCAGATAAACAGCTCGATCAGCAATAAGAGTCAAATAAGGATAATACTCCTACCAGACTTAGCCTCCAAGGCACCCAATTCGATTTGGAAACAGACTCCTACAAGGAAGGAATCTAGAACCTTTCTCAAGGAGGTGGATTGCCTACCAAGTATCCAAATCCTACCATAATTCTAAGGCTTCTCAGCCTATATAAAGGGCCTAACCCCTCATTCTCAGAACTACGTCTTGGCTTGATTCTCGATAACGAGATACGTAGGCACTCTGTGAGGACCGATTAGTCTCGAACACGGAAACAACCATTAAAGCACGAAGCTCACGAACCCTAGCATTAAATACATTCTAAACCTCATTTTTATTCCACAACATTTGGCGTCGTCTATGGGAAAAAGACATCAACCATGGTAACCACACAAAGAATACCACCAGTTACTACTGAGGCCCTACCTCTCAGCTCTGCTCCTCCCGTCACTGAACAAGTTCCCCCAACAACAGGGGCGATCACCCAACCTCAAGTTTCTCAACCTTCAGGGATGAATCCCCATGCTGAGAGAACATTACCTGTGGAAGTCCACCTAAGTCAAGAGACCAACCCTCTTCAGATGGTGGTCTCTCCTTTGACCAATCGTCCAATACCCTTAGGAGTTCAGACCCCCACCACTGTACTCCCCATGAATACCAACCCGATGTACGGGCTGCCTAACTACCTTCCTACTCAAGGTGCTGGACCAAGTGGTCATGCCTTACATATCCGAGATCGAGAGTTTGACGATTACTCCGCCCCCTATACTGATGATTCGTCATTCGATGATGATGATGATCGAGATGAAGCCCCGAGGAGGCGACATGCTAGTAGAGACCCTCGAAGGAGGACTCAAACCATCCATGATGGACCCCCTTTAACAACTGTTGAGAGGATCAAGGCTCATGAGGCCGAGATCTTAAAGTTGAAGGAAGATATGGCAAGGGAACAAGCTAGATTGAATCAAAATCAACTTCCTCCAACCACAGGGAGGATTCCCATTATAAACTTGGAGAGGTCTTCAGGAGACAGAAAAGGGCTAATGCCCCAACTGGAAGAACAACAAGGGTGGAAACCCCCAGGGGTAACCCCAAAGATCTGATGCCACTTGGAGATCCTGATGATCCCACACCCCCGTTTACTGAGGAGGTGATGAATGCTCGTATATCTAATAAGTTCAAGATGCCGACAATTAAGGCTTATGATGGAACGGGTGATCCCGCAAATCATGTCAGGACTTTCTCAAATGCACTGCTACTGTAGCCTTCAAGTGATGCCTTAAATTGTAGGACGTTCCATCAAACCCTATCGGGCATGGCTCAAAGATGGTATAGCCGATTGTCTGCAAATTCGATTGGTTATTTTAAGGAGTTGAGTGCCACTTTTGTCAGCCAATTCATTTGTGGAAGAGTTCACGAAAAAGCTCTGCATCTCTTATGTATGTGGTGCAAGGAAAGAACGAAAATCTGAGGGATTACCTCAAGCGATTCACTAAGGAGATATTGAATATCACTGATTTGGAGAATAAAGTAGCCATGGTAGCCTTGGAACACGGAACCACTGATATCTTCTTTAAAGATGAGGATAGCATGAAGAAAGAGGCCACGGTAGGTAATGGCAAGGGTAAAAATATCCCCGAACTAGCAAGAACTCTGACTCTCCACCTAAGAAGAATCTGGGACCAAGATTTTCTGATTATGCAAGATTGAATGCTCCTAGGAGTCAGAACTTGTTAGAGATTGAGAAGGATAAGGACTTCCGATGGCCGAAGCCACTCAGGGGTGACCCATCAAAGAGAAACAAGGAGTAGTACTGCAGGTTCCATAAGGATGTGGGATATGACACCGATGATTGCAAGCAACTCAAAGATGAAATCGAGTTCTTGATCCATAGAGGGAAACTAAGCCACTTCAGTAAGGGTGAAAATCGTGGAAATTAGAGTAGAGAGTATGATAGGAGACGATTATCGAGATCGCAACCCACAGCCCCAAGGGCCAGTAATCAACATGATCTCAAGAGGCCCGACTGCGGCCGGGACAATAAAGAATTCTCGAAAGGCTTATGCCAGAGAAATAATGCACATTACTGGAAAAACACCAAAACGTACAAAAACTGAGGTAACAATCGGATTTGATAATTCAGACCTTGAAGGGGTGAAGTTCCCCCATGACGACCCGCTGGTCATAACTCCCGTGATTGGAAATTCAGAGGTGAAGCGAGTCTTGATAGATAAGGAGCTTTTGTGGACATTCTGTTCTATGAGGCCTTTGTGAAGTTGGGGTATAACGACTCTCAGTTGACCGCCTCCAACATGCCTATATACGGATTCAATGGAGTAGAATCTAAAGCTGAGGGAACTATTCAGTTGCCCATCACCATCGGACAGAAGTCGATAGAGGCCACTCAGATGCTGAACTTTTTGATTATCAAAGCAACTTCCACCTACAATGCCATCATCGGGAGGACTGGACTCTACGCTTTTAAGGCCGTGGCCTCAACTTATCACGTGAAGATCAAGTTTTCAACCATGAATGGTGTAAGAGAACAAAAATGTGACCAGAAAATGGCTAGGAGCTGCTATGTAGCTGCGTTAAGGCATGATTGAGTCGGGGGGCAGGTCCTTCCAATTGAAGACATGGATGTCCGTAGTGATAAGGAACACCAAGAAAGGCCAGTAGAGGACATCACACAGAAGCCTCGAACAGCCATTAAGGCTAAGACGTCAACTAACTTCGTGGTTTTATGTACCATTGGCAACCAAGAAGTTGGGGGGCAGGAGATAATACTGTTGGGTTCTGAGGCATAAAACGCAGTGGATAAACGTAAATATAACAAAAATTTTCGAAACCCATACGCAGGATCCATGTATAATTATGGGCAGATTATGGAGAAAATGAATTATACCTTTAATAGCTTTACTTTCACGAACTCAACGGAGATCTTAGCTTGTAATCACCACACAACCCTTTCGTCAAGATCTGTGTCTCTAAATCGTCCACACGAACACACCGATCGTCGACGATCAACAAAGATGGTACTAGCTAAGAAAACGCCTCTCTCTCTCTCTTTCTCTCTCTCTCTCTCTCTCTCTATCTAGCCTCTCTAAGATGTAGAGCAGCTAGGGTCTAGGTGAAAAACGATTTTCCAAAAGTTAACCTAAACCAACACATCTTAATGTATTTATAAAGAGAGATTTGGGCTTAAAAACCCTAAATATTCACTACGCCATAAACAACCTACGGTAACACCACGATTGTGTTACCTTAGACCCTAAAAAACGTTACCAAAGGCCAAAAAAAGGCTAAGGTAACACCTTAGCTGGGATAGTTTTATTCTATGTAACCTTTGGGATCTAAGGTAACACCTCGACACACATAAGCTAACATAGGCAAATTCGTTACCATAGACCTATAAGGTAACACACTAAGCAATTCTATAGCAATACCAAATCTATGTTACCTCAGATGTTATAATTTTGCAAAATTATTAATTAATTATGTGGGTCCCACATGTGGGCCCCACAGACATTGTCTATTTTAAAATTAATAATTCAAATTTAATTATTTTTCTACCATTTCCTTCCTCTAATATTCATAAAAAATGCATTAATTTAAAAGGGTTAATTGGCTATTTCATAACTGAACTCGTGTCCAACTTGCAGTTGGGTAATCGAACTCAAAAAGCTTGCAGTCAACTCATCAAAGTAATTAAAACTTGCAATTGGGTAACCGCCGTTAAATCCACGTAACGTCCTTGACGGAAATCTTATGTGGTGTGTTGATGTGTTAAAAATTATACACATGTCTGCTGAGATGGCAAAAATTATGGACCAAAAATGTTTTTGGAGATACAAAATATATAACCTTTTCTTCTTTTTTTTTTTAATTCCACACACCCGTCATATCTCTCCTGCACCTCCTCTCCTCTCCTCCCCTTCTCCATTCTTTTTCTTTTTCTTTTTTATGTTCTTCAATTTTCAACAATTAAAGCTTCTGTTTTATATGATTTTGAAACCCAAATCGTGAGTATGAGTAACCAAAATTTTTCTCTCTCAATCCTCTTCAAAACCACACCCTCGAAATCAAATTCTGCAGATTTTGATTTTTGGTATAAATTGGGATTTTATTCTAAAGCATCCTCCTTCTTTTCGCTATAAAATCCCCTTCTCCTTCTTTTCTATCTACGTTTTTCAACCCCATCCTCCTAGTCGACTCAATCCGGTTCTGTTTGTTTTTGTGGTGGCAGGGAATGGACGAGGTGGGTGGGAGGGAATGGAATGGTTGACGGTGGTGGTGGTTTGTAGGTGTGAACGGGAACGGAGGAGGGCAGTGGTGGATTGGATGTGATGAGAAGCGGCGGCTATGTGGTGGTGGATTTGACGTTGGAAAAGGAAGACTGGTGAAAGTGAGGGAGAAGAAAGAGGAGGGAGAGAGAGAGAGTTGAGAGATAGAAGAAAGAGGAAATAAAAAGAAAAGAAAAATAAGTAAATTAAAATAAAGAGGAGAGAAAAAGAAGTTTTTGGTTTATGTAATTTTTGATTTAATTTTTAAATTAAATACTGACATGTCATCACACATGGCAAGAGTTAACGGAGCACCGTTAAAAGTCAACGCAAGTTAACGGCGCTGCAAGTTTTTTCGTGTTTAGTGGTTCAATCGCAATATATTATTAGTGTACTTACCTATTTGCAAGTTTTTTGAGTTCAGTTACCCAACTGCAAGTTGGGTACGAGTTCGGTTATGAAATAGCCAATTAACCCTAATTTAAAATAAAACTCCAAACTGTAAATATCATTAATTTAAAGAAAAATTTACAAATCGTACAACCGATTACATTTACTTAAACATTCCAACAAAAACTAATCTATCCCCACATAAGGGACTAACATCAAAACTTGACTAGATAAGTTGCAGCATAACAATTCATAATAAATATGAATGACCAGAACAGTGTCACAAGAGAGACCACTAAATCGCTTTCTTGCAACTGCATTGTGAAGTAGCTGCTGCTGGAAAAAGATAAGTCCCCCTTCTTCTTCATCTGCATGTGATTGCTCTAAAATTCCCAGTCTCCTAGCCTTGGCCAACTGTTCTAGACCTGGTCCAGAATTCTAGAGCTAATAGATGGTAATTCGTCACTTAGATTATTACAACAAATTCTAGAGCTAATAGATGCTTTCAGAGCTGAAAGTTCTCTATCACGTAAACCTGCCACGTAGTGCATGTATGTATCTGACGTTAGAATATTTACAAGCACAGACAATAGCACCACATGAGATGACGTTAGAATATTTACAACCAAATGACGTTAGAATATCTGGACATCACGAGAAAAATGCAAATGCTTTATATATGTACAAAATGAGACGCACCTCATCATCTATTTCTTGTTTTCCATCAAATCGTAAAAGTACAGGTAAGATATATGACTCGTCATTCTGTAAAATATAACAGCAGAACTGAGATACTAATGGCAAGAAGCTTTTACTTGTTTAATAATTATTACTGCAATTTATAATGACCGCAAACACATTCAACTAGAAAATTCAATCACCACCATGTCATAGAAAGTGTACTTCTATCTCCCTCAGGCACACTCACACTACAGGAGAGGAAAATAATTGGCATAATCTTACAGGTGTTCACGAGGAGATTTTAATTAAAAGCATATAACACATTACTAACTAGCTTTGAACCCTTGAGACTTCAATACATTCTTTATCATCCATGTATAAACAAGCAGTCCTCACACACAAAGAACAAGCAGCAAATATAATTCATTCCATTTCTTTGGCACAAAGGGAGATTAATTATTTAAAATAACAAAGAAATGAAACTATAAATAGTGTTGTGTTAATTAAAATAAACAACAATAGTCAACACATAGAACAACATATTTACTAGTTGATCTTGCAAACGAAGATGTTTTTCAGCTCTGTTTTCTTTCCATAACTATGGTCCTTTTTTCCTGATAAACGAGTGCTGACTTCTCTTCATCCTTTTTGTCCATCCTGAAGCACATAGATAAGAACTCATCAAAAGACAAGACATACCAGATGAGCCTTGATCATTGACTTAAATAACGAACACATACACCTAAGAATAGTTCTCAGGATTTCTCATTTTCTAGTAAATCGTGACAGTATATATGGTTGTTGACAAGAATTAAAGGAAAACCAGGAAAAAGTACCTGTGTATCCACTGCTTAGACAATGCAAAACCAGATTGCAGGTTAGCATGATCTTGACCCAGGATTGAGCAAATAGATGAGAAAAGCTGTTTCTACAATTAAGAAATGACATTGTTGCAAACAACAACCATATAAGAATACAGGTAACATATAATCAAATTGCATGCCAAGAAACAATAAAGGCAGCAAACAAAAACTACAAATTAAAAAGAAGTAACCAACCTGATTAAACCAGTGAATTCGATAAAGAGCTCAAATTTGCACATGAAAAATTCTTCAACTTTCTCCTTCAACCTCTCTACCATTCACAAAAACAATCAAAAGCATAAATTTCACAAAGAACTACGAGCCCTAAGAGCGTGGCGAGTGAAGTTTGGAGCTTTGGCAACAAACTCAAACGTGTAGTAAGTCTTTCCAACAACCTCATGTTGTAAGATGAAAAAGAAAATGCAGCACAATCAAGGATATGTACAGATATTTAAATGCACCTATCGGAATATAGGAGCATCTTACGTAGTCAAATTACTGCTATCCTATGCGAATCTATTCTAATTATCCATCAAACCAGAGACATATAATTCTAGTTAGAGAGATTTCCCTATAATTTTGCGAAGGAGGAGCCAAGACCTTTTTAATCAGAGCTTCAGAACCCTATAAACAATTGATAACTATGATAAACTTATGCCTGCAATAAAAGACTAAGAATCCTCACTACATTCTGAAACACAAAATAACAGCCTGAACAAACAGCTTTCAGAGGAAATTTAAACACTAATACAGTGCCAGCATAAAATATTATTGATACTCAAAGGAAGATAGTAATTAGAATGGATATAAAGAGTAGCAGGTACAGTTTACCTCTCGAGGTGAGCCAAGGTCATGCACGTCCTCTTTGCTAGTTGGAAATACATTTACACAGACATTTTCCAAAGGTTCGATAACATCTTTAAATACTCTGTCTTGTCCTTCAGTGACTATTTCCTGCTTGCATAAAGGAAAAGATCAAAGAATGAAAATATAAAGGTAGCACAACAAAGGCCTTATCCGAAAACCAACTTTTTATAGGCACACCACAAAGCCAAGTTGCTAAAGAAACCATAAACTAGACACTTCACTTTCATCAAGTTGAAATAATAACATAAAGTTTTGAAAATCAGCGATTATCATAGGCATTTTTCGAGTGATTTTTTTAAAAATAAATTAGACACTTCACTTTCATCAAGTTGAAATAATAACATAAAGTTTTGAAATATTGAAACAAGTAGGAAAGGGAGAGAGAAGGAGAGAGCAAATCGAGAGACAGAGAGGGAAATATACAAATACAATTATAAATCGAAAACATAGAGAGAGACATATAAAAATAATTACAAATCGAAGAACATAGAGAGAGACATAAACAAATACAAGTACAAATCGAGACATAGAGAGGGAGCAAATACCTAAATCGAAGTTGGAACACAGAATTAAACCCGAAATCAAACACTCAATTTGTACGAGGAACTCCAAATCGAAGCCCAATTGAACCCTAATTCCGTTGAGCGGGAGAGATTGGGTGTGAGATTGAGTGAGCGTGAGCGATCTTTTCCCCAATTTTGAGCGAGAAAGAGAGATAGAGAGATGAGTGAGGTGAAAGAGAGAGAGAGAGAGAGAGAGAGAGAGAGAGAGAGGTGAGTGAGGTTCGAGTAGAGCGGGTGACCTAATTGTTTTTCCCCAATTTTGTTTTGCCCGCTTTCTCCCACTTAAGCAATTTTGACCAATTTTGATTTGCCGCCTCAACCAATTCCCATTTTCTTTTGCCGCCCAGCCAATCCCTTTTTTTTTCAATTTTTCATTTGTCTTTCTAATATTATAAAATTTATTAATTTTTTTATAAAAAATGTATGACAATAAATATTATCATTATCATTTTAATTATTGAATAATAATTTAAATTTATTATACCCTGTTATTTTCTCCAATAATTTTATTAATGGTTTTAATCAAATTTTAATAATTTTTGAATATTATTTTATTTTAAGATATTTTAAATAAAATTATTAAAAATTATATTAATATTGTAAAAATATGAATGATTCAATTATTTGATAGAATATTATTTTTATAATAATTAATTCAATGACTTGATTAAAATTATTGAATTTTAAATTTTAATAATTATTAAATCTTTAATTATAAATAAAATTCAAAAATATGTTAATTATACTCTAAGGTAACACAACCCATGGTGTTACTAAGTTTAACACCTTCCACAGCTAAGGTAACATACCTTTAAGGATATGGTAACACCAAAACTAGAGTGTTGTAGCACGTCCAAAATTTCATAGCTATGGTAACACCCCCCCCCCTAAGTGTTGTAGAAAGCCATCTATGGCGTAGTGATTGCAATTAATCAAGTCCCACTTAATTAATTCAATAATTCGAATTAATAACTATTTAAATCCATAATTTAAATAAAGCTCTATTTTATATGTTCTTATTGTGTAACCCTTTAGGTTATTATTACGTTGGCAATAATTTTAATATCCAATAATAAAATTATAAACAATGAGCGGCATCTAGTAATACATCATTGCTACCCAAGTAATAATAATAATTGGTGATCCAATTAAACCTTTCGTGATTAATGTTTCCGTGTAATATAATCCCTTTAACCATATATATTATAGATTAAACTCGAGGCATGTATTTAGTCATCCTCTTCAACATTTAATCCGGGTTTACTTGATCCATGAGTAGACTATTAAAAACAAATCATTATTTGAGCACGGCCATGAATTTTATAGTCTCACTCAATCAAGAGGCCAATAATATCTCTCCTAATTATAGGAGGGTTAAATCATTTATCTATCATTCATATTTCTCATACGACTCATGATATACCCGATGTCCACTTTTATCATCACCCGGTCAAAGGTAACTTTTAATGTAGTCAAAGTATATATTAATCCTCGTATAGAAATATAATGATCTCAAGTCAAAGGACCATTACACCATTATCACTATGAGTCTTTCTTATGACTTTATTAAACATGAAGAATCTCACTGTGGGTCTGTCCAGTACAATGTACTCCTACATGTACCTATGTATTGACTTTAGTATCTCCATACTTATAACCGATGAGATGTGGTTATCTGTCAAATAACATACTAGTCTATTTATGTATTATTATTATCCTATATAATAATACTCGATTAGTGACTTTTAAGAATATGATATATTATATAATCTCAAGTTCAAGTTATGTACTTAAAATATATAATTTGTATCATGATTCTAAGGACATTTATTATGCTAACAAATATATCGCAGTAATTAAAGTCATAATAAATACATTTATTGAATAATCAAATGACATAAAGGTTTATTAAAAGAAACAATGTATTGTCTCTAGGGCATCGACACTAACAATCTCCCACTTGCACTAGAGCCAATCACCCATGTATCTAATACCCATGGATGTAATAACCCGAATTTTCAGAAAATGATTTTATTATTATTTTAAGAATATTAATGTTTTCCTAAAATGAGGAGGAAATTTTTATTTTATTTTATTGTTCATTATCCGGTTCAAGGAATTTCAAAAGCGAATTATTTAATTATTGTCTGGTTCAGTGTAATTATGAACTATATTATGTGATTATTGTTGGAAGGTGGAATGTATGTGAAGTTGTGTTTATGTATTTATATGATGATTTGTGTGAGCTGTGAAGGCTGATGTATTTTATTTATATTTTTGAGGATTTAAATATATTTAAATCATGCATTTTGATCCTCTGTTAATTTTATAAAATTATCGGAGAAATTAAAAATCATGAAATCTTTTGTTATATTATCTTTATAATATTATTTAGTTTTTAAAATGGTTGGGTGAATTAATTTGGATGTTTCGGTATTTTAAAATGATTTTAAGAGTTTTATTACAATTAAAGGATCAAAACTTGCAAAATTCATATTTAATTCATTTTTGATCCGAAAAATATTTCGAAAATATGTGGGTGTTCATAATTTTATGTTCTTTATTTTAAAAATGAAAAGTTTAATTTTCTGAAATTTTATTTAATTTCGATTTATAAAGCTGTTTATTAGTTTTAAAAGTGAAGATGTAGTGTTTTAATTGGGCCCGGGATAAATGGAGTAGTAATATAATTAGATTTGGGCCTAAGCCCATTAGTTGAAACAACACAGCCGACGGAGAGAAGCAATCGGGGAGAGAGAATTGGGAAAAAGGGGGAAGAAATTAGGGTTTAGAAATTGAATTGGGGGAAAAGGAGATTTGGGGGTTTTAATTTTTATCAAACTGAACCTATACATACATATATAGATGCGTGTATAGGTGTGTGCAGCTTGGGAGGGGGGCTCATGTGTGCAGAGAAGGGGGTGGGGGTGCAGCGACGAGAGCAAGGGAGCGGGGAGGGGCGGCGCCGCCGCGTTGGCGGCCGGTGGTGGCTGTCACGCGGTGGTGTGGCGCGAAGAGAACAGAGAGAGAGAGAGAGAGAGAGAGAGAGAGAGAGAGAGAGAGAGAAGGGAGAGATTCGGGAAGGAGACTCCGACGAGGTTGATTTTCCGGTGGATTAACTCCGGTGATGATGTGGTATAATATCTTACTTTAATTTTTATTTTTATTTAATTGTTGTAAATTTGATTAATATTATTAATTGTTGTGATATAATTAGTTAAGTGTGGTAGTTTAATTAGTTGTGAATTGTAAGTTAATATGCTAATTTTCGTAATTAATTAGCTAATTGTAGTAATTAGTTAGTTTAAATTACGTGGTTAATTGTGGTGGCTTAATTAGTTTAAATGGAAAGCCTAATGTGATAATGGTTATAATTAGATTTAAATGGTGAGATTAATTTGTTAATTTTAGTGATTTAATTCGGAGGAGTATAATTGTTAAGTATAATTGTTGGGATTAGTTGCGGGTCCGATTATATGCTCGGGTCTTATGATTGTTAATTGTAAATTATTAATGGTGAGTCCGATGTATGCTCGGATTAGTTGATTAATTGCTAATTGTTAATTATTATCATCGTGTAATAATTGGAGTCATATGGTTTACTTGTAAATGGTTCCGGTAAGTTGAGTTAAAGTATGTGTTAAATGCCTTAATTGACAATTACTTGGTGTTGGATTATATATGGTTAAATGGTTATTGGTCATGTATATCGGTTTTACTTATGTAAGTTGAATTATGGATAGTGGTGGATTGGTAATGTTGGTATTATTTGTGGAATTTATACAAGTGACTAAATGGTAAGTATGGGAATACGTGATACATGTTAAATGCTAGAATTTTATAATAATTAGAATTGTGCTAGGGGTTATGAGAAGATCACAAGTTTTTAAATGTCAATATTTAAAGGACTTGTGTAATTCTTTTCGACTAATCCCTAGGGCTTACGAATATCCATGATTAGCTATCACGAGTATAATTAATATACTTAAGTGATGTGATCATTGATATAGCGTAAGTAATAGTTAGTGCTAAGGGTTGTTCCCTAGGGCTTACGAACATCAATGATTGGTTGTCACGTGTATCATTAAAATGCGTGAGAAATACGATCATTGGTGTAGCGTAAGTAGTAGTGTTAATTATTATGTGCTAGGTGCCGCATGTCTGGGCGGGTACTTTTCATTATGTGTTTACTTTTATGTTGCTGCAAGTTGAGGCAGCTTTATTTTTGCAAAAACAGGGATTAAATTGTTTTGTTTGGCATGGAGGGGCTGAGCCCATAGTCCGATAAACGAATATTACATGACGAAATTTTCTAAAAATCCCCTGCATTTAAATTTATTTAAATTATTTGATTTCAATGGTTTAAAGGTATGATTTGGGTGTTAACTGTTTATGTGTGTATGTGTTAAGTGATTTAATTCAAGGATTTATGTGTTTCGGGGATTAAATGCGTTTTGAGAATTATTTATAAACTGAGTTTTGTCATAGAATGACACTAGTATTATAATTGTATATGTTAAGTGAAGTTGACTAAATATGTTATTTGCATTAATTAGTATTTGAGTAGTCAGTTATAGGGATAACAACTATAGTACGACTTTAGGTGACTCAGTGGTAATTCTGAGTTGTGTCTACTCGAGATACGAGGTAGGACTGACACGTACTCGTAACAATTACAGTACCATTAGGGCGTGATCAAGTGGAGCAACGTGTATCAAAAAGGAAGGATCGAGGCGTCGTGTAAAGTTCATGGAACTACTTGGGCGAAACGCCAAGGATTTATTCGCGCTGTTCTGTCTGGTGTTAAGGACCAGAGGCAAGTTTAATTATACATACTTTATCGTTCAGAGTATATTTATTTTGAAATATATGAAATGTGTAGAATAAGACCTCAGTCCATATTTGCAAGATTTATTCTATCTTTATCTTGATAAATTGTTTACTTTTAAGTAAAATGATTTGATTGGAAATATATGTGATATGGAGAGAGTGATATACTATAAGGAGTAAAGTGATATGGGAGGGAATGATATCAGTTGTTATTTATGGTTATTCTTACGACATTATGGTATCAGTTGTTATCTAAAGTTATTTTATGATATTATAATTAGGTGTAAATTGGGGATATTGAGTTCTAAACTGTTTCAGACGTTATTAATAAATATTTTGTTATATAAGGGGACAACAGTTGATATCTACAGATTTTTCTTAAAAAGGGACTTACATGTAAAGTATTTTAGTTGGTGTATTTTAAAGGTATTGATATATGAATGGAAAAGTGGAAGGGGTTATCTTGAGAGGTATATTTTCGAAAAACCCGGACAAAGTTTTTAGAAAGAATTTCGCAATAATTAACCTAATGGCAACATCACCATTAAACTAGTGTTTATTTAATTATTAGATACCTCTCGAAGCATCTACTAATTAAATAAACCTTATTCGTCTAATTAAATTTATTTAATTAGATGAATATTATTTTTAAAATGTTTTCTTAAAATCGCTTTGTTCCGGAATAATAATAATAAAGATATTTTGATGGTTATAAATGAGACATTTTTTGGTTAAAAATGTCTGGAATGATAATGATAAACTTTATTTTAATGGTTATTTAATTCAATGAATATTAATTATAATATTCATTTAAAAGGGACTATTGAATAGTTATTCTTTAGATATTCTAAGTGTTCTAAGGGTGATTATATATTGTTAAAAGGTTGTTTAAAGAATTTCATAGTGAAATGAATGTATGTCTTGAATTGATATACCTGTATATATGTTTTCAAATGATTAATACGGATATGAAAATGGAAAGGTAAAATGTGAAATGGAAATGAAAATAGTATATGTGAATGGAAACGGAAAAGTGGAAAAATGTGAAATGGTATTGATAATGATAAAATGATTTGAAAAAGGGGGATTAGCAACAAACTTGCGTAAGAGGCTATGTCAGGGCTGTGTGCGACATAGTCTAGCATTCATTATATGATTCGGCACGAAGATGCCAAGGGAGGATGTTAGCAGGTGGCCTTCCTCCAGGAGGATGTTAGCAGGTGGCCTTCCTCCAGGGATGATGTTAGCAGGTGGCCTTCATTCCTTCTACTAGTAGTAAACAGAGAGCGGATACGGTCAGGCGACTGATCATCGTCCTACGTATCTGGCGCCAGTATATATCCCCAAAACTTAAAAGAAAGAATTGATAATGGTTTTCAGAGTTGTGTAATGAAAAAGGAAAATGGTATGAGATGATGGAATTGTTTTACAGTAAGAAGAGAAACTGATTTTATATTACTTTTATACATAATTGTTGTATAAAAGGAAATGGAAAGATTATATTGAGAGCTTGATTTTAAATGTTATATTACCCTGAGATATTATACTAAGATGACGTATTGATTATTATCTTGTTATAGAAAAGAATTGACATTATATTATCAAAAAGTAAGTGATTTCATATTAAGTAATCAGTAATAACTTGCTGAGCAATTCTTTCGCTCATTCTTGCTTGTTTTCAAATATTAACTTTTCAGTGGAAGGTAGCCGGACGAGGTTATCTGCATGGCTTAGATGAAGCGAGCAGTATGCCCTTATGAAGACGATATGATCTAGAAAGTTTATAGCTGGAATAATTATATGTAAGTATATTGATGTGTAATATATATGTTACTTTGCTTAATATAGTACTAGTTGCTGGTGTACTTCTCAACGAAGTTATACTAGTAGTAAGGAGTTGATTCTTGTTTCTAGCCCTATAACCTAAAAGATGCTTGGTGGTTGGGGTCTCAAATGTTGTAACTTAATTATTAATGATTACAGATGGTTTAATGTGGTTAAGCAGGTGATTTGTTATTAAGGATTTCCGCGTGACGACCAAATCCCTGACCCCGGATTTGGGGGCGTTACAGTTTGGTATCAGAGCTGAGGTTATAGTAAACTAGAAACGAGAGTGAGTAAGAGTGTGTATAGTTATGTGAGAACGTCAGAGCTCATGTAGAGTTCATGTTGGACTACCGGGTGTAGTGCCAATGATTAAGTTAAGATTTTAATGCTATGTTGAAATAGAACTCCCTGCGATTGTTAATGTCGATGATTGAATCCTTAGTGACTATTACGAGTCGACGATGACGTAAGTTATCAAGCACCTTGGGTGTGCATGGAAAAGAACAGCTCCGGGATCGAAGGATTATCCGTCAGAGGAGCCGACATAAAAGGCATCTGTGGAGACCTTGGCAATATCCCCATTGTTGAATCTTTTTGATTACCTCCCCAATCTATGAATTATTTGACATATCTCTAAGGGAGAATTTTGATAAAGGATATATTTCCTCTTCGAAGTTATTCTTTAATACTTGTGTTAAGCCATATTAAATTTCAATTGTGCCAGAAGCTGTCATTATCCCTACCTTCAGGTTTTCGAAGCCCTATCGAATGATATTATGTCAAACTTCCACTTTTCTTCAATAGTGGATAATTCAATGGTGATATAGCACCACTTGCTTGTTGAATACTAGTATCTTTCTGGTTATCCTTTTCTTTGGAAGTCGCGCCTTGGAAATTGTTCGATTTTAATCCAAGGTGTTCCTTTGAGAATTAATTGTCAGAAGATGATTATTATTGACTTGACTTTGAATTTCTTTCATACTTCTCAACTTCCACTGAGACGAACAACCCTATACTGATAGGGGCCACAAGGACTATCTGTCTGTGTGATAGAAGTCTGATGGGACGCCATCACTTGTGAGTTGTGAAATACAAGAAGGCTAATTACCTTTAGTAATGTCTTATCAGAGACACACAACGTGAGTTCTTACGATCGTATTGATCTCTCAGTAGATTCTCTTATTTCCAAGAAGGTTTGTTTCAAAACTCATAATCCTATGGTCATCAGTGGGTGACATTTGTCTTGATATGACAGCTATCTTTTTCAAAGCTTCATGATTCTTGTTATCTCTAATAAATTTCAAGGGGATGCCAACCAGGTCGGACAACTCGAAATTCGCTGATAGAAGTTAGATTCGAATGGAATCGCCAAGAGCTGGAGCGAATCGCAAAACGAATAGAATATCCGTGGCATATCGATAGAATTAGTTCGCTCTCTCTCATGGATGTTATCGATGGTTTTGCAAAATAAGTATTGATGATGAAAGAGTTAAGGAGTCCCAGTAGTGGCCTTAGCTGATTCCGTGGACGGAATCCTTTTAAGGGGGGTAGACTGTAATAACCCGAATTTTCAGAAAATGATTTTATTATTATTTTAAGAATATTAATGTTTTCCTAAAATGAGGAGGAAATTTTTATTTTATTTTATTGTTCATTATCCGGTTCAAGGAATTTCAAAAGCGAATTATTTAATTATTGTCTGGTTCAGTGTAATTATGAACTATATTATGTGATTATTGTTGGAAGGTGGAATGTATGTGAAGTTGTGTTTATGTATTTATATGATGATTTGTGTGAGCTGTGAAGGCTGATGTATTTTATTTATATTTTTGAGGATTTAAATATATTTAAATCATGCATTTTGATCCTCTGTTAATTTTATAAAATTATCGGAGAAATTAAAAATCATGAAATCTTTTGTTATATTATCTTTATAATATTATTTAGTTTTTAAAATGGTTGGGTGAATTAATTTGGATGTTTCGGTATTTTAAAATGATTTTAAGAGTTTTATTACAATTAAAGGATCAAAACTTGCAAAATTCATATTTAATTCATTTTTGATCCGAAAAATATTTCGAAAATATGTGGGTGTTCATAATTTTATGTTCTTTATTTTAAAAATGAAAAGTTTAATTTTCTGAAATTTTATTTAATTTCGATTTATAAAGCTGTTTATTAGTTTTAAAAGTGAAGATGTAGTGTTTTAATTGGGCCCGGGATAAATGGAGTAGTAATATAATTAGATTTGGGCCTAAGCCCATTAGTTGAAACAACACAGCCGACGGAGAGAAGCAATCGGGGAGAGAGAATTGGGAAAAAGGGGGAAGAAATTAGGGTTTAGAAATTGAATTGGGGGAAAAGGAGATTTGGGGGTTTTAATTTTTATCAAACTGAACCTATACATACATATATAGATGCGTGTATAGGTGTGTGCAGCTTGGGAGGGGGGCTCATGTGTGCAGAGAAGGGGGTGGGGGTGCAGCGACGAGAGCAAGGGAGCGGGGAGGGGCGGCGCCGCCGCGTTGGCGGCCGGTGGTGGCTGTCACGCGGTGGTGTGGCGCGAAGAGAACAGAGAGAGAGAGAGAGAGAGAGAGAGAGAGAGAGAGAGAGAGAGAGAGAGAAGGGAGAGATTCGGGAAGGAGACTCCGACGAGGTTGATTTTCCGGTGGATTAACTCCGGTGATGATGTGGTATAATATCTTACTTTAATTTTTATTTTTATTTAATTGTTGTAAATTTGATTAATATTATTAATTGTTGTGATATAATTAGTTAAGTGTGGTAGTTTAATTAGTTGTGAATTGTAAGTTAATATGCTAATTTTCGTAATTAATTAGCTAATTGTAGTAATTAGTTAGTTTAAATTACGTGGTTAATTGTGGTGGCTTAATTAGTTTAAATGGAAAGCCTAATGTGATAATGGTTATAATTAGATTTAAATGGTGAGATTAATTTGTTAATTTTAGTGATTTAATTCGGAGGAGTATAATTGTTAAGTATAATTGTTGGGATTAGTTGCGGGTCCGATTATATGCTCGGGTCTTATGATTGTTAATTGTAAATTATTAATGGTGAGTCCGATGTATGCTCGGATTAGTTGATTAATTGCTAATTGTTAATTATTATCATCGTGTAATAATTGGAGTCATATGGTTTACTTGTAAATGGTTCCGGTAAGTTGAGTTAAAGTATGTGTTAAATGCCTTAATTGACAATTACTTGGTGTTGGATTATATATGGTTAAATGGTTATTGGTCATGTATATCGGTTTTACTTATGTAAGTTGAATTATGGATAGTGGTGGATTGGTAATGTTGGTATTATTTGTGGAATTTAGACAAGTGACTAAATGGTAAGTATGGGAATACGTGATACATGTTAAATGCTAGAATTTTATAATAATTAGAATTGTGCTAGGGGTTATGAGAAGATCACAAGTTTTTAAATGTCAATATTTAAAGGACTTGTGTAATTCTTTTCGACTAATCCCTAGGGCTTACGAATATCCATGATTAGCTATCACGAGTATAATTAATATACTTAAGTGATGTGATCATTGATATAGCGTAAGTAATAGTTAGTGCTAAGGGTTGTTCCCTAGGGCTTACGAACATCAATGATTGGTTGTCACGTGTATCATTAAAATGCGTGAGAAATACGATCATTGGTGTAGCGTAAGTAGTAGTGTTAATTATTATGTGCTAGGTGCCGCATGTCTGGGCGGGTACTTTTCATTATGTGTTTACTTTTATGTTGCTGCAAGTTGAGGCAGCTTTATTTTTGCAAAAACAGGGATTAAATTGTTTTGTTTGGCATGGAGGGGCTGAGCCCATAGTCCGATAAACGAATATTACATGACGAAATTTTCTAAAAATCCCCTGCATTTAAATTTATTTAAATTATTTGATTTCAATGGTTTAAAGGTATGATTTGGGTGTTAACTGTTTATGTGTATATGTGTTAAGTGATTTAATTCAAGGATTTATGTGTTTCGGGGATTAAATGCGTTTTGAGAATTATTTATAAACTGAGTTTTGTCATAGAATGACACTAGTATTATAATTGTATATGTTAAGTGAAGTTGACTAAATATGTTATTTGCATTAATTAGTATTTGAGTAGTCAGTTATAGGGATAACAACTATAGTACGACTTTAGGTGACTCAGTGGTAATTCTGAGTTGTGTCTACTCGAGATACGAGGTAGGACTGACACGTACTCGTAACAATTACAGTACCATTAGGGCGTGATCAAGTGGAGCAACGTGTATCAAAAAGGAAGGATCGAGGCGTCGTGTAAAGTTCATGGAACTACTTGGGCGAAACGCCAAGGATTTATTCGCGCTGTTCTGTCTGGTGTTAAGGACCAGAGGCAAGTTTAATTATACATACTTTATCGTTCAGAGTATATTTATTTTGAAATATATGAAATGTGTAGAATAAGACCTTAGTCCATATTTGCAAGATTTATTCTATCTTTATCTTGATAAATTGTTTACTTTTAAGTAAAATGATTTGATTGGAAATATATGTGATATGGAGAGAGTGATATACTATAAGGAGTAAAGTGATATGGGAGGGAATGATATCAGTTGTTATTTATGGTTATTCTTACGACATTATGGTATCAGTTGTTATCTAAAGTTATTTTATGATATTATAATTAGGTGTAAATTGGGGATATTGAGTTCTAAACTGTTTCAGACGTTATTAATAAATATTTTGTTATATAAGGGGACAACAGTTGATATCTACAGATTTTTCTTAAAAAGGGACTTACATGTAAAGTATTTTAGTTGGTGTATTTTAAAGGTATTGATATATGAATGGAAAAGTGGAAGGGGTTATCTTGAGAGGTATATTTTCGAAAAACCCGGACAAAGTTTTTAGAAAGAATTTCGCAATAATTAACCTAATGGCAACATCACCAATAAACTAGTGTTTATTTAATTATTAGATACCTCTCGAAGCATCTACTAATTAAATAAACCTTATTCGTCTAATTAAATTTATTTAATTAGATGAATATTATTTTTAAAATGTTTTCTTAAAATCGCTTTGTTCCGGAATAATAATAATAAAGATATTTTGATGGTTATAAATGAGACATTTTTTGGTTAAAAATGTCTGGAATGATAATGATAAACTTTATTTTAATGGTTATTTAATTCAATGAATATTAATTATAATATTCATTTAAAAGGGACTATTGAATAGTTATTCTTTAGATATTCTAAGTGTTCTAAGGGTGATTATATATTGTTAAAAGGTTGTTTAAAGAATTTCATAGTGAAATGAATGTATGTCTTGAATTGATATACCTGTATATATGTTTTCAAATGATTAATACGGATATGAAAATGGAAAGGTAAAATGTGAAATGGAAATGAAAATAGTATATGTGAATGGAAACGGAAAAGTGGAAAAATGTGAAATGGTATTGATAATGATAAAATGATTTGAAAAAGGGGGATTAGCAACAAACTTGCGTAAGAGGCTATGTCAGGGCTGTGTGCGACATAGTCTAGCATTCATTATATGATTCGGCACGAAGATGCCAAGGGAGGATGTTAGCAGGTGGCCTTCCTCCAGGAGGATGTTAGCAGGTGGCCTTCCTCCAGGGATGATGTTAGCAGGTGGCCTTCATTCCTTCTACTAGTAGTAAACAGAGAGCGGATACGGTCAGGCGACTGATCATCGTCCTACGTATCTGGCGCCAGTATATATCCCCAAAACTTAAAAGAAAGAATTGATAATGGTTTTCAGAGTTGTGTAATGAAAAAGGAAAATGGTATGAGATGATGGAATTGTTTTACAGTAAGAAGAGAAACTGATTTTATATTACTTTTATACATAATTGTTGTATAAAAGGAAATGGAAAGATTATATTGAGAGCTTGATTTTAAATGTTATATTACCCTGAGATATTATACTAAGATGACGTATTGATTATTATCTTGTTATAGAAAAGAATTGACATTATATTATCAAAAAGTAAGTGATTTCATATTAAGTAATCAGTAATAACTTGCTGAGCAATTCTTTCGCTCATTCTTGCTTGTTTTCAAATATTAACTTTTCAGTGGAAGGTAGCCGGACGAGGTTATCTGCATGGCTTAGATGAAGCGAGCAGTATGCCCTTATGAAGACGATATGATCTAGAAAGTTTATAGCTGGAATAATTATATGTAAGTATATTGATGTGTAATATATATGTTACTTTGCTTAATATAGTACTAGTTGCTTGTGTACTTCTCAACGAAGTTATACTAGTAGTAAGGAGTTGATTCTTGTTTCTAGCCCTATAACCTAAAAGATGCTTGGTGGTTGGGGTCTCAAATGTTGTAACTTAATTATTAATGATTACAGATGGTTTAATGTGGTTAAGCAGGTGATTTGTTATTAAGGATTTCCGCGTGACGACCAAATCCCTGACCCCGGATTTGGGGGCGTTACAATGGAACTAATGTGACCATCGTGCTTCTGCTGCGACAAGCCTTTGGTCAGTGGGTCTGCAATTATAACGACCTAGAAAATCGCGTATTTAAAATTTCTTATTAAATATTAAATGTGAAATATATGATGTGATTATTTGTGAGAAGGTCAATATATGTGATATTGTGTTCATGTGTTTATATGATGATTTATGTGTGACGTGTAAGTCCGTATACTTTTATCTGCATTTTTGATGATTAAAATGTATTTAAATCATGCACTATTGATCTTCTGGGATTTTCATAAAATCATCGGAGTTGTTAAAAATCACGAAATCTCTCGTGATATTGTCCAGTTTTTAAAATTAGTGGAAAATTTTTTTTGGACGTTTAAGTATTTTAAAATGATTAAAACTTGTATCTAAAGGGTTAAAACTTGTAAAATTCATATTTAATTCATTTCTGATCCTAAAAATATTTTAAAAATATGTGGGTGTTCGTAAATTCGTACTCTTTATTTTAAAAATGAAAAGTTTTATTTTTCATTATTTCCCATTTGATTTCAATTTTTAAAAGCTGTTTAAAAGGTTTTAAATAAATTCAGCAGTGTGAAAGGACAGAATTGCCCTTGCCTTATCTTCACAAAACAGCAGACTTCCCCTCTCTTCTTGAATATGTTTGTCTCTCTTTTTCTCTCGAGAACTCTTGAGAACTTATCTCTCTCTCTCGGATTTTCTCAATCTCTCTCCCGCTCAATCCCTCTCTCGAGCTCTCTCTCCATTCCCTCTCCCCTCCTACGAACTGTGTATACAGCGTATGTGTATGGGTACATAGAGGTGGGAGTTCTGGTGTGTGCATGCTCATTTGTCTGTGTGTGCGACCGAATTGAGGTCAGAGCTGTGGAAGTTCGATGTTAAGCTTCGATTCGAAGATGTCTCTTGTGATTCCTGCTGCGAATTACTTTTTCTCTCCCCTCTGTTCGACTACTGCTGACTGTGATTGGTGGGTGTGTGCGTATGAATTGTGTGTGCGTGTGTGCATTTAACAGTGTGTGTGTGTCTGTGCGAGTTCAGGTGATGGGTTCGTTTCTAAATTGGTATTTTTTTTTGCTAATTAAAAATTTATACCCAAGGGAACAACTAATACAATTCTAGGGGCGTACCCCGCGAATTCAACAAAACAACATTATAAACCAAATCAGCTAAGCAAATTAGATGAACTAATTTGCAACAACAAGCAACAGGCTGCTTCTACATAGGAGAAACTAGAAAAACTAGTTTAAAACCATTAAATAAGAACTCTGCCTGGTTCATAAAATTAACTATGCCTACTGGCATCAAATCCTTCAGCCTTCACTTTCAAGCCGCCATCTAACCTGCCAAAAATTCCATAAACATGCCCAACAATAGGCGCATCCCGCAAGGACAAACCACAATGGTGGACATACCACAGACCGCCACCTTGAAACTCTTTCAAGTAGCACAAAGCAATTCAGACTGCAATGCAACACAACCAACTCTTCTTGCAATGAGATCATCCGACCTGAAGCAATCCACCACTGGCCTACCCACCATCCAGGCCAGAGCATAACACACATTTTTCATAGACCCTACACGCCTCAATCCACTTCGGAGAGCCCAACATAGATAAGATGGAGTACATCCTCCATTTCCATTCCATTGGTGCGCATTGTGCATATTCTCATTCCTTCGCAAAACTTCACAGCTAGATGACTTATCAGAATCTAACATTAGAACAAATAACAAACTTATTTGTGAGAGACATTTCAGCAAACAGAAACATGGCAGCCTGAACAACATCAAAGCTACTCTCACCAATGTTGGAGAAAATAATACCGTATCCGGTATAAGCACAAGTTCCAGGGGCATCAACACAGGTGCTTCCCATGCAGCTTTTATTTCTGTGCTCACCATCTCTTAACCATTGCAACATACACCTCTAAGCTGCGCATGTTGAACCATTTTTTGTCACCAACATGCTTTGTGACTTCTGCTCGGAACCACACAGAACGACCTCCAATAAATCGATTAGCATCATTACGATTACCACTACAGCTAATAAGCTGTGCCACAACCACATTGCGATGTGACTTGTGCCTCTGCTCTGCACCCACCACCCAATTTCCAGCATGAACCTCAGTCATCAAGGACTGCATGTATGGCCCAGCTGCAAACAATATGATAACACATGACATCAGGATTGCAACAGCATCTCCCAACCATTCGCCCATAACAGGGCCACTCTGCATATTAAGCGCTTCCCATCTCCAACTCTCATCTACCGAGCCGTAGAGGCTGTTGGAGTAACCAATAACAATGATCACATTCCTGGTTACAACAAACCCATTTTTCACCTGCTCAATAAAGAGGTTGTGCCCCTCTGTCAAATACCCATCAGGATCAGTTAGCCTCTTTTGAGCTATCTCCCTACAATCCGTAGCATCATAGGCGATACAATTTAAATACATCATCACAGTGACATAAACATTCATAGTAACATAATCCTCCACAGTAACATCAATAAATCCTTTGTCTCTAAACAAGAAATTTCCAGCATTGTAGCATACTACAAGCTCAATTGAACTTAAAACATGAACCATATCTCCAAATCTAGGTGTTTTAACACATACCTGCTGAGCAAACGTCACCTTGTATGCAATAAAACCTGTTACCAGCTCAAAACATTATTGATGCATTCCATCAAATAGTAGGTAGGCATCCACACCGTGGCCCCTATTACCAACAAACACAAAAGTTTGTTCTTCAAATGACTCCAAATCAGGAGCCTCCAAACCAGGAGCAAGGATCTCCGCACTGATTCCCTCATCAAATCTCCCATCTGAGTGAAGGAATGAAAGCATAGTTTCCTGCTTCTCCATAAGCAAACCTGTTGAAGAATTTCGCTCTGACAAAAGGTCAAACACCTTGAGGACAATGGTGCCCGATTGAACCACAAATTTGTCTTCTTCAAGACTCACAAGAGTAATAGTAGAAAAAACACCAGAGAGTAGATCTCGAAAAGGAGATCAAGCTGTTTCAACACCTAAGAAACTCTTTGAAACGATGATCGCCAACATCCCCTTGAACAAGAGAGGAGAGAACATGTCAGTACCAGACCCAACATAGATCAGGGCAACCATCCATCCCAACGACATAGTTTGCCACAATCGTTTAACCTCAAAGGAAACTACCGTCTCCTTATAAGGCTTAGACCCAGTCCAGAGCTTCTCTTTAACAAGAGACCCAGGTGGAGCGAACTCCAAAAAACCCTTGAAATCCTTCGTTGTTTTCAAACCAACAGAGATCGTTACATTAAAACCCATCAATTTCAAAAACCCCTTCTCAGCCAATAGGCTCTGCAAAGACACCGTGACACAAACCATTGAGATAAGACCCATTTCATCATCTAAAGAAACCATAACACTCAACAATCTTCTAACAGAAGAAAAAATCAAAGATAAAGAACCCATTACAATAAAATCTGAAAATATATATAATATATAAGAAATATAGTGGATTAGGTGGGAGATAAGAAGGGGAAGGTGGATTTAGGAAGGGTATATATGGATCTGATGTAAAAAAAGTTTAGATTTAGCTAGAAAATGGAGGCGGCTGATGGTTTTTAGAGAGAGGTTAGAGAGAAGGTAGAGAAAATGACTCTCATTAATCAAGAACTGTCCAAAAAAATATATTTCTAAATTGGTATTTTGCTGGGCTTTCCTGTTGTTATAGTTCGATTTTATGTGTTATATGATTTTGGTGAAAATTTTGAATTACCAATATATAATTCGATATGTATATATATATATATATATATATATATATATATATGAATTGTTAATTGTTGATTGGCATGACTTGATGATGATATGTGGTTAGTTAGTAAGAACAGAACCGGTATGTATTATTTAGGGTGAGATTCGAATTTTTAAGATTTTGTTGTAATAAATTGGTTCATTTTTGAGTAACTAATGAAGTTACATATGTGTATTAATCGAATCATGTGTAGTGGAGATTATATGTTAATTGGAATTGTATCATTGTTTATGTTCGAATAAATGGTATATTTGATTTAAAGATGATAGTAGACAAAGAAAGTGATTGAATTGATATTTGGGTCGGTTGTATTCCGACGGATAGTGCGATATTACAAAGGGGGTGTTGCTCAATTTTTGTTAGAATTAATATATAATTTTTATAGTATTTTGATAAGAGACATCTGTACATCTTTGTAATATGTGCGTAGAAATTGCAAATATTAAATGGCAAACTATGTTATGTGTTTATGTGACTTAGCTGGTTATAATAAAACTATTTTATGAGTATAACCAGATATGTTCTCTGTGTGTTATATGTGTAAAGCGTTATAGGACGCGTATGGGTAGACTAGAGCATCCAATAAGGTTTTGGTTGGTTTGTACTGAAGTAGTACTTTACCTTGTATAGGTACGAGTAGGAGACCTGGCCAAGCGCTATACACGGGAAAATGGAATTTCGAGCTAGAAGGTAATTATCGAAGTCGATGAGTGTATTGACATGAAGATGGACGAGTCTTAGGGAAAGACGGAGGTATGATCGAGTAGAGGCCAACGTGCAAAGAAGTAGAAACTGTTGTAAAGTGAGTGATGGATCGAGATGTTGAAAGTGGAAACTTCGTGTTTTGAGGCAAGTGTTATCGCTCCTCACTTATTGTTCAAGTGATTCAATTATGTTCTATTTATGTATCAAATGCATCGGTCAAATTATGTTTACAAAGTGACGTCCTTCAAATGACGTGCAAATGTTTACATTTCCACCTATAGCTCAAGTGCAAAATTTTCAAATGATCTTACAAATACCCTTTTTCTTCAAAGATATTTTAAACTATGGTTTGTTGTTGGATTCCTCAATAGAGTATGGTTCCTTTTATGTTTCTTCAAAAGTATTTAAAAGATGTTCTAAAATAGAGGAAACCCAAGATTTTAAACCCTTATAAAAACCTTCTAGGATAATTTCTGATTTTAACATATTTTACCCGATGGACCTTCTTTAAGGGATGTTTTCTTCAAATTGATTTACAATTAATTATCATGGATTTATCTTACAAATGTTCATTTTGAACCACTTAACTTACCCAATTTAGCCCAAACTTTTTAAGATGTTGGAGAAATTTATTAAATGTTTAGCACTTGACTATATCCTTGTTTTGTCGTATATCCTCAGTTGTTGTTGATCATGTTGCCAGTAAATTCTTTTGTCGATTTATTTAATGATGTTATGACCCCAATTATTCGTATCGAACTTGTCGATATTTTTTTCGTTATTATTGTTTATTCAATTATCACCTATTTATTGTACCGAACTCGTCGATACCCTTTGAAGTTATTATTCTTTAATTATTACCCAACTGTCGTGTCGAACTTGTAGACATCTGTTGATCTTGAATTCTTCATTGATTCTTGGATCTTGAGTTGTTGTTCTGGAACGTGAGTTTTCCAGATTGTTTGATTGACAGAGGTTGTCGATTGTTCCGACACCTAGTGCGTTTTTTATAGAATTGGAATTCCTTATACTAGGCTGATCTGTTATCAGTGAGTTTAAGGACGTGGTCGTGAGTTTCCAGTTAGTTGTTGTGTTAAGGGTGTTCAATTGTCCCGACACCTAGTGCATTGGATTTAGAATTGGAATGTTTTCAGAAGAGTCCCTTCGGGGAGACCATATTAATGGTCAAAAGATGTCCCTTCGGGGAGACCATATTTATGGTCAGAGGAGTCCCTTCGGGGAGACCAGTTTAATGGTCAAAAGTTAAGGCCAATGTGTGTCGTGGATCCATTTTTAGGGACTTTGCTGTGTGCATTGTCCGGGGTTAGTGCGGGTCTGATCAGCCGCCTAACTCCACTAAATTTTTTAAATAAAAAAAATCCAATTCTAATCTATACATTGAGTTTTAATTGCTTAAAGCCTGATTCCTTTGAAGCCTATGATGATTATCTGTGATTATCAGAACTTTTATTTGTTCTCCTTGTTGATGCGTTTTATTCTAGCGGAGCCCTATTGACTCATTTTGGAGTTATGATATTTAATTTTTTTAGCTGATTTCTTTCGTACCATATGATGATTATTCTTGATGATCAGAACCTTTATTGTTCTTGATATTGCTATCACTATTTACACTTGCTGAGCATTGTTGACACACTCTTGCTTGTTGTTTATTTTTCTTCAGTTAGTAGAGGAGATTAGTGGACCTTGTGGTTGAAGAGTTTTCCTGCTCCAACAGCGAGAGGTGTCGTTCGAGTTGTTGGTTTCGCCGGGTAGTGATTTGAGCTTGTCAGAGGTTGGTTTACTAGTTCGGTAAACGAACTTAGTGGTTATCAATTTGTATAATAATGTTATACTGAGATTGGATTGTAATAATTAAATTTGTTAGTTTGTTTCATACCATAACCTGTAAGCGGTCTTGGATCAGGGGTATTTTATTATTATATTATGTTTATATCCAGGTATATGTTGTGTGGATTGTGGATAGTGGCCCCAAATCTGTACCCCGGATTATGGGATGCCATAGTTGGTATCAGAGCTACAGGTTATGGTCACTGAAACAAGTTATGATGGGTGGGTATACGCGTGTGAGACAAACGTTAGGTAGAACGATTTAGGATAAGGTTCGCCTTAGGATATTCAGACGAGTATTGCGACATTGTACGGACCTTCGACATATCATGCGAGTAGGAATTCGATTCGTTTGATGACTAGTGGACGAGCGAGACAGATAATCCAGAGTGACATGAGCTAAGTGAGCAGTTGAAGCTACCAGTTTGGAGAACATTGTCTCGAGACTTTCACGTACCTTCTAGAACTTTTCTATGACTCCAGCTACGATGTGAACATTATAGAGAGAGTACGAGAAGACTAGAAATAAGATGTGGGAAGCGATTGTTGGCATGAGTTGGGAGTGAGGGCATAGCGCCACGCTACTAGCCATTGATCTCGATTGAATTCTTAATTGATTCCCCATTTGGGCAGTTGAATTGATTCTTGTTCTTGCTTTGAATTGTTGTAAAAGAATTCACGGTTTATATTGTCGCTGAAGCATTTATTGCGCAGTGACAGTTAAAATCGAGAATGAATAGAGATCTTCGTAGTTATTCAACTCATTATTGTCAAGCCGATTTTGGTAGCTAGGTATATTAATGTTTAGCCGACAAGAGTGAGATTATGAATAATTATGAATTTCTTGAACGTTTGTTTAATCGACCACACTTGCATTGATGATGAGTTTGTATATCAGATTCACTTGAATTCAATCCTATTATTTCATAAGTATCCCTAATTTCAAAGGACACTTTATCCAACTCTATACTAAAATTTTTTGAGACTTTTTAACTCTTTTCATTTTCCCTGAATATTTTATCTTCTTTAATTATCCGAACTGAGATGAACAACCTATGTATATATTGGATTCAGGGACATTTTATCTATGTGATAAAAGTCTGGTGGGACGCCACTGATTATGTTTGTCATGAAAGTACTAAAGACTGGCCATCGTTTTTGTACTAGGGTGGTTGAACTAAGTGACAAATACAACATGATAATAGTTCAAAAATCATATTGATCTCTCGATTAAATCCTTTTACAAAAAGTTTTATCAAACAAAATCCAATGTACATTCATATTGATACCTATTCATTCTATTGATTCCTTGTCGGAAAAACCTTGATGATTTTGGATTACTAGTGATGAAGAGCCGCGATGATGACGACATTCTTAGTTGTTGAAACTGCGATTACGTGGCGAAGAATTGATTAAGCAAGATTGAGAAGTTGATGTTAAAATAGAGATTGAGTATCATATTGGATTAATTTTTGGATCGAAAACACATGTACAAGATTCGAGATTAAAGAAAATTGAGTCAAGAAAGGAGTAAATATCAAGGGCACAAGATTGAGAATTAATTAAAGATTGAAAGGAGAATGATGATGAAGATGGTTGGTATGTGAGGTTTATTGATGAAAGATTGTTTTGGGCACATGTTTAAATTTCGGAGGTAGTAAATGTAATATTATAAGATTTTGAATATTTTGAAACCCGTTGTTGGATATAAGATTTTGAACCCATGAAGGATAATTTAAGTAGAGCAAAATGAAGCAGGACAGATTTGTTGGTAAGAACTATCAAAAGGAAATGAAATTTGAATAAGAAGTAAGGTGATTGTATTGGAATCAACAACTTGTATAAGCCCAGTTTAAAGAATCATGATTATTAAGAGTAGAAGAGAGTTGACCAAGATGGAGCAAGATGATCAAAAGAGGAAGACAGAGAACTTCCAGAATTGAGTTTAAAAAAATGTGATACAGTTAAAGGAAGAGTATATAATTTAGAAGATTTAGAGTTGAGAGAGTGTGGACACAGTAGTTGCCCATAGGATGAGAATTAGCAGAGATTAACAAGGCCCCATGGTCAGAAGATAAGATTTCGAGAAAAAAACATATGGAGATTTTGTTGAGATAAATGCAGAGAGTTGTGGTTGTAATCAGAAAGAATGGTGTGGTAATAAGTGACAGAGTCAGAGATCAAAAGCTGTGTGCCATACGCGAGGGAAGATAAGAAGTGTTGCCAGAGATTGTATCATATCAGTACTAGTGGACCCTATGATCAGAGTCAAGGAACTGTTTTATATAAACTACTAGGAAGCTAGAAATTCATTATGATAATGAATGATATTATCAAGAATTGGAATGTGATGGTAGTGAAAAGAGTTAAGTGCAATTCAGGATTGGATTGAGTAGCTAACTATGAAGTACAAACAAATTGTCAGGGCAAGAAAGTGAGTTTATGATTTTCAAGGGATGTAAAGTGGTGATGTGAGGCCGAAAGCAGATAAAGAAGTCTTAACGAGCATGCAAACCAGAAGATTGTTATACCAAGATTATGGAGTATATATAGATATATATAAAAAAGAAGACAGTTAAATTGAAGTAAATTTCAGTAATTAAAATTTTCGAATGTATAATTTGATAGATTACCCGGATTTTCGCCAGGTGAGGATGAAGAGTTTGTTTGCTATTCATTTTCAAATAGAAGTAATTTCAAGAAGTTCAATATTGAATGACATCAATGGAAATGTTAGAGTTAACAATGTGATTAAAGGATCTTCGCAAGAGAGGGAGTAGTGATACTCATCGTATCTCAAGAGGAAGAAGATAAATTAGAATACACATTGACCAGTAGTCATGAGGAACTTTGTTTTTATTAAGGTTGGATGAGTTGTTAACCAATTGAAAGGTGGGTGTTTTATCTAAAGTTGATATATGAATGGATTAAGACCATCTAAAGATAGAAACCCTAAGATATTTTTCGAAGCAGCATTTTGAAGTGATATGGATACGATGAATTTTGGTGAGGGTGTTTGATTGAACAAGAGCATTTACCGCTTTATAGGTACAATGAATCGGATTTTAAACAGTATTCGGATGAAGAATTTAATTATGTTCATAGATGACATTTCAAGATGATCGAAGACTTGTGAAGCGCATACAAATCAATCGAGAAAGACTGTAAGAGTTCCAAGAAAAAGAAGAAGATTTTGCACAAGAGCTTTAATGTGAATTTTGGATGGAAGGAACCTAATTTTAAGACATGTGGTTGGAAATGAAAAGGATCAAAGTGAATTTGTGAAGATGAAGCAGTAATGAAGTGGGAAGAACCCAACAGGCTAGTAGAGGTCGGAAGTTTTGTAAGAATAATTAGGGACTACTGAAGATTATCGAAGATTTTATTAAGATAGTTAAAGTAGTAATCAATTTTACTAGAGAGAGAACAAAAGGTTTTGAATGGACAGTGAAGTTTAGATGATTTCGAGGATCGTGAGCTATTTGTTGAAGACGTACGATTGATTTGACGTAGTTCAAGTCGAATTTTCATGTGGTTAAAATTAGATTTTGTGGGGAAGTGTTGAATCGAAAGTTGTTTTGTGGTCGGTATCGAGGGAGTTGTGACCCCGGGATAATGATGTTACAAACCAGTTATTTTAAAATTTTATTCTTGTGGTGGATTATGTCGAAGTCAAGGTTATGGAGCATGTTATTTTTTTACAAAACTGTAAATTTCAAGGATAAAATGTTTTCGGAGATATTTTATTTCAGAAGCTTTAACAAACCAAAATATTTTTATAAGAGTGAGAAATTGAGTTGTTAATCGAATTATGTTTGACGTGTATCAAATGACGTATGTGTTTGATAATAGTATTCTATTTCAAGGACACGACCGAGAACATATGATATGAGGTTTGGTTGACAGATTAGAATTAAGGTATTATGGATTTATTTAATTACATGTTTACTACAAGTCAAGGCAGGATTATCATGGTGTATGATTAAATTGAGATTGTGAATGAGTGGAGTATAAAGATGAATTGGTTATGAATGATTGGGTTGGTATTTGAAATGATTACGCAAGCCATAGTACATTATACGAAGAGGTCATGCCCGATTTTCTGTAGATCAGGCATTCGTTTAAGAGTAATAAATGTGTTGAATTAACGAAATTTGTAAGGGTAAGGTTTAAGTTTATTTTGGAGTTTGAGGGCTTACAGCATAAGCCTATCGATGTATGAGGAGTCCTAGAGTTGAAGATACAACCTAGGAAATTGGAAGCGAATGTTTGAGAATAAGCCGTTACTTATGTTCTTAGGATTGATTCTGAGGGCAGAATCCTTTTAAGGGGGGAAGGATATAACGACCTAGAAAATCGCGTATTTAAAATTTCTTATTAAATATTAAATGTGAATTATATGATGTGATTATTTGTGAGAAGGTCAATATGTAACGCCCCCAAATCCGGGGTCAGGGGATTTGGTCGTCACGAGGAAATTCTCAATATAAAACAACCTGTTTAAACAATTTTTATAAATCTGAAATCTGAAATCATTTTTTAAAATTTTGAAACATAACATTTGACCCCAATTACCAGGAATCTTTTCAGGTTATAGACTAGAAAACAAGAAATCCAAAAACACTTATAATAATAACTTCTTTTATTAACTCACAACTCTTAGTACAACAATCTCTTATACAATCTTATGTTGTTGGTATCACGTTGATATAAGGTATACAACGACCACAATATTCTAATACAACAAATAATACAACACAAGAATATGAATACCATACCAGTCTAACTAAACATCTAGTCGACTAACTCCAAATGACAGAATCGCTCTGAGCCAAACATCAACTCGATCCATGACTTGCCCTGCTTCGAGCTAAACTAAGTCAACAGCATCAACTATCTATCTCTGAAAAATAAGATTTAAAACAAAAGCAAGAATGAGCGAAAGAAGCGCTCAACAAGTTTATTAATAGAGTATACTAAAATACTTTTGGAAAAACTTTGAAGGTTTCAAATCCAACATATGGATGATACTGTTTTTTAAATATTCATAACGAAGATTTTTCAATAGAAAAGAGATTTACAGAATTCGATAAGGAATTCACCTCGACAGGTTTTCTCAACAATTAAATATGATTTTTCAAAAGGAATAGCCATTTGAAATTGGAACTACTATAAGACGCTACGAGCTAAGCTAGGTGATCAGCCAACGCATTAGCTCCGGGTCTACACTTTCGTGTGACTCCAACTCACTTCTAATGGATCCTTGGCACTTATTGACATTGGCCATTTAATAACCCGCTGGATCGGCGTCACCCGACCTCTTACGCCATCAGGGCGACATCTCAGGCCCAATCTAACATAAACCTGATCGGCGCCACGGTCCTCTTATACAGTCATTCCAATTTCTAATAAAAACATTTTCTCAAAATCATTCACCGTACAATCCTTAAACTCACTGATAACAGATCAGCCCAGTATAAGGAAATCTTAAACTTCAGTTCGAGAAGTACTTTTGAATAAAACTTACATTTGAATTCCTTTGGTAAATGTATCATAATCATGAAATAAATGTAAAACAGTTCTTATATGGGTAAAGAGCAATTGTAAACTTTAATGACACAATGGATAAAATCACATGCATGCAATAAGTTGAAAGCAATTATAAAACTGAGTAAATGACTTGAATGATTTCTCGCGAATTTACGAGTTTAAATAAGGCATTTGGAGAATTTTTGTTTATAAGAAAGCATAATATTTTAAAAGCATGCATACTCTGAACGAAAGAGTACGGTTAGTAGACTTGCCTTAGGTCCTAGCTAATAAATACGCTTGACGATTTAGAGAGAACATTCCTTCGTCTGCCTCGCGTGTCCAATCCTCTAATTTGATCCTCGTTCGATTCGATGCACTTGCGATTGCCATCAGTCTGATTCACAACGATCGAGTCCACACGTCGATTCTATAGTTAACACAAGATGATACTTCAGTCTTCGGATTAAACATACGGTCTACCGAAGCTATTACACACACTCTGACACATTTAACTTAATCACAAATATTACTATAAAACACTTCACGGTGTATACAACACCTTACCACAATCACCAAATCAACCAATCAATATACCCTTAATAACTTTATAACGTCTAGGGTCTATGCCCCCGACAACTCTTAAATCATAAATCAAACTCAAATTCAACAACGACTATCCTTATAGTCGTTAACACATAATCATGTAAACATATATTCATTTTTCAAGCATGCATACGACCTTCTAATCACATAGCACATAACTCAATTAATATTTATGATTGATAATAACGATCGTATACGAGAGATGTGCAAGTTTAAATATCAAAAGAAGTTTTTTACATTTTTTTTTTAGAAATTTCGGCGACATCTCCTTTGTAATATCGCGTTACCAATCAGAATTTAACCTACACAAACAACAACCAAGTCACATACTTACAACATAATCAAGCATTCAACTTACTATTATAGTTATTCCACATTACTTACAACCATACTTGCAACCACAATTCACAATGCACCAAAATGACTACTACACTAAATAATCTGCTATGACCAGCCTGGAAAGACATCCAATTTACACTATCAAGATGACCTTAAATTAAAAATTATAAAACATGAAACTCGAAGGAAATCCCGAGACCTTTCCACAATGGTAAGGCTCGTTAAAAACGGATAAGTAATGAATTCAGAATCGATCAAAACGTGGACTGTTAAAACAGAATCAGTCCTTGTGTACACTAGTGTTTTGAAGTTTAACATATTAAGTTCACAGAATTTGACAACAGAATGTAAATGAAAAACGTAGAGTTCGAAAAGATCTTTCCAGATTGATATAGATCAGAAAATTTGAATGTAAGATCGATTTACTATGAATTTTTGAAAACATGGTTTTCAATGACCAAACAATTCTGGCCAGTTACTAAAGTGCAGAAAACAGGCACTTAACAGTGGAATCTCAGAAAACACATAAAACAAAATTTGTAGACAACTGAAATACCTTTCTAAGGACTCTAAAATCAACACCATACGATCGTTTTTCAATTTTATATAAATTTTACAAGAATTCAGACAGCAAGTATAACTCATTAAATCAAGTAAATACTCTCTTAACACATAGCACTTAGCTTAGCAAATCATCAAACAAACACCTATCTAATACACACACAACTCATTGGACACATACACAATTCACTTTCCTTATACAATTTAACCTCATTAACCAAGCCCAACAACATACATATATACGCACCACCACTCAAACATTTTTAGTAAATTGAAAAATTAAGATTTTTACATAAAATTTTTCTGGGATCACCCTGAACCATCCCTCTAGAAACCATAAAAATTTCAGCTTAAAACACAAAGTTTAAGAGGGTGAAATACAGCTCCAAAATCAGTAACCCGAGAGATTACTCTATTCTGCGTAGTTTTTGCTAAAACTTTGATATCTCCTAAACCGCTAACTCAAATGACGCACCGTTTTCTCCTACACAAAATAGACTCCAAGTAGAACAATTTTCATGAAAAGACCACTGCCCAGAACAGGACTTAACAGTCTCGAATAAACAGAGTAAAACATGACAGTTGCTGGAAAATTTCTGGACAACTAACTTAACACAAAAATCCTTGTAACTTGGATTAAAAATCAAAGAACCAACATGCAACTAGTAAAATCAACATGCATCTCAAAATCTTTCACAAAAATCACCAAGAACATCAACCCAAGGCTAACCAATATAAAAATCAAAGTTTACAAGATTTAAAAATTCAAACCCCTAAAATAAAAATGACATGCAAGCATTAAGATTTATACCCACCACTTATACTATTCTTTAATCACTTCTAAAGCTCATATAAACTCAAACCCATTTCAAAAACTTCACTTAAACATGAAAAAAACTCGCATGCAAAGAAGATTATGAACTATACACACTAAAAACATGTATGCATATGACAAGAGCCTAAAATTTAGTGGGCCTCATCAAGAACAACTCCCACAACATTTATCTAACCTTGCATGCAACAAAATGGGGGTAAGAATCCTATTTCTCCAAATTTTCAGATTTAAGAAACTTGATAAAACCCAAAGATATGGTTAGGGATAGATAGAGAATTAAAAGAGAGTAATTTTGGTTACTAATACTTGAAGTTTGGTGAAGAAATCACTTTCAAAGAGGGGTTTTAACTTTTCCAAAGCTTAAGAACAATGAAGAATGAAAGAAAGAAAGATGGGGTGGGGGGGGGGCTGCTCTCGGCTGAAAAATAAATAAAGGGGGAGATGGGTGGACTTTTATAGGCACAAGGAAGGTTGCTCTTGTAAATTTGGCAACCCACTAGATAAAAACACTACTCATTTAATCATTTAAAATGCTAATAAATGGTAATTGAAGTAAATACAAAAATTTATATTTTTAAAATCAAGATCTTGAAATTCTCAATCCACACATATTTTTAAAATATTTTTGGGACTTGTAAATAAAAAGATATGAATTGTACAAGAAATAGTCTTTTAAAAAGAAATGTCCTTACTAAAATCATTTAAAAATCCATAAAGCTCAAAAGAAATCAAACTCTTATTTTTATAATCAAGAGTATAAAATCAGAAACACATACGTACCAAAAATATATTTTTACGATTTTCAATTATTAAACTAGAGATTTTTCAAGATAATTCATCTAAAAAGAAATTCATGCTTTAAAAATCTCTAAAAATTATTGGAGCCAAAATAAAATAAACTTGCATTTTTAAAACATTTCTAAATACCGAAGAAACATTATGAAAGAGATTTCATGATTTTTCGATGCTCCAAGAATTTTAGAAAAATTACACAGTGCTTTAAACTAGCATTTAAATGCAATAAAATCCATATAAGCATATATAATCATACCGGCTATACATATAAGTCACATATACATATCTATTTAATTCAGATAACTCACATAATCACTTAAGCCTTTAACAGCCTGTTTGGCTAACACTCCTTTAAGGAGTTTTGAACTTTAAGTAGAAAATGGTATGTTTGGCAAAAGCCCGCTTTAAGTTAAAAAACTGCTTTAAGTCATAAGTTCCATTTAGGTACTTTTGACTTATGACTTATAACTTATGGAGTTTTTTTTTCTTTTTTCACAATTCTTGTAAAGTTTAAATATTATGAATTTCAAATTTTTTTAAGTCAAATTTCACTTTAAGTCAAAATTATTAAACTCTCATTTAACTTTAAGTAAAATTACCCAAACACTTTCATTCAACTTAAAGTAAACAACTTCACTTTCTCCTTTAAGTTAAAAGTACCTCCATTAAGTCAAAAGTAACTTATTTTAAGCAATCCCAAACACCCTCTAAGTCACATTGACTTAATTCACAAAATTTAAAACAAACCCATTTTTCCACTTAATCATACACAAACAACATTTAATCACATAAATGCTCCACAATCGAATAAATATTATAAAATAATATTTAACTATTCTCTTCTATCATCACACCTATCAATCGACGCAAAATAATAATAATAATTTTATTTTAAAAATTCGGGTTGTTACAATCTTCCCTCCTTAACAGGATTCCGTCCTCGGAATCCGCAAAAGAAAGAACGGGGTTCTAAGACGCACCGCTTCCCTCCGACTGAAATTTCCAAGGCCTACGGAAATCCCCGCAACTTCGCTATCTCACGACTCAGACGATTTGGTACACACATCTCCAGTTCTTCATATCCATAGTGCTTCTGGTTAAACTTATGAAAAGAATATCGAAAAGTCCCTAATCGCCACGATTCCACTTTCAACGTACAATGTCGATCGAGGAACCTAACAATTGGAATATCTCAATTCGTTCTTTATTCAACTATTTACCGAGCAACAACGCTAGAACATGTCGCCATTCGTTAAGACACAAAAGAATACTGAAAACAACTGAAACGATGGAATCCATGAATAAAAGAGATTCCTTATCAATCTGAATGTCACATAATGTGATCATGATTAAAAAGATTTATATAACCATCAAAGGTTACAAAAGAATAACTGAGAGATCAATATGATCCAAGAAATTCAATGTTGCGTGTCTTAGTTAAGACATTACTAAAGGTAATCAACCTTCTTGTATTGCACAACACACAAGTGATGGCGTCCCATCCAACTTCTATCACACAGACAGATAGTCCTTGTGTCCCCTATATATTAGGGTTGTTTGTCTCAGTTAGAGTAAGGAGTTTTGAAAAGAAATTTTCTGATTAAACAAATAAACAGCGTCTTACAACAAGAAACTTTCAAACGCACACCTTGGACAAAACTAAGCAAATTCCAAGGGTGTTAATCCCGAAAGAAAGATTTAACGGGAGAGGATACTAGCACATGACGAGCAAGTAATGCTGTACCATGAATAAATTTTTATCCACCCTAAGAAAAAATTAAGGGGGAAGTTCAATTTGAACAAAGCTATCAGGGCCTCAGAAAACCTGAAAAATAGGCATCATGACAGCCTATGACACAATCGAACCCAACATTCGGGTGAACTCAAAGTTTAAAAGAACTATATCTTAGAAGACAGAATATATCTTCTAACATAATCCTCCAGCGAAGGAGTATCCAATAAATTATAGATGAAAAAGAATATTAGCCCGATCTCCACAAATGCATCCTCTATCGGCTCCTCTGACGAACGATTGATCAATTCTAAACTCTCTTCGCAACGTCTTAAGATACACCATACCCTGCGCCGATAATAACTCACAGTAATCTCTAAAGACTCTACTGCCACTATCTCCAATCACAAGGAATTCTACTCGACTCGGAACCATCAACCTAAGGTAGAATCCTAATCTCGACTTACCCATTGGAACTATATCCGATAGTCCAACACAAACTCTATGTGAGTTTGGACACCCTCACATAACTATATATATAATCCTATGCTCTCTCTTGTTTCTAGTTTCTATATCCTTAGCTCTGATACCAACTGTAACGCCCCCAAATCCGGGGTCAGGGGATTTGGTCGTCACGAGGAAATTCTCAATATAAAACAACCTGTTTAAACAATTTTTATAAATCTAAAATCTGAAATCATTTTTTTTAAATTTTGAAACATAACATTTGACCCTAATTACCAAGAATCTTTTCAGGTTATAGACTAGAAAACAAGAAATCCAAAAACACTTATAATAATAACTTCTTTTATTAACTCACAACTCTTAGTACAACAATCCCTTATACAATCTTATGCTGTTGGTATCATATTGATATAAGGTATATAACGACCACAATATTCTAATACAACAAATAATACAACACAAGAATATGAATACCATACCAGTCTAACTAAACATCTAGTCGACTAACTCCAAATGACAGAATCGCTCTGAGCCAAACATCAACTCGATCCATGACTTTCCCTGCTTCGAGATAAACTAAGTCAACAGCATCAACTATCTATCTCTGAAAATTAAGATTTAAAACAAAAGCAAGAATGAGCGAAAGAAGTGCTCAGCAAGTTTATTAATAGAGTATATAAGATACTTTTGGAAAAACTTTGAAGGTTTCAAATCCAACATATGGATGATACTGTTTTTGAAATATTCATAACGAAGATTTTTCAATAGAAAAGAGATTTACAGAATTCGATAAGGAATTCACCTCGACAGGTTTTCTCAACAATTAAATATGATTTTTCAAAAGGAATAGCCATTTGAAATTGGAACTACTATAAGATGCTACGAGCTAAGCTAGGTGATCAACCAACGCATTAGCTCCGGGTCTACACATTCGTGTGACTCCAACTCACTTCTAAAGGATCCTTGGCACTTATTGACATTGGCCATTTAATAACCCGCTGGATCGGCGTCACCCGACCTCTTACGCCATCAGGGCGACATCTCAGGCCCAATCTAACATAAACCTGACCGGCGCCACGGTCCTCTTATACAGTCATTCCAATTTGTAATAAAAACATTTTCTCAAAATCATTCACCGTACAATCCTTAAACTCACTGATAATAGATCAGCCCAATATAAGGAAATCTTAAACTTCAGTTCGAGAAGTACTTTTGAATAAAACTTACATTTGAATTCCTTTGGTAAATGTATCATAATCATGAAAGAAATGTAAAACAGTTCTTATATGGGTAAAGAGCAATTGTAAACTTTGATGACACAATGGATAAAATCACATGCATGCAATAAGTTGAAAGCAATTATAAAACTGAGTAAATGACTTGAACGATTTCTCGCGAATTTACAAGTTTAAATAAGGCATTTGCAGAATTTTTGTTTATAAGAAAGCATAATAGTTTAAAAGCATGCATACTCTGAATGAAAGAGTACAGTTAGTAGACTTGCCTTCGGTCCTAGCTAATGAATATGCTTGACGATTTAGAGAGAACATTCCTTCGTCTGCCTCGCGTGTCCAATCCTCTAATTTGATCCTCGTTCGATTCGATGCACTTGCGATTGGCACCAGTCTAATTCACCACGATCGAGTCCACACGTCGATTCTATAGTTAACACAAGATGATACTTCAGTCTTTGAATTAAACATACGGTCTACCGACGCTATTACACACAGTCTAACACATTTAACTTAATCACAAATATTACTATAAAACACTTCACGGTGTATACAACACCTTACCACAATCACCAAATCAACCAATCAATATATCCTTAATAACTTTATAACGTCTAGGGTCTATGCCCGAAAACTCTTAAATCATAAATCAAACTCAAATTCAACAACGACTATCCTTATAGTCGTTAACACATAATCATGTAAACATATATTCATTTTTCAAGCATGCATACGACCTTCTAATCACATAGCACATAACTAAATTAATATTTCCGATTGATAGTAACGATCATATACGAGAGATGTGCAAGTTTAAATATCAAAAGAAGTTATTTACATTTTTTTAGAAATTTCGGCGGCATCTCCTTTGTAATATCGCGTTACCAATCAGAATTTAACCGACACAAACAACAACCAAGTCACATACTTACAACATAATCAAGCATTCAACTTACTATTATAGCTATTCGACATTACTTACAACCATACTTGCAGCGACAATTCACAATGCACCAAAATGACTATTACACTAAATAATCTGCTATGACCATCCTGGAAAGACATCCAATTTACACTATAAAGATGACCTTAAATTAAAAATTACAAAACATGAAACTCGAAGGAAATCCCGAGACCTTTCCAGAATGGTAAGGCTCGTTAAAAACGGATAAGTAATGAATTCAGAATCGATCAAAACGTGGACTGTTAAAACAGAATCAGTCCTTGTGTACACTAGTGTTTTGAAGTTTAACATATTAAGTTCACAGAATTTAACAACAGAATGTAAATGAAAAATGTAGAGTTCGAAAAGATCTTTCCAGATTGATATAGATCAGAAAATTTGAATGTAAGATCGATTTACTATGAATTTTTGAAAACATGGTTTTCAATGACCAAACAATTCTGGCCAGTTACTAAAGTGCAGAAAACAGGCACTTAACAGTGGAATCTCAGAAAACACATAAAATAAAATTTGTAGACAACTGAAATACCTTTCTAAAGACTCTAAAATCAACACCATACGATCATTTTTCAATTTTATATAAATTTTACAAGAATTCAGACAGCAAGTATAACTCATTAAATCAAGTAAATACTCTCTTAACACATAGCACTTAGCTTAGCAAATCATCAAACAAACACCTATCTAATACACACACAACTCATTGGACACATACACAATTCACTTTCCTTATACAATTTAACCTCATTAACCAAGCCCAACAACATACATATATACGCACCACCACTCAAACATTTGCAGTAAATTGAAAAATTTAGATTTTTACATAAAATTTTTCTGGGATCACCCAGAACCATCCCTCTAGCAACCATAAAAATTTCAGCTTAAAACACAAAGTTTAAGAGGGTGAAATACAGCTCCAAAATTAGTAATCTGAGAGATTACTCTGTTCTGCGTAGGTTTTGCTAAAACGTTGATATCTCCTAAACCGCTAACTCAAATGACGCACCGTTTTCTCCTACACAAAATAGACTCCAAGTAGAACAATTTTCATGAAAAGACCACTGCCCAGAAATGGATTTAACAGTCTCGAATAAATAGAGTAAAACAGGACAGTTGCTGGAAAATTTCTGGATAACTAACTTAACACAAAAATCCTTGTAACTTGGATTAAAAATCAAAGAACCAACATGCAACTAGTAAAATCAACATGCATCTCAAACTCTTTCACAAAATCACCAAGAACATCAACCCAAGGCTAACCAATCTAAAAATCAAAGTTTACAAGATTTAAAAATTCAAACCCCTAAAATAAAAATGACATGCAAGCATTAAGATTTATACCCACCACTTATACTAGTCTTTAATCACTTCTAAACCTCATATAAACTCAAACCCATTTCAAAAACTTCACTTAAACATGAATAAAACTCACATGCAAAGAAGATTATGAACTATACACACTAAAAACATGTATGCATATGACAAGAGCCCAAAATTTAGTGGGTCTTATCAAGAACAACTCCCACAACATTTATCTAACCTTGCATGCAACAAAATGGGGGTAAGAATCCTATTTCTCCAAATTTTCAGATTTAAGAAACTTGATAAAACTCAAAGATATGGTTAGGAATAGATAGAGAATTGAAAGAGAGTAATTTTGGTTACTAATACTTGAATTTTGGTGAAGAAATCACTTTTAAAGAGGGGTTTTAACTTTTCCACAGAAAAAAAAAATAAAGGGGGAAATGGGTGTGCTTTTATAGGCACAAGGAAGGTCACTCTTGTAAATTTGGCAACCCACTAGATAAAAACACTACTCATTTAATAATTTAAAATGCTAATAAATGGCAATTGAAGTAAATACAAAAATTTATATTTTTAAAATCAGGATCTTGAAATTCTCAATCCACACATATTTTTAAAATATTTTTGGGACTTGTAAATAAAAAGATATGAATTTTACAAGAAATATTCTTTTAAAAAGAAATGTCCTTGCTAAAATCATTTAAAAATCCATAAAGCTCAAAATAAATCAAAATCTTATTTTTATAATCAAGAGTATAAAATCAGAAACACATAAGTACCAAAAATATATTTTTACGATTTTCAATTATTAAACTAGAGATTTTAGAAGATAATTCATCTAAAAAGAAATTCATGCTTTAAAAATCTCTAAAAATTATTGGAGCCTAAATAAAATAAACTTGCATTTTTAAAACATTTCTAAATACCGAAGAAACATTATGAAATAGATTTCATGATTTTTCGATGCTCCAAGAATTTTAGAAAAATTACACAGTGCTTTAAACTAGCATTTAAATGCAATAAAATCCATATTTACATATATAATCATATCGGCTATACATATAAGTCACATATACATATCTATTTAATTCACATAACTCACATAATCAATTAAGCAGTTAAGTCACATTGACTTAATTCACAACATTTAAAACAAACCTATTTTTCCACTTAATCATACACAAACAACATTTAACCACAAAAATGCTCCACAATCGAATAAATATTATAAAATAATATTTAACTATTCTCTTCTATCATCACACCTATCAATCGACGCAAAATAATAATAATTTTATTTTGAAAATTCGGGTTGTTACACAATATATGTGATATTGTGTTCATGTGTTTATATGATGATTTATGGGTGACGTGTAAGTCCGTATACTTTTATCTGCATTTTTGATGATTAAAATGTATTTAAATCATGCACTATTGATCTTCTGGGATTTTTATAAAATCATCGGAGTTGTTAAAAATCACGAAATCTCTCGTGATATTATCTTTATGATATTGTCTAGTTTTTAAAATTAGTGGAAGAATTATTTTGGATGTTTAAGTATTTTAAAATGATTATACGAGTTATATTGCATTTAAAGGGTCAAAACTTGTAAAATTCATATTTAATTCATTTCTGATCCTAAAAATATTTTAAAAATATGTGGGTGTTCGTAAATTTGTACTATTTATTTTAAAAATGAAAAGATTTATTTTTCATTATTTCCCATTTAATTTCAATTTTTAAAAACTGTTTAAAAGGTTTTAAATAAATTCAGCAGTGGGAAATGACAGAATTGCCCTTGCCTTATCTTCACAAAACAGCAGACTTCCCCTCTCTTCTTGAATACATTTGTCTCTCTTTTTCTCTCGAGAACTCTCGAGAACTTATCTCTCTCTCTCGGATTTTCTCAATCTCTCTCCCGCTCAATCCCTCTCTCGAGCTCTCTCTCCAATCCCTCTCCCCTCCTGCGAACTATGTATACAGCGTGTGTGTATGGGTACATAGAGGTGGGAGTTCTGGTGTGTGCGTGCTCATTTGTCTGTGTGTGCGACCGAATTGAGGTCAGAGCTGTGGAAGTTCGATGTTAAGCTTCGATTCGAAGCTGTCTCTTGTGATTCCTGCTGCGAATTACTTTTTCTCTCCCCTCTGTTCGACTACTGCTGACTGTGCTTGCTGGGTGTGTGCGTATGAACTGTGTGTGCGTGTGTGCGTTGAACAGAGTGTGTGTGCGAGTTCGGGTGATGGGTTCGTTTCTAAATTGGTATTTTGCTGGGCTTTCCTGTTGTTATAGTTCGGTTTTATGTGTTATATGATTTTGGTGAAAATTTTGAATTACAAGTATATAATTCGATATGTATATATATATATATATATGAATTGTTAATTGTTGATTGGCATGACTTGATGATGATAGGTGGTTAGTTAGTAAGAACAGAACCGGTATGTATTATTCAGGGTTAGATTCAAATTTTTAAGATTTTGTTGTAATAAATTGGTTCATTTTTGAGTAACTAATTAATGAAGTTATATATGTGTATTAATCGAACCATGTGTAGTGGAGATTATATGTTAATGTTTCGGATCATTGGAATTGTATCATTGTTTATGTTCGAATAAATGGTACATTTGATTTAAAGATGATAGTAGACAAAGAAAGTGATTGAATTGATATTTGGGTCGGTTGTATTCCGACGAATAGTGCGATATTACAAAGGGGGTATTGCTCGATTTTTGTTAGAATTAATATATAATTTTTATAGTATTTTGATAAGAGATATCTGTACATTTTTGTACATTTTTGTCATATGTGCGTAGAAATTGCAAATATTAAATGGCAAACTATGTTATGTGTTTATGTGACTTAGCTGGTTATAATAAAACTATTTTATGAGTATAACCAGATATGTTCTGTGTGTGTTATATGTGTAAAGCATTATAGGACGCGTATGGGTAGAATAGAGCAGCCAATAAGGTTTTGGTTGGTTTGTACTGAAGTAGTACTTTACCTTGTATAGGTACGAGTAGGAGACATGGCCAAGCGCTATACACGGGAAAATGGAATTTCGAGCTGGAAGGTAATTATCGAAGTCGATGAGTGTATTGACATGAAGATGGACGAGTCTTAGGGAAAGACGGAGGTATGATCGAGTAGAGGCCAACGTGCAAAGAAGTAGAAACTGTTGTAAAGTGAGTGATGGATCGAGATGTTGAAAGTGGAAACTTCGTGTTTTGAGGCAAGTGTTATCGCTCCTCACTTATTGTTCAAGTGATGCAATTCTGTTCTATTTATGTATCAAATGCATTGGTCAAATTATGTTTACAAAGTGATGTCCTTCAAATGACGTGCAAATGTTTACATTTCCACCTATAGCTCAAGTGCAAAATTTTCAAATGATTTTACAAATACCCTTTTTCTTCAAAAATATTTTAAACTATGGTTTGTTGTTGGATTCCTCAATAGAGTACGGTTCCTTTTATGTTTCTTCAAAAGTATTTAAAAGATGTTCTAAAATAGAAGAAATCCAAGATTTTAAACCCTTATAAAAACCTTTTAGCATAAATTCTGATTTTAACATATTTTACCCGATGGACCTTCTTTAAGGGATGTTTTCTTCAAATTGATTTACGATTAATTATCATGGATTTATCTTACAAATGTTCATTTTGAACCACTTAACTTACCCAATTTAGTCCAAACTTTTTAAGATGTTGGAGAAATTTATTAAATGTTTAGCACTTGACTATATCCTTGTTTTATCGTATATCCTCAGTTGTTGTTAATCATGTTGCTAGTAAATTCTTTTGTCGATTTATTTAATGATGTTATGTATAACGCCCTAGAAAATTTCGAATTTAAAATTATTTATTTTATATAAATTATGAATTTTATTATGTGAGTATTGTTGTAAAGGTGAAATGTATGTGAAAATTTTGCTTATGTGCTTATATGATGATTTGGATAAGTGGTGAAGGTCAGTATATTTTTATTTGTATTTTTGAGGATTTAAATATATTTAAATCAAGTATTTTTGATCCTCTGTAAATTTTATAAAATTATCGGAGGGTTTAAAAATCATGAAATCTTTTGTAAAAATTATCTTTATATATTTATTGAGTTTTTAAAATTGTTGGGTGGATTAATTTGGGAGGTTGAGTATTTTAAAATGATTTTAAGAGTTTTATTGTATTTAAAGGATCAGAACTTTGAAAATTCATATTTAATTCATTTTTTATCTGAAAAATATTTCGAAAATATGTGCGTGCTCGTAATTTTATATTCTTTATTTTAAAGGTGAAAATTTTAATTTTCTGAAAATTTTAGTTAAATTCGATTTATGAATTTACGTAGTAGTTTTAAAAGCGGATAAGAGGTATGTTGAGTGGGCCGGAGTAATATAGCAGTTATAATTGTATTGGGCCAAGCCCAATAACACTCATAAACATAAACGCACGCAGGAAGTTTCCAGAACGGGGGAGAGAAAGAAAACGGAGAAAAAAAAAGAGAAAGAAAGTGGGGGAACGGGAAGAAGGAATCGGTGAAGAAAAGAAGGGAGAGAGATTTGGGGATTTCATATCAATTGATGATTATGTATAAATATGTATACATGTGTGTAAGTGTGTGTATGTGTGTGTATGAATCGGTGAGTATGTATCGGGCAGTGCAGTGACAGCGGGAAGAGAGGGGTCGCCGAAGAGGGGGGTCGCCGGAGAGGGGCGGTGCCTGGGCGGCGTGGCTGCTGTGCGCGGTAGAGAGAGAGAGAGAGGGGGGGGAGAGAGATTGTTGCGGGGAATTGATGAATTCGGAAGGTATAATCTCGCATTTTATCTATTTAATTTTCGTATTTAATTAGTTGTAAATTTCGAGATAATTGTTTTAATTTTTGTAGTTTAATTCGGAAAGGATATAATTTATTGTGAATGTGAAGAATTATTTCGATATTATGTGTTAATTTTCGTGATTGGATTAATATTTTAAATTATGGCTATTGTATGTTTTCGTGAATTAATTCGGAGAGTGTAGTGGATTATTATTGTTAGTTGCTAGTTATAATTATTGAGTTAATTGTGAATTCGATATATGTTCGGTCTTATAATGATTTTTAAATTTTTGGTTGTTAATTATAATTATTGGAATTATATAGTGGTCTTGTTAATATTTGGGGATTTTTGATGATTATGAATTGTAATTATGATTTTAGTAGTAATTGAGGCTTCAATATTATATTCGGACTTAAGGATTGTTAATTGTTGGATAATATGTGGAATTATATGGATGTACTAGTCGGTAAATGTCTATGTGCTAAATGTTGTAGTCGAGTCATATTATTCATTGAATGCTATATGTGTTAGATATTTGGAGTCGAGTATGTATTGAGAATTGCTTAAGTAGTATATTCCGGTTAAAATGTTATTTATCAAAGATTAATTGTTAGATTTATTTTATTATGTGTTTATCTGCGAGGAGTTGTAATGAGGTCACAAGTCTTAAATGTCAATATTTAAGGACTTGTGTAATTCTCTTCAACTAGTTCCTCGGGCTTACGAATATCCATGATTAGCTATCACGAGTATAATTAATATACTTGAGTGATGTGATCATTGATATAGCGTAAGTAATAGTTAGTGCTAGGGGTTGTTCCCTAGGGCTTACGAACATCAATGATTGATTGTCACGCGTATCATTAAAATGCGTGAGAAATACGATCATTGGTGTAGCGTAAGTAGTAGTGTTAATGTAAATTATTATGTGCTAGGTGCCGCATGTTTGGGCGGGTACTTTTCTTACTTGTTTACTTTTATGTTGCTGCAAGTTGAGGCAGCTTTATTTTTGCAAAAACAGGGTTGAATTGTATTTAAGGGGATGTGCCCATAGTCCGATAAACGAATACTTCATGCCGAAATTTTCTAAAAATCCCCTGCAAATCATTTAAAAGTTTATTTAAGTTATTTGATTTCAATGCTTGGAAATATGTATGATTTCTAAGGGTTTAAGTATATGTGTCAATGGATTAATTCGAGTATATATTGTGGTTTTGAAAGTTAGATGGTGTGCTATTTTGAAATGGTTGGATAAGTCTATATGTAATTGCATATGTTTGTATATGTTATATGTGTAAGCGATATAGGACGCGTATGGGTAGAGTAAAGCAAGATAATAAGATTTTGCTTGATTGAATACTAAATTAGCATCTGGCCTTGATAATAGTTCGAATAGGAAACCTGGCCAAGGATAGAGCGCTGGTAATCTGGAAGATAAGCAGGAGGACGAGTATCGAAGCCGATGAGTTTATGAAGTAAGGACTGATGTGAATTTGAGTCGCGGATCCATGGTAGGATGAGGAACTCCGTAAATCGAGGCAAGTGTTATTGCTATTCACTTATTGTTCAAGTGATGCAATTTAGTTCATTTATCGTATGAAATAAGTTTGTCAAGTATAGTTGAAAGATGATTTACATACTTCTTCAAATTAGTATGATGCTGTTGACTTTCCCCCACCCATAATTCATATGTCGGTTTTACCAAGAATCTTGTAAATAACTTTTTACATTTTGTCAGCGGAATGCCATTTCTTTTAGTTTTGTCAAGTACTCTTAAGACATTTTCTAAACAAGAACATCTAAGTTTCTCTTAACTTTTATGAAAACCCGCTGGCACAATGCCTGATCTAGTATATTTTTATCAATGGACTTCCACTCGGACAATGTTCCCTGTGCTGATCTAAACCCTTCCCTATTGAAACTGTTTTTACAATTATTGTTCTAATCTGTTTTCTCCACTTATGGAAGCTCAAATTCTTCAGTATGTATAAATTTTATTAAATGCCGGTACTTGACCATGTCGTTGCTTTAGTCTAGAATTCATTGTTGAAATCTTATTGCAAATTTTATCCCCATTCTTGCTCAAATGAAATTTCTCTTTGCATAATCTGCATTGGTATAATTCGAAGTATTCGTATCAATCTTGTTGATACCTTTTTAAATTGACATTCTTTATAAATTCCCCTATGTGGTATCGAACTTGTCCATACCAGACGATGAAGTCGTTTATTATTAATTCCTAATAATAAGTTGTTATTCTGGACGTGAGTTCCAGTTGTTGGAAATCAAGGGTGGTCGATTGTTCCGACACCTGACCTGAGTATTAAAGATAGAATTGGAAATGTTTTTATTAAATGAAAATGTTTTCAGGACTGTGGACGCCAGTCAGAGTTTGAGTATATTTTTACAGGCCAGAAGGGGCCTTGGATCCAGTTGAGTATTTGGATATACCAAGAGAGTATATCCGGAGTTTTAGTGTGACTGATCATCCACTTTAACTCGTTGCGCCAAAATGAAAATCCAATTCTAATCTATAAATTGAGTATCCAGTTGGACATTGATTCTTATTGCTTGACCATGAATTTCCAAGTATTATTATTGAATGGTTATCATTTGACCTTGAATTTTGAGTATCATTATTGAATTGTTAAAGCTTGATTCCCTTGAAGTCTATAATGTTTATTTTGGTTGAACAAAACTTTTTTCTGTTTTAGTTCCTGTTGCCACTCATTAATGGTGAAGTATTGGCCCTCGTGGCAACTTAAAAGTTAATCTCACAGATTCTCTCATAGAATGAGTTGAAATTCCTTTGTTATCAGATTTGTTCCGATATTGAAATTGTTATCACCTTATGCACTTGTTGAGCATTGTTGGCTCACTCTTGCTTTTGTTGTTTTCTCCAGTTAATAGAGAAGTTTAATAAACCTAGTAAGTGGACAGTTGGTATTAATCTCCGGGCAGCGAGAAGAGACGTTCGAGTTGTGGACTTCGTCAAATAGTGGTTTGGGAAAAATTGCCAAGGTTGGATACGTAGTTAGATAGTGGTTTTGTTTATTCACAGAATTGTATAATATTTTTATTCTTAGATTGAGTTGTAATAAAGTAATTCGATAGTTTGTTTCACACCATAACCTGTATACGATCTTGGTTAAGGGATTTAATGTTTTATCAGTTTATTTAATGTTTATGTCCAAGTTAGTGATATGTTGATTTTGGTTAGTGGCCCCCAAATCTGTACCCCGGATTTTGGGACCGTTACATTATGACCCAAATTATTCGTATCGAACTTGTCGATATTTTTTTTTATTGTTATTTATTCAATTATCACCTATTTATTGTACCGAACTCGTCGATACCCTTTGAAGTTATTATTCTTTAATTATTACCCAATTATCGTGTCGAACTTGTCGACATCTATTGATCTTGAATTCTTCATTTATTCTTGGATCTTGAGTTGTTGTTCTGGAACGTGAGTTTTCTAGATTGTTTGATTGACAGAGGTTGTCGATTGTTCCGACACCTAGTGCGTTTGTTATAGAATTGGAATTCCTTATACTGGGCTGATCTGTTATCAGTGAGTTTAAGGACGTGGTCGTGAGTTTCCAGTTGGTTGTTATGTTAAGGGTGGTCGATTGTCCCGACACCTAGTGCGTTGGATTTAGAATTGGAGTGTTTTCAGAGGAGTCCCTTCGGGGAGACCATATTAATGGTCAACAGATGTCCCTTCGGGGAGACCATATTTATGGTCAGAGGAGTCCCTTCGGGAGACCAGTTTAATGGTCAAAAGTTGAGGCCAATGTGTGCCGTGGATCCATTTTTAGGGACTTTGCTGTGTGCATTGTCCGGGGTTAGTGCGGGTCTGATCAGCCGCCTAACTCCACTAAATTTTTTAAATATAAAAAAAATCCAATTCTAATCTATACATTGAGTTTGAATTGCTTAAAGCCTGATTCCTTTGAAGCCTATGATGATTATCTGTGATTATCAGAACTTTTATCAGTTCTCCTTGTTGATGCGTTTTATTCTAGCGGAGCCCTGTTGACTCATTTTGGAGTTACGATATTTAATTTTTTTAGCTGATTTCTTTCGTACCATATGATGATTATTCTTGATGATCAGAACCTATATTGTTCTTGATATTGCTATCACTATTTACACTTGTGGTTGAAGAGTTTTCCTGCTCCAACAGCGAGAGATGTCGTTCGAGTTGTTGGTTTCGCCGGGTAGTGATTTGAGCTTGTCAGAGGTTGGTTTACTAGTTCGGTAGACGAACTTAGTGGTTATCAATTTGTATAATAATGTTATACAGAGATTGGATTGTAATAATTAAATTTGGTAGTTTGTTTCATACCGTAACCTGTAAGCGGTCTTGGATCAGGGGTATTTTATTACTATATTATGTTTATATCCAGGTATATATTGTGTGGATTATGGTTAGTGGCCCCAAATCTGTACCCCAGATTATGGGATGCCACAGCAATGCTATCATTTGTGTGCACTTTACATATGTGTATGTCACCCCTTTCATTAATCTCTCGAATGAGGTGAAATCTCCTGAGTATATGTTTGGATCGGGAGTGTGATCTAGGTTCTTTAGCCTGTGCAATGGCTCCATTATTATCGCAGTATAGATCAATGGGATCTGCGATCGATGGAACCACTCCCAAATCAGTAATGAATTTTCGAATCCAAACAGCCTCCTTAGATGCTTCACAAGCTGCAATGTACTCAGCCTCCATTGTAGAATCAACTAATGTTTCTTGCTTTGAACTCTTCCAGCTTACAACACCTCCGTTTAGACAAAACACAAAACCAGACTGTGATACAGTACCATCCCTGTCTATTTGGAAACTTGCATCGGTGTAACCTTTTACAACCAGTTTCTCTTCTCCTCCATACACCAAGAATGAATCTTTAGTCCTTTTCAGGTACTTTAGAATATTCTTGACTGTCGTCCAATGACCTTCACCTGGATTAGACTGGTATCTGCTTATTATGCTCAAAGCATACGAAACATCTGGGCGAGTACATACCATTGCATACATGATAGATCCAATTGCTGAGGCATATGGAACCTTACTCATGTGGTCCTTCTCATCCAATGATTTCGAACACTGGTCTTTAGAGATCGTTATCCCTTGAGACACGGGGACATATCCCCTTTTTGCATTTTGCATACCAAAACGATGCAAAACCTTATAAATGTATGTAATCTGACTTAGACCGATCATCCTTCTAGATCTATCTCTATAGATCCTCATTCCTAGAATGTAGGTTGCCTCACCTAAGTCTTTCATAGAGAATTTGTTCCCTAACCAAGTCTTAACAGCCTTTAGAGAAGGTATGTCATTCCCCATTAGTAGTATATCATCAACATATAGTACTATGAATGCCACATGGCTCCCACTAACCTTCTTGTAAACACAAGGTTCATCTTCGTTTTGAACAAAGCCATACTCTTTGACTATATCATCAAAATAGATATTCCATCTCCTAGAGGCTTGCTTCAATCCATAAATGGATCGACGTAATTTACATACCTTGCCAACATTCCTTGGATCGACAAAACCTTCAGGTTGTGTCATATACACATCCTCTTCAAGGCTTCCATTAAGGAAGGTTGTGTCATAATCATGGAACACTGTAATGGCAAGCAAAATCCTTATGGATTTGACCATAGCCAGTGGTGAGAAAGTTTCATCATAGTCAATACCATGAATTTGTTTAAAACCTTTTGCAACCAGCCTTGCTCTATAGGTCTGAACATTTCCATCCATGTCAGTTTTCTTCTTGAAAACCCATTTGCACCCTACGGGTTTTACCCCTTCAGGTGGATCAACCAAAGTCCATACTTGGTTTTCGTACATGGAATCCATCTCGGATTTCATGGCTTCAAGCCATCTCTTAGAGTCTGGACTGTTCATAGCATCTTGGTATGTGAGAGGCTCATCTTCATGTATGAGCATCAAATCACCACATTGAGTCAAGAGAAATTCATATCTCTCTGGCTCGTGGCAAATTCTACTAGATCTACGAAAAACCTGTGTTTGTTGAGCATTATCATTATCTTGCTCTTGTTCCACTTCAGGTTCAATGCTATTTTGTGGTTCTCGGTCTTCATCGAGATCTATAGTTCTCCCACTATTTCTTTTGGAAACAAAATCTCTTTCTATGAAGACAGAATCTCGAGCAATAAACACTTTCTGCTCAGAAGGACTACAAAAATAATACGCCTTTTTTTCATTAGGGTATCCCACAAAATTGCACTCTTCGGATTTAGGTCCAAGCTTGTCAGATGCTTGACGTTTCACAAACGCCTTGCATCCCCAAACTTTTATAAAGCTCATGCCTGACCGTTTCTCCTTCCATATCTCATATGGAGTCTTTTGAACCTTCTTAGTAGGAACACAGTTAAGTGTAAAAGCCGCTATTTCTAGAGCATAACCCCAGAAACTTATTGGAAGATCTGCATGACTCATCATCGATCGCACCATGTCCAACAAGGTGCGATTTCTCCTCTCTAAAACTCCATTCCATTGAGGTGTACCTGGCGGAGTGAGTTGTGATACAATACCACACTCTTTTAAATACTCTTTAAATTCAGTGCTTAAGTATTCACCCCCACGATCGGATCGTAAGATCTTAATACTTGCACCTTCGCCAATTTGCTTATCTACTTCAGCCTTGTATTCTTTGAACTTTTCAAAAGAATCGGATTTATTCTTCATAAGATATACATATCCATATCTACTGAAATCATCAGTAAATGTTATGAAGTAGTAGTAGCCTCCTCTAGCCATCACACGCATTGGGCCACATACATCACTATGTATTAGCTCTAGACGTTCAGTGGCCCTTTGACCCTTACCAGTGAAAGGGGCTTTAGTCATCTTACCAAGCAAACAAGATTCGCATTCTTGGTATGATTCAAAATCAAACTTATCCAAGTATCCATCCTTATGTAATTTGGAAATGTGTTTCTCATTTATATGGCCTAGGCGACAATGCTAGAGGTATGTTTGATTTGAGTCATTGACTTTAAGTCATTTGTTTTCTATATTACAGATAGAATTATCTAAATCAAGAACATATAAACCATTAAACAAACGCGCAACACCATAGGTTAAATCATTCAAAGCAAAAGAGCAACTGTTGTTCTTTATTGTAAACGAAAAACCTTTCTTGTCCAAACAAGAAACAGAAATAATGTTTCTGCGAATCGCAGGCATGTAAAAACAGTCTTCTAGTTCTAAAACAAGCCCAGAGGGAAAAGATAAATAATAAGTCCCTACAGCTAAAGTAGCAACTCTTGCTCCATTGCCTACTCGTAGGTCCACTTCTCCCTTAGCCAAAGTCCTACTTCTCTGCAGTTCCTGCACATTAATACAAATGTGAGAAGCACATCCAGTATCCAATACCCAAGATATAGAAATAGACAGATTGACTTCTATAACGTAAATACCTGATCCATAAATCTGAACAACCTTCATTTTCTTCAGATCCTCCAAGTAAACAGGACAGTTTCTCTTCCACTGACCAATTTTCTTACAGTAGTGACATTCACCCTTAGCAACACCACCTTTAGGCTTTAAAGGCTGTTTGGGACCTGACTTTGGCTTGGGTGTAGAATCAGATCCAGTCTTCTTCTTACCCTTCCACTTGCCTTTCCCCTTGGCCTTACCTTTATTGCCCACCATCAGTATGGGAGCAGGTTCAGCTATTTTCATGTTGGTCTCAAATGTTCTAAACATAGCCAACAATTCAGTAGGTGTTTTGTCAAATTCATTCATATTGTAGTTCACAACAAACTGAGTGAATTTGTTGTTCAAAGAATTCATGATTAGGTCAATACCAGTTTTCGCAGCAATCGGGAAACCCAAAGTAGCAAGGTACTCAATGTAACCAATCATCTTCAGAACATGTGGGCCAACTGGTTCACTTGCCCCTTGTTTGTAATTAAAGAGTGACTTACTCGTGTTGAACCTTTCTTGACGAGTTTGGCTTGCAAACATGCTTTGCAAGTGCTCATTGATAGTATATGCATCCATATGCACATGCTGTCTTTGAAGCTCAGCACTCATACTTGCCAACATAAGACATGCAACATCATTTGCATCATTCTAATCCCTTGTGCGGGCCGCTCGTTCCTCATCAGTAGCGCCCTCAGGAAGGGGACCTGGCGGAGGGATATCTATGCAATGAAGCTTGTGCCCATGCCTGAGGACAATCCTCAAATTCCTCTGCCAGTCTAGGAAGTTGTTTCCTCCTGTAAGCTTGTCCTTCAAGGACTGATGGTACGGATAGTGTGTTTGTGTTGTTTGCCATTACTTAGTATCTACAATGATAAAAGCACAAAATAAACATTAGATTATCTGAGTTATAAATTATTATGTTCAAATGATTATGATATATTCATAATATATCTCCCACTATTGTTATCAAAATAATAGCCCTTACTACTAATTCAGAAAGAATATCCCATAAATCTTTCTAATGAGCCAAGATCCATATTTCGTCATGTCCTAAGTCAACCACTGGTAGTCCTTAAAACATGATTATTTAGGTAGACAACAATTGTCAATTATATCATATATAATTCTTGGATAGTTTGGTGAACAACGATTGATATCTAATAGATTTTTAACCAAACTCTATGCTTCTAAGTTCATAATAGTTGAATATAATCGTTTATTTTCACCTTATTATGACAACTCAGTTAAGTTAGACCCAATGATACAATGGCCGAATATAACCGTTTATATTCGTCGCATCTCACCACGATAGATAGGAGTCCCCTGTCACTGACAGCCCTTCCCCTTATCGATCTAGGATTCGATGAGTGTTCATTCATTGGAAAGCATCTGATTAAAACTTAATATTTTGTTAAGGGGTTTAGAAAATTTATAACGATCATGATCACATCATAAAGAGATCCTCAATTTTTCCTTGAACCAAATATTTCAAATTGACATCTTAAATTGTTCATTTCCCAGGTAGATGGAGGATCCCAATGGTCACACTTAATACCCATTAACCTTACGAATACGCATATCCGCTTTTGTCAGAAAATCCCAATTTTAGATATCAAAAATCCATATTTAATTTCGTGTTTTAAAAATCCATATTTCATAAACACAAGAATCTCATGATCGTTTGTTAATTTTAAAATCTTGAATCGTTACAGATTTTATTTTGTTTAGCATGGCAATCATGGCATGGGTGACGTATCTAATACATGCATACATCATTAATCTAAGCATGCATCTTCTACTCTACACATACATTCCATACATCATATGTAAAGTGCGTAAAGTAAACGTGCAATGGTTATGGCCCAATCCTATATTATCTTTTCAAGCTAATGAAAATATCAAGGTCAATCTATGGGGTAAAAATAACTATTACATATGTCTTCTCTATTGCTTCCATTGACTCGATAGCCTCCATGGAATGCCTCATTGTTCCCCTTGTCCTTCTTGGATGTTACAATAATAACTATACTAATGAACTTACAAAAGAACTCGAGTTACATTCGAGATATATAATTACAAATAGAAAACGACATGCAAGTCGTATTTATTACAAACCAAAAGAATAAACCATTACAACTAGGGTCTCAAGGCCAAAACCATGCACCATGCTCAAGTAACCAATAAAGAACATGTAAGATCATATAAAGATGACATACTATTTATTACCTTTCATGATCCAATCATGAATAATAAATAAACAAAGCATATGTCACAAGCACAAATTAAAACGAAACCCTAAACCGCGGATCGACCTAAATTTTGCAAAATTTAGTATCAGAATACAAGCAAAATCATGTATCAGAATACAATTCCAGAAACATGTATCAGTATACACACGACCTAAATTCCAGTTACCAGAAACATGTATCAGTATACACGTAACCCTAATCCCAGTAAACGGATCATATCCAAAAGCATCTATCCGATAGTTTATATCATCATACAAACCAAACCGCTTACATATCATAACAGATCGCATACAGATGAGTCATGGCAGATTCTAAACATGCTAGTATCATCATATCAGATTATATACAGATTCATTATATCAATCATATAACATAACTGTATCATGGCAGATTCATCAAACATGCATACTCGTAAAAATACAGTAAACACGTAACCAAATCAGCCCCTTATACACGTAACTATGATACCATTGTTGGGTTCCGAGGCATAAAACGCAGCGGATAAACGTAAATATAACAAAAATTTTCGAAACCCAAACACAGGATTCATGTATAATTATGGACAGATTATGGAGAAAACGAATTATACCTTTAATAGCTTTGCTTTCACGAACTCAACGGAGATCCTAGCTTGTAATCACCACACAGCCCTTGCGTCAAGATCTGTGTCTCTAAATCGTCCACACGAACACACCGATCGTCCAACGATCAACAGAGATGGTACTAGCCAAGAAAATGCCTCTCTCTCTCTCTCTCTCTCTCTCTCTATCTCTCTCTCTATCTAGCCTCTCTAAGATGTAGAGCAGCTAGGGTTTAGGTGAAAAACGATTTTCCAAAAGTTAACCTAAACCAACACATCTTAATGTATTTATAAAGAGAGATTTGGGCTTAAAAACCCTAAAACGTTTTGGGCTTCACTAAACCCAATATGTTTTGGTTTTAATCTTATTATTATTAAATTCGAATTATATATTGCAAATAATCAAGTCCCACTTAATTAATTCAATAATTCGAATTAATAACTATTTAAATCCATAATTTAAATAAAGTTCTGTTTTATATGTTCTTATTGTGTAACCTTTTAGGTTATTATTACGTTGGCAATAATTTTAATATCCAATATTAAAATTATAAACAATGAGCGGCATCTAGTAATACATCATTGCTACCCAAGTAATAATAATAATTGGTGATCCAATTTAACCTTTCGTGATTAATGTTTCCGTGTAATATAATCTCTTTAACCATATATATTATAGATTAAACTCGAGGCATGTATTTAGTCATCCTCTTCAACATTTAATCCGGGTTTACTTGATCCATGAGTAGACTATTAAAAACAAATCATTATTTGAGCACGACCATGCATTTTATAGTCTCACTCAATCAAGAGGCCAATAATATCTCTCCTAATTATAGGAGGGTTAAATCCTTTATCTATTATTCATATTTCTCATACGACTCATGATATACCTGATATCCACTTTTATTATCACCCAATCAAAGGTAACTTTTAATGTAGTCAAAGTATATTTAATCCTCGTATAGAAATATAATGATCTCAAGCCAAAGGACCTTTACACCATTATCACTGTGAGTCTTTCTTATGACTTTATTAAACATGAAGAATCTCACTGTGGGTCTGTCCAGTACCATGTACTCCTACATGTACCTTTGTATTGACTTTAGTATCTCCATACTTATAACCAATGAGATGTGGTTATCTGTCAAATAACATACTAGTCTATTTATGTATTATTATTGTCCTATATAATAATACTCGACTAGGGACTTTTAAGAATATGATATATTATATAATCTCAAGTTCAAGTCATGTATTTAAACTATATAATGTGTATCATGATTCTAAGGACATTTATTATGCTAACAAATATATCGTATTAATTAAAGTCATAATAAATACATTTATTGAATAATCAAATGACATAAAGGTTTATTAAAAGAAACAATGTATTGCCTCTAGGGCACCTACACTAACAAATACCCCAAGCAGGAAGTGAACTTCAAAATAAGAATGAGGAGACTAGAAGGAGTGGTGAATGCTTTATTTTGATGGAGCATCAATAACAAAATCAAGTGGTGCATGCCTAGTCTTGCAAAGCCCCTATGGGCTCAAAATTATCCTAGTAGGACTTAGCTTCATATTTATCTAGTAGAAGTAGAAATAAGGTTCGATGAAACCATCGTAGAGCATGTTGCTCAGAGTAGGACTCTATGTAAGGGTTGAACCCATTTCAAGTTATTAGTGCAAGTTTGTTTTCCATTCATTGATTATGTGATTTTATTTATGTACCAAGCACCTAATGTGTGTAAGTCAAAGATGACCCAAGTACCGAAAATAAAAGAACACGCGAAGGGAAACAAACAAATGCATAAATAAAAACCCCGAAGGGTCAAGATTTAGGTTACAGCACAACCAAATAAGTGTTTAAAGTCCTTGAAGGACCCGGGATAAAAGACAAGTTAATAATGCCACATGTGGAAATCAAAGCCATGCAAGGCTGTGAAGGCTTAGGACTAGCCACTCTTCAATGTTTTCAAAAAAGACTTGGATGGAGAATCTAAGGTAGAAGACCAATAGAGAACCTTAAACAAGGATCAAGAATTTCAAGCAAACTCTCGCCTTAAGAGTTTAAAAGGCAAAAGGCCCACATGATTGTCTTATTTGAAATCTAAATCGAGGAATCAACCTTGAATCCTTGACCTAGAATCAAGAAAAACAAGAAACAAAGATGGAACAAAGACAAACGTTAAAGTCCTGATGGACCACCCGAAGCATATTGCATAGCCCGAAAGCCAATTGAAGGAACCCTTGAAGGGCAAGTAGATAGCATTCTTACAAGAGAATAGTGATGTGTTTGCTTGGACAGAAGCTTATATACCAGGGATTGATCCCCAACTCATAACTCATAAATTGAATGTCGATCCTAAACGAAAGACAATAAAGCAGAAGAAGAGGAATTTCGCTCTAGAAAGGCAAGAGGCCATTAAGCAAGAAGTTGACAAGCTCTTAGAAGCTGGGTTTATTGAAGAGATTCAGTTCCCCGAGTGGTTGGCTAACCCTGTGATGGTCAAGAAGGCAAATGGGAAGTGGAGGATGTGTATAGACTACACTGACTTAACTGACGCATGTCCGAAGGATTATTTTCCTCTGCCTAGGACTGATACGTTGATAGATGCCACATCTGGACATGAGATGTTGAGCTTTATGGATGGGTTCAGTGGCTACAATCAGATTAAGATGCACAAGGATGACATCCCAAAGGTATCTTTCATAACTGACTTTGGTGTTTTATGTCATCTTGTTATGGCTTTTGGTCTAAAGAATGCAGGAGCTACTTACCAATGACTGGTGAATAAGATATTCGCCCATCTGATTGGAAAAACCATGGAGGTCTATGTTGATGACATGTTAGTCAAGAGCCTATTCACGACAGACCACATTAAGCACCTCAGAGAGGCATTCGAAGTGCCGAGGCACCATAAGATGATGTTGAATCCAGCCAAGTGTGCTCTTGGCGTTAGATCAGGAAAGTTTTTGGGTCTAATGGTTTCAAAGAGAGGAATAGAAGCCAACCCCGATAAGATCAAAGCAATTTTAGATATGGAGCCCCCACTCTCATTAAGAGATGTGTAGAAGTTAACGGGCCGAGTAGCAGCGTTAGGAAGATTCATCTCCAAGTCTGGTGATAAATGCTTACCTTTCTTTCAAGCATTGAAAAAGGTGAAGAACTTTGAGTGGACACCTGAAAGCCAAGAGGCCTTTGAACAATTGAAGAAATACATGGCTGAAGCCCCGTTGTTGGCCAAACCTAGTCCTGGGGAGACTCTTTACTTATATTTGGCGGTATCTGAACAAGCACTGAGTGTCGTCCTCATTCGGGAGGAGAACAAGGTTCAAAAACCCATCTACTACGTGAGCAAGGTATTGCACGGGGCTGAGTTAAATTACTCTCCTATTGAGAAGTTTGCCTTAACATTGGTTATAGCTTCGGGGAAGTTACGACCATACTTTCAGTCACACAAGATTGAAGTCCTGATGGACCAGCAGTTGAGGAATATATTGCACAGCCCAAAGGCTAGTGGAAGGCTAATCAAGTGGGCAATTGAGTTAGGAGATTTTGACATCACATATAAGCTTCAGAAAGCCGTCAAGGCTCAGGCGTTAACTGACTTCGTGGTTGAATGTACTATTAACAACCAAGAAGTTGGGGGGCAAGAGGTTTTAACCCAAGAGGATAAAAGACTAGAAAACAAGAATGAAGGCAAAAACTATGCCCTATCATTAGGAATATTTGGTACTCTATTTTTACGGAACGTCAAAAACAAAATCAAGAAGATTAGCAAAAAGGCTAATACTTATGATAGAAACAAAAAAAGTCTGGAGAATATAATCTAAGACTAAGGATTGAAGCATGGATAGCCGATTTAGGCTTGGTCAGCCTTGAGGGTTAAGAACCTCAAAGTCTATGGAGATTGGTAGTCTCCCAAAGTGAATGGTTAATTGAATCCAAGGAGGAAGCTATGGAAAAGTACTTGAGATTGTGAAGGCTGTTGTGCCTCAATTTGATGAGTGCTATGTGGAGCACATTCCAAGAAATGAGAACATTAAGGTCGATACCCTATTTAAGTTCGCCTCTTCTGAGATAGAGAATTATGCAGAGAGTTTTTACTTCCAAGTCCTGAAGACCCCACCATCGATTCGAAATTGGTAGTACCAGTTGATGTAAGCTGAAGGATAAACCCTCTCAAAGCTCATCTTGAGACTAGTTGGCTCCCTGATAATGCCTTGAAAGCAAAGAAACTGTTAGTGAGAATGTTGAGATAAGAGGTCCTTTGTTATTCCTTACTTAAAATCTTGAATCTCAAATTTCGACACAAAATTTAAGCCTTGATGGCCAACAAGGTTGTCTACCTCCAATCGAGCTTGTCGTTTGAGTTTAAGGACTCGAATCAAGAGTCGTCAGTCAAGTTGAAACCTAAGCAAGGTTATATGAGCATAAGAAGAAGGTTGGAAACCTAGAATCAAGCTAAAGGGTTGAAAACCAACAAAGGCACACCAGGCCTGAGGTCAAGCACTAAGGAGCAAGTGAACTACCTGAGCGATCAGCCGAGAAGGAAGACCTCCTCCATGAGAAACAAGGAGGAGGCAAGAACTAAAGAACTTCATCACAAGGATGAGAGTCAAGGGTTGATGATAACCTTAAGACCAAGGATTTAACAAACAAGTTAAGGCACGGAAGGTCACAAGACTAAGAAACAAGTCGTTTGAATTCAAGGTTCATGAAACCATTCAAGGCATAGCAAACACCTCCTATTGACCTGAAACCTCGTGTTGGTGGTGTAACGCCCCCAAATCCGGGGTCAGGGATATGGGTCGCTACTGTGGAAACCTTAATTATCAAATAATCACCTGCCAATATTTAATCTAAAACATGACATCCGACCTCAACCTAACAAGATCTTTTCAGGTTATAGACTAGAAAACAAGAAATCCAAAACATAATAAAATTAACTTCTTTTATTAACTCACAACTCTTAGTACAACAATCTCATATACAATCTTATGCTGTATTATCACCTTGATATAAGGTATACAACAGCCACAATAATCTAATACACAAATAGTACAACACAAGTAATAAATACATTACTAGTCTAACTATACATCTAGTAGACTATTCTGAATGACAGAATTGCTCTGAGCCAAACCTCAACTCGATCAATGACTTGCCCTGCTTCGAGCTAACTAAGTCAATCGCATCAACTATCTATCTCTGTAAAATAAGATTTAAAACAAAAGCAAGAATGAGCGAAAGAGGCGCTCAGCAAGTATATAATAGAGTATACTAAGATAATTTTAGAAAAACTTTGAAGGTTTCAAATCCAATGTGTGGATGATATCATTTTCGAAATATTTATAACGAAGATTTTTCAATAGAAAAGAGATTTACAGAATTAATATGGAATTCAACTCGACAGCTTTATAAAAGGATTTTTGATATTTATCTCAACAATTTTTTTATAGCGACTTCCGATAAAAACTTTGAATAACTGAGCGACAGATGCTTCAGCCACTAAGAGACAACATACAAGAAATTCATAATTATTCATAATCTCACTCTTGTCGACTAAGCACTTACATACTTAGCTACCAAACCGACCTGACAATAATGAGTTCATGAATAAATAAGAAGATCTCAATTCATTCTCGATTTTTAACCGTCACTGTGCAACAAATGCTCCAGCGACAATCTGAATCTCGAATTAATATAGAACAATTCAATAAAAGATTCGACATTTGATTCTCAACAATGAAATATGATTTTCAGAAGGAATAACCATCAAAGATTGGAACTACGATAAGACGCTACGAGCTAAGCTGGGTGACCAGCCCACGACAGAGCTCCGAACCACATATCCAATGTGATTCTCAAATATGAAAGGATCCTTAGGCACACAGGCTTAATATAAAAATGCTAGGGGGACCGGCGCCTCAGTCAAAAGGGCGTTCCAATATGATAAGGATATTCAAACGAAGGGATTCTCACATTCTCAACAGATATTAAAGCGTATCATAATCATGAAAGAAATGTAAAATTGTTCTTGTAGGGGTAAAGAGCAATTGTAAACTTTTATAACACAATGGATAAAATCACATGCTTGAGATAAGTTGAAAGCAGTTATAAAACTGGTTAAATGACCACTACTCCATATATGGTCTATGGCAACACCCAAAATAAGTGTTAAAAATGCTGAAAAATGTTACCATAGGATTTAAGGCAACACTTTGGTCAATTTTGAAGGTGTTGGGAATTTGCATGTGGGCTTAGACGTTAAGCCAACACATTTTGTCAAAACTATGGCAACATCAACATGATGTTGTCTTAGACACTTATGTCAACATTTCATGCAAAATAGAAACACTATTTCCGGTGTTGGCATAAAGTCTATGGCAACACTGTATACTCAACACCAACACCTTTGCGATGTTGCCATATAGCCTATTCCAATATTTTTGCCCCTCTACAGCAACATCAGTTGATATAAATTTTCAAAAAAATTATATTTTAAATAGTTTTTTGGATTTTGTTTATTTGTGATATTCTTAAAATTTTCAAAAATACAATAAAAAATTAATGCAAGTCAAGGTAATCTAAAATATAATTTGAATAAATCACATTTATCAACTTTTATAAAACTAAAATATATCACTAATTCTGTTACAAAAAATTACTAATTACACAAGTCAAATCATTATACAATTATTATATCTACACTCCATTTCAGTGTCTTTCTCAAGCCTAGCCTTTTACTTCCCCGTGGGTATTTCATCTTCTCCAACACCTGTAGATGAAAGAAATTAACCAAATTAAGAAAACTACTAGACGGACAAGCAACTAATAAAATAATGTGTATCAAACTACATGCTAAGAAGATACGGTGATACTTTTATACACCTTGAAATCAGTTAAAGCAAATGCTCAAACTGATAAGGCTGCTAATGCCACTAAAGCAAATAAGGCTAAGGATGCTGATGGTGCCACCAATTATCAGGTAACGCCCTGTACCGATCAATCCCTTGATGGTACTAAACAATAAACTTTTTATCAAAAAATGATAAAGCAGCCTATGTTACTTAAATTTATGATTTTCTCTGTTAATTGTGTCTGATTTTCTGCTGCATGTTGAGCGGGAAAAAAAGTCATTGCTAATTTTAGTTAAATTAGACAATGCGTCAAAACTTGATAACGAAGGTTTGTAATGATGAGATATTTGACATAAACTGTTAATGGTTATACTCAATTCCAGTAGTTTGTACCTGGCATTAGACTGTTACTTAAAGAACAGAATATATAGTGAAATGACTCTTGTCAATTGTTGTTAAAGTTAGAGCACAAGTGTAATGTTAAAGTTTTTCCCATATATTAGCAACCTACTTGGTCAATAATTTTCTTTGTCTCTGCAGACATTATTATGATCAACATGCAGAAGACAAGATTCTTGTTTGCTTTATTGCTCAGAAACCTATGTCGTTATTCTGATGTAATAAAAGTCAATAAAAGTAAAACGTGCACCTTTCACCGCTGATCCCTAAAATGCAAGTGACAGGCAGGTTGGTGGCCCTGTAATTAATACAGAGTACAAAATCATTAGGGCACTCCTAAATCATCTCCAAAATCTTAATTTATCTATTTATGGCATTAATAGATCTCTCAAACAACATATAATAATAACAAAATTATTGACATTCTTTTGCAATTCTCAAGGCTTTTATAGAGGAAATATCTGGTCCCTGGGAAATATGCATAATAACTAATAAAATTCCATCACTGTTGATATGGAACGTGATGTGTTTATGATAATATATAATAATGATAGATATAAAGTAAACTCTGAATCTCCAAAGATGGAGAAACAAATCTCAAACTCTGAATCTCCGAGGAAGGAGAAACAAAACTCTAACTCTGAATCTCCGAATGGAGAAACAAAACTCAAACTCTGAATTCACTCATGAATTCGATTCTCAAAGCTACCGAATAGCCAAAATCTTATTATCAAAATCGTCCCCCAAAATATTACAAGACAAGAGTATTTATAGGCAACATAAATAACCTTATTCAACCCTTATTCAGATAGGAATCTAAAATAAATTCAATATCAGCTAGGAATTTAGCTAACACCTGAACCCAACTAAGAAACCCATCAAAACCTGATCCAACTTGAATAATAAAATAAAATCCTAAGTGTTAAAGCAAGAAAAACCCTTTCAAGTGAAAGGTAAAAACTTGCAAGCCAAATATATAATTATTTAATTATATAATAAGTAACAATTCTATTTTGTACCGTCCCACACGACACACGAAATAGAATATGATTTCCCACCAGAATTAACTTCAAATCCCAAAGCATCAATCATGATCTCCACAGGCTCATACGATGGCACAAGATCAACCACCGTGGTCACGTAAACACTCCCAGACCTTGTTCTTTTAAGAGACTCATCATTCTCCCCTTCTTGAAAAGAATTTGTCCTCAAATTCGCATCATCGATGTACGGAGCTAAATCACCAACATTGAATGTAGAACTTACTCCTCCATACGAATCAGGGAGCTCAATTTTATAGGCACTATCTCCGTATCTCTCTATTACCTTGAAAGGTCCATCAGCTCTAGGCATTAACTTATTTTTCCTCATGTCAGGAAACCTCTCATTTCTTAGATTAAGCCAAACCAAATCGCCAGGATTGAACACAACTTGTTGTCTCTTCTTATTGGCACGTTCCTTGTATCTAGTGTTCATCTTTTCAATTTGCATTTTAACTTGATCACAAGTTCTAAAGAAGGCTTCTTTACGTTTCTTAGCATCAAAATTCAGGATATCTTTTTTTGCAATAGGAATTAAATCAACAGGAACGTATGGATTTATGCCATATATTACCTCAAATGGTGACAATCCTGTTGTAGATGAGGATGTCCTGTTATATGCGAATTCAGCATGTGCCAATTTGATGTCCCAGTCCTTTGTAGTTTTACTCACCAGCCCTCTCAACAATGTTCCCAAAGTTCTATTAGTAACCTCGGTTTGACCATCTGTCTGTGGATGATGTGAAGTACTAAATAGTAACTTTGTTCCTACAAATTTCCATAGGGTCTTCCAAAAATAGCTCAAAAATTTAGTATCCCTATCCGACACTATACTTTTAGGAATTCCATGCAATCTCACAATCTCCTTGAAGTACAAATCTGCAATACGACTAGCATCGTCCGCTTTATGGCAAGAAACAAAGTGAGCCATTTTTGAAAATCTGTCCACTACAACCATAATAGAATCCTTACCCCTAGCAGTACGGGGTAATCCAACAATGAAATCCATACTCACACTATCCCATGGTGCAATAGGAACGGGGAGGGGAGTGTACAAACCCTTATGAAAGTGACTTTTTGCCTTTTGGCATGTGGCACATCTCTCCAAAACAGCTTGAACATCTCTTAACATCTTAGGCCAATAGAAGTGCTCAGAAAGTAAGTCGCATGTTTTGTGTATTCAAAAATGACCAGCAATACCACCACCATGTACTTCTCGAATTAATAATTCTCTAACTCCACACTTCGGTACACACAGTTTATTTCCTCTAAAAAGAAAACCATCTTGTAGCACATACGAATCAGTCGGCGACGCAAAAATATAAGAGAAATCAGGGTCAGTCACATACAACTCCTTCAAATGTTCAAATCCCAAAATTCTTGCATCCAAAATTGTAAGCATATAATGTCTCCGAGATAAGGCATCTGCAACAACATTACTTTTCCCATCCTTATACTTGGAAGAAAATGTAAAGGATTGCAGAAATTCAACCCATTTTGCATGTCTTACACTTAACTTCTGTTGCCCATGAATGTGTTTCAAACTCTCATGATCGAAATATAAAACAAATGGTGAAGGACGCAAATAATGTGACCAATGAGCCACAACACGTACAATCACGTAAAACTCCTTATCATATGTCGAGTAATTAAGTTTAACACCATTTAACTTCTCACTAAAGAATGCAATAGGCCTTCTTTCTTGCAAAAGAACAGCACCTATTCCAAGTCCACTAGCATCTGTCTCTACTTCAAATACTTTGTTAAAGTCCGGTAAAGCAAGTACGGGTGTCTTGCAAAGAAGATTCTTAATTTCCTCAAATGCATTGTTTGCACTAGAATTCCACTCAAATTCTTTTTTCTTCATCAGCTCAGTAAGTGGTGCAATCACAGTGCTGAAATTTTGAATGAACCTTCTATAAAATGAGGCCAAGCCGTGAAAACTTTGAACATCATGAGCATTTTTAGGCGTAGGCCAAGTAGAAATAGCATCTACCTAAGATGGATCCACTCTCACGCCATCCCCAGCCACAATATAACCAAGAAAAGTAAGACTAGGTACTAGAAAAGTACATTTCTCCATCTTCCCAAACAATTTTTCTTCTCGAAGAACCATAAAAACTTTTCGCAAGTGTTCTAAATATTGTTCTCTACTAACACCATACACAAGTATATCATCCAAGTAGACAACGACAAAAGAATTTAGAAAAGGTCGTAATACCTCATTCATCAATCTCATAAAGGAACTAGGTGCATTGCAGAGGCCAAATGGTAAAACCATCCACTCATAAAGTCCTTGTTTGGTCTTGAAAGCAGTTTTCCATTCATCCCCATCTCGAATTCTCATTTGGTGATATCCACTCCTCTAGTCAATCTTGGAGAAAATAGTTGACCCATGTAGTTCATCAAGCATGTCATCCAAGCGAGGCATAGGAAAGCGATATTTAATGGTGATATTGTTGATTGCCCTACTATCGATACACATCCTCCAAGTACCATCTTTTTTCGGAACTAGTAACGCGGGTACATCACAAGGACTTTTACTTTCTCGTACATAACCCTTATCGATTAAATCCTGAACTTGTCTTTGCAACTCTTTTGACTCTAAAGGATTACACCTATAAGCTGCCTTGTTGGGTAATGGAGCCCCAGGGACAAGGTCTATGTCGTGCTTAATTCCTCTACGTGGAGGTAATCCCATAGGCAGATCATCAGAAAAACATCTGCAAATTCATCCATCAGCTTACTTAATTATAGGTCTTCAATATGAGGCGAATCCTTTTCAACTTCGCGAATGTATAAGACATACCCAATTGCACCATCTTCTATATCCTTTTCAAACTCAGCAGCAGTAATCAACATATTGTCCTTCACAGGTTCATGAACCACTTTAGGAGGAAGTGGTTTCAGTTTAAATCTTCTTTTCCCGCACAAAACTGAGTATTCATTCTTTTTACCATGAAACATGACTTCTCTATCAAACTGCCATGGACGTCCTAACAAAAGTGAACAAGCTGTCATAAGAACCACATCACACCATAGTTCGTCTCTGTAATTTCCTATTGAAAAAGTCACAAGTGCTTGCTTCTTGACTCTAATTGGTTCGTTGTCATTCAACCAATTCAACTTATAAGTTTTAGGATGGTCCCGGGTTGGAAGTTTTAGTGCATTCACCATCTTAGAAGATGTCACGTTTATGCAAGAACCAGTGTCCACAATCACATTACAAGTTCGATCTCCAATTGTAGCTCTTGTATGGAATAAGTTCTCCCTTTGTTCTTTTTCTTCTACGGGTGTGCAATCAGTTCTAAGAAGTCTTCTCAAGAGGCCAATGTTGTTCTTCTCTTCCTCCGGCTCAATAGACTCGTGGTTTAGATCATCCCATCTCTCAGAATCATCGTACTCAAAATCTGTTTCATCTTCATCATCATACTCTTGTCCCTGTTGAGCAGAAACAGTTCTTTCTCATTCTTCTTGTTCCTCATAAGCTGTCAACAACATGTACTCTTTCCTAGAAAGGGTAACTTTATTCGTACAGTCCTTTGCAAGGTGTCCTAAGCCTTGACACCTGAAACACCTTTTCTTTGCTAGCGCGGCTTGCTCAGGACTCACTTGGATCTTTCCTTTTGGTTTATCTTCCTTTGAGAATGCATTTCCCCCACTATAAGAAGTACTCTTATAAACGCCAGAATTTTCACCCTTGAAAGACGTCTTAAAGAATCCTTTGTAAACTGGTTTTGCTTTTTCTTTCTCTTGATTCTCAATTCGAAGAGCCAGCTTTGTCACATCATCAAAGAACGTGTAATGAATAAGTTCGACCTTATTGCCAATAGAAGAATTCAATCCCTTGATATAACGACCGATTTTCATCTCTTCTTCTTCTTTCAAGTCACATAAGATACACAACCTCTCAAATTCTGTAGTGTATTCAGTCACACAAAGGTTTCATTGTTGGAGTTGATTCAGCTTCAAGTAATTATCTTGTAGGTACTCTCGTGGAACAAAACGATTCTTTAATTGCCATTTCATCTCAGTCCAAGTTGTGATTCTAGAAGCCTCTTCCCTCATGAGCTTCGTCTTCAAATTGTCAAACCATACAGATTCATATCTTGTTAGCTTCATGTTGGCAATTTTATAAGACTTCTGATCATCAAAACCTTTATAGTCAAAGATTTTTTCCATATGTCTCACCCATTCTAAGAAATCCTCAGCATCACCTGCTCCACTAAATTCTGCTACATCCCACTTCAAGCTTTTATCATCATCATTGTTGTTAGTGGGTGGAGGGTTTCTTATAAAGCCTGTGCGAGAAGGTGTATTTTCTGCCGTAACAATAACCCCTTCAATCCTCTCGTGCGTAGCTTGTAAACCATCGATCCTCTCGTTTGTAGCTCATAAACTTGCCTTGATCTCTACTTGTTCTTTTGCGTTTTTTGTTAATTACTCTGCCATATAACCAATTTGCTCAGTAATATTTCTAAGAGTCAACTTCAAGAAATCTCCATCTTATCCTTCAGGTTTTAAATCTTTATCCCCTGCCATCAACGCACAATAGTGATGTGAACAGTGCCATGAACAGTATCGATGAACAGTACGCATGAACAGTGCCCGTGAACAGTGCCGGTGAACAGTACCCTTTTTTTTGTGAAAACCCTAGATCTCCCAACAATTAAGAAATTGATGGAGAAACCTTGGCTCTGATACCAAATTAATATGGAATGTGATGTGTTTATGATAATATGTAATAATGATAGATATAAACTAAACTCTGAATCTCCAAAGATGGAGAAACAAATCTCAAACTCTGAATCTCCGAGGAAGGAGAAACAAAACTCTAACTCTGAATCTCCGAATGGAGAAACAAAACTCAAACTCTGAATTCACTCCTGAATTCGATTCTCAAAGCTACCGAATAGCTAAAATCTTATTATCAAAATCGTCCCCCAAAATATTACAAGACAAGAGTATTTATAGGCAACATAAATAACCTTATTCAACCCTTATTCAGATAGGAATCTAAAATAAATTCAATATCAGCTAGGAATTTAGCTAATACCTGAACCCAACTAGGAAACCCATCAAAACCTGATCCAACTTGAATAATAAAATAAAATCCTAAGTGCTTAAAGCAAGAAAAATCCTTTCAAGTGAAAGGTAAAAACTTGCAAGCCAAATATATAATTATATAATTATATAATAAGTAACAATTCTATTTTGTATCGTCCCACACGACACAAGAAATAGAATATGACTTCCTACCAGAATCAACTTCAAATCCCAAAGCATCAATCATGATCTCCACAGGCTCATACGATGGCACAAGATCAACCACCGTGGTCACGTAAACAATCCCAGACCTTGTTCTTTTAAGGCTCAGCGTATTGGCTCTGCAAGGAAAAGTCGTAGTAGGCACTTAGGCTTACTTGATATACAGAAGGCTTTTGTCTAAATAAACAAAAAAAAAACTAAACTTTTTTTGACCAAAAAAAATTGCAAAAAAGATATTTTCCTAAAACAATTAAACAAAATAAAGTGGTCGTTATCTCTCACATGTTGATCAGGAATATAAACTTTTCCGATTTTGCCTTCTATCACGTCACGGCTAACATTTTTCTTCTGATTCGGAAACATGAACCAACTTACTACTGTATAAAAATTACTTTGATGGTCTCAAGATCTTCCAGCTGAAAATCTATAACATTGCTATCTGAAGGCTGTCAAGATAACCATTTCAAAGAATAAAAAAAGATGATGAGTATTATAGCCTTATGAAATTACTCAAGATTTTTTAGAAATTACTCAAGTTATTTTTTAACTACCCTAAATAAAATTACACCAATTGTTTCTGCACAAATTACTCTATAAACTTGGCCCAACCTAAAAAAGCTTATGCTATTTGTCAGAAAGCAGAGAAGGTAGGAAGCATCTATATTCCAGACTATATCGTGTTTGCACTATGCAAAAACAAACATATTTCACAATTCCTTGTTTCCTGTGGGACTCGTAGCTGTTAACTCAAGACTCAAGAACCTCCATTACTATAGTCTACCCATGTGTAAAGTCTTACTCATGTGTAAAGTCTTACTCATGTTCTCATTAGTCACAGTCTCAATTACATTTATAAATTATAGTTCTGATTTTACCAAACAGTACCATGCAGACTATATATGTTCTATTAGTTAAATCCCAATCATTGCAACTGGATATACAATTCGTAAACCTAATTAAGCCACATTCTAATCAGTAAATCATTCTCGAAAAAAAAAAAAAAATCGAATGCAAGGCTTACTACCAAATCATTCTCTTCGGAAATCAACCGTAGTCCTTTCTGATTCAACATTAAATCTCTGTCCTGAAATGTTCCACTGGCAGTCCTACAATAACAATCAAACATTCCATTTCACATTTTATTCTAACCTAAAAATAGTAACTATTCCATAATAAAAAACAAATCGATAATCGATAAATAAAAATACACAAAATCACATAATCGAGAGTTGCGAGAGCTTACAAGAAACTAGTGATAGGCATTTCTTGAGCAGGTAAAGAGAGCTTCAATTGCAAGATATATTTGAAGAACTCCCAAACTTTTCAGCTTCATCTTGAATCTGTGTTGCCAATTCCCTAGTCGGGGACAAGATCAAAACTGTGGGACCCAACTTAGGATTATTGTGGCATCGTTTAAGATGCCTGAAGGCCGGCATCAACAGAAACAACAACTACAGTAGAAATGATACAATTAATAATACACAAAGAAATCAAGAACTCCATGCACCAGATTTGACCTGCACAAAGCAGCTATTTCCAACTGCACCAAAATATGAATAACAACTGATCATTAAGCAAGCTAATCCCCTGTACAAAAGTTTCTCAAATAGTTTTACAACAGAATTGTGACATTCAATCAATATAGGCAATAAAACTAATATTGCATCTCTATGCCAAGGACATGTCATTGGATACTACTTGGCTGACTTAAAATTTAACAAGAATACGTTAGAATATTTTATTGTCAATGTTGGAGACAGACCAAAATAAACTTTAATCTTCTTTAATCATTGATAAATTACTTTCAGCTCTCAGACTATAAAAATAACAAAGCTTTAATCTTCTTTAACCATTAATAAATTACTAATAAAAAATAAAAGAGTACTAAAAATTGTTTAAAAAAAAAAGGAATACTAAAAATAAACACTAACAAAGGAGTATTAATAAACACTTGCATATCAAAACAAGTAACAAATAAAAATTCTCAAACCACATTCACTGAAAAAATTAACAAAATATACACACACACACACACACACACATATATATATATATATATATAAACCCAATATATCCAAATACACTTACATTCATCCACTCAAAATATACATACCTACAACTCAAAGTTCAAACCAAAGAAAAGCCTAAATCCACTTAATTGGAAGCTCCCAAGCCCTAAAATGCAAAGCCCAAACTGAAGAAGCCCTGAAATCGAAGCGAGAGATCGATTAGTTGACGTTTAAGTGAAAAAATAGAATCAATTGAACATAGTAATACAAACCCCTAATTTGAACCATCCCTAATTTGAAGACCAAAGCTTCAACCGCAGTCTCAAATCAATTAAGAAATTGAAGAAGCGAGTTGGGGATTTTAGAATAACTCAAATCCCTAATTTGAAGAAGCAGAGAGATTGAGAGTTGGGGATACGTACAATTTAAGAAATGAGAGAAAGAGAGACATTTTACAGTGAAAGAGAGTTTTTGTTAGGGCGGTATTATTTTGTGTGGGAGCCAAAAATGAAATTGTTGGGTGGTATCTTTTGCCGCTCTAACATTTCACCGGTATGGTATCTTTTGCCGCTCTAACATTTCATCGGTATGTGTGTCATTCTATAGTATTATTAATATTTTTATTTTTATTGTTAAAATTATGCATTTCAAATTTAATAAATAAATATTATAATTAATTTTTAAAATTAATTAGAAATTTTTCTGAATTTTTCTATTTAATTTTATTACAAATATTTTTAAGTACTTTCTTTTTTTATATATAAAACATGCCATTTTAAATTTAACAAGTAAATAAAATTTTAAAAGAAAATTATAAAATAAATATGTTAATATTTAAAAATAATGACTCATTGATTTTAGATAGACAATATTTTGGTCGTCCTAATTTTCACAAGTGATTGTGCCGGCTGTTACAATCATATTTTTTAAAAAAGATTTTTTGTATTTTTTTTAAAAAATTACCTTTTACATTTAATAAAATAAAGAGAAATATAGTGTAGTGTTTGAGCTTTTCGGATGCCTAAGGCAACACCCGTACAAGTGTTGGCATTGAGAGAAAAATTGCATCTAAGGCAACATGAAGGGCAACATCAGGCTATGATGTTGGCATATATCTGTTTTAATTGATTTTAGACATCTAAGGCAACATTTTTCGTGGCAACATCGTTTTCGAGTGTTGGTAAAGACCATATATGGTGTAGTGGACTTGAGCGATTTCTCGCAAATTTACGAGATTAAATAAAGCATTTGTAGAATTCTCATTTTTAAGAAAGCATAATATTTTAAAAGCATGCATTACTCTGAACGAAAGAGTACGATTAGTAGACTTGCCTTAGGTCCTAGCTAATAAGTACGCTTGACGATTCAGAGAGAACATTCCTTCGTATGTCCCACGTGTCCAATCCTCTGATTTGATCCTCTTTCGATTCGATGAACTTGCGATTGCCACCAGTCTGATTCACCACGATCGAGTCCGCACGTCGATTCAATAGTTAACACAATACGGTACTTTAGTCTTCGGAATAAACATACGTTCTACCAATGATAGTATGCACACTCTAACACGTTTAACTTAATCACAAATATTACTATAAAACACTTCCCGGTGTATACAGCACCTTACCACAATCAACACTTTAACCAACCATTTACACTTAATAACTTTATAACATCTAGGGTCTATGCCCGGCAAATCTTAAATCACAATTTCAATCTCAATTAGAAACCTTTGCACTCAAATTCTTTGATAACATAAATCATCACATTTGAACATATAAGATGTTAATGACCAAAAACTCAAGTCCATATTGCAAACTTAAACAAAACACTCAAATAGAGTTCCATGCTTTAACAATATTTAATAAATTAAACAAAATCAACACTTTAACATGAAACCTTTTTCTAACATCATCTCAAACGTTATATCTACCTAATGTAAAAGTTTTAGTTCGAAATGATCATTTTAACTAGGTCAAGTACCAACCTAAACTTAATAGAAAACAGTTTTGTAAATTCTACGCAACTTGCACTCTAACAATTATCATAAATCGGAAAACCATCATTTGAACTCAAAACCACTTTTATTACAAACCTGAACCTTATACATTTCTAACATAAAAATTTTGAATTGAAAATATCAGTTTGTCTAGTCTAGGTATAGACCCAAAGTTGGTTTAAAAACAGAGCTGTCGGTTTTGTAATACTCACACTCAAACATTTTTAGTAGATTGAAACATTAAGATTTTTGCATGATAATGTTTTGGGATTACCCTGAAACATCCCTCTGGCAACCATAAAAATTCAGCTTAAAACACAAAGTTTAAGTAGGTGAAATACAGCTCCAAAATCAATTACCCGAGAGATTACTCTATCTGCGCAGGTTTTACGAAAACGTTGATATCTCCTAAACCGCTAACTCAAATGACGCACCGTTTTCTCTTACACAAAATAGACTCCAAATAGAACAATTTTCATGAAAAGACCACTGCCCAGAAATAGAGTAAAACAGGACAGTTGCTGGAAAATTTCTGGACAACTAACTTGACACACAAAAATCCTTTTTACAAAAACTTACACACTCACATACTACATACATATATACATACACTTCCACAATTTCCAAGCTCCAACATATATACATTTATACTACCACTAAACTCATTTAAACCTAAATCAAGATACATATTTGAACTTATTTAAACCAAATAAAAACTTTATAAAAATCTGGAAATTTTGGAACTCATCACAAAATGACATGCAAGTTCATTTCTATACAAATCCACCAAGAACAATACATATAGAAGCTAACCTAAGTCAAACTAAAATTTATATAAATCTGAAAATTAATTAAAATTACTAAATCTTGACATGCAACTAGATTCCCTTCACAAGAGTCATCAACAACATCATTTAAACACTAACCCATATCATAAACATGACTTTCAAGATTTGAAAACTCAAAACCTTTCAACTAAGTTAGAATGCAATCTAATTTACCCACAATTACTACTTAACATACTTACATACATACAAAATCAACTACACCAAAACCCATATCAAGAATTTGAAATAAACTCCTTCAAAACTCACATGCAATGATTTATTCATACTCTAACACTAACAAGAGATGTTTATAACCATATAAAACCATTAAAACAATCCATGAGCTCACTTTGAGTTCATTGCCCATGGATGGGTTTGTCTTGGATGAGCCCAAAACTTATGGATCTAACATCAAGAACAATCCCCACAATCATATTCCACCATTGCATGTAAGAAAAGGGTTCAAGAACTCATACTAAATAATTCAGATTTTAAAAAGTAAATAAAACTCAAAGATATGGGTAGGAAAAAATAGAGGATTGAAAGAGGATCGTTTTGGTTACAAGAACACTAAGTTTGGTGAAGAACTCACCTAGATATGAGAGTTTGAAGCTTGAAGGAACTTGTGTTTTAATGGAGGTTGGGGAGGATGAACAGGGGAGAAAAAAAAAGAGTAGGGGCGGTGGAAAAATGAGAGAAACAAATGGGCTTGGGCTATTTATACTACTCTCACGATATGTCTAAAATATTTTGTCAATTAAATGCTTATAATTGAATCAAAAATCCAAGTTGTAAAATGTATGGAGTTAAAAATAAAATTTTTTGCATATATATTTAGAACACAAAATTACCTTTCCCTAGATATTTTTAAAATATTTTTGAGATCATTATTTAGGAAGATATGGATTTTACAAAAAATAGTCTTTATAAAGAAATATTCTTTGTAAAATCATATAAAAATCCATAAAGCCCAAAAATAATTAAACTCTCATTTTTATAACCAAGAGTATAAAATCAGAAACACATACGTACCAAAAATATATTTTTATGACTTGTAATTATTAAACTAGAGATTTTACAAGATAATTTATCTAAAAAGAAATTCATACTTTAAAAATCTCTTAAAATTATTAAAGCCCAAATAAAATAAATTTGCATTTTTAAAACGGTTCTAAATACTGAAGAAAATTATGAAAGAGATTTCATGATTTTTCGATGCTTCAAGAATTTTAGAAAAATTAAACAGCACTTAGAAATATCATTTTAAATGCATTAAAAATTCATACAAGCTCATTTAATCATACAAGTTCACATATAAGTCACATAGACATATCAACTTAATTCAGATAACTCACAGAATCACTTAGGCAGTTAAGTCACACTGTCTTAATTCATAAAACTTTTAATCAAATCCACTTAATCATACACAAACAACATTTAATCAGATAAATGCTCCACAATCGAAAATATTATAAAATAATATTTAACTATTCTCTTCTCTCAGCACACCTATCGTCAACGTAAAATAATATTAAAAATTTTATTTTGAAAATTCGGGTTGTTACAATCTTCCCTCCTTAACAGGATTCCATCCCAGGAATCCGCAGAAGAAAGAACGGGGTTCTAAGACGCACCGCTTCCCTCCGACTGAAATTCCCAAGGCCTACGAAAATCCCCGCAACTTCTGTAACATCCCCAAATTCGGGGTCAGGGATTTGGTCGTCACGCGGAAATTCTCATTAACGATTCACCTGTTTAACAACATTAATCCATCTGTAATCATTGAATAACTGAAATACATCATTGCGACCCCAACTACCAAGCATCTTATAGGTTATAGGGCTAGAAACAAGAACTAAAGTCTTTACATTACTCACTTCATTACATCCTTTGAATCAAATTACACCGTGTCTTACAAATCTTATCTCGCTAGTATAGCTTCGTTGAGAAGTATACCAGCAACTAGTTTTACTCTATACAATGTGATATATATTACACATTAATAAACCTAAATGTAACTTACTCCAGCTATAGATGTTCTGGATCCTGTCTTCTTCATAAGGGTAGTCTGCCTGCTTCTTCCGAGCTATGCAGATAATCCTCATCCGTTTACCTCTTTCTGAAAGGCTAGTATATAAAACAAACAAGTATAAGCGAAAGAATTGCTCAGCAAGTGGTTAATAAAGTTCACAAAATATCCCATCATATACTTGGGGTTTTCGAAATACCACAGGTACTTACTATCAACCATGAAATATTTGTACCCAAAAATCTCAATAGGGAAAGTATAATGATTAAAATAATCATTAAATGAACAAGATAAGTTCATAATCACATTAATAACCTTTCCGTTAAAATATCTGCTATTAAAAGAAGATAAACAGAAAATCAATATATGTATATCATCTTTCATAATATATCTGTAATCTTTATCAAGCGTGAGATGAACAAGTTTTCAATATGATTTGAATGATAAGGAAAATCAATATCATCTTTTGAAATCAACCTCTACTTTGAAATGAACAAGTTCCAGTATATTATAAAAGGATGAGGTTCAAAGTAGACCAATATAACCTTTTCGACTCTGCCAACACTTACCAGTCACCCAGCCCGTAGATTTTCGATGGGGTGTTCTCGATAATGTTGCAGAAAATATCCAAATTGGATGATGAACTAATACTGGAGTATCTCGCGCCAGATGTCACAACCTTACGAAGAACTGACGGATTTACTTGTCTACCGCCCTCTTGATCTCCCGCCAACGGTTGGGCATAGTCGGGACCGGCGCAACTCGGACCCCTTTTAATAATGATGGACCGTCCCACGGCCTCTTACACGATTATCAGTGATGGACTGATTCACAGCCTCATACACACATACTCCTAGTTCGAGTAAAATCCATGACTCTGAAACGTAAAGTTCGTCCTCCTTTTCCCCGAGTAATAACTCGTTGATACAACTCCACAAAGTAGTTGTATCTAATTGGAAAGGAAAATTTACCAATATTTCCCGAGCAGTAGCTCGTTAATGGATTAACACTTGTTACAGCAATCCTACTCCTCGAGTGTTGAGGAAGTAGCCAGAGTCCCCTGACTCATAATATCTGGGCTCAAAATAAGATCTCGACATTTTTCGTGACTCAGAAGTCAGGTAAAATAGAATTTCTCAAATAGGGTTTCCCAGTTTTGAAGGAAAGCGACGCCATTGCAGGCTAGGAGTTGATTTAAGATCATCAGGGAAACCTTACAATAATTTTGGAAAATCGTTGTTAAGCAACATAGATTAGGTGCTCAACGTTATTTAGGGAAAACCCAGAAGATCGAAAGTATTCAAGATACTTTCACCATATCTCAGAGATATACTTCATGATTATTGAAGTCAAATATGCTTTTAAGTAATCTGAGTTATTCACTATATTCTTGAAAGTATTAATTAAATATTCCAATAATATTTATTAATCATATCTGCGTAAACAATATTTTTAAATAAAATAATCACAACTAAATCTTGAAATGAATATTCAAAAATAAAATTTAGTAATTAGATAATTATTAATGATTATTGGAAACCCTTAAATGAATATCCGAAATAATAATCATTACCTTTAAATGAATATTCGAAATAATAGTCATCAATTAAATAGCCCTTAATAATAATGATAAAGTATTTAAATGAATATCCAAAATAATATTCATTAACTTTAAATGAATATTCGAAATAATGTTCGTCAAATAGACAACCCTTATTAATAATAAGGAAAACTTTAAATGAATATTTAGAATAATATTCATTAAGTAAATAGTCATCTAAAGATAACTAGAAACCTTTAAATGAAAATCCGAATTAAGATTCATTTAAATAAATAACTCACGTGTGATTATGAAATAATACTTTTAAATAAATATTTGAAACGATATTTTCCATGTAATTATAATCCTCGAGTATTATTTACTAAATAAATAATACTCAGAAAATAATTGTAATACGTATACGATATACTGCCTCGCGGTTCGTAACAAATTAGTCGAAAAACATGCCCTATTCTATGGGCTATCATAAACCCGGCTTATAGCTACTAGATCACCTCTAGTCTATAAGTCGTCTAATTAAAAATCACACTTCAAGTTTGGCAATATATTAAGTCAAAACAACTACGCATATACCTTGCATCGTATATCGTAAAATATTCAATAATACTCTTAATGAAATAATATTCGATTAATATTCTCAAGTGAGATAATACTCAAATAACAATCCTTGAATATTTACCAGGTAATAAATACTTCTTGAAATTATAATAATAATACTGGATAATATTCCTCAAAATACATAGTACTTTGTCGCTGGAATCCCTTCGGGTTTCCACGACTATTTGCATATATCCAAATACCGACTCCCGGTCTAGAGTCGAACACAATAAGTATGCTCATATACTTAGAGCTACAAGATCCACCGGTTCATAATTACTCATCTCAAAACTTATATGCGAATCAGAAAGCCAACTATATATATATGGCAATATAAGCAGTAATTGCAAAACTGTATAACACAACACATGGCAAAACAGGATTATCGAACCAATACTACAAAGTATGGTTTAGAACACTTGCCTGGTAATCGAGATATGATAGGGCTCGCGACGATGTCGGTCCATCTAGACAAGGTCAACGAAAACGCATAATTAATCCACTTGTAACTCAATTCTTAAAAACACGCAAGCGAAACACAACCAAGGCATTACTGGCTCGTTATAGGCTTATACTATGTTCATGTTGGTCGTCAAATACTTACATTATAAGTTTGGTTCAAAATCCATCCGCAATTCCAAGTTATGCTTAACCATTTAGAACGTTGGTTTCTAAGTCTCGTTTTCAGTGGTTTTCACTTACGCGACCTCGACTTAAACTTTTCTATAAAATCAACCATTTACTCTTTTGAGGTGATTCCTTCGAATACATTCCCCTTACTATGTCTAGTATTTAATAAACTTGATTCGCCACCAAAAATGTTTCATTAAGGGGTTCAATTGAAGTCATAAACTTAGCACTTACGCGATCGCACCACTTTTACGAATTTCGCGATATCTCCTAAAACGTAAATCAGTTTCACATGAACTTTATATCAAAACGAAGCTTATGACATGAGCTAACTTATCATGTCAAAATATGAATCTGGGCAGTGAGTTAAAGCTACTGTCAAACACGATTTCTTAAGATTAACGAAAATTCTGCATTACGACGGCTATAAATCGAATAATCCAAAAATCTAAATACTCCAACTATCGTACCATCCATTCCAAACCACCCAAACATGTTATTTATCTTTAAACTAAGGTCAAGAACTGCCTTAACATCCATGGAACCACTTTTAACAATTATCAAAGCCCACTCATAACACTAATGCTCTAAACATGCATCAAATCTTTATAACTCATCTAATTCATCAAAACTCAAACTAAGAGCTAGGGTTTCAAAGAGGATTACCTTCCTTGATGTTTGTATGAACTTTACAAGCCTTGATTAGCCCTCAAATAGCATTAGACAAGCTTAGATCATCAAGAGAAATCAAGAAAATCAAGTTAGTAATTCAGAGTCCCTAAAACCGAACTGAAAGATCATGAAAAACGAGGCCCTTACCAATCTTTTCTGAACGAGGCTTCTAAAGGAAAGTTGTAGAGAATCTTAACAGATTTCTAACCATATAAAGAACACAAAATTTCATTGAGTAATGAAGTCTCTAGGCCCATTTTATTGGTTTTGTTCTTGTTTCTATGTTTTGTTTTTGTGTTTTGGTGTATAATGATATAATGCATGTATTTTATGTATATAACTTGGATGCATCTCCTCCTTTTATGTTGTCAATCATCCATTGGTCCTAGTGTTGGCTTCTTATTGGTCCATGTGTTGGCACCACATTAAACAACTCCATTTTTGGCAAAGTGCAAGTACACCACTTAGCTTGTAGTTGACTTCCAAGTATGTCACTTGTATCTTTTATTTTTCCATCAATTGCACATGTTTGTCTCTTGGTCATTTATTCATTTCTTTGTCCGGTTATTGCTCAATTTCGTTGATCGTTCGATGGAATATCTCAAGGATTACTAGTTATGATTTTACCGAAAACTTTCTTAATAACTATACTAATATTCTTAATCCTCTTTTATGATCCTTGAATTTAAATCCCTTAAATCTCATTAATAAATCCTTCCTTGGACTCTTGATATACCATATCCTTAATCAATGATTCGTTCGCTCAATCGCTTAATCTCGTTATAAAGTCTCAGCGGTTTCTAGAACGTTCGTTCCACTGTCTCAGTGGTTTACGTTCTAAATCCTCAAATCAAATATAATAAAATCCTAACATATTAAATCCTTACTTCCTCAAATTTAATATCTCATTTCTTGAATATAATAATATATAATTCACTACCCGGTCAAATATTACACCGAAATACAAATTGGAATTTCTGAATTCCGATCGTCTTTGCATACACTTATTTGCTCTGTAGATCACTAATATGACTTCAGAATATCCATCCTATGTCTCGTACATAGATGACATGAAATTTTTTCTTAATCCTCAAAATCACTATTCATCCACCAAAATCACTATTCACGCATGACAAACATTATTCACGTATATACTTATTCTTAATAAGAAAAGTTTTAATTCTACCGAAAAAATCTGGGTTCTTACAGTCTCCCCTCCTTAAAAGGATTCCGTCCCGGAATCAGTTTAGGAATCACTGGGGTTACTCCTTCTTTATTTCACTCTTTCAACTTCCAGGTGGATTTTTCCACATCTTGATTTTCTCACAATTCCTTATTAGTTTGAAAACCTTGTTCCTTACACTTGCTCATTTCTTTTCATGATTTCCACATGAATATCTTTAGCATCGCGCCTCTCCAATCTTATATTCTCTATCTTGTTTGCGCAGAAATAAACCAATATAAAGCGGTACTATCTCCATCTATCTAGGGTTTTCACTAGTCGTTTACTGGTAAAATCTTTTGTCTCTTACTCTTTTAACTGTCTGAATGCATACACACTTACTCTACGGTGCTGTATCAACACACAATCTAAACCTTTATGAGATGCATCATTATATATCACAAAGTCTTCCTTATCATCTGGTAGGGCCAACACTGGGCTGACACCAACCTCTTTTTCAATTCTTGCAAACTCTCCTCACACTTAGGAGTCCATTCCAACTTCTCAGTCTTTCTCGTAAATCGTGTCAACGGTGCTGCTATCTTATCAAGGTCATGCACGAATTTCCTATAATATCCTGTCAGGTCTATAAAACTTCGCACCTTTGTGGGTGTAGTTGGTCTCTCCCAATTGAAACAACTTCTATTTTAGCGGGATCCATTAATACTCCCTTGATAATAGCCACACGTCTTAGAAATTGGGCTTCATTAAACCAGAATTCACACTTTGAGAATTTGGCATGCAACTGCTCTTCTCATAATAACTCTAAAACAATTCTTATATGCTCGTCCTCTGGATGTATCAAGACGTCATCAATAAATACAATAACGAGTTTATCTAAATATTTCTTGAACACTTGATTCACTAAATCCATAAAAACTACGGGTGCATTAATCACCCAAATGACATTGCTAAAATCTCATAGTGTCTATACCTATTGCGAACGCAGTATTGGGTATATCCTCGGGTTTAATCTTTAACTGGTGGCATCCAGTTCTCAATTCAATCTCGGAAAATACATATCACCTCTTAGCTGGTTTAACAAATTGTTTCTCCTCGGTAGTAGGTCTTTACTCTTTTTGATAAACTTGTTCCATGGTCTAGCGGTCAGGACATCAGACTCTGAATCTGGTAACCCGATCGTTAGTCGATATACACTTTCATTATACCATATTTATCTCACAACCAACACCGAGGCTCCCCACGGTGATGCACTGGGTCTTATCATACTCTTGCCCAGCATTCTTGTTACTGATTCGCTATTCTTTCCTTTCTACTGGGGTTAATCCGTTAACGATTTCCCTTTCTCGGTCCGGTGGTAATCTGGGTAGATTTTCTGGACTACATTATCAAACTTGTCAATCATTGGGTTCCTTAACCCCTTTACTCTCAACACTTATTCTGCAAAACCAGAGCTAGTGTCCATTCGTACATAACCTTTCCATAATCCTAATTTAACTATGGTGTTTCTATCGAGCACCGATGTCGTTGAAGTTTCACATTATATCGTCATTTCTTACAAAATGTGGTTCGACCAACTTTCCATTTGCATGACCTCCTTAAAAGAAGAGTGAACTGATTCCATCGATATGTCACTGGTATACTAATCGTTTTGGGACTCACTCTTGTCATCGGCGATTCTATTGCGAATCTAATCTGTTTTAACGAATTTCGCTTACCTGACCTGGTTGGCACCCCCTTGGATTTCATTAAAGATAACAAGGATCATGGAGCTTTGAAAAGATAGTTGCCATATCAAGACAAATGTCACACAATAGTGATCATGAGATTATGAATTTTAAAGCAAATCTTATTTGAGATAAGAAAATTTACCAAGAGATCAATATGATCAAAAGAACTAACGTTGTGTGCCTTAGTTAAGGCATTACTAAAGGTAATTAGCCCTCTTGTATTTCACAAAACACAAGTGATGGTGTCCCATCAGACTTCTATCACATAGACAGATAGTCCTTGTGGCCCCTATAAGAATAGGGTTGTTCGTCTCAGTGGAAGATGAGAAATAGGAGTCAACTTGAACTCAAGTTAATAAATTATCGTCTTTCGACAAATAATTCTCAAGGGGACACCTTGGAGAAAAGTCTAAGGTGTGATTCTAAAAGTAAGGAATATCCAAAAAGATACTGGTATATATCACAAGCAAGTGGTGTTGTATCACCATAAGATTATTCACTATTGAAGGAAAGTGAAAGTTTAAATAACATCAATAGACATGCTTCAGATCCTGAAAGTAGGTATCATGACAGCCTCTGTCACAATTGAAACCAAGCACGGGTAAACACAAGTATGGCAATATAGCTTAGAAGAGAAATTATATCCTTCCTAAGAAATTCTCTCTTGGAGGATATCATATAATTCATAAATTGGGGAGGTAATCAAACCGATTTACAAATGGGGAAGTTACTGCCAACGTCTCTATGGATGCCTTATATGTCGGTTCATCTGGCGGATAATCGTTTGATTCTAAAGTTTTCTTCTATATGCACACCTTAGAGTGCTCGATAACTTACGCCATTATCGACTCGTACTAGTCACCACAGTCTCAACCATCAGCATTTACAATCGTAGAGAGTTATACCCAAATTGGTGCAATCATCTCAAGCAACGTTCCATTCCACACAAAGACTTCGATATAGGTTTTGCCTACGGTAATGGCGAATAATATCCTTCGAATAAGCGGTATTCCGGAAGATCGTTAGAAAATACATGCTTAAATCCGGTATCTATTTCAATCATCTTTATATCCTATATTCCTTTTTCCTATATCAATCCCGTGTGCCACATAAGCTTAACACTTTTGGCATGATAACCTTTTCATTTAAGTCGATCCCGGAGCTGCTTAGTCCGTCCTGGTCCTTAATTATTTTTCGTCTTTACCGTCCAATCTCAACTTCATCATTTTATCTCTACAATCCATTTTAACAATCCGGGTCTGTCCACCAACCCATATGGCGGTTACCTTAACCAATCGACCAAGTTTGCTCTAGTTTCCACTTTCTTTGGCGACATTCTCTGATAATCAAAAAGACAAGGTTTGCCAAAAATTTGTCGAATCTCTTCCTAATATCAGGGAAATTTGGTCAGTCGATTTATCCACTTTTAATACTAGGAAATCAATTTCGAAACCTGAAGAACAATTCTATGAACATCCAAACAGGTAGAATCGTAAGCAGTCATAATAACGGAATAATCGACATAAAGTTGGAGGTTTAACCACTAGAAAGGAACCAAATATACACCTCCCATAGAAGGGAAAACCAAAGTTTCACACAGAACATGCCACATTTTCCTGATACATATACGTCCGAGTAGTCTATATTACCAACAGTCAGTTTCCTTAACCCCCCACTTAAAGGGAACATTACTTTATAACTAGTCATTCATCAAAACCGGCAGTACCCGGATCTGACTCCGTCTTCTCAGTTCTATCCTCGTAATTTCTTCCTCGGTCGTCAGCCGGGTCCTCTACTCATTTGTCCTTGTATTTATTCCAATCAAATCAACAGCCAAGTTCCCAACGATCCAGTCGTGGGCAACAGTTGATACCACCTATATCTCATCTATTCTTAAAACTCTACTCCATTCACTTCATCATATCTCCTGATGAATCATAATTGACTCCAAATTCTTGTCTTGTCACTTAATCACTCTCTAAGGACTCTTTCGGTCCTCAAGTAAACATATCACATCTTTATCAATCGGCTCATTCTCTACAATATTATTCCCTTGACCTTCCATGAGGTCCTCCTCTAGATCCTCCTCTATCGGGCCAGCGTCCATCTCAAGGAGCGCATCATTATGTGTCTGCTCGTAGGCCTCGGTGTCTGGCATATTCGGTATCTCAACCCTCTCTACCACAATATCCGATATCAACTTTCTATCCTTCATCATCATTTTAAAAATTTCCTATAGTTCGGGGAATACATAACTGCATCCATGAATCCCCTCAAATCATCTTAAATTCATGTCTCGGGCGATCTATGCCCCTGCCGACCAATACTTGTCACTGAGCATTCTTTGGTAGATATTCATCACCACAAGAAGCGAGGTCTACATCATCATATTCTTCAACGTAGCATTCACACCTTAACTTAACAGTTGGTACTATATCCAATAGCCCAACACGAACTCTACATGAGTTCTAACGTTCTCACATAACTATACACACTCCTACTCACTCTCGTTTTTAGTTTACTATAACCTAAGCTCTGATACCATTTCTGTAATATCCCCAAATCCGGGGTCAGGGATTTGGTCGTCACGCGGAAATTCTCATTAACGATTCACCTGTTTAACAACATTAATCCATCTGTAATCATTGAATAACTGAAATACATCATTGCGACCCCAACTACCAAGCATCTTATAGGTTATAGGGCTAGAAACAAGAACTAAAGTCTTTACATTACTCACTTCATTACATCCTTTGAATCAAATTACACCGTGTCTTACAAATCTTATCCCGCTAGTATAGCTTCGTTGAGAAGTATACCAGCAACTAGTTTTACTCTATACAATGTGATATATATTACACATTAATAAACCTACATGTAACTTACTCCATTTATAGATGTTCTGGATCCTGTCATCTTTATAAGGGTAGTCTGCCTGCTTCTTCCGAGCTATGCAGATAATCCTCATCCGTTTACCTCTTTCTGAAAGGCTAGTATATAAAACAAACAAGTATGAGCGAAAGAATTGCTCAGCAAGTGGTTAATAAAGTTCACAAAATATCCCATCATATACTTGGGGTTTTCGAAATACCACAGGTACTTACTATCAACCATGAAATATCTGTACCCAAAAATCTCAATAGGGAAAGTATAATGATTAAAATAATCATTAAATGAACAAGATAAGTTCATAATCACATTAATAACCTTTCCGTCAAAATATCTGCTATTAAAAGAAGATAAACAGAAAACCAATATATGTATATCATCTTTCATAATATATCTGTAATCTTTATCAAGTGTGAGATGAACAAGTTTTCAATATGATTTGAATGATAAGGAAAATCAATATCATCTTTTGAAATCAACCTCTACTTTGAAATGAACAAGTTCCAGTATATTATAAAAGGATGAGGTTCAAAGTAGACCAATATAACCTTTTCGACTCTGCCAACACTTACCAGTCACCCAGCCCGTAGCTTTTTGATGGGGTGTTCTCGATAATGTTGCAGAAAATATCCAAATTGGATGATGAACTAATACTGGAGTATCTCGCGCTAGATGTCACAACCTTACGATGATCAGTCATAAGTTGTGCATCTCCAAATTTTGTTTCTCTACATTTAGATGGAAGAACTGACGGATTTACTTGTCTACCGCCCTCTTGATCTCCCGCCAACGGTTGGGCATAGTCGGGATCGGCGCAACTCGGACCCCTTTTAATAATGATGGACCGTCCCACGGCCTCTTACACGATTATCAGTGATGGACTGATTCACAGCCTCATACACACATACTCCTAGTTCGAGTAAAATCCATGACTCTGAAACGTAAAGTTCGTCCTCCTTTTCCCCGAGTAATAACTCGTTGATACAACTCCACAAAGTAGTTGTATCTAATTGGAAAGGAAAATTTACCAATATTTCCCGAGCAGTAGCTCGTTAATGGATTAACACTTGTTACATCAATCCTACTCCTCGAGTGTTGAGGAAGTAGCCAGAGTCCCCTGACTCATAATAACTGGGCTCAAAATAAGATCTCGACATTTTTCGTGACTCAGAAGTCAGGTAAAATAGAATTTCTCAAATAGGGTTTCCCAGTTTTGAAGGAAAGCGACGCCATTGCAGGCTAGGAGTTGATTTAAGATCATCAGGGAAACCTTACAATAATTTTGGAAAATCGTTGTTAAGCAACATAGATTAGGTGCTCAACGTTATTTAGGGAAAACCCAGAAGATCGAAAGTATTCAAGATACTTTCACCATATCTCAGAGATATACTTCATGATTATTGAAGTCAAATATGCTTTTAAGTAATCTGAGTTATTCACTATATTCTTGAAAGTATTAATTAAATATTCCAATAATATTTATTAATCATATCTGCGTAAACAATATTTTTAAATAAAATAATCACAACTAAATCTTGAAATGAATATTCAAAAATAAAATTTAGTAATTAGATAATTATTAATGATTATTGGAAACCCTTAAATGAATATCCGAAATAATAATCATTACCTTTAAATGAATATTCGAAATAATAGTCATCAATTAAATAGCCCTTAATAATAATGATAAAGTATTTAAATGAATATCCAAAATAATATTCATTAACTTTAAATGAATATTCGAAATAATGTTCGTCAAATAGACAACCCTTATTAATAATAAGGAAAACTTTAAATGAATATTTAGAATAATATTCATTAAGTAAATAGTCATCTAAAGATAACTAGAAACCTTTAAATGAAAATCCGAATTAAGATTCATTTAAATAAATAACTCACGTGTGATTATGAAATAATACTTTTAAATAAATATTTGAAACGATCTTTTCCATGTAATTATAATCCTCGAGTATTATTTACTAAATAAATAATACTCAGAAAATAATTGTAATACGTATACGATATACCGCCTCGCGGTTCGTAACAAATTAGTCGAAAAACATGCCCTATTCTATGGGCTATCATAAACCCGGCTTATAGCTACTAGATCACCTCTAGTCTATAAGTCATCTAATTAAAAATCACACTTCAAGTTTGGCAATATATTAAGTCAAAACAACTACGCATATACCTTGCATCGTATATCGTAAAATATTCAATAATACTCTTAATGAAATAATATTCGATTAATATTCTCAAGTGAGATAATACTCAAATAACAATCCTTGAATATTTACCAGGTAATAAATACTTCTTGAAATTATAATAATAATACTGGATAATATTCCTCAAAATACATAGTACTTTGTCGCTGGAATCCCTTCGGGTTTCCATGACTATTTGCATATATCCAAATACCGACTCCCGGTCTAGAGTCGAACACAATAAGTATGCTCATATACTTAGAGCTACAAGATCCACCGGTTCATAATTACTCATCTCAAAACTTATATGCGAATCAGAAAGCCAACTATATATATATGACAGTATAAGCAGTAACTGCAAAACTGTATAACACAACACATGGCAAAACAGGATTATCGAACCAATACTACAAAGTATGGTTTAGAACACTTGCCTGGTACTCGAGATACGATAGGGCTCGCGACGATGTCGGTCCATCTAGACAAGGTCAAAGAAAACACATAATTAATCCACTTGTAACTCAATTCTTAAACACGCAAGCGAAACACAACCAAGGCATTACTGGCTCGTTATAGGCTCATACTATGTTCATGTTGGTCGTCAAATACTTACATTATAAGTTTGGTTCAAAATCCATCCGCAATTCCAAGTTATGCTTAACCATTTAGAACGTTGGTTTCTAAGTCTCGTTTTCAGTGGTTTTCACTTACGCGACCTCGACTTCAACTTTTCTATAAAATCAACCATTTACTCTTTTGAGGTGATTCCTTCGCATACATTCACCTTACTATGTATAGTATTTAATAAACTTGATTCGTCACCAAAACTGTTTCATTAAGGGGTTCAATTGAAGTCATACACTTAGCACTTACGCGATCGCACCACTTTTACGAATTTCGCGATATCTCCTAAAACGTAAATCAGTTTCACATGAACTTTATATCAAAACGAAGCTTATGACATGAGCTAACTTATCATGTCAAAATATGAAACTGGGCAGTGAGTTAAAGCTACTTTCAAACACGATTTCTTAAGGTTAACGAAAATTCGGCATTACGACGGCTATAAATCGAATAATCCAAAAATCTAAATACTCCAACTATCGTACCATCCATTCCAAACCACCCAAACATGTTATTTATCTTTAAACTAAGGTCAAGAACTGCCTTAACATCCATGGAACCACTTTTAACAATTATCAAAGCCCACTCATAACACTAATGCTCTAAACATGCATCAAATCTTTATAACTCATCTAATTCATCAAAACTCAAACTAAGAGCTAGGGTTTCAAAAGAGGATTACCTTCCTTGATGTTTGTATGACCTTTAAAAGCCTTGATTAGCCCTCAAATAGCCTTAGACAAGCTTAGATCATCAAGAGAAATCAAGAAAATCAAGTTAGTAATTCGGAGTCCCTAAAACCGAACTGAAAGATCATGAAAAACGAGGCCCTTACCGATCTTTTCTGAACGAGGCTTCTAAAGGAAAGTTGCATAGAATCTTAACAGCGTTCTAACCATATAAAGAACACAAAATTTCATTGAGTAATGAAGTCTCTAGGCCCGTTTTATTGGTTTTGTTCTTGTTTCTATGTTTTGTTTTTGTGTTTTGGTGTATAATGATATAATGCATGTATTTTATGTATATAACTTGGATGCATCTCCTCCTTTTATGTTGTCAATCATCCATTGGTCCTAGTGTTGGCTTCTTATTGGTCCATGTGTTGGCACCACATTAAACAACTCCATTTTTGGCAAAGTGCAAGTACACCACTTAGCTTGTAGTTGACTTCCAAGTATGTCACTTGTATCTTTTATTTTTCCATCAATTGCACATGTTTGTCTCTTGGTCATTTATTCATTTCTTTGTCCGGTTATTGCTCAATTTCGTTGATCGTTCGATGGAATATCTCAAGGATTACTAGTTATGATTTTACCGAAAACTTTCTTAATAACTATACTAATATTCTCAATCCTCTTTTATGATCCTTGAATTTAAATCCCTTAAATCTCATTAATAAATCCTTCCTTGGACTCTTGATATACCATATCCTTAATCAATGATTCGTTCGCTCAATCGCTTAATCTCGTTATAAAGTCTCAGCGGTTTCTAGAACGTTCGTTCCACTGTCTCAGTGGTTTACGTTCTAAATCCTCAAATCAAATATAATAAAATCCTAACATATTAAATCCTTACTTCCTCAAATTTAATATCTCATTTCTTGAATATAATAATATATAATTCACTACCCGGTCAAATATTACACCGAAATACAAATTGGAATTTCTGAATTTCGATCGTCTTTGCATACACTTATTTGCTCTGTAGATCACTAATATGACTTCAGAATATCCATCCTATGTCTCGTACATAGATGACATGAATTTTTTTCTTAATCCTCAAAATCACTATTCATCCACCAAAATCACTATTCACGCATGACAAACACTATTCACGTATATACTTATTCTTAATAAGAAAAGTTTTAATTCTACCGAAAAAATCTGGTTTCTTACAACTTCGCTATCTGACGACTCAGACGATTTGGTACACACATCTCCAGTTCTTCATATCCATAGTGCTTCGGGTTAAACTTGTGAAAAGAATATCGAGAAGTCCCTAATCGCCACGATTCCACTTTCAACGTACAATGTCGATCGAGGAACCTAACAATCGGAAGATCTCGATTTATTTCTTATTCAAATGTTTACCGAGCAACAACGCTAGAACACGAACACCATGTCGCCATTCGTTAAGACACAAAAGAATAATGAAAACAACTGAATCGATGGAATCCTTGAATAAAAGAGATTCCTTATCAATCTGAATGTCACACAATGTGATCATGATTAAAAAGCTTTATATAACCATCAAAGGTTACAAAAAAATAACTGAGAGATCAATATGATCCAAGAAACTCAATGTTGCGTGTCTTAGTTAAGACATTACTAAAGGTAATCAGCCTTCTTGTATTGCACAACACACAAGTGATGACGTCCCATCCAACTTCTATCACACAGGTAGATAGTCATTGTGTCCCCTATATATTAGGTTGTTTGTCTCAGTTAGAGTAAGGAATTTTGAAAAGAAATTTTTGGTTAAACAAATAAATATCATCTTACAACAAGAAACTTTCCAACGCACACCTTGGATAAAACTAAGCAAATTCCAAAGGTGTTAATCCCGAAAGAAAGATTTAACGGGAGAGGATACTAGCACATGACGAGCATGTAGTGCTGTACCACGAATAAATTTTATCCACCACTAGAAAAATTAGGGCGGAAGTTCACTTTGAACAAACCTATCAGGGTCTCAGAAAAACCTGAAAAATAGGTATCATGACAGCCTCTAACACAATCGAAACCCAACATTCGGGTGAACACAAAGTTTAAAAGAACTATATCTTAAAAGACGGAATATATCTTCTAACAAAACCCCCATTGAAGGAGTATCAAATAAATTATAGATGAAAAAGAATATTTCCCCGATCTCCACAGATGCATCCTCTGTTGGCTCCTCTGACGAACGCTTGATCAATTCTAAACTCTCTTCGCAATGTCTTAAGATACACGATACCCTACGCCGATAACAACTCATAGTAGTCTCTAAAGACTCTAATGTATCCTAAGGTAGAATCCTAATCTCAACTTACTCATTGGAACTATATCCGATAGTCCAACACAAACTCTATGTGAGTTTAGACACCCTCACATAACTATATATACCTTAGCTCTGATACCAACTGTAACGCCCCCAAATCCGGGGTCAGGGATATGGGTCGCTACTGCGGAAACCTTAATTATCAAATAATCACCTGCCAATATTTAATCTAAAACATGACATCCGACCTCAACCTAACAAGATCTTTTCAGGTTATAGACTAGAAAACAAGAAATCCAAAACATAATAAAATTAACTTCTTTTATTAACTCACAACTCTTAGTACAACAATCTCTTATACAATCTTATGCTGTTATTATCACCTTGATATAAGGTATACAACAGCCACAATAATCTAATACACAAATAGTACAACACAAGTAATAAATACATTACCAGTCTAACTATACATCTAATAGACTATTCCGAATGACAGAATTGCTCTGAGCCAAACCTCAACTCGATCCATGACTTGCCCTGCTTCGAGCTAACTAAGTCAATCGCATCAACTATCTATCTCTGTAAAATAAGATTTAAAACAAAATCAAGAATGAGCGAAAGAGGCGCTCAGCAAGTATATAATAGTGTATACTAAGATAATTTTAGTATCATTTTACAGAAAATACTAGTGCTATCAAAATTGCAGAAAATCCAGTTCAACATTCAAGGACTAAGCACATTGATGTCAGATATCATTTTATTAGAGAACATTTTGAGAATGGTACTGTGGAACTTCATTTTGTTCATACTGACAAACAGCTTGTAGATATTCTAACTAAACCACTTGATAAGGCTACATTCATTAGGTTGGTAAGTGAGTTAGGAATGTTAAATTTCTAGATCTTTAAATATCTGCAAAAGTAGCAAGGTATGTTGTTTTCAACTTATAGACTTGATATTCTTGTCAGGATCTATACTTAATTGATAATTGCTTAAGCTGTAACATTTTACTTTGATAAATTTCAGTATGATAGACTTATTGTTAATTATCAGGATCAGGATTGCTATCAGTATGCTGACGTCATCAGGATTTTATAATCAGTATCAGGATTGTGAAATTTGTGTGTCTTATTCAAATCCTGAAGTTTATTCTATGTAGTGATCTAATTCTGAGTTATGTTAAGTTTATGCTAGCAAGCTTTAATTCATTCATACTGATAGTTTATATTGTCTTTTAGATCAGTCAATAAACAACAATAGGCAAGTAGATAATAAGAAAGCTTGTATTTTCATTAATTGAAAGCATTTAATACATGGAAATAAAATACAAACATCTTTTTGACTAACTTCTACTGATAACCCTATTCTTGTCTAAATTTGTTGCTGTTTTTAGTCTTCAAAGATCGACTTCAGGACAAGGAGCATCTCAAGAGTCACTCTACTCCTGGATTCCTTGTCTGGGCGACTTGAATGAGAGCAGCAGACTCAACTCCATGTTTATTGAGGAGAATGAATAGCATCTCCATCAAAATCAATCTCAGACTCTCGGCCAAATTCTTCATCCTCAAGTTTTGAGGAGGTTAGAGGGAGATTGTATCCAACAGATGGATGTTCTAAGAGAAGGTTCTGGACATTATTTGGATCTACTCCAATCATGTCTAATTCGATGAGAAAAGTCATCTCTTCAAAGAGATAAACTATGAATCTTTGGTAATGAACAATCTGTTCATCATCTGTGAGGAATCAGAAGATTGGGTTAAAGGTCATTGTGTTTTGTGGAAGCTCTGTGTTTACAGAGAGTTTTTGTGTGTTTGTGGAGTAAAGAAAAGGAAAAGACATCAGGTGTTTATAAAGGAAAAAGTGAGAAGCTGAACAGTCATATAAGTATTCAATGTATCGGCGTATATATCTATGCATATGACTGGCCCTCTCATATTTCCAAGATATTTTGACAATCTAACAAAATATTTTTGCTTGGATTATTGATGTTCTTTTCAGGATAATTTTTGAAATTGCCATGTGGAACTCCATTTAATCTCTAGAATCAGGATGATAGTGATCAGGAAGATAAGAAAAATTTCATCAGGATTGGTGATTATTTTTATTTTTATCACATTAAGAGTTGTGATTATCTTGGTGAAAAAGGTCACATTAGGAAAACGAAGCTGATCAGTATTGATTTTATCTTGATTATACCCTGATTTATTTTATTGAAATCAATTTTGGATTTTATTTTCCAAAAATCATGGGTAAACTGCATTTTTCAGGGATTGACACGTGTCAACGTGGGTTAGTGGGTCTGAAGGATTTTTGAATATATCTTTATTTTGAGACTCTGATTGTTTATTGCTAACTTCTAATTCAAATTTCCAAAGGCAAAAACATTCATTTAAGTTCTCAAAATCTCTAATCAAATTCAAGATTTCTCAAGTTCTTTTCAGATCAAAAATGGCAGCTCAAAGAAAACTACCCAAATCAGTAGCTTTCAAGTTTGGTGACTTTGATTTTATGACTAACAATCATGTTGCAGCCATCACCAGCAAGAAAGTGTATCAGCTAATTTTCATCCTGTGATGGATTTTATGGCTATTGGACCTTTGCGTTATGCATTGGCAGCATCTCCAGAGATAAATCAAGCTGCTGTTTCACAAGCTTGGGAGAATGCTGATGTAATTGATTCTACTCAGAGTCAATCAGGTAAGATTGCTCTACATTTAGGACAAGATACTTATGACATTACTGAATCCGTTGTTAATTCAGTACTTCACTTACCTGTTAATGTGAATTATGCAAGTGAACCATCTGATGATGATGTAAGAACTATGTTGTATGCATTAGGTTATAGTGGACCTCTAGACAACATGAGCTAGTTAAATAGATCTTTTCTTAGAAAAGAATGGTCTTTCTTCTTTGATCAAATTGCTAAATGTTTTACTGGTAAATGTAGTTCTTTTCAGCAAATTACTTCTGTTACATCACATAATGCTTATAGTTTGCTTTATGACAGAGTAATTAACATTCATCACATTATCTTAAATCAGATGTGTATTAAACTTGGGTCAAGAGATCAAGACAGGAAAATGGTTTATTATCATAGATTTATGCAAATGTTTATTAACCATTTTATTCCTGATGTTGAAGCTAGATTTGGTAGAGAATATTGTATTTCTTCTTATGTACAACAAAAGAGAATTTTCGCTGACATTACAAAGAAGGACAATGAAAAGAATCTAGATGAAATACCTGCAATCCATTATCCACATCATGTTCAAGTAGTTCTTAAAACTTATCTTCCTACTCTATACAATTCTTCTTTCTTTTGTGGTGAAATGACTCAGGAATCTCATTTGGAGGAGAACCCCCCTGTGTCTACCCAAGTAGCAAAATAAATTTTAGTCTCCGAAACAGTTCAAGAACCAAGTTTTGATCCACAGCCTATTGTTTCAAAGAAACCAACCTCTGGTGTTTCTCAAAAGACATCAGTTGTAAGGAAGAGAAGATTTGTTGTGTCAAGTATTAGTAGTTCTAGTGAAGATGATGATAATATATCTCTTGCTGAGAGAGAAGAATTGAAGGCTGCAATTCAACTTTCTAAGCTAGGACAAAGAGATGAAGCACCTAGTCACAGCCAGGCTGTAGTCTCTCAAAAGACTGTAGTGTTTAAAAAGGGAAAACAGTTACTGGATACTGTCTCTTAACGGACTGTGTCTATTGAAAAATGATCTCATCCCAAGATCACTTCTGTGTCTACACCTCTTGAGTCTTCTCAAGATAAATCTTTTGCTCACTATACTAGGAGAACAAGGAGAAATATTCAATTGTCACCTACACACACAGAGTCTAGTCCTACTAACATCATGCAGGCATCTACAAATGAAGCTACAATCAAGTCAGCAATTGACAATAGAGATCTTGATATTGATTCTTCATGGGAAACTACATTGTCATACAGACTGGCTATGGGAGTTATTTCTATCAAAGTGAAACTATCCAGGCCTGTTCTAGATTTTCTAGTTGAAAGAGTACCAAAACTTTCATTTCCAGAAGAGTATGGACTTCTACATCAAAGACTTGACTTAATGAAGATGTATTTCTATGTATCTGTCAGAAGACAACTAGTCAAGAAATTTGGACTCTCAAAACATGTTGCACTTCAATCACTTCATGCATATTTATTTGACAAGGATGTCATTATTGAAGATGCTTCAGCTCAAGGTGAACAACAGGAGGAAGTAGATAGAGGAATGCAGTCAACAGGAGATACTATTGCACTAGTGATGGATAGTAGGACAGATCAGATCACAGTCACTACAACACAAGAACCATCTAGTCAGAGGTTGGACGACTCAGGAGCTGTGATAGCTGATGCTGAAAGGTCTTCTGTGATGACTGAAATTGCAAGTGAGAAACCCTATGATATGGGAGGAATGACTTTGATTGATTTTACTGAAGATCAAACAAATATTGTTCATTTAGAGTCTATCCACCTTGAGGGTGAGTCTTAGCAACCAACACTTAAAGACGTTGACATACTAACTATGGTGTCTAATGAAGTATTACTGAAGACATCAGAGCCTAGTAGAGAACCTGAAAGTGGTATACTGGAGCATGTAGTCTTTGGAAGGAAAGAAGATACTTGTGAGGGTTCAGAGACTATAGCAGCTCACTCCTTGGAGAAAACCTCAAGCCCCTTGCCAGATGAGGAACCCTCTCTCCATGTGAGTTCAAGTATAAAAACTTCTTCTAAACCCTATTTTTCTGTAGGTCATGAGAGCACTTATCCAAATTTGAGTGATACACTTGAAAAGATGGACATAGATTCACAACCAGAGAGGCTGGATGTAATAACCCTAACTTTTAGAATGCTACAGTGCCTAAATGAATAGTAATTTTGAGGATTTAGGGAAGTGGTATGTAAGTACCCTAGATTTGAAATGGAAAATGAATAATCAGGAACCATATTAGTGTTGTACTATGAAAATGAGTGACTCAAAATGATAATGGATTTCAGAAATTCCTGAATATGGACTTTAAGGATTTTCGATTTCGATTGAGACTCTATTGAATGTGATACTAAGGAGTATAGAAATTTTAAAGGGTTTATATCTTGAGGAAATAGTGAAATTAGGTTAAACCAAGGAGTGATCAAGTCAAGGAAATGCCAAAGGAATTTGGATTGTTAAACAATTTTGAACCACTTGGAAATGAGATATTAAATTTGAGGAATTGAGGATTTAATATTTTGGAATTTTATTATATCTGATTTGAGAATTTAGAACGAAAACTACTGAGACTTTATAACGAGATTAAGCGATCAAGTGAACGAATCATGGGTTAAGGATAATAAATATTAGAAGTCCAAGGGAGGATATATTATGAGACGGAAAGAGGATTGAGAAAATAATCCTAGAGCAAAGAGAATGCAAACTAGTTTGATAACGCTTGAGAAATCGGGAGAGCAAATTCTGAGATAAAGAGAATATACCAAGGATATTGGATTTAATACCTACTTGAGGATTAGAATCACCCTAACACACTAATACATGATGTGGGAGAGGATATTATATATCCAAGGAATTTACAAAGGAGAAACCACTGAGACGATCACAGAAAACTTTCGATGAATCAAACGACGAGAGAACTTGCACAAAGCCCATCCGAAAACCTTAAGGCCCTATAAACAAGCCCATGCTTGACCCAAGCTCTTTAAGGAGCTGCATTTACAAGTTAATTAAGTGAGTGGCTCATGGAATTAGTGAAGGGGCAAGGACATTGGTGGAAAGAATTATGAAAGGGCAAGGATAAAGTGGTAAAACAAGCAAAATGGAGTTACATGTTTTAGAGCCAACACTTGGCCAAGTAGAAGAGCAACAAGTGGAACCAATGGATTGCCAACAACACATTAAAGACTAGATGCATCCAAAATGTGAGATATAACACATGTATTAAGTCATAAGCACAACAAAAACAAGAAGAAACAAAGCTCTCCCAAACTGCCCAGCAACAACTAAGCTCAAAGAAAAATTCATATCTCCATTTTTATCCATGATCAAATCACCAAATTTTAACCATAGCTTCTCCACTCCATGGGCAAGGTTCGTTCAAACTTTCATAGCAAACAAAGTAGTATAGCCTAGTCAAATCCATGCTCAAAGTTGGGGAAACAAATCTGTCCAGTTTCTGTCCAGTTGGAAAAACGGGATCAAAACCATAGCTAGGAAGCTTTGTTTTTGGTGATCTATAGCTCAAATCAAAGTTTATACAGAGGCCAAGATGTGGTAAAAATTTGAGAGCCAAACTCTTATTTTTCGATTTGTTATGATTTTTACAAAAGTGATGATGAATAGTAACCCTTAGAAACTAACTTTGTTTTCTTGCTTGATTTGGATGATCCAAGCTATCTTAAGGCTATACAAGGACTATATCAAGCTTATTAAGTGTTGTTCACTCTACAAAGAAGGTATAAAGCTCAAGAACCCTTAGTATTATTTTGAGTTGATGATGGATTATGGTTAGTTAAGTAGTTAAAGTTGTATAAAGTATGAAATCATGATGATATATGTGTTTATAAATGATTTGATTGAGTATGGAAGTGAGTTGTGCTTGTAACCATGGCTGGTATGATGACCACATGGTGTAGGGAATAATATATGTGTTGGATGATGGATTGGGAGGAGTGATGATTTGGGAATTGTTAAGAATATAGCCGTTATAATGTCCGATTTTCGTTAAAACTAAAACTACCTTGTATTTGGGCAGAGGTCACGAACTGGTAAGGTTCAGTAGGGTGTTTCAACAGACCATGAGAGGATAGATCTTAGTTCATAGATCGTTTTGATATAAAGTACGTCAAAATCTGATGAACGGTTTAGGAGATATTAAAGTTTTAATGAAAGTTACGCGAAATCATTGTTCATCAACTAACCTTCTGTGAACAGTAACTTCAGATAGATTTTCTGTGGTTTTGGAAAAATAATTTACATGATTTTGTTCTAAATGTTTCCTAGATCGTGCACGCGAAAACGGTGCATCAATTGAGTTAACGGTTAACGAGTTATGAACGTTTTAGTGAAAGTGGTTCAGAAACCGAGAAAATGCAATTATGTCAACTTTGAGGCTATTATTGACATACTTAGATATTCTTAAAAATTATGAAATTTTGGGAGGATATAGTAGGATGATCAGAGAAGCATTACCCACTGACCTTGGGTGAAAATTCAAATTTATATTTTTTGAGAATTTTTACAATCGAGTGTGGTTGTTAAGGGAAATGGTGAAAAACACTGAAACTTTGATTGAGTCTAAAAATGGTTAAGTTCTTGGAACTTTTGGCACATAAAGGCTATGTTAAACATATATTATGGGTCAAGGGTATTACTATATAAAGGGTAGGAGGTTAAGTGGAATATATTCTAACGATGATCCTTTTCGTGTTTATAGAAACTCAGGGCGAACCACGAGCCATATCTCTGGGATATAGAGATCGAGGCAAGATTTTTTTTATCCTTATTTTGATAAACTGTTTATGTTCAAAAGAAAATGGTTTTGCTAGATAATATATGAATCTTAGATCATTATATGATTAGGGATATATTCCCTGTTTGTTGAGATTATTTAATATGGATTATGGATATGGATAATGGATTATGGATATGGATTATGGATATGGATATGGATTATGGATATGGATATGAATATGAGTAGAGCGAATATACTTTATGGTTTAAAGAGATATGAAAGAATGGTATCAGTTGTTATCTAGAGTTATATGTTTATAATATTATGTTAAAAATATTCTTTTTAAATAGTTGTGATTTAATAAATAACTAGCTTCAATACCCGTGCAAGGCACGGGATTGCTCTAATTTACGATATGAATTTTTTTTCTTCATTTTAGATAGAGTAAACTTAAAAGTGGTGGCCAGATTTTTCGCTCATTTTCAAAAAAGTGGTAAAATGGGAAAAAAAATGGGAAAAAAATGCTAGAAATTCCAAAAATTGTCCATAAAAATTCCCAAATTAATATGTATCACCATATGATTGCTTATATTCGTAATAATAATAATGATGTCCCCATGTATGCACATCAATTCACCAAAAAATTCACAAATATGAGTTGTCAAGATTTAATTATTCAATTTATGTGCATGCATGGGGGGCATTATTATTATTATTATTACGAATATAACCAATCATATGGTGACACATATTAATTTGAGGATTTTTGGATAATTTTCGTGATTTTTAGCATTTTTTTTTAGTAAAATAACATATTTTCCCATTTTATCCCTGCTAAATAAGCTGAAAATCGTCTCCAGCCACTGTTTTGAAAGGAAAAAGACAAGTCTGACCACTATTTTACAAAATTGAAAGTCCGGCCTTTTTTTTGAAAATGAGTGTAAAATCTGGCCACTTTTTTGCAATTAACTCTTTTAGATATGCATTTTTTTTTTTTGAAATATGTATCTAAAGAGACCGATATTTTGTGTCTCTATCTTTTTATTGTTGTTTTTAGAGTGTTGATGCCTTTCTTGCGATTAGAGTTAGAAAAATAATTGACGAATATACTTTCAACGTTTTTCATAAGTTTATTTGGATGATCATCTCTTAATCTATATTAAACTGTTATATTTGCATACAATTATATATTATGGGATTATATGAATGTGGCTTTTGATTTAATACTACTACTAAGTATTATTGAAGCTTCAATAATTCGTTTATGGATTTATAAATATGAATTCATAAAAATAAGGTTATTGTTATAGATGTTAAAGGTTCAGTTCTCACTTATGTGACACAATTTTAATATATTGTAGATCTTAATTTCAGATGACGCTATGGTAAATCATAAAAAATTGAGAAACATAATGGTAAAATTTGATAGATTAAAATGTGACATATTGCCCTATCATAATTTATCATTTCATATCCACTAGTTACCTAGAGCCTCATATACTGTAATTACTACATGTCTGATTAATTATCTAGGATACATGCCTAGAATTTGATATAAAAAGTTTGACCATACACGAGTTATAAACGTGTTAGGTCATAATTAATATGCGTCGATCTAGTAGCCAACCCTCCCAAATTGCAATTCAAATCACATGTATCGATTAAGTATTCGAATCTCCTAAAATATTCGGGAGAAAGCGATGTGCCGGTCAGTTAGGACGGTAGTTTGAAAATATTGTAAAAAACGTATTTTCTAAAAAGACAAGCAATAACAAAAAATAAGATCGTTCAGAATTTAAATGAGTACAAAGATTTTATTATCACATTTCTAATCCGAATATTATAATTGTATAATTACACAATATCTTTAATATTTTTTACATTTCTATTGGTGCTTTTATAAACAATTAGAATAATGGTGATTTGTTTCCGCAAAATACCCTTCAAATAGTTTATTTAAGATCCTGTCACTTTTTTCAAATTTCGCATGAAATAAAATAATACAAATTTTATTAAAATGAAGTAGACATAGAGATTTTTGTATTTATAAAAATAATAATATGTAAAATTATAAAACAAATACTGATAAAACACATGATTGATAGGTAAATAAGGTAAATAATATAGGACATAATATAGGACACTCTGACACTTGTGAATGAATCTAATGAATCATAAAATTTAATCAAATATACATGTAGCTGAATGGTCATAACGGTGGATTTAAATTCATGATTAGTAGATTCATTATGTCAAAGGTTCGATCGTCATCTATATCGTAATATTTTTTTTACTTGACTTGACATTTAGGGGCATTTTTGTAAAATCAAATAAATTAAAATGTGACATGTTGTGGTATGCATTTAAATATTTAGATTATTACGTGTTCATTAACCATTTTTTAGAAAACATGTATTCAAATTTAATAAATTTATTATAATAATCTATGTATTGCAAATATTAATTAGAGTTAAATGGGCCTGAGGTTGTCCTCAGGTTGAAACCATGAGGTTAATGGTTTTTACATGCAAAATCATAAGGATATATTTGTAAATTTAAACTTCAGTTGTGTAATTACAAAACTACCCTGCTGTATTATATGGGAAAATAACCTAACCTCTGGGTACTACCTGAGGTCGTCCTCAGGCACATGTTTCTCTAATAATTATTAATATTATTTTATTAAATCGAATAATTTCAAAATAGCTAAGTTCACTAAATACCATATATCACTCATTTATACTAAACTATAACATAATAAAATATAAATATGTAAAATGTAAAATGAAGAAAAATGATTAAAATATCTTAGAAATCAAAATACCAAAGATTCTTCATTTATCACCCAACATACATAGCATATTTTATGACTTATAACACATGTGATGTGTTAGCCTAGTGATAAGATGATGTGCAAATGAAGCTAAAGACCTAGGTTCGATTCTCATGAGCAACAATTTTTTGAAAAAAAATTAATCCAAGTGGATTAAAATGTGACATGTTGTGGTATTATATATATAACTAGCTTCAATTCCCGTGCAAGGCACGGGATTGCTCTATTTTATACTGTAATTGGTATTTTTTTCTCGTTATGTTTTGATATTAATATTAGCAATTGATATTGTGATGTCTAAAATTCTTTTCAGTTTATCGCATTCTTTTTTAACCAACATTTATTTTGTCCCCTTTTCAAGATCTCCCATTTTGATTAAAACATTCAGATGTGCTTTTTATTTTTCCAAAGTGCTTAAATCATGTATATGTTGTATTTGATATTACAGATTGTCAAGTAATGCACCGGAGCCAAGAAAGCATAAAGAAAATATTGTATTAGACACATTTCTATAAAGTAAAAATACTAAATTACAGTACATAAAATTAATTTATTCTTAATTTATTCTGTAAATTGTATAGCAAAAATATATATGCTGTTAGCAATCTGAAGTTAATGTTCCAATATTATTTCTTCAATAATGTTGGATCACTTATAATGAGTTGTAAGGCTCTTTACTCGTGCGACACACAAATTTCTTCGAATGGTTAGTTAATTGCAACATAACAAAAGTGTTATAATTAAGTAGATAGTATTAAATGATGTATAATAATGAATATACATATTAAATACGAATTTTAATTGATGTGCATAAATGAATGCAGAGGGTCAAAATAGTAATTTAAGTTGGATTAAAATGGTACATGTTGTGGCATTATATATATAATAGAGGGTCATTAATATTATTTTATTAAATCGAATAATTTCAAAATATCTAAGTTCACTAAATACCATATATCACTCATTTATACTAAACTATAACATAATAAAATATAAATATGTAAATGTATATGTAAAACGAAGAAAAATGATTAAAATATCTTAGAAATCAAAATACCAAAGATTCTTCATTCATGTTGTGTTAGCCTAGTGGTAAGGTGATGTGCAAATGAACCTAAAGACCTAGGTTCGATTCTCATGAGCAACAATTTTTTGAAAAAAATTTAATCCATAGAGGGTCAAAATAGTAATTTAAGTTGGATTAAAATGGTACATGTTGTGGCATTATATATATAATAGATAGATATTTGATTATTATTTAATACTTTTAAAATAGATGGAACATTTTATGTATATAAGAGCGTATTTGATTTCATTGAATGCAGAGGAGATGTCTGAGTCATAATCAAAGTATTATGACATATATATTTTTAAGGGTTTGATGTTCCTGAGGTTACCTCGGGAAAATTACCTGAGGTAACTAAATTTTCCATATTAATGCACGAGGGTATAATTGTAATTACAGGATTTTTTTAGATAGTTTTCAGTATTTACAAAAATGCCACCATGTATATACACTAGAATCTCAGGTAACTCTCCTCAGGTAATCTCAAGGGCTTTTTTCTCTATTTTTAAAGGTGATAATAAATGGAAATGGAAATGATATATGTGAATGGAAATGTGAATGGAAATGGAAATGGAAATGGAAAAATGGAAAATGTGAAATGGTGTTTTATAAATGGAATAATGATTTGACAAAAAAGGGGATTGCAACAGAAAGCGTAAGAGGCTGTGTGCGGCACAGTCCAGCAACCATCATTTTATGAGGATGTAGTGGGGAACCTTCATTATTATTCTATTTTCGGCCCATGTGTTGCCGATGGAGGATGTAGTGGAGAACCTTCCTCCAGGAGGATGTAGTGGAGAACCTTCCTCCAGGGATGTTTGACATTCCTTCTACTAGTAGTAAACAAAGAGCAGGTACGTAGACGACTGATCATCATCCTAACGTATCTGGCGCTGGCGGATATCCCCAAAACTTTTAAAAGAATAATTGATAATGGTTTCAGATTGACATATTGAAAAAGGAAAAATGGTATGAAAATTATGGAATTATTTTTATGGATTGAAGAGAAACTGATTTTATATTATTTTTTATATAATTGTTGTGTAAAAGGAAATGGAAAGATTATATTGAGAGATTTATTTCAAATGTTATATTATCTTGAGATATTATACTGAGATGATGTATTGATTATTATCTTGTTATAGAAGAGAAACTGATATTATATTATATTAGAAGAGAAACTGATATTATATTGTTCTATATTTCTTTTTTTATAAAGAAAAATGGATGGTGTATTTAATAAGTAAGAATTAATTCTTTTCTTAAGGATTATGATGGGTTTTCTGTTTATTAATATATATATATATATATATATATATATATATATATATATATACTTTCATTGATGCTAGTTTACAAAACAATTTATCTTGCTGAGCTATTATAGCTCACTCTTGCTACTTATGTATATAACAGCTAGGTCAAATGCCGATACTCCGCACTACACCCCGCAAGAGGGTAAGGGAAAGACGACCTTCTGAGAGAGTGCTGGCGCCTATCCCTGAGGTAGCTAATAGACAGATGTGTGATGGTAGATTTATGTGTATTAAGTGTGTAAGTTGAGAAATAAACTTTTGGTTGTTGAAATGCTTCCTGTAGAAGCATTATTCAACAATGTTTTTAAGTAAGATTCTGGGTTGTAATAACTGCTTAACTTTAAACTTATGATATTGTGGATGTTGTTCTTTGAGCATATGACTGGTGTGTAATATTATTAAGTGTGGGGTCTATTGTGTGAGTTTCATTGCGCATTTATATTTCAACTGCTAAGAGTATAGTGTTATTAAATGGAAATTGGTCCGTGACGGCCTGGATTCATGACCCCGGATTTGGGGCTGTCACACTGGCTCCTGACCAGGCAAAAGGAGAGGTAGAAAGAGTGTTGACTTTAGATAGTCAAAGTGAGAATGAGGGTATGGATGATCAACTCCATAGTGAGGGAGAGAAAATTATGAAACCACCATCGTTTGATTTCTGGGATCTGGTTTTTCCTGAATCTTGGTCTGACAATCTTGGTATGGATGTTGGTACTTATTCTTTTATCAAGATGTATGAGAAGAATGACTTAGCAAAGCACAATGCAAAGCCAGAAGTTAAAGCTCAGAAGCAAAAAGAAAGGCTTGCAGGAATTATCAACAAAAGTGGTGAAAGGCTAAGACAAACTTCTACACCACTTGTACCAGAAGAAATTCCTAATGATCCTAGTATTCCTTTGTATGTACTTCCAATATCAGCTCGAATTGAGACATCAACAGTATCTGATCACTCTAAAGAAGAGTTAGGATTTGTAGATGTTAGTACACAGAATATTGGTGAAGGACAGAATGATCATATTTCAGCTTCATATCAGAAAGATGAAGATGTTTATCACTCTACTCGGGTATTATTACTCGAATATCATTCTAGACAGGCAACTTCTTCTACAAGACTTCAATCTGAAGATATTCCAAATACTTCCAACATTGAAGTTAATTCTGAAGTTTTACAAGACATTCAGAAATCTCAAGTTGAAATTCAATCAAGACTTCAAACACTTGAAGATAACCAAGTCACTATTATGGAAAATCAAGCAGTTTTGATGAATCTCATTTGTTCTGTTACTGAATCTCTTGGAATCAATGTTGCTGATGTCAAAAAGGGGGAGATAAAAACAATTCAAAGGCAACAGACTGGGGGAGATAAAAGAAGAACTAAGAATGACAGAGGTGAATCTTATCAGGGAAGTCGTAAAGGAAAAGAAGCATCAAATAGTTGAATTCTTTCTTCTAAGTACTATATACTTTGTCTACATCTGAGAAGGGAGGTACTTATAACGCCTTAGAAATTTCGTATTTATAATTATTATTATTTAATATTAAATGTGAATTATATGAGGTGAATTTTTTTTAGGATTGAATATAGGTGACATCATGTTTATGGTTATATGATGATGTTTATGTGAAATGTGGGTCCGTGTAATTTTATTTGAATTTTTGATGATTTAAATCTATTTAAATCATGCGTTATCGATCTTCGAAAATTTTTATAAAATTATCGGAGTTATTATAAATCATGAAAACTTTTATAATATTATCTTTGTATAATTACATAGTTTTTAAAATTATTGGGAGAATTATTTTGGGTGTTTAAGTATGTTAAATTGATTTTATGAATTGTATTGCACTTAAAGGATCGTTATTTGTAAAATTCATATTTAATTCATTTTTTATCCTAAAAATATTTTTAAAAAATTGGGGGATAGCTAATTTCAATCTCTATGTTTTAAAAATAGTACCAATATTTTTCTTCAACTTTAATTATTTATTTGTAATTTACAAAAGCTGAGTTGAATTGTTTTTTTGTGTCAAATTCGAATTTGTAAATAAGAAACTACCATTAAATTCCCTAAATGGTTGTTTTTTTCCCCAATTCGTTAATTGGAGTGCTGCATCTCTAGAACACTCGGGAGTTCTCTTAATATCTCTACCATAATCTCTCCCAATCTCTTTAATAATCTCTCTCTTACAATCTTCCTCTAATTCCTCTCTCTAAAAATCTCTCCCCTTTGTTTTATCCTCTACTGGAGTGCGTATGTGTGGGTGTAAGCTGGGTGATGTGCTTCTTGACCGAACAGTGGTGGGTTGTGACGTCGTGCTGCGAATTTATGGTGTTCAGAGTGGGGTGTGTGCCTGCGTATTGAAACAATAGTGTGTGTTCTTGGTGTTGGTATGAACTACTATGTGTATGTTATCGTTTAGATGGATAGTATGGACTGTACGGATTGTCTTCCTCTCCCCTGTTCTTGTTACTTATGTGCCCTGGTGTTGCTGTGTTTAGTGTGTGCGATTTGAGCTGTCTATGTGTGTGGTTTTGTGCTGGTATAGAGTGGGTGTGTAAGTACAGGTGGGTGAGTTAGGTGGGCTGCGAAATTGTATGGGTTGTGGCAAGTGGGTGAGTTGTGTGTGTGTTAATATTGTGAAGAGCAGAGAGGGCAGGAGAGGGTTGGTATGGGGTGAGTGGGAGGTAGTGTAAAGACTATGTGTATGTATTTTATTGGTGTAGAGGTAGTAGTTGCCGAGTAGACAGGGGTGAGAGTTGCGGTCAAACGGAGAACTATGTTGTTGTTTCCTGGGGGTGTGCTTTGGTGTTAAGGCTGGGAGTGGAACGGAGGTAAGTTTGGGGTGCTTTAGTGGGAGTATATATGCAGTACGTGTGCGGCTATGTTGAGGCATTGGATTGTGGTGACCATGGGAATGTAGGGGCCAAAGAGGATGTGAGGGGGAATGACTTGGTTAGTATGTGTGTATTTAGGTTATATTCGGACAAGGCCAAATGAGTAAGTGCAAAAATTGTTAAGGTGAGGATACAGGGAAGTTAAGAGAGGAAATGGGTTATGTGTGGCTCGTTTTAAAAGGTAGGTGGCAAGGGTATTAGAGCTAATGTTTGGAGCACAGGTAATGTGGAAGTGCTGAATGTGGCATGGGAAATGTCCAGGTGGGTACATGAGAGTGTAAGGGGGTTTACTAAATTGGATGTGGGTTGAGTACTTTAAGTGAATATGTAGTGTAATAAGTCATGACATGCTTGTTATTGTTGATATAATTAGAAGCCAAATAGTTATTTTTTTTAAAATTATATTTGTTAATCGTTAAGATAAGTTGTGAAGTATAAGTGGTCGTATGTGCAAGTATTTTAGTGAATTAGTCTAAAAGCTGTATGTTGGTTCTTTATATTCCGAGCTACATTTAAACGGTAGTCATAAGTCGTATTGATGACTTCAAGTTGAGATTCGATTTTGGAAATTATTGATTGATTATCGACCAAGTCGAATGATTCCGATAGATTATGTAGAGATTTTAGAGGAATTGTGGTCGAATTTTTATGTGAATTATTAAACGATTCTTATAGTATTTCAATAAGAATTACCTGTATAACTATGTTATATATGAGTTGTAAATCATAAGTAGTAATTGGCAATGCGTGCTATGTGTTGACTTGGATTAGTTGACTGTACTAAGACTATTTTTTTTATATAGTATGACCTAATATGTTATATGTGATGTGTGTAAAGCGGAATAGGTATCGTATGGGTAGACTAGAATACGGTAATGTTTGATTGATTTGTACTAAAGCAGTACTTTACGTGTAAATAGATACGAATAGGAGGACGTCTAAGAGCCAACGCATGCACAAATGGAATTTTGAGGAATGGAATAATTATCGAAGTTGATGAGTGTGCCTGTGTAGCGATTGACAAGTCAGATGGAGGAAGACGAATGTATAACCGGGTAAAAGCCAACGAATAAGGAATAGAGACTGATGTAAAGAGAGTTCCGAATCGAAGTATGGGAAATGGAAACTTCATATATTGAGGCAAGTGTACTATCCCACACTTATTGTTCAAGTGATGTGAGACCTTCTGTATTATTTATTTGCTCTTTCGAAATCCCTTCTTGCAAATAATTATATTCTTTATATTTATTCTGAATAATGTGAACCTGTTCTGTTAATTATACCATGCTTCTTCCAAATCATTTTGTTAGTGCCTAAATCCTTAATTTTTATTGTCAGTGACATTTTCTTCCATTAATTTGTAAACAATCATTTTCAAACTATTCTGTTATTGTTTATTCTTTTCCTCACCTATCATTCAGGTGTTGATTTATTTTAAAATCATTTTATTTCAATATTCCTCGCTTATGCTAATATTTTTCAAAGTATGTTTTTCCTTCAAATTATTGTAAACTAATTCAAGGTTTATACTGTTGTTGAGGCATGTGTTGCTCAGTGACGATTAAAACCGAGAATGAATTGAGATCATCTTAATTATTCAAACTCATTATTGTCATGCCAGTTCTAGCAGCTAAAGCCTATGAGTGCTTAGCAGACAAGAGTGAGACTTTGTATGATTGAGAATTTCTTAAATCTTCTTTTGAACTTCAGATTTTCTTTAAGCCTATGAGTGCTTATAGATTGCTGTTGGAATTATAAAATCTTGATAATTGATTTGTTCCTTAAATTATTAATGTTTCCCCTATTGATATCACTACACCACATATGGCCTATGGCTACGCCCAAAAAAGTGTGCCTATAGGGCAAAAAGTGTTGCTAAAAGAGCCTAAAACCAGCTATGGCTACACTTTGACCAAATTTGGGAGTGTTAGGGGTCTATGCTAACACTTTTTCAATTTTTGGTAACATGGGAGAAAAGTGTAGGCTTAGACCACTATGCCAACACCTTTCTAATCTGTGGTTACACCTTATAAAATGTTGCTATAGATCTATGGCTACACCATTATCTTTGTAGTAACACTATTAAATGTGTTGCCGTAGACCTATGCCAACACTTCTTTAGTCCTACTGTAACATCAAATTGTGAAACACTTTGATGTTTTTACCAACACTATTACCCCTATGCCTACACTTGTTTATTAAACATTTTTATACTTTTTGCCAACACTTTGCTTTTTTTTTTTACCAACACATAATAATTAACACTTTAGAGCCAATTGCTACATTTTTGCAAGCTCTATACCAACAATTTAATAAAGAAAGGCAACATATGACATTGAAAAATAAAGTTTCCCATTCAAAATATTATCAAACATTCCAATACATAAAAGTTGTTCAAAAGCCGTTCCAATACATTAAATCCCATCCAAAATAAGTACATATAACAAAAATTGCTGAAATTACTTAGCATAGATTAAAATGATCCGACATTGCCATCTCTATGGTACACTACGGTTGATTTCAAGTTTCGAAAATGAAGATGTCTTGACCATGTGAGTTCCTGAGAATAAAAGAGGAACATAGCATAGTCAATCCTATGAATCAACATCACTTTTTAAAAAAGGTACGCTTGTACATAAAGGGCAGTGCTTACCAGAGTTAGAAAAGAATCCTTGTTCTGTCCTCTTGCATGCAGGAAAGCTAGGAGGAGGTTCTCTTGATGGCAAGGAAAATCCTGGAGTAGGGCTTGAGCCATAGATAGTCAAAGATAATTCAAAAAAATCAAAGTTACTACACTGTGTATACCACAAACAACAGGTCATATTTTGATGTTTTTAGAGATAAAGAAGGCAGTTGAGTCTTGCAGACTACTTTAAAGTTACTACACTATATGTTTCCATAAAGAATACACTATATGTCTTGACCTTTTCCAACGGCTGGAGACATTTCCTTAAACTTTCGAAAGGAAATCCAGCCTCAATTTTGTGCATATCTAAGAAGTTAATTTGTGCATACTCTCCACCTACCCATGCTGCCTGTAACAACAAATCACACAGAAGACATGCAGTTAAACTTACAAGTCGATGTAAGAGATAATTACTAACCAATCCGCTTAAAGCATATTAAAGGAATAAAAACAAATGTAGTTAGGACAAGAAGCACAAAGGCATGCCAAGTCCACCAAAGTTCAACAAACCAGCCGGGTTAAGTATCAAAGTGGTCACTGAAGTGGAAGCCATATATCAATTCATTCACCGATCTTTACGGGGTATCATTTGAATCATTAAAGTCATAATAAATATCAAATGGATATCTTTAAAATGTACTCGAAAAGTAAAAATAATTTTTCACTGAGTTCTACACATATTTCTTGAATGCTTCCATAACCAAACGAAAGGTTAATAATTCTAGTTTTTCTGATAATATATTTAGATTTTTAAAAATTCATTTACTATTTATTTTTAATTTTATTATCATTTTCCTTCTTTTAATTAAAAATAAATAGTAAATAAATTTTTTAAATTCTAAATATATTATCAAAAATACTGGAATTCATAATTTTTCATTTGATTATAGTAGCATTTAAGAAAAATGTGTAGAACTCGATGAAAAATTACTTTTACTTTCCGAGTACATATATACAGGTATTTGTTTGATATTTATTATTACTTTAATGATTCAAATGATACCCCGTAAAGATCGGTGAACAAATTGATATTTGGCTTCCACTTCAGTGACCATTTTGATACTTAACCCCAAACCAGCCTTCTAAAATACCAGCATGGTGAATCCCACTTGAAGTTGAACCAGAAACCACATCCTCTGGATAATGGAAGAGAGAATTCAATTCATTTAACACACAACATATATTGATTAGGAAAACAAGCCTTCAGAAATCAATATATTTGTTAAAGGCTTAGCAAAAAAAAACTCAAAGGCTTGGCCAGTATTCTCCACAGTAATTGCAGAAAAATATGCTAAAAGTTATAACTTGTGTCCTGCAAACTAACAGGGAGTGACTATGGCCACACGACACTGAACATGCATACATAATGAAGACAGGAAGGTGGCATAATACGAAATGATAATAAAAGCTAGCAAAGCAAGAAATTGATAGCTTACAGTAGATATAGCTTCTAATTTTCTCAGCAAGTTGCAAAGGCCAATCAGTCATTGGAGGTGTCGGGGTAGCACAACTGCAAGCATGATATTTTGTTTTAGTTATAAAACTGTGTAATTTTACTCCAGAAGTACTGGAAACATTAATTACCTTCATCTACACGGTAGAAGCTTTCTCTGGGAAATATTACACTACGATCAATTTGTTGGGAGTGCAGAACAAGAGCCACAGAATTTCTACTGTAAAATAAAAAATATGCACATGTTTCATTAACTTATAGCTCTTGATATACAATTTAAAAGAGAACTTCTTAATTAATACGGGGGACAGATAAGAAGAACATATATATACACACACATATACAGAAGATCAAATAAGTCCCCACAAAAAAAAGACCAAATAAGAAAATTAATCATTATAACAAGATTAATCATATAATGAACTAAAAATTCAAATAGAAACAAAAAAGCCTAAGATGGTGCAGAACAGTTAAATGAGATTCGCCACAAGATCAGATTATGTTTCTGACTATAAAAATACATCTGTGTGCCCTTGTGCAACATTTCAGACACAAAATCTTGTTTATTTTCAAATGATAAGACAAGATAAAATGTCAAATGGACCTTCCTCGCAAAAATATATTAAGAATCACAAGACATGCTTTTGACTAATGCGAGGACCTTTCCTTTCCGTATCATTAAATTTGGCCGGATGTAGATATTATTTTACTTGTAATAATCATTATAGATTTGAGCTATACCATACATTCCTGTAATCTACTACAACTGACTTGATCTACATAGTAAGACTTCACAATTGATTCCCTTCATTATCATATCCTACTTCCTGAAATAGTCTACAATGTCTTTTGACTGGATGCGCAGAAAGAACTATACCCTACTTAATCAGAGAAAATTTAGGTAGAGAAGAATGTTAGTTATCCATGGCATAATTTACATCAGTGACTTCTAAATTTTTATTATGATTTTCACTACACATGTGCCAATATATTGGCCTCATTTCTTTGTAATTAAAAGGTTTGTGCTGATAATATCTTTGTCATGGTTTTCACTACACATGTTGATGGTTTAATGAAACACAGAGTAGCTTAAAAAGTAAATAAATGTGTCCTTTAAACAGTACCTTTCTGCTGCCATTGCAGTCACTTAGAGTTTCACAGTTTTCAGAAACTTTACTAACTCGCAGAATATTACACCCAGTTTTTCTCTCCCCACTTTCCCAGCAAATATTTTCCCTTCTTGTGCTCTGCAATTTTGCGATCCTCCAACGCGCTTTCTTTTCCTTTCCTTCCCTGCCGTTCTGCAATGCCCTCGGGGAACCAGAGATACATAGGTTAGACATTAGATATAAAAATAAAAATATAGAAACTAATTTACGAAATGGGACATCTATTAGGTGGATCATAATTATAGTTGATGTTGTCTTTTACTTTATAATTTCTTCAGATAATTATGTTTTCAGAGAACAATCAAATCATATCAAGTAGTTGAAATGACCATATTAAAGCTAATAAACTATAAGAGTGAAAATCATCAAATAGATCCTTAGACATCCCCACAGAAGTAACAAAAATTACGTTAAACAATTATACTTGTATTCAAGTTACGATAATAAATAGGCAAAAGAAAACCAAAACTTTAATACATCTAAAAGAGGGTACCTTTTAGAGTAAAACATTTCTTCTCAAACCTCAATTAAATGGGTAAGTTTCTATTGCCTAAGTACAGTACCAATACACTGAACTGCATCGGTTGAATGAATAATTTGCTAGGTCAATAAAAGGAAATGTTAACTCTCATTCGTACCTTTCTTCCTGAGACATCCCAGAATGGATGCAAATTGAAGGGAAATTGCATTCCACTACAAGTTTGTTCCATTCTGCGGCTCTACTAACGCTTTTCACAAAAATAACCACTTGATTAAAATCCAGAGCATCAAGAAGGTCATTAAGCAGGCGGTTCTTTTCATCTCACTCAACTTAATATAATACTAAAAGATGAAAAAGAAGAAATAATTAGATAAATTTGAAAAACAAACTGTAACACGATAAAATTATCCTTAAATTTCCATTGGCTGAAAAGAAGTAAAACATTAGTTAAGAATCATTACTTACGACCTAATCAGTAAGGTTTTTAGAATAGGTAACCAAAGTGCCTCCAAAACACTACTTGACAGTAAAAGGATCTTGAAGCATATGGATGAGAAATGTGAACTGAGAAAACAGTTATAAAATAACTTAAAGCTGCATTATAATTTATGTTTCTTTAAATAGCAAATAATATAGATGTTCTCCCAATTGAGATAAAAGGTTGGTATTAATAATACGGTGGAATTTGTACTATTATTAGTGTGCCATCTGCTAGGTACACTGATTATGTCAATAGAGTAAAAAGAGGAAAAATCAACAATTTAACTAAAAGGGACCCTGAAAAATCAGTAAAAAGCAAAGAAAATACCAAGTCAACATGTTGTATATGGATATGCACTATCACTAATCACCATAACAGGCTCGTTAAGTACATCTTAAGATAACCAAAATTAACAAAAGTTGCACACTTGTACTAGTCAGAAACATTTACAAATAAAAACACCACTAAATCTATACAACATGCTAGTTGATATAATTCACATTGACGGCAAGATCAAAACAGATAAAATTCTATGCTATTAAATCATAAAGAAGAACAACAGGCCTTGTAATTTACGCATATGAGAGGATATACACATAACTAATAACAAATAATTAAGACATTACAAGAGCAATACTGAGCCAAATATGAGTAGAACCAAATATGTCATTTGGTGTCCAGATGGACTATATCAAAAGAGATGAACATAAACCAATTACCTAATGTTGAGCTCCATGCCTTGAACTGCCATCTAATGTTGCTGTTCCTAAAGACACATTAATTATAATTACATATAAATTGGGTTAAGTATCAAAATGGTCACTGAAGTGGAAGCCAAATATCAATTTGTTCACCGATCTTTACGGGGTATCATTTGAATCATTAAAGTAATAATAAATATCAAACAAATACCTGTATATATGTACTCGGAAAGTAAAAGTAATTTTTCATCGAGTTCTACACATTTTTCTTAAATGCTACTATAATCAAATGAAAAATTATGAATTCCAGTATTTTTGATAATATATTTAGAATTTAAAAAATTTATTTACTATTTATTTTTAATTAAAAGAAGGAAAATGATAATAAAATTAAAAATAAATAGTAAATGAAATTTTAAAAATCTAAATATATTATCAGAAAAACTAGAATTATTAACCTTTCGTTTGGTTATGGAAGCATTCAAGAAATATGTGTAGAACTCAGTGAAAAATTATTTTTACTTTTCGAGTACATTTTAAAGATATCCATTTGATATTTATTATGACTTTAATGATTCAAATGATACCCCGTAAAGATCGGTGAATGAATTGATATATGGCTTCCACTTCAGTGACCACTTTGATACTTAACCCCATATAAATTAGAACAAAATCAAAACTAAAGTAAATCAAGCTCAAGCTGTTAAACAAACCAATATTGTTCCAAAACATCTTTCGAAACCATAACTAAAAATCTAACTTGATAAAATCGAAACACATAAAAAAAAGAAATCGAAACATGTTATACACAAACAAACATTCATAATCGAATCCCCAAACAAGCAAAAAACTCCTAATTGAACCATGTTATATATACAAGAAGAAGAAGCCCTAAATAAGCAAATAAGGCCTAATCAAAACAAACAAGAAGAAGGCAATAAGAAATACCTGAAGAAGATAGTTAAGAAGAGGACAATCGAACCAAATCGAACCCAAATTGAACCCGAACAGAACCGAATCGAATCCTAATTGAACCCGAACAAAACCTAATCTACAAGCCCTAATTGTAGAGAACCCGTAAAGAGAGAAACCGTGAAGAACTCGTAGAGAGAAAGCCTTATAATTGCTTGGTGTTTAATTGAAATTTGGGAGAAAGTTAAGAGAGAGAGAGAGATATTTCGGAGAGAGTTGAGAGAGAGAGAGTGAGAGTTGAGACAGTGAATAATAGAGAGATAGACTGAAAATTGACCCGCTTAATTGAAATATTTGGAGCCCGCCAATTTAATTTAGTGAAATTTGGGATGAAGATTGAGCCCGCTTATTTTTTTTTACTGATTTTAAAGGCCAACGGTTACACATTTTTTAAAGACCAATGGCTACACCGATTTGGGTGTTACCATAGATACCGAATGACGTCTATAGTAACACTGATTTATAGCAATGCTAACACTGAAAAAATGTGTAGGCGTAGACCAATTTTAAGGCATATATGGCTACACTTTTGCTCGTAACACTGAAAAAAGTGTTGTTGAAGCCCATTTGTAGCGTAGTGTATAAGATTCTACTTTGCTGTATCATAACATGCTTAGTTTAATCTTATTGTTTTATCGTTTGTGAACCCTTATATCACCCACTTCCCTGAATCTTAATTTTATTGTTGTGTTGTTCATGATTCTTTGTATCAATTGCTTCCCTGAACCTCATTCTTCTATAATGGAAAAATGAAAATGGCTTAAATAAATTAAAGGTGGTTTTTTTTTAAAATTCCTTATACTAGGATGATCTGTTATCAGTGAGTATAAAGGACTTAAAAGTTAAATGTTTTAAATTATTAATAAACGGTTATAAATTGGAAGGCGTAAGAGGCTAGGGGTGGTTCCCCTAGTCCAGCACTTTTATTTAGCGTAAGAGGCTAGGGGTGGTTCCCCTAGTCCAGCATTAAAGGCCAATGTTGCCTAATTGGGAACCCAATTTCAAGGTCCAAAGGGACTTCGTGTCCGGTATGGGGACTTTACGTGGCTGATCACCCGTATTGTCCGATGTTAAGGTAAACTCCAATCGGCTTAAATGTTTTTAAAAAGGTTTTATGAATAGTATGTTACAAAGATGAAATGGTTTTTAATGAAAAGAATGTTCAGATAAGATATATATGTTTCAAGGTAAATGGTCATTAGTTTCGAAATTGTGGATACCAGAGTTAGTTGTCTTCTATCTTGATCAATATTGGGAACTCAGTAAAACAGTGAGATTAAGGATGGATAGAAGTTTCCCAGTTATTCCCTTCGCGAGTAACATTGTACGTTGAAAGTGGAGTAAGAATGATTGGGGGATTTCTTGATATTCTTTTTCTTAAAGTTTTATCTGAGACAGTGATGGTTTGTAGTTAATGGAAAATTTTACTGTATGATAGAAATTGAATGATCTTTTGAGATAAAGTATTCATTGATATTGTTCATCAATGAATTATCGTAATATCATTGTTTCACTATATTGTTAACTTGCTGAGCGTTCTTTGGCTCACTCTTGCTTTGTTTCACCTTCCCTTTCAGTTAGGGTTAAGGAGTTGGATACCTACGTTATAATTCAAATGAGAGCGGTGGTGTATTTTTCAAAGGTTAGTTACAGAGCCAGCACGGGCATATACTATTTGGATTGCGCTATTGATTAAGCGATTTAGAGGTTTGTATTTGGGTCAGAGATAGAAGTTGTAATAATTTATATAGTGTAGATTCTTGTATCATACCATAACCTGGAATCGATCCTCGGGGAGGAATCGTTGGTGTATTTAGTTTTATTTTTAATTTTTCATTGGAATTTGGTTTGGGTTGGAATACAGGTGGATAGTCCGATTTACGAATACTTCATGCCGAAATTTTCTAAAAATTCCCCTGTATCAAAGTCTATTTTATTATAAAAAGTATATTTTCAGTATTGGGAAGTTGGGGCGTTACAGTACTTAACTTCATTAATTTTAAATTCATAAATTCTATTCTGATTGTATTGTTATATGTTTTGACATCAACAACTCAGATTTATGCTTCAGATTTTAAAGCATAAATAGGGGGAGATTGTTAGGAATAATTCATGAGTTGTGATGTTAAGAATAGAATTTTACTTATACTTCTTGTATATCCTGATCTTATAAAGGATTTAGCACTTTGTATAGGATATGTGTGTAAGACAGTAATCTGTAGAGTTAAGTCAGGAACAGGGCATCAAGGACTACATGTCAGGAACTGAGATCGAATCCTAATATAGCAAATCAAGTACTGATGGGATGGTCAGATCCTGAAGCAAGATGAAATTCTGATATCAGTCGTGTTACTGATGATGTCATTATGGATGCTACAAAAACTGGCAAGTGCTATAAAACAGGATCTTTGTTTGAAGAACAAGCAAGAAGATATCATGAAGGAAATAATTTTCTATTCATGGAAACTATCAACTGGACGGCAGAACATTGTCATGTATAGATTAACTTTCTGTTATTAGTTGATAGGTAGTATTATAAATACTCTCTCTATATCATTGTAAAAAGTGTGAGTTAGTAAGGTTTGTAATCGTAAGTATACGAGAGTACAAACAGAGAGAGATTTGTATTGTCAGCAGTTGCTAAATGTATTTGTACACCTTTGGTAAAGTTTGTATTTGATCTTATTAATACCAACAGTTTGGTTTTATTCATTTGTTCTTGTTTATTTATTCGAGCAAAAAGTAGACACGATTATGTAACTTGTATTCAACCCCCCTTCTACAAGTTATTCGAGTTAACAAGGACCTAACAGTTGGATCTAACATTAGTACCCAAACACATGTGGACTTTTGGTATCAACAAATTGGTCCTAAGGTGAATGTGGACAAGTGCACTCATGCTTGGTGAGATAATGGAAGAAGTCAATTTACAACAGCTCTTGGACTTTAGAGTAGCAAATCAATTGGACTGTGTACATGTTCTCTTCGCATAATTACTATAGGTTGATATGAACTGTTATTGATAATCAAGAACATAGTATGACACACTAAGTAAACTTTAATCAGTTTATCAATTGGTGTCATATTTATAGAACCCTCTACATCACTAGGCACAAACATAAATGATATATATGTGCAAAGATATCGTGATTATATTATATGTTGGTCTACTAACTAAAAATTGGCATCAAGGTAGTCGCTATTCTGATGTTGGTAAAGTATTTTATAGTAATACTTAGCAAAAAAAATATAATAATAAGATATTTTTTAATATCTCAAAAATTTTAAAAACGAATGGTTATGATTTGAAAAAATCCAAACCCAAATTAGTTCAAACTGAATTTAATAAAAATTAAATCCAAATTTCATCTAATTTTATATTTAAATATATAATAAAAAATTGGAGCAATCCCAAAATCCCAACCAATTCAATTATCCCAATGGCCAAATCTAGTATTGAGTACCACGGATTCGTAGGCAACTATATGTACATGAGTGTTATGTATTGCAGAGATTTACGTTTTAGAGCATATAAAATGATGAATAATTCTTAGCTAAAAGGGTATGTCGATTGCTATAAATAAATATTTTGAGGAATATGTAAAATATATTCGTCTCCAACGACACATAACCGTTATCAATAATATTAGATAGGTTTTTGATCAAGTGAGAACCTCTTATTTTGGTGAGATATGAGATCTAATCTCATCCCTTCATTTTAAGCTAATCTAATGACCCTGTTAGTGGCACCCACACTAATAACCTACACCCTCACACACACTAACCCCACCCCCTATGACGTCATCATGATGTCATAAATATAATTTTTTTAATTTTTTTTTTTGGAATTTTTTTTTGAAAAACAATCTAGGGAAAAAAATTCTTACATCATGCTGACGTCATACTGGTGATTTTTGTTGAATTCTGGTGATTTTTTTACGAATGATTGTGATTTTTGTTGAATGCTGGTGATTTTTTACGAAATCTGGCGATTTTTTTTATATCTAACAAAACGCGAAAACCTATTCAAAAACTACCAATTTATTCTCCTTACTATGAATATTATTACATAATTTATATAAATTCTACCACAGAATATAATATGATCATTATAATAGATGGTCTGTATATTATACAACATTCATTAATAATTTATATCACAATAAATTTATTAATCTTAGGGGTTCAATAATTAACCTTTGGGGTTCAACATTTCCATTTTTGGGATTTAGAAATATTCGAAACGATGAATAAATCGTATGCGAACTTAGGGTTCAGGGTTTAGGGTTTAGGATTGTAAATAATCCTAAACTTTACAACCCTAAACACTAATTTATCCTGGTTTTTAAACGCGTTAGCGTTTAAAAATCAGGTCGCCGGATTCAATTTTTTAATTAAAATTTTTAAATTTTATCTGAATTCCCTGGGGATTTCAAAGGTTAACCTTTGGGGTTCAACGTTTTCATTTTGGGTTTTAGAAATATTCGGAACGACGAATAAACCGTATACGAACTTAGGGTTTAGGGTTGTAAACAACCCTAAACCCTAATTTATCCTGGTTTTTAAACGCGTTAGCGTTTAAAAATCAGGCCGCCGGATTCAATTTTTTAATTTAAATTTTTTAATTTTATCTGTATTCACTCGGGGTTTCAACGGTTAAGCTTTGGGGTTCAACGTTTCCATTTTGGGTTTTAAAAATATTCAGAGCGACGAATAAACCGTATATATTTAGGAGAAAAAAGAAAAAAAATGCTACAAAAAATCACCAGATTTCGTAAAAAATCACCAGATTTTGTAAAAAATCACCAGAATTCAACGAAAATCACCAGATTTTGTAAAAAAATCATCAGTATGACGTCAGATTTTTTTCCCCAGATTGTTTTTAAAAAAAAATCGAATTTTTTTTAAAAAAATTATATTTATGACATCATCATGACATGGGTTCTCATAGTTCACATAATAAGAGGGTTCTCAAGGGACTAAGACTCAGACTTCATATCTATAATATTATATAAAAATCGAAACATTAAAAAATTGATTGATCGGTACGGTACCTGTTAATTTTACTTATTTACCTTTACTTAACGGTACATGTAATTTTTAATTAATTATCCTTACATAATTACTTATAGTTACTATTAACTAATAAATTTCTTTTTTCAGGTAAAACATGTTACCTTTTCTATTTTTCAATAACTAATCAATTTCCTTTTTCACGTAGAATACATTATCTTTTATATTTTGTCTAACTACAATTTTTCCACTAATAAATTTCTTTTTTTAGGTAAAACATGTTAATTTTTTAATAACTAATCAATTTATTTTTTCATGTATAATACATTATCTTTTAAATTTTATCTAACTAAAACTTTTTCTTTTCTAAAAACACTATAAGCAATTCTATTTAATAAAAAAAATATTACAAATATAACTATAATTACTACTCCCTCCGTCCCAGTGAATAATATACATTGGGTTTGGACACGGACACCAAGAAAATATATAAATAATGAGTAAAGTTGGATGAAAAATTGGTAAAGTGGTGGGACCTATCAGTATTTAATAATAAATTTGAGATAGTGGAGGAAAGTAATGGGTGTAATAGTGTTTTATATTATAGATTTGAGATAATGGAGGAAAGTTAGTGGGTATTGTTAGTCACAGAGACATGCCTGTGCTCATAATATAACAAGCCTAAGTATGTGTAATGTTATGCATTACCTACATGACCTCTTAATTGAGTGATCCTCTAGTTGTAGAGTTTCTGGTTGTTTTGTACTTATACGAGGCATCAAATCCTAGTTGTGTAACTGTACTTATAAAGTCAAGAATAATGCTTGAAAAAAGTTCCAAAGGTTCATGCCTCAAGCAAGAAGATAAATACTGTCAAATAATCACAGTTGGGATTTGAAGAAATGAAGAATTTGCCCAAGTACCAATTTGAGAAGTATATTTGTCTGTTCGAGAAGTCTAGCGTTCGAGAAGTCAAAGATTCGATATCTGAGAAAACATTGTTTGACATCTCTGAATAAACTATTTGATATCTCATTCGACATGTTTAGTTGCTCTATTCGAGAACTCAAGAAGTCAATGGTCAAAGCATCATTCGAGTACTCCAATGGTCAACAAAGTCAAAGTCTCATTCGACATCTCAGAGCCTTAAAAAGCTATTCGATATCTCAGGGATTCGATATGTCAAAAGCTCTATTCGACAACTCAGGGATTCCTGGAGATAAGGCTATTCGAGAAGTGACTCAATATATCAAGATTGTACTATTCGAGAACTCAAAGTTATCGATCAAGTCAATTCTAGTTCTCGAATCAATCACTTAGACACTTCTCGAATGCATTCTTGGAGAAAAAATACTGAAGAGATTGTACAAGTCAGAAACCTGCAACAAGCCAAAGCACTTTATGGACCACAATTTGTAACGTGCTTTGGAAAGCCTACAAAGAAGCTTGGAGAGATGTAGAAGAGACAAAGAGCTAAAGAAGTGGATCTGAACAGAGTTTTGCAAAGTCAAATCTGTAGCCGTTTGGACAATTACTCAAAAAGGAGAGATATACAAGAAAGTAATTTATCCTGTAACCTTATTTGTAGTAAATAGGTTGTGCTCATGTTCTATAAGGGCACAACCTCACTTCTTTAGAAGCAGAGTTGTTTTAAGTTTTTCACATACATTGTAAGAGACATCTCTCTGAGAAAAACGAAGCTGAGAATACTACCATTTGTATTCACAGATTGTAGCAAATCTTTATCTAATAAAATATTAGATTAAAGTGATATCGTGTCTTGTGTTGTTCATAATCCGCACCAGTAAATCTACACATACAAACACATATTGTGCTACAAAGATTCAAGAACAAGAAAAAGTTCAAGAATCCATTAACCAGCCCCCCTCTGTATTCTTTTATTGTATTCAATACTCAACAAGTGGTATCAAAGCAGGCTGTTGATCAAAACAGAAAACGATCATGAGTTCGAATACACCAAAGACAACAGGAACGGTGAAGGTCCCTAAGTTTGACAAATAGAATTTCAACCTTTGGAAGATAAAAATGATGTTGTTCATCAAATGTAACGCCCCAACTTCCCAATACTGAAAATATACTTTTTATAATAAAATAAACTTTGATACAGGGAAATTTTAGAAAATTTTGGCATGAAGTATTCTTAAATCGGACTATCCACCTGTATTTCAACCCAAACCAAATTCCAATTAACAATTACCAATAAAAATTAATACACCAACGATTCCTCACCGAGGATCGATTCCAGGTTATGGTATGAAACAAGAATTTAATTAATACAAATTATTACAATTTCTATCGCTGCTCTAATACAAATTACTATACCATCTAATTCGTAGCTCAAACCCAATCTGTGCTTACCCGCTCTAGCTCCGAAATCTATCTTACATGGAATGCCTCATCGCTTTCATTCGCAGGGATATATGTAATAGATCCTCGTTAAACTTAACTGCAAAGGGTTAGGTAAAACAAAGCAAGAGTGAGCCAAAGAACGCTCAGCAAGTTAATAATATAGTGAAACAACGATATTACTATAATTCATTGATGAACAATATCAATGAATACTTTATCTCAAAAGATAATTCAATTTCAATCATAAGGTGAAACTTTTCTATTTACTACAAACCATCACTGCCTTAGATAAAACTTTGAGAAAAAGAATATCAAGAAATTCCCCAATCATTCTTACCCCACTTTCAACGTACAATGTTACTCGCGAAGGGAATAACTGGGAAACTTCCATCCATCCTTAATCTCATTGCTTTACTGAGTTTCCAAATTTTATTATGTAGAAAACAACTAACTCTGATATCCACAATTTCAAAATTAGAAACCATTTACCTTGAAACATATATATATACTATCCAAGACATTCTTTTCTTTAAAACTCTTTCATCTTTGAAACATACTTTAAAAATAACCTTTTTGAAAACATTTAAGTTGATTTTTATTATTCTCCTGATTACGGACAATACGGGTGATCAGCCACGTAAAGTCCCCATTCCTTTGAAATTGGGTTCCCAATTAGGCAACACATTGGCCTTTAATGCTGGACTAGGACCACCCTAGCCTCTTATGCAAAATAAAAGTGCTGGACTAGGACCACCCTAGCCTCTTACGCTTTTCCAATTTATAAACAAATTTATTATTAATAATTTAAAACATTTCACTTTTCAGTCCTTAAACTCACTGATAACAGATCAGCCCAGTATAAGAAATTTTAAAAAAATCTTTAATTAATTAAACCATTTTAATGAGCACGATAAAAGAGCAAGGGACATGGAAGCATTCGATGTAAGGGACAAAACAACAACGCAATAAGATTAAGATTCAGGGAAGCATAAGAAATTATAACAAAAAGGCAATATGATTTAAACTAAGCATGATATGGTACAGCAAAGCAGAAACATATATCAACAGGGAACAAAGCAATTTTCAAGATTTTATACTTCAACAACAATTTATAAGGAATCATGGATTAGAGAAAAATCTGATGTTCAAAAGAAGATTGAAGAAATTCTCAATTACACAAAGTCTCACTCTTGTCGGCTAAGCACCCATACGCTTTAGCTGCCAAAACCGGCCTGACAATAATGAGTTTGAATAAATAAGAAGATCTCAATTCATTCTCGATTTTAACCATCATTGAGCAACACATGCTTCAACGACAATTTAAACCTCGAATTAGTTTACAAAAATTTAAAGAAAAATGCTCTTTGAAAAATGTTAGTAAAGACGAGGAATATTGAAATAAATTAATTTTAAAAGAATTTAACACCTGAACAATAGGTGAGAAACATAAACAATGACAAAATAATTTAGAATGAGTGTTTATAAATTAATAGAAGAAGAATGTTACTGAAAATAAAATAAAGGGTATAGGCACTATAAAAAATGGTTTGAAAGAAATATCGTAATATCAACAGAACAGGTTCACATTATTTAGAATAAATATGAAGAATGTAATTTCTTGCAAGAAGGGATTTTGAAGGAACAAATAAATAGTACACAAGGTTTCACTTCACTTGAACAATAAGTGAGGTTTAGTAAACTTGCCTCAATAATTGAAGTTTCCAATTCCAATATCTCGATTCTTTACTCATTGTACATCAGTCTTTATTTCCCATTCGTTGGCTTTTACTCAGTCTACATCTGTCTTTCTTCTATAACTTGTCAGTCACTCCACGAGCACACTCGTCAATTTCCATAATTATTCCATTCCTCAATATTCCATATACGCGTGCACTGGCTCTCAACCGGCCTCTTACTTGTACCTATATAAAGGTAAAATACTACTTCAGTACAAAACCCACTAAAAACCTTACTGCTTATTCTAATCTACCCATGCGCATCCTATTACGCTATACACATAAGTACATATAGTACGTATTAATCACCTTCTCAAAATAATTAATAATATAAAATCACATAAGCACACATTATTATCTCACTTATATCTTATATCATACATATAACACTTGCTCACAAATAATATTTATCAAAATACTATAAGGATCATAAAATAATTTTAATAAAAATTGGACAGCACCTCCTTTAAATATCATCTAACCTGTCGGAATACAACCGACCCAAACAAGCAATTAAAAATCCTTTGCTTCAACACCAACTCAGTTCCACTTACAATTGCCGTAAATCATTCTAATATAACTGCCATAAACTTCTACCAATCCACACACAATTCACTTAGCACGCCACTAGCCGTTAAGCAAATAATTACATTCAAATATCTGCTTTAAAATATTTTTAAAGTTTTTAGAAATTAATTATTCAAAAAGCAACCAGAAAATGGTAACAGAAAACTTGAATTCAGTAATCTCGAATGAACAGTAATAGTTACAATTCCTAATATAATTTTAGAATGACTTTTTGATAGAAAAACAACTCAAGAATGCAGCAGCAACAATAACCTCAGCACAATTCCAACTCAACAACTAATAGACTTCCAGCAGAAACCTAACCTTACGGGCATGGCAGGTTACTTACGGATAACAATAATATTTAACGAATCAAAACGGCTTTAAATGACAAGAACTCTATCCAATTAACTCAGATTCGGGTGGTTTAACCGAATCCTGGCCAACATCAAACAATCGATTTATACAAACCATTGCAAACCCAGAAACTTGCTTTAAACACAATTCAAAGTAAACAATACAATTTGTTTACCATTCGTTTACACAACAATCATCAGAATGGTCACCTCAATTAAATCAAACTATGAATAAAACCTTAAACCAACATTTGCTTAACAACTCCCACCAACCACAACAGTTAACTCAAGTACACACCAGACTAACAAACACACGCACGCAAAATTCCAGTCATAGCCACATAGCAAAGCAACCACAAGAAACCCCCAGTATTTCATCCAAAAATTTCGGACACACAACAATATGAACTATAAGGAGAGGAAAGCGGATTCAATTCATAACAAGAAGCATCAGGACAGCAAGAACTGAGGCTACATAGACTGAGATAAGAGAGAACCGAGAGAAAACTCACACATCCACACACACATACCCGCTGCTTTCTTACATAAACACACCACAGTTCGCGCACCTACACCATAAGTTTGGAACTGTAAATAGAGGGAGAGAGTCTCGTGGAAAGGAAGAAAATAGAGGGAGCACGAGAGAGATATATATATATATATAGAGAGAGAGAGAGAGACTGTGCGGGGAGAGAGACAAAAAGGGAGAGAGGTTGAGCGAGAGAAATTGAGAGAGAGTGGTAGAACATTCGAGAGAAACCAAAAACAGAGACTGCAAAATAAATGGGGAAGAAATGAACTAAGCTTTTGATTAAAACAAAAGAGGGCTTCTAAAATGCTTAAAATCAACAAAAGAAATAGTCTAAACAGCCTTTTAAAAATTGATATAAAATAGAAAATGGTTGAAAAATAAACTTTTCATTTATAGAATGAAGAGTGTAAAATTATGAACACCCACATATTTTTAAAATATTTTTAGGATTAAAAATGAATTAGATATGAATTTTACAAATTTTGATCTTTTAAATTATAAAACAATTCCTAAAATCATTTTAAAATTCTTAAAAAGTGAGAATAATATTCTCATAAATCTTAAAAACTAAATCAATATGAAAATTTAATATTACAAAAGATTTCATGATTTTTAGCGACTCCAGTTATTTTATAAAATTCACAGAAGTTGAATAAAACATTGTTTTTAACATTTCTCTCCACTGAAAATGCAAAATAATTCACAATATCATTTTAAAATCTCTAGAGGCTAAAATAATTTCTCTAATATTTTTAAAAATCATTTAGATATGAAAAGATAATAGTGTAACAGATTTCACAATTTTTAATAACTCCAATGATTTTATAAAAATCTTATAAGATTAATAATGCATATTTAAATAGGTTTTAATCATCAAAAATACAAATAAAATTACGCGGACCTACATTTCACATATGAATCATCATATTAGCATGTAAACATAATGTCACGTATATTTAACCAAAAAAGATAAAAATTTGCCTTTAAGAAAACATATGACGGTATTCTCAAACATTTGCCTTTAAATTTCCAAGTCATTTCTTTCATTCTCGAATTCCTTTATATCAATTCATATCTCGATCGCTAGGCTCGTCCTGTAAGCCCGCAGATTTCGACATAACTTAAACACTTGGTTTACATATCTCGTTAATTCTAGATACTTACCACTCGTATGTAACGATCCTGGTCTACCGAAAATCGGACATGACCTATTCGTATAATGGACTATGTCTTGTACACAACGCCTCAAGTACTAACCTCACCCTCCATAAACAATTCATTCAGATACAATACCAAAACAAATCTGCCTTGACTCGCAATAAACACATAAACGAAGAAATCTGCCTTGACTTACGGTAAACAAATAAATAATTAAATCTTTAAACGAAATCCACGCGACTAAAACAATTAATACCACTTCCACACTTTTACTCATAACCATATTCATCCATTCTTTGTCCATCCGGTTGCACTGATTCTGAGACGGTTTTCAATCTCTTCCTTGACTCCTGAAAGCTTTCTCCACCTTTATCCCTTTGTTTCCTGCTTTGTACACTTGTCCACTGTTGTAGTTATCTTGGTAAAATCTTTGACAACCTTCGATAATTCCTAGCCGTTCCTTCAAAGTTTTCGATCTCTGCTTGCATCTTAGGCTTTTCTCGATTCATTATTGCTTCGTCGTCACGGCATTCATTTCGATCCTCTTGTCATATCCTGAAAATTATAGTCCTTCCAAATGCAAAGCTCATACTTAGAAATCGTATATATGCTCTTCTCCTGTCCCTGTCATCTGCTCATTAACCAAAATCAGTCTCTCAGTATTATCGAATCTTTTAGGTGTGTTGTCAATCCACTGCGTAATCTAACTTGATATTCAATCTCTGCTTTAACTTCAATTCTCAAACCTGCTCATCCATTTCTCATTCGACGTAAATGTAGCTTGGACCACTCAAAATCCATCGTCTCCATCTTTATTGCTCTCAATCATTGATAACTTTTAGAAATCACAAGGGTTTATAACAAAAGGGAACAATAGGATAGACAAATATCAACATATATGGATATAAGATGAGTTTTGTTTGGAAGAGGATTTAACTTAGAGATTAATATGATCATTGAACTAATTTCAGGTTGCATTTGTCACTTAGGTCAACCGCTAAGCACAAGAAGGGGGCCAACCTTCTGTACTTTCATGACAAATACAATCAGTGGTGTCCCACCAGACTTCTATCACATAGATAAGATGTCCCTGAATCCCCCCATATACATAGGTTGTTCATCCCAGTTTGAATAAAAAAGATTAAGTATTCAGGGAGAAATAAAAAGGGTTCAAAAGTTTCAAGAGTTTATAGGTATAATGTTGATTAAAGAATATCAAATATTCAGGGAAAATATAAAGAATTCAAGGATCTCAATAATTTATAAGCACCATGTTGAATCAAGTGATCCCCTGAAAAATAGAGGTATCTTTGAAAAATAGAAATGTGTTTAAATGAATTTGAAAAATTCGTCATCAATTGAAATATAGTTGATTATCAAAGGTGATGGGGTATTGTCAAGATAAGAAGAAACAGAAAGAAAGGTTAAATCTCCTTAATCTATAAATTAAATGAAATCAACGGCTAGTAATGAATAACCATGTCTTTATTCCATCACATGCCAGAAATCACATTTCGCATCTTGTTTACCGTCCATTCGTACTTTCTATGTCATTCACGGGGTAACTAAAGTCACAAAGGAAATTCTAGAACATACACGAAGGTTTACACGTAGCATCCTCCAAGATGATAACTTCGGTCGTCTATTTAACGTAGGCGGCGCCGAATCAACTGCCTCGTCCAAAGTCGTACCTTCGAATGAATCGAATTCTGGTTCGCACGATATGGCGAAATACTAACTAACGTCGCAACTGTTGTCCTAATAACCTAAGGCGAATCTAAACCTAAATCGTTCTATCTAACGTCCCGCTTAAATACGTATACTTAATCATCCTAACTTGTTTCAGTGACAATAACTTGTCGCTCTGATACCAACCTGTAACGCCCCAACTTCCCAATACTGAAAATATACTTTTTATAATAAAATAAACTTTGATACAGGGAAATTTTAGAAAATTTTGGCATGAAGTATTCTTAAATCGGACTATCCACCTGTATTTCAACCTAAACCAAATTCCAATTAACAATTTCCAATAAAACTTAATATACCAACGATTCCTCACCGAGGATCGATTCCAGGTTATGGTATAAAACAAGAATCTTATTAATACAAATTATTACAACTTCTATCGCTGCTCTAATACAAATTACTATACCATCTAATTCGTAGCTCAAACCCAATCTGTGCTTACCCGCTCTAGCTCCGAAATCTATCCTGTATGGAATGCCTCATCGCTTTCATTTGCAGGGATATATGTAATAGATCCTCGTTAAACTTAACTGCAAAGGGTTAGGTAAAACAAAGCAAGAGTGAGCCAAAGAACGCTCAGCAAGTTAATAATATAGTGAAACAACGATATTACGATAATTCATTGATGAACAATATCAATGAATACTTTATCTCAAAAGATCATTCAATTTCAATCATAAGGTGAAACTTTTCCATTTACTACAAACCATCACTGCCTCAGATAAAACTTTGAGAAAAAGAATATCAAGAAATCCCCCAATCATTCTTACCCCACTTTCAACGTACAATTTTACTCGCGAAGGGAATAACTGGGAAACTTCCATCCATCCTTAATCTCATTGCTTTGCTGAATTTCCAAATTTTACTATGTAGAAAACAACTAACTCTGATATCCACAATTTCGAAACTAGAAACCATTTACCTTGAAACATATATATATACTATCCAAAACATTCTTTTCTTTAAAACTCTTTCATCTTTGAAACATACTTTACAAATAACCTTTTTAAAAACATTTAAGTTGATTTTTATTATTCTCCTGATTACGGACAATACGGGTGATCAGCCACGTAAAGTCCCCATTCCTTTGAAATTGGGTTCCCAATTAGGCAACACATTGGCCTTTAATGTTGGACTAGGACCACCCTATCCTCTTATGCTAAATAAAAGTGCTGGACTAGGACCACCCTAGCCTCTTACGCTTTTCCAATTTATAAACAAATTTATTATTAATAATTTAAAACATTTCACTTTTCAGTCCTTAAACTCACTGATAACAGATCAGCCCGGTATAAGGAATTTTAAAAAAATCTTTAATTAATTAAACCATTTTAATGAGCACGATAAAAGAGCAAGGGACATGGAAGCATTCGATGTAAGGGACATAACAACAACGCAATAAGATTAAGATTCAGGGAAGCATAAGAAATTATAACAACAAGGCAATATGATTTAAACTAAGCATGATATGGTACAGCAAAGCAGAAACATATATCAACAGGGAATAAATGAATTGTCAAGATTTTATACTTCAACAACAATTTATAAGGAATCATGGAATAGAGAAAAATCTGATGTTCAAAAGAAGATTGAAGAAATTCTCAATTACACAAAGTCTCACTCTTGTCGGCTAAGCACCCATACGCTTTAGCTGCCAAAACCGGCCTGACAATAATGAGTTTGAATAAATAAGAAGATCTCAATTCATTCTCGATTTTAACCATCATTGAGAAACACATGCTTCAACGACAATTTAAACCTCGAATTAGTTTACAAAAATTTAAAGAAAAATTCTCTTTGAAAAATGTTAGTAAAGATGAGGAATATTGAAATAAATTAATTTTAAAAGAATTTAACACCTGAACAATAGGTGAGAAACATAAACAATGACAAAATAATTTGAGAATGAGTGTTTATAAATTAATAGAAGAAGAATGTTACTGAAAATAAAATAAAGGGTATAGGCACTATCAAAAATGGTTTGAAAGAAATATCGTAATATCAACAGAACAGGTTCACATTATTTAGAATAAATATGAAGAATGTAATTGCTTGCAAGAAGGGATTTTGAAGGAACAAATAAATAATACACAAGGTTTCACTTCACTTGAACAATAAGTGAGGTTTAGTAAACTTGCCTCAATAATTGAAGTTTCCAATTCCAATATCTCGATTCTTTACTCATTGTACATCAGTCTTTATTTCCCATTCGTTGGCTTTTACTCAGTCCTACATCTGTCTTTCTTATATAACTTGTCAGTCACTCCACGAGCACACTCGTCAATTTCCATAATTATTCCATTCCTCAATATTCCATATACGCGTGCACTGGCTCTCAACCGGCCTCTTACTTGTACCTATATAAAGGTAAAATACTACTTCAGTACAAAACCCACTAAAAACCTTACTGCTTATTCTAATCTACCCATGCGCATCCTATTACGCTATACACATAAGTACATATAGTACGTATTAATCACCTTCTCAAAATAATTAATAATATAAAATCACAAAAGCACTTAAGCACACATTATTATCTCACACTTATATCTTATATCATACATATAGCACTTGCACACAAATTATATTTATCAAAATACTATAAGGATCATAAAATAATTTTAATAAAAATTGGACAGCACCTCCTTTAAATATCATCTAACCTGTCGGAATACAACCGACCCAAACAAGCAATTAAAAATCCTTTGCTTCAACACCAACTCAGTTCCACTTACAATTGCCGTAAATCATTCTAATATAACTGCCATAAACTTCTACCAATCCACACACAATTCACTTAGCACGCCACTGGCAGTTAAGCACATAATTACATTTAAATATCTGCTTTAAAATATTTTTAAAGTTTTTAGAAATTAATTATTCAAACAGCAACCAGAAAATGGTAACAGAAAACTTGAATTCAGTAATCTCGAACGAACAGTAATAGTTACAATTCCTAATACAATTTTAGAATGACTTTTTGATAGAAAAATAACTCAAGAATGCAGCAGCAACAATAACCTCAACACAATTCCAACTCAACAACTAACAGACTTCCAGCAGAAACCAAACCTTACGGGCATGGCAGGTTACTTACGGATAACAATAATATTTAACGAATTAAAACGGCTTTAAATGACAAGAACTCTATCCAATTAACTCAGATTCGGGTGGTTTAGCCGAATCCCGGCCAACATCAAACAATCGATTTATACAAACCATTGCAAACCCAGAAACTTGCTTTAAACACAATTCAAAGTAAACAATACAATTTGTTTACCATTCGTTTACACAATGGTCACATCAATTAAATCAAACTACGAATAAAACCTTAAACCAACATTTGCTTAACAACTCCCACCAACCACAACAGTTAACTCAAGTACACACCAGACTAACAAACACACGCACGCAAAATTCCAGTCACAGCCACACAGCAAAGCAACCACAAGAAACCCCCAGTATTTCATCCAAAAATTTCGGACACACAGCAATACGAACTATAAGGAGAGGAAAGCGGATTCATTTCGTAACAAGAAGCATCAGGACAGCAAGAATTGAGGCTACATAGACTGAGATAAGAGAGAACCAAGAGAAAACTCACACATCCACACACACATGCCCGCTGCTTTTTACATAAACACACCACAGTTCGCGCACCTATACCATAAGTTTGGAACTGTAAAGAGAGGGAGAGAGTCTCGTGGAAAGGGAGAAAATAGAGGGAGCACGAGATATATATATATATAGAGAGAGAGAGAGACTGTGCGGGGAGAGAGACAAAAAGGGAGAGAGGTTGAGCGAGAGAAATTGAGAGAGAGTGGTAGAACATTCGAGAGAAACCAAAAACAGAGACTGCAAAATAAATGGGGAAGAAATGAACTAAGCTTTTGATTAAAACAAAAGAGGGCTTCTAAAATGCTTAAAATCAACAAAAGAAATAGTCTAAACAGCCTTTTAAAAATTGATATAAAATAGAAAATGGTTGAAAAATAAACTTTTCATTTGTAGAATGAAGAGTGTAAAATTATGAATACCCACATATTTTTAAAATATTTTTAGGATTAAAAATGAATTAGATATGAATTTTACAAATTTTGATCTTTTAAATTATAAAAAAATTCCTAAAATCATTTTAAAATTCTTAAAAAGTTAGAACAATATTCTCATAAATCTTAAAAACTAAATCAATATGAAAATGTAATATTACAAAAGATTTCATGATTTTTAGCGACTCCAGTTATTTTATAAAAATCACAGAAGTTGAATAAAACATGTTTTTGACATTTCTCTCCACTAAAAATGCAAAATAATTCACAATATCATTTTAAAATCTCTAGAGGCTAAAATAATTTCTCTAATATTTTTAAAAATCATTTAGATATGCAAAGATAATAGTGTAACAGATTTCACAATTTTTAATAACTCCAATGATTTTATAAAAATCTTATAAGATCAATAACGCATATCTAAATAGGTTTTAATCATCAAAAATACAAATAAAATTACACGGACCCACATTTCACATATGAATCATCATATTAGCATGTAAACATAATGTCACGTATATTTAACCAAAAATGATAAAAATAAAAATTCATACTATATATTCCACATTTAATATTAAATACTAATATTTATAATTACGAATTTTCTAAGGCGTTATATCAAAGCCTCTCATCCTTTGTATCCTGAGATTCTCAAGAATGGTCCCTTTGTTCCCTAACAAGAAATACCTGAAAAGACTGTTGGAACCATAACTGTTCCAAGATCTTATGTGGTCAAGGAACCATCCAAATGGACAGAATCAGAAAAGGAGATGGTTGCTCGTGACAGTCACCTCATGCTGCTAATTATATATTCCATGGATATGTCAATGTTTGCAAACATTGCATCGTGTACATCTTCCAAAGAAATGTGGGATCACATTGAGGTGTTATGTGAAGGAACTGATGAGGTCAAGGAGAACAAGAAACAGATACTGGTCACACAGTATGAAGCTTTCATGGCATAGCCCAAGGAAAGCATCACTGAGATGTTTGAGAGATTTCACAAGCTAGTTACTGAGTTGTAGATGAATGGAAAGGTTTACAGCACTAAAGAACTGAATATGAAGTTTCTATTGTCTTCTCCAAACTACCTAGAGCAGAGGATCATTTCTCTAAGGGAAAGAAATTTGAACAAAATCACATATGATGTGCTCTATGGGGTTTTAAAGACTCATGAGCTTGAGTTGCTTCAGAAAAGGGATATCCAAGCTAACCATGGCAGAATGATAAACACATCATGTGCCTTGATTGTTGAGTATTGAACACAAAGAAAGAATACAGAGGGGGGGTGAATGGATTCTTGAACTTTTCGTGCCTTGAGTCTGTGTAGCAGACAAGTGCTGTGTGTGCAGAGATGTATATGCGGATAAAGAACAACACACAACACAATATCACTTTAATCTAATGTATTATTAGATAAAGGTTGCTACAATCTATGAATACAAATGATAGTATTCTCAGCTTCATTTTTCTCAGAGAGATATAGCTTACAGTGTATGAAAAACTTGACTCACAAAAGTTACTAAGTTATGAAGTGAGGCTGTGTCCTTATAGAACATGGATACAGCCTGCTTACTACAAATAAGGTAGCTAAACAAATTACTTTCTAGTCTGTCTATCCTTTTTGAGTAAGTGTCCAAACGGTTACAGATTTGACTTTGCAAAGCCTGTTTAGATCCACTTCTTTAGCTCCTTGTCTCTTCTATATCTCTCCAAGCTTCCTTGTAGGCTTTCCAGAGCACGTTACAGATTGTGGTCCATAAAGTGCATTGGCTTGTTGCAGGTTTCTGACTTGTACAATTTCTTCAGTATTTTGTCTCCAAGATTGTATTCGAGAAGTGACTAAGTAAGTGATTCGAGAACTAGAATTGACTTGATCGATAACTCTGAGTTCTCGAATGTTGTTGTATTGACATATCGAACCACTTCTCGAATAGCTCTTTTCCATCAGGATTCCTTGTGTTGTCGAATAGAACATTTGACTTATCGAATCCTCGAGATATCGAATAGCTTTCTGAGTCCTTGAGATATCGAATGGAACTTTGACTTATTGACTCTTTGAGAACTCGAATACCATCTTGACTTGTTGACTTCTTGAGTTCTCGAATAGAGTAGTAGACATATCGAATCTCTGAGATATCGAATGAGATATCGAACAGTGTATTCAGAGATATCGAATAGTGTCTTGAGATATCGAATCCCTGACTTCTCGACTGCTGGACTTCTCGAATAGACAAATATACTTCTCGAATCGGTACTTAGGCAAATTCTTCATTTCTTCAAATCCCAACTGTGATTATTTGACAGTCTTTAACTCCTTGCTTGAGGCATGAACCTTGGAACTTCTTTCAAGCATTATTCTAGACTCTATTTGTACAATTACACAACTAGGATTTGATGCCTACTACAAGTACAATACAAACAGAAACTCTACAACTAGAGGTTCCCTTAGTTAAGAGGTCATGTAAGTAATGCAAAGCATTACAAACAATTAGGCTTGTTATTAGATGTGTACAGGCATGCCTCTGTAACTAACAATCTCCCCCAAATTGTGATTGAGACCCTTAGTCACAATTTCATGCCTGATAACAAGCCTAACATACATAAAGATAAGACTTTAAGAGTACAGGTATGTATACTGATTGAACACATAAATGGTATTACAAGATAAATGCTCTTACAGTATGATGAGGTACTAGCCATTTTCATTTGATTACATCTCCATTGCTTTGGCTTGTAGATCATCATATGCTTTCTGTTTCCTTTCTTTCTCCTTTCTTGCATTCTCATCTATTGCTCTTATGATTTCTTCCATAGCATCCAATTCTTCAATCATGATAGAGTTTTTGAAATCTTCAAGCACTAGCTTCAGAATGTTGGCAGGATAGTGACTGAGTAGGTTCATTCTTATATTGACATTGTCTCCATTTCTTCTCCTATACTTCACCACATAGGGATCAAACTGAACTCTACACAGTCCCTTTGCCCTTAGCTTTTCTGCTTCAATCTCCAGTCTGTCAATTTCTTTCTCCCTTTCCAACCACTTCTCATAGCAGCCCTTTCTCATCTTTTCAGCATAATCTCTCTTCATTTTCACAAAGTCAATCAATTCCAGCTTCCATACTTTCTCCACCTTGTCTTTAGAGTCCAGCAATGCAATGATTCTTTCTATCTCATACAATTTACCCCAATGTTGACAACCCCCTTGTTTGAATTTCATTTCTCTCCCATCAGTGTACTTGATCTCAAGGTGGTCATCCACAATTGCAGCATAGCATATCTTTTGAGCTCTTAGAAATTGCAGTTGCTCTTCATCAAAGTCTTCATCAAGTGGCTGGAGTTTCAATCCTGGAATGATTGTTAGGGCTCTTGATTTGGATAGCTTCACTCTTCTTGCAGCATGTTTGACTTTAATCTTCTTTACATGATTGCCAGGCAGTAACTTGTGACCTTTGTTAGTTGACCATAGTAGTGTTCCATTAGCAGTTTGCTTTTTGAAACATACATATGGTTTCTTGACTTGAATCTCCTTCTCTTCTTGAGGTAGTAAAACATTTGCAGAGGCGAGAGATGTAGATTTTGATGAATCATTACCAGTGACATCCACCCTAGACATTGAGCCTTGTGTTGTGGTAGGAGTGTCATTAGTAATGTTCATGGCTTGCTGTTTTCCAATCTTTCTCTCATAGATTTTGCCTTGGTCATCATCATTCTTCTTATCCTTGTCACTCTTCTTCTTCTTCTTGTCTTCATCACCCTTATCTCTCCTGTGATGTCTTCTCCTCCTATCACTTTTGTCTTCAGAATCATCATCCTTATTTCTCCTAGGTTGAGCACTCTCTGGAAGTTCACCAGTTGCTATAAAAGATCTGAGAATGTGCAGAGCTTCAATTTCTTCAGCATTTCTGGCTCCAACCTTCTTCTGTAGTTGATCAATGATAGCAATGACCAGTCTGTGATTTCGAGAGGTGAGATCATGGGGAATGACCAATTGTTTGATATCTTCAATTCTGGTGCCAGACTGATAGATGATTGTCCATGGCTTCTTGATCACTTCTGGTAGCCTTGAAGGTTGGCCATTCCTCAAATCATCAAACAGAATTTTATTGTTCTCATTCTTCTTCTCAATAAGCTCAAGTATGGCATCTATCTCTGAGTGTTTTAGTTCTTGTAGAGTCTTGTATGTTAGATGCCATATCTTCAATTTGGATATCATCACTATCTCCTTGATCCATAGGTTATTGACTTTCTTGGGAATGACAGTGATGTAATCAATCTGCTTCTTCAACTCCCTCAGATAGAACTGAGTGTCACCAACTTGTTCCCTTGTGGCTTTCAGAAACTCCAAGAAGGCTTTATCATGATAAACATTGGAGTTAGCAACTTCTTGTAGCTTGGCCTCAGTAACAACTTTAACTTCTACAGGCTTGGCACTCTCAGATATGGAGGATGGAAGTTTGTCAGAAGGCATACTCCCTGCAACTACTGTGGTAGTTATGGATTGCTTTTGACCACCAGGAGTAGTAATGTGCACAGTTGGTAGAGTAACAACTGGCAGTAAGGTAGGAGGCTCATCAACTTTGGATTTGCCTTTGCCTGGCACATTGGTTGTAGATTGTGCTCTGTGATGACCTCCCTCATTTATCTCTATGCCCTTCTCCTTAGGTTTCTCCCCCTTTGGATTTGAGTTTCTAGACCTTTTCTCCCCCTTAGGCTTGTTGTCAGGCACAGAGGCTGTAGAAACCACCTGTGGGTTGAAAGATTCTTCAGGTAGAGGGAGACCCATGTGCTTCATCATTGCAGCCAACATGGATTGCTGATGCAGAAGGACATTAGCTGTGGTGGTTGCTTGAGTGTCCAACTGATCATGGAGAAGTGCAACCTTGTCTGTAAGGTGAGAATTTGATTTAGTGAGAGTAGCAACCTCCTTTTCAAGAGTATTCACCTTAGTGAAGAGCTCATTGGCCTTAAAACCAGATAAAGATTGATCCTGCAGCCTCTTCACTTCATACTTAGACAACTCATGCACAGGGACTTCAGTCACTAGCCTATCTCCATAAAGATTCTTGAACATTGTCCTCAGCATGGCATTGGCCTCTGTGGTCTGGTCAGATAGATTTTGAAATCTGCTTCCTAGGCCTGTGACTGTATCTTTGAGGAGGGCTAGGCCATTGTCCATCTTTGTGCAGGTGGTGTTGCAGTGTTTGAGATCTTTGACCACACCATCCAGTTGAGGAAATTTAGCATCAAAGGCCCTCTTGACTTCTGCTACTGAAGTGGCTGTCTTGTCACACACCCTGTTGACTTCAGTTTTGACTCCATTGCCAAGGTAGTGTGCAGCCTTGAGGAAACCCTTGTAGGAATCATTGACAGCTTCATACACTTCACCAGGAGACAGGGATTTTGCATTGGAGCCCAGTGAAGTGATGTATTCCTCTCTAAGATATTGAAGTGCTTCACTGAGAGTTATATCATTCTTTCCTTGCAGCCAGGCATCTACATTGCCATCTCTCTCAGCATCATCAATAATCCTGGCCTTCTGCATCTCCACATCATCCCTATGGCATAGTAGAATGGCCTCATAGTCTGGATTAGGGATATTGGAGGTGACAAGGTTCTGAGCTATCTTTACAAACTCAGGAATCTGATCCACAATTAAGCTTTGTAGTGCTTCAACTGTCAATGTATGTGGAACAGACCCTGATCCTGAAGCACTGTCATGTTGCACAGGCTTCAGCCATTGTGACATAAAGTCAGAGCTAGAGCTAGGCAAGCTAGACTCCTCAGTTACAGATGCAACTTCTGTAACCGGATGGATTGACTCTACTACTGGTGTCTCCATAGGAGTGGGATGAGTTACACCAGCAGTTGACACAGGCACAGAGTCTCTAGTAAAAACTAGTGGAACCTCTGTGTTTGTGATGGTGTCATCAGGAGATGCCCCAGCATGCATTCCCTCACCATCTAAATGTGGGTCCTGGGTGGTGATCAGAGTGTCATGCACTAAGTCACTTGAGTCCATTGGCTCACCAAGAAAAAAGGATTCTTGGTGATCAATGCCTTGCTCTTCAATTGCTTGAATTACAGGCTCCAAAGAAATTTGTGTGTTAGATTCTGGAAGAGAAGTGTGTTTTAGAGTAGATTTTGGCAACTCCCCCTGAGAGATAGAGGGAGTTTCAAGTGTGATGTGCTCTCCACTCAGTGTAGTGCCAGCCTTATCACTCCCATGTGCTGACTCTGTACAAGAAGGTGCATTGGGGAGGATGCTTGATTCTATAGGTGCACCCTGTTGAGAGGATACACCTAGTGAGCTGTGTGCCCCTGATTTTATAACTTCAGCCATTTGTGTGACTGAAGAGGTGGTCTTAGTTTTCTTCTTCTTTGGCTTTTGTAAGGGTGACTCAGGTTCCTCACTTTCTAGTCCTAGTTCCACAGCCAATGCTGCTTCAGATAATATATTCAATGGTGCAGACATTACTTCCTTTCTCTTCTTTTTACTAACATCACCCTTTTGAGAAGATGATGCAGTTGGCTCAGTGTGTGGTAGAGTGTTTGGTTGAGAGGGTTGGTTAGCAGGCCCTGGGTTAGCATTTTGTTCTACTTGCTTGGGCTGTGCTAACTTAGATTTTGCATCAAATGTTGGAATGTTGTGGGGATAAGTTCTAAACAAACTCTCCATATGGGGAGTTATGTTTAGTCTTACATCCACATCATTCCTAGTCTCCAAATTACCAAAAATGAGTTTGGTCATGGACTTAGGATAGCCTATTCTATTTTTATCAATCCCAGACAATTCAATCAATGAAGCATTCTTAAAATTAAGTACAGATTGAATAAAGCGAGGGAAGAAAATATCAGTACCTCTCTTGGTTGTGTTCTTACCAAGTCTTCCATATAGTTCTTAGAGGATGATTTGGCCAACATCTATCTTCTTTCCATAGGCCAATGCATAGCCAATTTGCTGCACAGGTGCACTGATTTGATCAAAGCTTGATTTCCTGGCAGTGAAGACTTGAAGAAGAGTTGCAAACACATAGCTCCACTCCTTTCTCAGATTCTTTCTGTTAACCTTTCCAAGATTGATCCCATCTGAGTAGTTGATGAACTCAAAGAATTCCTCTAACTCTGCATTAGTGGCCAGTCTGTAAAATGACTCTTGTTGTAGGCCCAGTGCTTGGTTCATGTCTGCAGTAGTGATAGTGATTTCCTTATCTTGAATCTTGCTGTAGATGATATATGAAGTGATTACGTTTTCCAGGGCTACAACCTCCACAATAGCAGTACCCCAAAACTGTTCCAGGATATCTAGATACAGAGTTGGGTTGGCAGAGAGTGCATCCTTGATGTATGACTCAGCCATCCACTTCACGAAGCACTTGAAATTGGCATTGGGTGCTTCAACATCACTAGTGAGAGCGATGAAGTTGGTGTTGAACTTTACTGTTGCCATTTGTGTAGAAGAGAGAAAAGAAATTGAAGGTTGAAGAAGAAATTTGGTTTTTCGTAGCTAGGGTTTCAGGGGTTTAGAGAGTGTAGATGCTTGAGAAATCGAATGAAATGAATTGAATAGATGTGGAATTGTATAAGTATGAAGTACTTGAATTGTCGATTAGATGAAAGTTTGTATCGACAAGTCAGGCATTCGAGAAGTAGAAAACAACTATTCGAGAAGTCAAGAAAGGCTTAATCGATAACTCAAGCAGATAGAAACTCACAGCTGGTAGTTATCTAACTCAGAAATAATTCTAAATTGGATAAAATGTGTTTTTATGAGTGAATTAAACTTTTAGACAAAAGTCCAAAATCGGTTAATATTCAGCGAGAATTCAGCCTTTTCAAATGATTCGAGAACTCAAATATAGTGTTCGAGAACTCAATCATTCGAGAACTCAGTTATTATATTCGAGAAGTCAAGAATACCTCTATTCGATATCTCAGAAAGACTCTATTCGAGAACTCAAGAGTACTCTAATGAGACTTGTTAGAGATGTCGAATAGTGAATCATTCGAGAAGTCTGACTTATCGAACTATACCCATCACTCATAAAAATTTGATTTTCACTATCTTTTAAAATTTACCAGACATATTCATTGAAGAATATCCTAGCAAATTAAATAGTGATTTTCTCAAAATTTCATAGAAATTTTAAGTTAATAAAAATATGATTTTCAACATATGCAACAGATTTGAAATATTTATAAATCATATTTCAGCCAACACTCACTCCAAAAATATTGAGAATTTAGATAAAGTAAGTGTTTACTGCTGCAACAATCTAGATGCTGTATTCACTTAGCCAGAATCTGAAGAATTCAGCATTCCAATCTCACTTACCAACCTTGTGAAGGTGGCTTCATCTAATGGCTTAGTGAATATATCAGCTAGTTGTTTATCTGTAGAGACATAATGCAACTCAATGGTTCCATTAGTTGCATGTTCTCTTATGAAATGATATCTGATGTCAATGTGCTTTGTTCTAGAATGATTGACAGGATTGGCAACTATAGAGATTGCACTTGTGCTGTCACACATGATTGGAATTCTTTCCAACACAAGTCCATAATCTCTAAGTTGATTTCTAATCCAAAGCACTTGAGCACAGCAACTTCCAGCAGCTATGTATTCAGCCTCAGCTGTAGAAGTTGACACAGATTGTTGCTTCTTGCTACACCAAGAAACTAACCTTTGTCCAAGAAACTGGCAGCTTCCTGAGGTGCTTTTCCTATCCACTCTGCATCCAGCATAATCAGCATCAGAATAACCAACCAAATTGAACCCTGTGTCCTTAGGATACCAGAAGCCCAAGTTTGGAGTGCCCTTCAGATATCTAAAGATCCTTTTTATTGCAATCAAATGTGATTCCTTTGGATTTGATTGAAATCTAGCACATAGACATGTAGCAAACATGATGTCTGGCCTACTTGCAGTGAGGTAGAGTAGAGAACCAACCATACCTCTGTAGACTGAGATATCTACTTTCTTGCCTTTAGCATCTTCATCCAACTTAGTTGCAGTGGCCATGGGTGTCTTTGCAGGTGAGCAGTCTTCCAAGTCAAACTTCTTCAATAGATCCTTGATGTATTTGGTCTGACTGATAAAGATACCATCCTTCCTTTGACTGACTTGCAACCCAAGAAAGAATGTCAACTCTCCCATCATACTCATCTCATATCTGCTCTGCATGAGTTTGGAAAATTTCTCACATAGCTTCTCATTTGTAGACCCAAAAATGATATCATCCACATAAATTTGGACTAGGATAATATCATCACCATGCTTCTTGTAAAATAGTGTCTTGTCCAATGTGCCTCTAGTGAATTGATTTTCAAGAAGAAATTGTGATAAAGTATCATACCATGCTCTTGGAGCTTGCTTAAGTCCATACAGTGCCTTAAGCAATCTGTAAACAAATTCTGGGAAATGTGGATCCTCAAAGCCAGGTGGTTGTTGCACATAAACCTCTTCTTCAACTCTCCATTTAGAAATGCACTCTTGACATCCATTTGATAAACTTTAAAGTTTGAATGAGCAGCAAATGCCAAGAATATTCTGATGGCTTCCAATCTAGCAACAGGGGCAAATGTCTCATCATAATCAATGCCTTCCTGTTGAGAGTATCCTTTTGCAACCAGCCTTGCTTTGTTTCTTATTATTACACCATCTTCATCCATCTTATTCTTCAGAACCCATTTTGTTCCAACAATGGTTCTATTCTTTGGTGCAGGTACAAGTTCCCATACTTTGTTTCTTTCAAATTGATTCAACTCTTCTTGCATGGCAATAATCCAATCTGGATCCAACAGTGCATCATCAAGTTTCTTAGGCTCAACTTGTGATAGAAAACATCCATAGAGGCACTCATTTTGAGTTGCTCTCCTAGTCCTTACTCCTGCATTAGGATCTCCAATGATTTGCTCTGCAGTGTGTGATCTATCCCATTTCCTCGAGTGTTCAGCCTGATTTCTCATTCTTGATGTTGCTTCATCATCCACATCATGGTCATCCTCATTTCCTCCCCCTGTGAAGTTGCCATTACTCACAGGTGTGTCTTGGATGCTTGTTTCTCCACTATCGATTGGCACAAATTCTTCTCTTGTATCATTATTCACTTGAGTTTGTTGAACTTGAGTTTCAACTCCAGTTTCAATCTCTTCATCAGAATCATCTAGATTATCAAACCTCAATGGATCTTTGTCTTCATCATTGGCTTCTTCTAGTCCAGGTAGTTTGCTTTCATCAAATGTTACATCTGTGCTTTCCATAACTTTCTTTTGACTGATGACATAAACCTTGTATGCAATTCTTTCCATAGAATAGCCAAGAAAAATTCCTTCAAATGCTTTTGCATCAAATTTTCCAACATATTCAGAGTTATCCTTTAGTACAAAGCATTTGCTTCCAAAAGTATTAACATACTTTAGAGTAGGCTTATTTCCAGTCATCAAGTTGTAAGGTGTCTTTCCAGTGTTTTTGTTGATGAGGGTTCTGTTCTGAATGTAGCATGCAGTACACACAGCCTCAGCCCAAAAACATGTAGGCATTTTTGCATCAAGTAACATTGTTCTAGCAGCCTCAATTAGAGTTCTATTCTTTCTCTCAACAACTCCATTTTGTTGTGGAGTCCTTGGAGCTGAGAATTGCTGACAAATACCATTCTCTTTACAGAATGCTTCGAGTATGGCATTTCTGAACTCTTTCCATTATCACTTCTCAATGCAATCACACTTGCATTGTTTGCCTTTGCTTCCTTGTCAACTTTCTTTATATGCTCAATAATTACTTTTGGAGCCTCATCTTTTGATGCCAGAAATTCCACCCATGTATACCTTGAAAAATCATCAACCATTACCAGGGCATACTTCTTTCTTCCAAGTGACATAATGTTGACAGGCCCAAACAAATCCATATGAATGAGTTGTAATGGCTTGGTTATTGATGTCACTGTCTTTGACTTGTGGCTTGATCTTTTCATTTTTTCTTTTTGACAAGCCTCACACACTCCTTCTTGGCAGAATTCAAGTGTGGGCATGCCTCTCACTAACTCTCTTTTGACTAGAGAATTAATGGCCTTGAAGTTCAGGTGTGATAGTTTCTTGTGCCACAGCCAACAATCTTCATTTGATGCTTTTGAGTAAAAGCAACAAATTTTGTCCTTGTTTGCAGAGTCCATATTGGCTACAAACAGGCTTCCCTTCCTTACTCTAGATAGAGCAAAATCACCAGTCTTCTTGTGGGTGATCAAACATTTATCTTTGTCAAAATTCACTTTGAATCCTCTATCAGTAAACTGACCAACACTTAGCAGATTATGCTTGAGCCCCTTGACTAGTGCTACATCTTCAATGATGACATTACCAACTTTCAGCTTGCCATATCCCAATGTGTTACCCATGCTGTCATCTCCAAAAGCAACCATTGGGCCAGCCTTTTCCTCATACTGTGATAGCAGGGCCATATCACTAGTCATATGATTTGAGTATCCACTGTCCAAAATCCACATGACCTTCTTTTCACTTTCTTTGCCCTGCAAACACAAAGGTATTACTTTTCCTTTGGTACCCAAACAAGTTTGGGTCCATGTGACTTAGAGACAGTTTTATCATAAACAGCATGCTTGTCAACTTTCTTAGTGTTAGTCTTCTTGTCACTGTTGGAAGTCTTAGAACCTGAAGTTTCAGACTTAGGTGACAGAGGTACCTTCCTAGCTTTAGGAGGACTTGAAGACTTTGACCTTGTGTAGTGTGTGTGAGAATTGTGACTGATACAACCATCAATGAATTGCCTTCTTAAATTAAAACAACTAGTCATAACATTCATATTGCATGGCATACAGTCAAATTTATCACAAAAAGGTGCATCTCTATGACTTAGAGACACAGAACAATCATAGAAAGGTTTAGGCACACTACCAATAGGTTTCTTGCATGCATGAGTTAAATGATTGGTACTGAAACAGTTCTAACAAGTTTTCCTAGGGGCATTAGGCATATAAGCATAGTTGTTATCCTTGTTAATCCCTAACTTGCCATTTCTGTTCTATTTCTTTTTAGTCACTTTCTTATCTGATTCACTCTTCCCAGCTGAAACAAACTTAACAAACTTCTTAGGTCTTGGCCTATCAACTACTGGTTCCTTGGTCTTTGACTTGACACTCTCACTCTTAGAGGATGCTTGTTGTTCACTAGATTGTGCCTCATCCTCATCATTCAACATTTGTTTGATGAGTAAGGCATCCTCATCAATTTCAAATGTTGATTCCTTAAAAATTGGATTTTCAGTCTTTCTCAAAATGTGAGGCACTTTCTCATGAACAGCTGTGTCCTCTTCAATGACAGCATAGCCTTTCCTCTGTTTGAGAGAGTCATAGTCAAGTCCAATAGTTGCTTTGGGTTTAGCTTCAATTTTCTCACAGTAGGATTGCACTAGACCAGATGATTTCTTGAAAGTTTTCAGTTTGAATTCATTTTCAGCTAATTCATCCCTAAGAGCCTTCTCTACTTGGCTAGCACATAAAACCTTGTTCTGCAAATATTCAACTTCTTTCTTAAGGTTTTTTACTTGCATAGCAGTTAGCTCAAGTTCCTCATTCTTTCTGGTTAATATTTCATTTCTAGTAGACAGTTTAGCAATCTCCTCATTGGCAGCAGTCATACTAGTATGAATATTAAACATTTCAACAGATAGTTGTTCGATCATGCATTTGTACTCAGAAACAGACATGTCTATAGTAGTGAGAGATGGTACCTGAGAATCAGATGGAGATGAGTCATCCTTGGAGTTGGCCATCAAGGCATAATTGCAGAATTCTTGTTCCTCTCCATCACTCTCAGAATCATCCCAACACTTCCCTTCAGCTATGTAGGCCTTACCTTGTGTCTGCTTTTTCAGAAGGGCCTCATACTTAGCTTCGAGCTCAAGATAATCTCTATCCTTCTTTTTAGGCTTCTTGCATTCACTGGCAAAATGCCCTAGGTCATTGCATCTATAGCACCTTACAGATGACCTATCCACATAACTGGTTTTGAATTTATTTCTGTTTGGTTTCACAGGTGCCTTGTTCTTGTTGGCTAAATGGTTTTGAGGTTTGGGTTTGAAGGGTTGATTTCTTTTAAATCTGATGTTTGGAAATTTTCTGGCCATGAAAGCATATGAAGTATTTTCCATCCCATCAAGTTCTTCCAGAGTGTAAAACTCTTCTTCTTATTCCTCCTTTTCCTCAACAGGTTCACTCACCCCAACTTCAGTTTCTTCATCATCTGCTACCTCCTCTATCCTTAGCTGGCTTGTAGATGCTTCTAGGTCCAGAATAGATTTGTTGACAATCAAGGCACATGATGTGTTTATCATTCTACCTTGGTTGGCTTGGATAGCCCTTTTCTGAAGCAACTCAAGTTCATGAGTCTTTAGGACTCCATAGAGCACATCATAGGTGACTTTGTTCAAATCTCTCTCCCTTAGAGAAATGACTCTTTGCTCTAGATGATTTGGTGAAGATAACAGAAATTTCATATTTAACTCCTTGGTGCTGTAAACCTTGCCATTCATCTGCAACTCAGTAACTAGCTTGTGAAACCTTTCAAACATTTCAGTGATGCTTTCCTTGGGCTGTGCCATGAAATCTTCATACTGTGTGACCAGTATCTGTTTCCTGTTTTCCTTAACCTCATCAGTCCCTTCACACAACACCTCAATGTGATCCCACATCTCTTTAGCAGATGTACATGATGCAATGTTTGCAAACATTGACATGTCCATGGAATCAATGATAAGCAGCATGAGGTGGCTGTCAAGAGCAACCTTCTCCCTTTCTGATTCTGTCCATTTTGATGGATCCTTGGCCTCATAAGATCTTGGGATAGTTGTGGTTCCAACAGTCTTCTCTGGTATCTCTTGTTGTGGAACAAAAGGACCATTCTTGAGAATCTCAGGATACAGGGGATGAGAGGCTTTAATGAACAACATCATCTTTATCTTCCAGAGGTTGAAGTTTTCTTTGTCAAACTTAGGGACCTTCACCGTTCCTGTAGTCTTTGGTGTATTCGAACTCATGATCGTTTTTCTGTTTTTGAATAAACAGCCCGCTCTGATACCACTTGTTGAGTATTGAACACAAAGAAAGAATACAGAGGGGGGGTGAATGGATTCTTGAACTTTTCGTGCCTTGAGTCTGTGTAGCAGACAAGTGCTGTGTGTGCAGAGATGTATATGCGGATAAAGAACAACACACAACACAATATCACTTTAATCTAATGTATTATTAGATAAAGGTTGCTACAATCTGTGAATACAAATGATAGTATTCTCAGCTTCGTTTTTCTCAGAGAGATATAGCTTACAGTGTATGAAAAACTTGACTCACAAAAGTTACTAAGTTATGAAGTGAGGCTGTGTCCTTATAGAACATGGATACAGCCTGCTTACTACAAATAAGGTAGCTAAACAAATTACTTTCTAGTCTGTCTATCCTTTTTGAGTAAGTGTCCAAACGGTTACAGATTTGACTTTGCAAAGCCTGTTTAGATCCAGTTCTTTAGCTCCTTGTCTCTTCTATATCTCTCCAAGCTTCCTTGTAGGCTTTCCAGAGCACGTTACAGATTGTGGTCCATAAAGTGCATTGGCTTGTTGCAGGTTTCTAACTTGTACAATTTCTTCAGTATTTTGTCTCCAAGAATGTATTCGAGAAGTGACTAAGTAAGTGATTCGAGAACTAGAATTGACTTGATCGATAACTCTGAGTTCTCGAATGCTGTTGTATTGACATATCGAACCACTTCTCGAATAGCTCTTTTCCATCAGGATTCCTTGAGTTGTCGAATAGAACATTTGACTTATCGAATCCTCGAGATATCGAATAGCTTTCTGAGTCCTTGGGATATCGAATAGAACTTTGACTTGTTGACTCTTTGAGAACTCGAATACCATCTTGACTTGTTGACTTCTTGAGTTCTCGAATAGAGTAGTAGACATATCGAATCTCTGAGATATCGAATGAGATATCGAACAGTGTATTCAGAGATATCGAATAGTGTCTTGAGATATCGAATCCCTGACTTCTCGAATGCTGGACTTCTCGAATAGACAAATATACTTCTCGAATTGGTACTTAGGCAAATTCTTCATTTCTTCAAATCCCAACTGTGATTATTTGACAGTCTTTAACTCCTTGCTTGAGGCATGAACCTTGGAACTTCTTTCAAGCATTATTCTAGACTCTATTTGTACAATTACACAACTAGGATTTGATGCCTACTATAAGTACAATACAAACAGAAACTCTACAACTAGAGGTTCCCTTAGTTAAGAGGTCATGTAAGTAATGCAAAGCATTACAAACAATTAGGCTTGTTATTAGATGTGTACAGGCATGCGTCTGTAACTAACATTGATTGTTAACAAATCTATTCAAGACCTAGAAGCATCTACAAGTCAGCTAAGAATAGAGGAGATAGTAGATGATGAAGAAACTGAAGCTGATGTGAGTGAATCTGTTGAAGAGAAGGAAGAAAAAGAGTTCTATACTCTTGAAGAGCTAGATGGTATGGAAAACACTTCATATGATTTCATGGCCAGAAAATTTCCAAACATCAGATTCAAGAGAAATCAACCCTTCAAACCTAAACCCCAAAACCATTCATTCAACAAGAGTAAAGCACCTGTGAAGCCAAGCAAGAGTAAATTCAAAACTGGCTATGGGGATATGTCATCTGTGTGATGTTATAGATGCAATGTCCTAGGGCATTTTGCTATTGAATGCAAGAAGCCTAAAAAGAAGGATAGAGAGTTTCTAGAGCTTGAAGCTAAGTATGAGGCCCTTCTCAAAAAGCAAACACCAGGCAACGCCTACATAGCTTAAGGGAAGTGTTGGGATGATACTGATAGTAATGAAGAAGAGAAAGGATTCTGCAACTATGCCTTGATGGCCAATTCCAAGGATGGCACATCTTCATCAGACTCTCAGGTACCATCTCTCACTACCATAGACATGTCTATTTCTGAGTACAAGAATATGATTGAACAACTATCTGTTGAAATGTTTAATATTCATACTAGTATGACTGCAGCTAATGAGGAAATTGCTAAACTGTCTGCTAGAAATGAATTGTTAATCAAAAGGAATGAGGAACTTGAGCTAACTGCTATGCAAGTAGAAAACCTTAAGAAAGAAGTTGAATATCTACAGAATAAGGTTCTATGTGCTAGTCAAATTGAAAAGGCTCTTAGGGATGATCTAGCTGAAAATGAATTCAAACTGAAAACCTTTAAGAACTCATCTAGTGTACTGCAATCCTATCATGAGAAAATCCAAGCTAAACCCAAGGCTGCCATTAGACTTGACTATGGCACTCTTAAACAGAGGAAATGTTATGTTGTCATTGAAGATGACATAGTTGTTCAGAAGGAAGTGCCTCACATTTTGAAAAAGGCTGAGTCCCCAATTTTTAAAGAATCAACATTTGAAATTGATGAGGATGCCTTACTCATCAAGCAAATTTTGAATGATGAGGATGAGGCACAATCCAGTGAACAACCAGCATCCTCTAAGAGTGAGAGTGTCAAGCCAAAAGCCAAGAAGCATGTAGAAAGTAGACCTAGAACTGAGAAGTTTGTTAAGTTTGTATCAGCTAGGAAGAATGAATCTGAGAAGAAAGTGGCTAAGAAGAAACAGAAAAGAAATGGCAAACTAGGGATTAACAAAGATAATAACTATGCTTATATGCCTAATGCCCCTAGGTAGACTTGTCAAAATTGTTTTAGTACCAATCATTTAACTCATGCATGCAAGAAACCTGTTGGTAGTGTGCCCAAACCTTTCTATGATTGTTCTGTGCCTTTAAGACATAGAGATGCTCCATTCTGTGATAAATTTGACTGTATTCCATGCGATATGAATGTTATGACTAGCTGTTTCAATTTGAGAAGGCAATTCATTGATGGTTGTATCAGTCACAATTCTCACACACACTACACAAGGTCAAAGTCTTCAAGTCCTCCTAGAGCTAGGAAGGTACCTCTGTCACCTAAGTCTGAAACCTCAGGTTCTAAGACTTCTAACAGTGACAAGAAGACTAATACCAAGAAAGTTGATAAGCATGTTATTTATGATAAAACTGTTTCTAAGTCACATGGACCCAAACTTGTTTGGGTACCAAAGGAGAAGTAATACCTTTGTGTTTGCAGGGCAAAGAAAATGAAAAGAAGGTCATGTAGATTTTGGACAGTGGATGCTCAAATCATATGACTAGTGATATGGCCCTGCTATCACAGTATGAGGAGAAGGCTGGCCCAATGGTTGGTTTTGGAGATGACAACATGGGTAACACATTGGGATATGGCAAGTTGAAAGTTGGTAATGTCATCATTGAAGATGTAACACTAGTCAAGGGACTCAAGCATAATCTGCTAATTGTTGGTCAGTTTACTGATAGAGGTTTCAAAGTGGATTTTGACAAAGATGAATGTTTGATCACCCACAAGAAGATTGGTGATTTTGCTCTATCTGGAGTAAGAAAAGGAAGCCTGTTTGTTGCCAACATGGACTCTGCAAACACGGATAAAGTCTGTTACTTTTATTCAAAAGCATCAAGTGAAGACTGTTGGCTGTGGCACAAGAAATTATCACACTTGAACTTCAAAGCCATTAATTCTCTAGTCAAAAGAGAATTAGTGAGAGGCATGCCCACACTTGAATTCTGTCAAGAAGGAGTGTGTGAGGCCTGTCAAAAAGGAAAGATGAAAAGATCAAGCCACAAGTCAAAAACAGTGACATCAATAACTAAGCCCCTGCAACTAATTCATATGGATTTGTTTGGGCCTGTCAATATTATGTCACTAGGAAGAAAGAAGTATGCCTTGGTGATGGTTGATGACTTTACAAGGTATACATGGGTGGAATTTCTGGCATCAAAAGATGAGGCTCCACAAGTAATCATTGAGCACATCACTACGCCATAGATGGGCTATCGGAACATCTTTTTCGAAGATGATGCTAGAATATGTTAACTTAGCATGTTAATTTGGACATAATATGACATTTTGTTTTTTGTGTTACCTTAGCCACAAACGTGATGTTACTTTAGCTTTAAAGTGTTGAATGTTAGCAACATACATGATATGTTACCTTAGATCATTAATAAACTTAATTTTGAAATTTTTAAACAAAAAATTGTTTAATTGTTTAAAAATCACTTTTACCTTTATACTTTTTCATATTTTTAAAAAGCAAGAGTTTACCAATCGAAAGAGGTTTTTTTTACGAATATCAAGGTATTTAATTGTTACTCCCTCAGTCCCAATGAAATCTTTACCTTTCATAATGGGGTTTTTGGCATGCATTTTAAGGTGCATTTTAAGAGTAGTTTCATAACTTATTTTTAAAATTTTATTTTTTTGTATAAAAATATAATGTATGTATTTTTATACAAAAAAAGAAAATTTTAAAAATAAGTTATGGAACTATCCTTAAAATACACCTTAAAATGTGTGCTAGAAAGTGTAAAAAGAAAGGTAAAGAATTGGTTGGGACGGATGGAGTATTATTTTTTTAGGTTCTATTTATTTATTAATTGTAAAATGAAAAATTCTTAAAAAAATAAAAAATTAATAAATATATTTATGACAATATTGAAGGCACGCAGGTCAGTGAAATTTGTAAGCGGCAAAAAATAGCGCCTAGACTAAAAATTTCAGTCTTTAACACTGACAAAACTCTCTCACTCTCTCCTAAAACTCTCTCGGCCCTCCCTCTCTCTCGTAAAACTCTATCCCTCTCTCCTAAAACTCTCTCCCTCAATTTCTCTATAATTTTCTTCATGTCAGTATATATTTTGGTTCAAGGGCTTCTCAGTTGATTGGGGCTTCGATTTTAGGCTTAAACTTCTTCAATTGGGGCTTTTTCAAATTAGGTCTTTTTCAAATTAGGGGTTCTTCATTTTGAGTTCAATCGATTCGATTTCTTCACTAATTAGGCTTAAACTTCAACTAATTGATCTCTCTTTTGATTTCAGGGATTCTTCGGTTGGGGATTCGGATTTGTGGCTTCTCAGTTGTTGTGTTGGTCGATGTTTATTTGCCTATACAGTTGTGGTCTGGTTGGCAGTTTCGAGGTCTGCCACTATTGCTGTTGCGGTTTTTCAACATTTGAGGTGTGTTGGTGTTTCGTTTTTTCGCTTATTTATTTATTTTTCGTTTGTTTATATCGTAGTGGGCTTTAGTAAAATCATCAAATGGGCTACATTGGAGTAAAAAATTCAGTCTATCATATCTAGTGATTTTTTGTTCCACATGTAAGAGCTTAACAACAGTAACTGCTTGGAAAACAGAACATTGTTCTAGGCTCAACACTCAACAGCACCACTCTGCAAGAACCATCTGCTCTGTGGTAGTAAGTACTTACAATATATTATGCATCTATATATATGTGTGTGTGTCTTTTAATCCTATCTGTTCAGATGTGTAAAATAGGTTTTGTTGAGTACATTCTTTGTAGATTTATATAGAGATGGTTATGTCTGTGTACAATAGCTCTTTTTTCTATTTTGGATTAAAATAGAACATGTAAGTACCATATATGGTATGCAGCGGAGTATGATTTTTATATTCTACACGTAAATCTGAGTGAGCCTGAGAGTTGTATGAACAATCAAAGCACTCTGTTTGAACATTTAAGTTTTAAGATAACTTTTGGAGTTCATTCTTTTAAATTATCTCCTGTTAAATTGTCAGCCTAGAAGCTCTAGTTTGGTTTCTACTTCACTTGTTGATCGAGAAATCTTTGAAGAGCAGAATTGTCAGGTACATAGTCAGCTGTATTGAGTATATGATTGATTTACTTGTTGCTATTTATGGCTGCTTTTATATATGTAACAATGGTCAATAGGTACATGTTATATAATATTCTGCCATCTAGCAGCAAGTTTCTTGTTTCCATAATTATAATTTTGGTCTGCAATTTTAAAAAAGCCTGTCAACCTCATTTGAAATTATGAAACTAGAAAGCAAAGATATATCTTACTACATCTGTGCCAATATGTATTTATGACAACCTGTGATGATTAGTATGGTTGATAATTTCATATAGGTGCAAAACTATGTTGCCAATATTTTATGACCTGCACCCGGTTTTCATATAATGCTATAACGGTGCGGAAATTCATGACTCATCTTATAAGGTACAGCGGACAGGTTTGTACTAATAGCATTATCATAGTCTGGTACTTGTTCTTTTTATTATTACTTTGACTCACATTGGTGTAGCATAGATTATCTATATTGTTTATATGCCTGCCTTTATGTTTATTATAGTTACTATGTCAGAGGTCTTAACTAAGAATTACACCGACTCACATTTTATGGTGTACATTGATAAGAATAAGTTAGTAGCATGTTATATGGCTACCAATTACTTTTGCAACTCTGCAAAATCTTTTGTGCTTAATTTGTTCATATATATATATATATATATATATTTATGTGTGCAGATACTTTAATTCGCTCTAGAGTGAATGCTTTTCCCTTTGTGTTAATCTAAATGCAGTTAGCCAGTATCCTAACTAAAGCTCTTCTGGGACTTCAAGTGCATGAAGAGTACCAACTAAAGCCTGAATTCAAAGCATAAAGGAATGACTCCAACAGTTGGAAAAGATCAAGAGAGAAAAAATGGCCGCCAATACTCTCTGCCTTCTATACTATTCGACGAAATTATGATATTTTTTGTTTAACTTTGGCTACTATTAAGTATGGATGTTAACTAGTTGGTTTTAATTAAGTTTGTGAATTATTAGTATATTCACTATGTAGTAGTGAATTGGTTTAGAATGTTTGGTGCGTGTTTGGGAGTTGGTTGTATGTTTGGATTATGGATGTAATTTTTGGAATGGTGTATCGAAATGAAAAGGTTATTTAGGGATGCATAATATGTATGTGCAAATTTTTTTTTAATTTTTTCTGGAAAAGATGTTGCATTAGCTAATGGAAATGTTGCTATATAAAAGCTAATGAAAACCAATATGGGCCCCACTGTAGGTCCCAATTATTTGTTTAAAAAAAATCTAGGTCTCTAAGGTAACATTTATATTAAGTTACCGTAGATCACATTTTTGTTCCTATAGCAAGCTGAGGTAACATAAAACTGCATGTTACCTTAGGGATCAAAGATGTTACCTTAGACACCTAAGGCAACATGCTGAGAGCTATCACCAGAAAAATGTTACCTTAGCTACTTTTTGGGCCTAAGGTAACATATAATGTACCTACTGTAACATTTTTTTGGTGTTACCGTAGGCTGTTTATGGTGTAGTGCATGAAGAAAGTTGACAAGGAAGCAAAGGCCAATAATGCAAGTGTGATTGCATTGAGAAGTGATAATGGAACAGAGTTCAGAAATGCCATGCTTGAAGCGTTCTACAAAGAGAATGGTATTTCTCAACAATTCTCAGCTCCAAGGACTCCACAACAAAATGGAGTTGTTGATAGAAAGAATAGAACTCTAATTGAAGCTGCTAGAACACTGTTGCTTGATGCAAAAATGCCTACATGTTTTTGGGCTGAGGCTGTGAGAACTGCATGCTATATCCAGAACAGAACCCTCATCAACAAAAACACTGGAAAGACACCTTACAATTTGATGACTGGAAAGAAGCCTACCCTAAAGTATGTTCATACTTTTGGAAGCAAATGCTTTGTACTGAAGGATAATTCAAAATATGTTGGAAAATTTGATGCAAAGGCATTTGAAGGAATTTTTCTTGGCTACTCTATGGAAAGAATTGCATACAAAGTTTATGTCATCAGTAAAAAGAAAATTATGGAAAGCACAGATGTAACATTTGATGACAGCAAACTACCTGGATTAGAAGAAGCCAATGATCATGAAGATAAAGATCCACTAAGATTTGAAAATCTAGATGATTCTGATGAAGAGATTGGAACTGAAGATGAAACTATAGTTCAACAAACTCAAGTGAATGATGATGCAAGAGAAGAATTTGTACCAATCAACAGTGAAGAAACTAGCATCCAAGACACACATTTGAATAGTGGCAACTTCACAGGGGGAGGAAATGAGAATGATCATGACTTGGATGATGAAGCAACATCAAGGTTGAGAAATCAGATTGAGCATTCAAGGAAATGGGATAGATCACACACTGGAGAGCAAATTATTGGATATCCAAATGCAGGCGTGAGGACTAGGAGAGCAACTCAAAATGAGTGCCTCTATGGTTGTTTTCTATCTCAGATTGAGCCTAAGAAACTTGATGATGCATTGTTGGATCCAGATTGGATTATTGCCATGCAAGAGGAGCTGAATCAATTTAAAAGAAACAAAGTATGGGAACTTGTGCCTGCACCAAAGAACAGAACCATTATTGGAACAAACTGGGTTCTGAAGAATAAAATGGATGAAGATGGTGTAATAGTAAGACACAAAGCAAGGTTGGTTGCAAAAGGATACTCTCAACAGGAAGGCATTGATTATGATAAGACATTTGCCTCTGTTGCCAGATTGGAAGCCATCAGAATCTTCTTGCCATTTGCTGCTCATTCAAACTTTAAAGTTTATCAAATGGATGTCAAGAGTGCATTTCTGAATGGAGAGTTGGAAGAAGAAGTTTATGTGCAACAACCACCTGGCTTTGAGGATCCACATTTCCCAGAATTTGTCTACCGATTGCTTAAGGCATTATATGGACTTGAGGAGGCTCCAAGGGCATGGTATGATACCTTATCACAATTAATCCTTGAAAATCAATTCACTAGAGGCATATTGGACAAGACATTGTTTTACAAGAAACATGGTGATGATATTATCCTAGTTCAGATCTATGTGGATGATATCATATTTGGCTCTACGAATGAGAAGCTGTGTGAGAAATTCTCTAAGCTCATGCAGAGCAGATATGAGATGAGTATGATGGGAGAGTTAACATTCTTTCTTGGATTGCAAGTTAGTCAAAGGAAGGATGGCACTTTTATCAGTCAAACCAAGTACATCAAGGATTTATTGAAGAAGTTTGAATTAGAAGACTGCTCACCTGCAAAGACACCCATGGCCACTGCCACTAAATTGGATGAAGATGATAAAGGCAAGAAAGTAGATATCTCAGTCTACAGAGGCATGGTTGGTTCTCTACTCTAGCTCACTTCAAGTAGGCCAGACATCATGTTTGCTACATGCTTGTGTGCAAGGTTTCAATCAAATCCAAAAGAGTCACATTTGATTGCTATAAAAAGGATCTTTAGATATCTGAAGGGCACTCCAAACTTGGGTTTATGGTATCCTAAGGACACAGGGTTCAATCTGGTTGGTTATTCTGATGCTGATTATGCTGGATGCAGAGTGGATAGGAAAAGCACCTCAGGTAGTTGCCAGTTTCTTGGACAAAGGTTAGTCTCTTGGTATAGCAACAAACAACAATCTGTGTCAACTTCTACAGCTGAGGCTGAATACATAGCTGTTGGAAGTTGTTGTGCTCAAGTGCTTTGGATTAGATTAGAGACTATGGACTTGTGTTGGAAATAATTCAAATCATGTGTGACAACACAAGTGCAATCTCTATAGTTGTCAATCCTGTCAATCATTCTAGGGAAAAGCACATTGACATCAGATATCATTTTATTAGAGAACATGCAACTAATGGAACCATTGAGTTGCATTATGTCTCTACAGATAAACAACTAGCTGACATATTCACTAAGCCATTAGATGAAGCCACCTTCACAAGGTTGGTTAGTGAGATTAGAATGCTGAATTCTTCAGACTCTGGCTAAGTGAATATATCACCTAGATTGTTGTAGCAGTAAACACGTACTTTATCTAAATTCTAAATATTTTTGAAGTAAGTGTTGGCTGAAATATGATTTATAAATATTTCAAATCTATTGCATAAGTTGGAAAATCATATTATGTCAACTTGAAATTTCTATGAAATTTTGAGAAAATCACTATTTAATTTGTTAGAATATTCTATATATAATATGTCTGGTGAATTTTAAAAGATAGTGAAAATTGAATTTTTGTGAGTGAAAAGAACATTTCGATAAGTCAGACTTCTCGAATGATTCATTTCTTGTTAATGCTCGACTTCTCTAACAAGCCTATTCAGGACACTCTTGAGTTCTTGAATAGAGTCTTTTAGAGAAATCGAACAGTGAAATGCTTGAATTCTCGAATAAGGTATTTTAGTTCTCTAATGACTGAGTTCTCGAATACTATGTTTGAGTTCTCGAATCATTTGAAAAGGCTGAATTCTCGCTGAATCTTAACCGTTTTTGGATTTTTATTCAGAACTTTTAAATCACTCATAAAAACATATTTTATTTAATTTAGAATTATTTCTAAGTTAGATAACCGCCAGCTGTGAGTGTCAACCTGCTTGAGATATCGATTAAACCTTTCTTGCCTTATCGAATAGTTGTTTTCTACTTCTCAAATGCTTGACTTGTCGATACAAAACATATATCTAATCGACAATTCAAGTACTTCATACTTATACAATTTTATATCTTTTCGATTCATTTCATTCGATTTCTCAAGCATCTAAACTCCCAAAACACCCTAAGCTCAAAAAGCTAAATTTCTTCTTCAACCTTCATTCTTTTCTCTCTTTTCTCTGTATCAATGGAAACCGTAAAATTCAACACCAACTTTATCGCCCTAACCAGTGATGTTGAGGCACCTAATGCCAATTTCAAATGCTTTGTTCGATGGATGTCTGAGTCATACATCAAGGATGCACTCTCAGCCAACCCAACTTTGTATCTAGACCTACTGGAACAGTTTTGGAGAACTACTACTGTGGAAGTTGTGGCCCTAGAAAACGCAATAACATCGTACATAGTCTACTGCAAAATTCAGGATAAGGAAATCACTATCACCACTAAAGACATGAATCAAGCACTGGGCTTACAACAGGAGGTGTATGATGATCAAGCTACAAATGGTGAATTGGAGGACTTCATTGATTTCATTCACTACTCAGATGAAATCAAACTTGGTCACTTGAATAGAAAGTTCTTGAGGAAGGAATGGAGTTATGTCTTTGCCACCATTCTTCAAGTCTTCACTGCAAGGAAGTCAAGCTATGATCAAATCAGTGCACCTGCACAGCAAATAAGCTATGCCTTAGCTTATGGGAAAAAGATCAATGTTGGTTAACTCATTATGCAGGAGTTGTATGGGAGACTTGGTAAGAACTCAACCAAGAGAGGTACTAACATTTTCTTCCCTCGCTTTATTCAATCTGTACTGAATTTTAAAAATGATAAATTGATTGAATTACCTGGGATAGAAAGAAATAGAATAGGCTATCCTAGATCCATGACAAAACTCATTTTTGGTAATCTGGAGGCTAGGAATGATGTTGATGTAAGACTTAACATAACTCCCCATATGAAGGGTTTATTTAGGACTTACCCCCACAACATGCCAATATTTGATTCTAGATCACAGTTAGCACAGCCCAAGCAAGTAGAACAAAATGCTAACCCGGGGCTTGTTAACCAACCACCTCAACCAAACACTCTACCAAACACATAGCCTCTCATCCTCTGCACCTTTAACCATCATCCTCTCAACAGGGTGGTGTTAGTAAAAAGGAGAAGAAGAGAAAACAGGTTGCTACTGCACCTTTAACCATCTTATCTGAAGCAACATTGGCTGTAGAATTAGGCTTAGAAAGTGAGGAACCTGAGTCACCCCTACTAAGGCCAAAGAAGAAAAAGAAATCAAAAACTACCTCTTCAGTCACACAGGCTGAGGTTGTAAAATTAGGGGCAAACAGCTCACTAGATGTATCCTCTCAACAGGGTGAATCTATAGAATCAAGCATCCTCCCCAGTGCACCTTCTTGTAATGAGTCAGCACATGGGAGTGATAAGGCTGGCACAACACTGAGTGGAGAGCATATTACACTTGAAACTCCCTCTATCTCTTAGGGGGAGTTGCCAAAATCAAATCTACAAGACACTTCTCTTCCAGAATCTAATACTCAAATTTCTTTGGAACCTCCAACTCAAGCAATTGAGGAGCAAGGTATTGATCATCAAGAATTCTTTTCTCTTGGTGAGCCAATGGACTCAAGTGACTTAGTGCATGACACTTTGCTCACCACCCAGGAACCACATTCAGATGGTGATGGAATGCAAGCTGATGAGGCATATCCTGATGACACCATCACCAACACAGAGGCTTCACTAGTTTTCACTAGAGACTCTATGCATGTGTCAACTGCTGGTGCAACTCATCCCACTTCTGTGGAGGCACCAGTAGTAGAGTCAATCCATCCGGTTGCAGAAGTTGCATCTGTAATTGAGGAGTCTAGCTTGCCTAGCTCTAGCTCTGACTTTATGTCACAATGGCTGAAGCCTATGCAACATGACAATGCTTCAGGATCAGGATCTGTTCTACCACAATTGACGGTTGAGGCACTTCAAAGCTTAGTTGTGGATCAGATTCCTAAGTTTGTAAAGATAGCTCAGAACCTTGTCACCTCGAACATGCCAAATCCAGACTATGAAGCAATTTTGCTATGTCACAGAGATGATGTGGAGTTGCAAAAGGCCAAGATAATAAATGATGCTGAGAGAGATGGCAATGTAGATGCATGGCTGCAAGGGAAATATGACATTGCTCTCTCAGAAGGCCTCCAATACCTCAGAGAAGAGTACATCACATCACTAGGGTCCAATGCCAAATCTCTCACTCCTAGTGATGTATATGAAGCCATGAATGACACCTATAAAGGAATTCTCAAAGTTGCACACTATCTTGGCAAGGGTCTCAAGACAGAAGTGAATGAAGTGTGTGCATCTACAATCAAAGAGGTGCAAAAAGTGAAAAGGGATTTTGATACCAAATTTCCCCAACTGGATAATGTTCTCAAGGAGGTTCAACTCTGCAAGTCTGAGTGCATCAAGATGGACAACTCTATGATGTTGGTCTAGGGGTCTGTCAAGACTATGGCAGCTCATATGGAAAAATTATCAGATCAGACAACAGATGCCAATGCCATGCTGAGGACTCTATTTAAAAATTAATATGGAGATAAGCTGGTGACTGAGGTCCCTGTGCATGAGATGACCAAATTTGAAGTGGGGAGACTAAAAGATCAATCACTATCTGGTTTTAAAGCCACTAAGTTGTTCACAAAGGTGTAATCTCTTGAATAGGAAGTGGTCTCTCTCAAACAGTCCAATGCTCAGCTGACAGACAAAGTTGCAACTCTCACTGAGCAGTTAAGCACTCAAGCCACTACCACAGCTGATGTTCTTCAGCATCAATAATTGATGCTGTCAGCCATGATGAAACATATGGATCTTCCTCTACCTGAGGAATCTATGCCTACCACTTCTTTAACTCCAAAGGCCCCTTCTAAAGCCTCAGTGCCTGTCAACAAGCCTAAGGGGGAGAAGAGGAACTCAAAGGACTCAAAACCTAAGGGGGAGCATCAGACTAAGGGGGAGAAACCTCAAGATAAGGGCATATCAATCAATGAGGGTGGTCATCCAAGAATAAGAGAGAAAACTCATGTGTCAGGCAAAGGGAAATCCAAAGTTGATGAGCCTCCAACCTCTCTGCCAGTGGTCACTCTACCGACTGTGCACATCACTACTTCTGATGGCCAAAGGCAATCTATCACCTCCATAGTGGTTGCAGGGAGTATGCCATCTGATAAACCTCTCCTCTCCAAGACTGAAAGTGCCAAGCCTGTAGAAGTGAAAGTTATATATTACTGAGGCCAAGCTACAAGAAGTTGCTAATTCAAATGTCTATCATGATAAAGCCTTCTTGGAGTTTCTGAAAGCCACAAGGGAACAGGCTGGTGACACTTAGTTCTATCTAAGGAAGCTGAAGGAGCAGATTGACTACTTCACTGTCATACCCAAGAAAATCAACAGCTCATGGTTCAAGGAGATATTGATGGTTTCTAAATCCAAAATATGGCATCTAACCTTCAAGACCCTACAAGGCTTAATGTACTCAGAGGTGGATGCCCTAATCAATAGGATTGAGAAGAGAGATGCAAATGAGAATAAAAAAAGTCTCTACAATGACTTGAGGGATGAGCAACCAACCAGATTGCCTGAGGTGATGACAAATCCAAGGACAATTATCTACCAATCTGGCACAAGAATTGATGAAATCCAACAGTTGATCATTCCCAAGTATTTGGTCCCCAACAACAGAAACCTTATCATTGCCACTGTGGAAAAGATAAATAAGAAGAAGGGTGTAAGAACAGCAGAAGAATTGGAAGCCATATCCTATCTCAGATCATACATTGCATCTGGCATTGTACCTGAATCTGCTAAGTTTAACTCAAGCAAGGATGGTGATCAAGACAAAGATGGAGACAAGAGTGATGGAAGGAGAAGACATCACAGGAGTGATAAGGATGATGAAGACAAGAAGAAGAAGAGAGACAGCAAGGACAAGAAAGGTGATAATGACCAAGGCAGAGTCTATGAGAGGAAGAGTGGAAAACAACAAGCTTTAGGCATTACTGACAGTAATCTCACCACACAACAAGACTCTAAGTCTAGGGTGGATACTGTTAATAATGACCTATCAAAATCTAAATCTATGGCTTTTACAACTGTTTTACCACCTCAAGAAGAGAAGAGGGTTCAACTCAAGAAACCATCTTTGTGTTTCAAAAAGCAAACTGCTAATGGAATACTACAATGGTCCACCAGTAAAAGTCACATGCTACTGCCATGCAACCATGTGAAGAAGTTTAAACTCAAACAGGCTGCAAGAAGGGTGAAATTATCCAAGTCTAGGGCACTGACAATTATTCCAGGGTTAAACCTACCACCACTAGATGAAGACTTTGATGAAGATCAACTACAATTCCTAGGAGCTCAAAGAATCTATTATGTTGCCATTATTGATGATTGTCTTGAATTTGAATACACTGATGGAAGACAGAAGAAATTCAGGCAAGGGATATGTCAGCATTGGGGCAAGCTATATGATATAGAAAGGATTATTGTAATGTTGGATTCTGAAGATAGAGTGGAAAGGGTATGGAAGCTGGAGTTAATTGATTTTGTCAAAATGAAGAGAGATCACCAGGCAGAACAGAAAAGGAATAGTGAAGAGCTACTAAAGAAAAGGGAGGAGGAGTTTGCTGCAATGGAAGCTAAGGCTGATGAATTGAGGGCTATGGGTCTGTGTAGAGTCAAATTTAATCCTTACATCATTGAATACAAGAAATATGGAAGAACTGTAAAGATTAGAATGGACTACATCAGTTCCTACTATGAGAAACAACTGAATAAAGTACTTAAGGATTTATCAGGCTCCCCTCTAATTGAAGAACTCACTGCAATGGAAGACATTATTCTTGCAATGGAAGAAAATGCAAAGAAGAAAGTTAAAGAAGCTGAGGAAAAGATGAAAAATGAGAATCTGCAAGCCAAAGCACAAGAGATGAATCCAAAAGGATATGACTAGTAGTTCCTCATAACTTGTAAGAATACTTCTGTGTATTTTCCTTGATCAATCTACATACCTGTATTTTCCTTGTTATCAGGCATGAAATTGTGACTAAGGGTCTTACTCACAATTTGGGGGAGATTGTTAGTCACAAAGACATGCCTGTGCTCATAATATAACAAGCCTAAGTATGTGTAATGCTATTCATTACCTACATGACCTCTTAATTGAGGGAACCCTTAGTTGTAGAGTTTCTGGTTGTTTTGTACTTATAAGAGGCATCAAATCCTAGTTGTGTAACTATACTTATAAAGTCAAGAATAATGCTTGAAAGAAGTTCCAAAGGTTCATGCCTCAAGCAATAAGATAAAGACTATCAAATAATCACAGTTGGGATTTGAATAAATGAAGAATTTGCCGAAGTACCAATTCGAGAAGTATATTTGTCTGTTCGAGAAGTCAAAGATTCGATATCTGAGAAAACACTGTTCGACATCTCTGAATAAACTATTCGATATCTCATTCGACAACTCAGGGATTTGACATGTCTAGTTGCTCTATTCGAGAACTCAAGAAGTCAACGGTCAAAGCATCATTCGAGTTCTCCAATGGTCAACAAAGTCAAAGTCTCATTCGACATCTCAGAGCCTTAAAAAGCTATTCGATATCTCAGGGATTCGATATGTCAAAAGCTCTATTCGACAACTCAGGGATTCCTGGAAATAAGGCTATTCGAGAAGTGACTCAATATATCAAGATTGTACTATTCGAGAACTCAGAGTTATCGATCAAGTCAATTCTAGTTCTCGAATCAATCACTTAGACACTTCTCGAATGCATTCTTGGAGACAAACTACTGAACAGATTGTACAAGTCAGAAACCTGCAACAAGCCAAAGCACTTTATGGACCACAGTCTGTAACGTGCTCTGAAAATCCTACAAAGAAGTTTGGAGAGATGTAGAAGAGACAAAGAGCTGAAGAAGTGGATCTGAACAGAGTTTTGCAAAGTCAAATCTGTAGCCGTTTGGACACTTACTCAAAAAGGAGAGACATACAAGAAAGTAATTTATCCTGTAACCTTATTTGTATTAAATAGGCTGTGCTCATGTTCTATAAGGGCACAACCTCACTTCTTTAGAAGCAGAGTTGTTTTAAGTTTTTCACATACATTGTAAGAGACATCTCTCTGAGAAAAACGAAGCTGAGAATACTACCATTTGTATTCATAGATTGTAGCAAATCTTTATCTAATAAAATATTAGATTAAAGTGATATCGTGTCTTGTGTTGTTCATAATCCGCACCAGTAAATCTACACACACAAACACATGTTGTGCTACAAAGATTCAAGAACAAGAAAAAGTTCAAGAATCCATTCACCCCCCCTCTGTATTCTTTTACTGTATTCAATACTCAACATTCAATACTCAACAGGTGTAATAGTTTTTTTTATTATTAAAATTTTACTATTTTTGGAATGTATAGAAATGATGGGACACCTCAAAATAGTAAGTGTATAGAAATGAGTGGGACGGAGGGAGTAATAATTAACCAATTGCCTTTTAAAGCTAAAATATTGTTGGGATTTATGGGTGATGGAATAGACAACTTAACTAGTTTTATTGGTATTCTTAGTTTTTGCTAAGTAGAACATACTGTCATAGCCTGAAATGTGTTCTTGTAATTTAAATAAATACTGTCATGTAATAAGTGTAATTCTTGGAAGAAGTTCGATTATGTTCAAGCCTCAAGAAATACATGAGTTCGACAGAAGGAATAAAAGTTACTGTCAAGCCCTGACAGTAAGGTTACAAGGAAACATCATGTTGCCGAGGTCGACAGCAAGTTTCACGGAGTCGACAGCAAGTTTCAACTTGACAGCAACATTGGCGGAAGATTCTAATGACAGCAACTTTGATATACAGTTTGCGACAGTAAGTTTGGAATTCTTGACAGCAATCTCTGCGGGAAAAACATGCTGTCAATTCTTGACAGCAATCTCTGCGGGAATTCATACTGTCAACCAAAGCAAAATTCTTGACAGTAATATCTGCGGGAAATTCATACTGTCAAAACAAAGCGTAATCCATTGACAGCAAACTTTGTGGCAAACATACTGTCATATAGAATCAGCTTGATTTAGGAATTTTCTAAGTCAAATTAAACGACAGAGTATATGTTCAAAAGAAGCAGGCGTGTTGTAATATTCAACCTTTACAGCAAGCTTGGAAAGTCTATAACTGAAGCTCGAGAGATCACATGGAACAACCTGTAAAGTCTAGAACAGATAAAATTGAATACGGCTAGATCTGGGTGGCTCAAATGTGGAAAGCATCTTTAAGTTACTTTGTGCTGATCACATGGGAATAAATCATGGAATGAGCTGCAAAAGGAATATAACAGCAACTCAACAATCATTGATGATGATAGTACAGTAGATTATCACACTATAAATAGAGCTCTCTGTTTATATATTAAGTGTGAGAAAAACTCAACGACTGTAATCTCTTGAGTATTTGTAGCTTGAGAATTAATTTGTTCTCAAGGTTGTAGCAAAACTTTGCAAAATAAATAAAACATTTATTTTGTGAAATCCTCGTATTTGATTTTACTTGTGTTTGCATTTCTTCTACTAGTAAATCACAAATTCTATTTAAGTTGTTGAAATAGTTTTTGAAATTTATTAGTATTGCATTCAACCCCCCTTCTGCAATACTTTCCTGGACCAACAACTGGTATCAGAGCATTCAGATTAATACACATATCTGAGATCCAAATGGCAAGTATTCAAAGGTCAAGTAATATCAAGATTCCAGCTTTTGATAAAGAAAACTACAACATATGGAAAAAGAAGATTATGTTATTTATCAAAGCTCAGAATCCACTATTCCTAGGTATTCTGGAAAATGGCCCCTTCATTCCTCAAAAGGAAATCCCAGCTGCTACAGTAAATGATGTAGTAATCCCAGCTCATTGGGTTGCTAAGAAGCCTTCTGAGTATAATGACTCAGAAAAAGAAAAGGTAGCACTGGATGATCATCTGCAACTCATTCTACTAGATGCACTTACCCTGGACAAAGCTATGAGTGGAAATATAATAGCATGCAACTCTGCCAGGGATATGTGGAAAAAGATAGAACTGTTATGTGAAGGAAGTGAAGAGGTCAGAGAGAATCAAAAACAAATACTGGTGTCACAATATGAAGCGTTTATGGGCAAGCATGGAGAAGAGCTAACCCACATGTTTGAAAGATTTAGCAAACTGATAGCTGAGCTTCAAATTCATGGAAAGTTTAATGAAAAGAAGGAAGTCAATATCAAGTTTCTGCTAACTCTTCCAGAACATCTTGAGCACAGAGTAACAGCCATAAGAGAAGGGAGAGACTTAAATTCTGTTTCTCTTGAAACATTGTATGGAGTTCTAAAATCTTATGAACTTGAATATTATCAAAAGAAAGCTATACAAAGTGGATCCAAAGGATTGATGGCAAACATGGCTGGTGCTCTAGTTGCTCAAGGACCATCATATTTTCAAGCAAGTGAGCAAATTCAAAATGATCAACAACCTCAATTTTCCTCTGTGAAAATTGAAGAAGTGATTGAAGATGAAGAAAAGGTTGTCCTTCAACTAGAAGATGTTGAAGATGAAGAATTCTTCACTCTAGAAGAAATGGAGAAAATGGATAATCCAACCATGGCTTTTATGGCAAGAAAATTCAAAAATATAAGGTTCAGGAGGAACAAGCCATATAAGCCTCAAGGTCAATTTCCAAAGTATAACCAAGGAAGCTCATCAAAACCTGCTACTGGCACCAAGGGAGGATACAAAACAGGAATGGTAGATAGGTCAAAGTTTAGATGCTACAATTGCAATGAACTTGGTCACTTTGCTACTGAATGCAAAAGACCAAAACAAATACAAAGAATGGAGAAAGGAACTGGGAGTCAATTTAAGAAAGGACAAGGAAAGGCCTATGTGGCTGAAGGAAAATGCTGGGATGAATCTGATAATGAAGAAGAAGAGGAATTTGTGAATTTAGCCTTGATGGCTAGAGAGGATGAAGAAGCATCAACCTCGTCAAGTCAGGTACCATCTCTAGTATTACTAGATATGTCTTTAAATGACTATAAGCAAACCATTGAGGAAATGAGTACTGAAATGTTTAATATTCATACTAGTTTATCTGCTGCAAATGAAGAAATTGCTAGATTAACTAAAGAAAATGAAGTACTCAGATCTAACAATGATGTGTTGTTGCTTAAGACCAGTTCTATTGATTCTTTAGCTCAGGAAAACGAAAGACTAAAAAATGATTTAATCTGTGCTAAAGAGATAGAGGATTATCTAAGAAAAGAAATTTCTGAGAATGAATTTAAGCTAAAAGCATTTAGAAATTCCTCTAAGTTAGTTCAAGAGTATCATGAGAATCATACTGAAAGTAAGAAAATAGGCATAGGCTATGATTATAGCAGGAGACCTGGTAAAGAGGCTGTTATACAGAAAAATGATGATAATAATACTGTAAGACCTCACATCCTCAAAAATGTGAGTAACCCAATTTTCAAAAGTACAGAGTTTGAGGTTAATGAAAACTCCCTAATTATTAATCAAGAACTCTGTGATGAAGATGAGAGGATTGACAGTGAATCTAAGAAAGAAAAAGATTTTGTCAAAATGTCTATGACAGAAACAGTATTAAATAGTCCAACCAAGTGTTCAAAAGATACTGTCAAGAAGTCATCCAAGACAGTAACTTTCAAACCTACTGTCAAGACAGCAAGTACAAAAGATGCTGTCAAAAATAGTTCGACAGCATCTTCTGAACAGATTGTCAAGATAGTTGTCTCTAAGTCCAAAAACAGAAATGGGAAGCTAGGCATTGATAAAAAGAATAATTATGCATATGTTAAGCAGGCACCAAGGAAACTTTGCAATAATTGTGGCTCCTCACATCATTTAACTCATGTTTGTAAGAAATCAACTAGTAGCATATCTAATGCAACAGAGTTGAAAGGGAACTTACACAGAACCCCCATTATGCAAAGAGAATTGGTAGTTTGTAATAACATTGACTGTATGCCATGCAAAATTACTACCATGAGTACATGTTTTAATTTGCAAATTTCATCAAATGAATTATGTGCTTATATGCAAACTGCAAAGACTTCTGAATCCACTAAAGAAAGTGAGAAGTCTGCTCTCACTAAGAAAAAGTCAAAGACAAAAACTAAGTGGATAATAAAAGAAGTCAAGGAACCATCTTCTGATAATATTGTTTCAAATATTGATAAAGTTTCTGATGATACTGAGTATGCAGGACCCAACAAGACTTGGGTACCAAATGCAAATTAAACTCATTCTGTCTTGCAGGGAAAGAGAGGTAAACAGGTCATGTGGATAATCGACAGTGGATGTTCCAAACACATGACTGGTGATATATCCCTGCTATCACAATATGTTGAGAAGGCTGGCCCAACAATAACCTTTGGAGACAACAGCAAAGGTTACACTGTGGGATATGGCTGTTTAAAAGCTGGAAATGTTGTCATTGAAGAAATCTCTCTTATGGAAGGTTTGAAGCATAATCTGCTCAGTGTCAGTCAATTCACTGACAAAGGATTCAAAGTAAACTTTGGCATGATGGAATGTTCAATTCACCACAAGAAGGATAGAAGCCTATCTCTGAAAGGAGTAAGGAAAGGAAGCCTATTTGTTGCAGACTTAAACTCAACAAATGAGGAAAGAATATTTTGCTTCTACAGCAAAGCAAGTGTTGGAGATAGCATGCTTTGGCACAAGAAATTTTCTCATCTCAATTTCAAAACAATGAACATGCTGATGAAGAAGGAATTGGTGAGAGGACTACCTCAACAAGAATTCTGTCAAGAAGGACTGTGTGAAGATTGTCAAATGGGAAAATTGAGGAAAGCAATGCATAAATCAAAGCAAGTCAACACTAACACTGAAGCACTCAAGTTGATTCACATGGATCTTTTTGGACCAGTGAATGTTCAATCACTATCCAGAAAAAGATATGCACTGGTCATGATAGATGACTATTCTCGGTACACTTGGGTGAAATTTTTAGAATCAAAGGATGAAGCTGCTCAAGAAATCATTGATCACATAAGGGTACTTGACAGGACCCCTGAAGCAAAAGTTCAATTTCTAAGAAGTGACAATGGAACTGAATTCAGAAATGCTACACTTGGAAACTTCTGCAAAGATCAAGGAATTGTTCAACAATTCTCTGCTGCAAGAACTCCACAGCAAAATGGAGTAGTAGAAAGGAAAAATAGGACTCTTATTGAAGCTGCAAGGACTATGTTGAGTAATGCTAAATTACCAACATATTTCTGGGCAGAAGCCATCAACACTGCTTGTTACACACAGAACAGAACACTAATCAACAAGGCTCATGGCAATACTCCTTACTATCTTTTGACAGGAAAGAAGCCTACTGTCAAGTACTTTCATATTTTTGGAAGCAAGTGCTTTTTGATGAAAGACAACCATGAAAGAAAAGGCAAGTTTGATACTAAAGCATATGAAGGCATTTTCATGGGATATGGGATAGAAAGGACTGCCTACAGAGTCTATATCATGGAGCACAAAACAATTGAAGAAAGTGTCAATGTCACGTTTGATGAAACCAAGTTTCCAGGGCTACATGAGGATGGTCAAATGCAACCCTTCAGATTTGAAAATCAAGGATACTTGGAAAAGGAAGAATATGTTGATGAAGAACCAAGTCTCATTCAATCAATGAGATATGAGAAAGAATCTGTCAATACTCATAATCTAAATCAAACTTCAGCTCAATCACAGACAATTTCAGGCATCAATCAACAAGAATGTGAGACTGGAGAATTTGAGTTAAATGAGCAGAATAATGAAAATGGTGGAGAATCAAATCCTCATATTGATGAAAGACAATCTCATCAAACAAGTAGCTTGCCTCAATCAACAAAGTGGAACAGAGATCATACCAGTAATCTAATTATTGGAGATCCCACTACTGGTGTAAGGACAAGGAGGAATATCTCTGCTGAAAGCATGTTTTCATGTTTCTTATCTCAAATGGAACCAAAAATAGTTGAAGAAGCATTGTTGGATTCTGATTGGGTGATGGCCATGCAGGAGGAGCTCAATCAATTTGAAAGAAACAATGTTTGGAAACTAGTTCCAAGGCCAAAAGGAAAATCAGTCATTGAGACAAAATGGGTTTTCAGAAACAAGATAGATGAGAGTGGAAATGTGACAAGAAATAAGGCAAGGCTAGTGGCCAAAGGTTACTGTCAACAGGAAGGGATAGATTATGATGAAACATTTGCTCCTGTTGCCAGACTTGAAGCCATAAGAATTTTCTTAGCCTTTGCTGCACACTGCAAATTCAAGGTATTTCAAATGGATGTTAAAAGTGCCTTTCTAAATGGAGAATTAGAAGAAGAAGTGTATGTTGAACAGCCTCCTGGATTTGAAAATGACAAACTGCATAATTTTGTCTACAAGCTGTTCAAGGCTCTATATGGCTTAAAGCAAGCACCAAGAGCCTGGTATGACACTTTATCCACTTTTCTCCTGGAAAATCAATTTATAAGAGGTATGGTGGATAAAACTTTATTCTATAAATACCATGGCAAAGACATCATTCTTGTGCAGATATATGTTGATGACATAATCTTTGGCTCAACAAATGAAAAATTGTGTGAAAAGTTCTCATCTCTAATGAGAAACAAGTATGAAATGAGCATGATGGGAGAATTAGCATTCTTTCTTGGTCTTCAAATCTATCAGAAGAAGGAAGGAATCTTCATCTGTCAATCTAAGTATGTCAAAGAGCTTCTCAAGAAGTTTAACTTAGAAGATTCATCACCTGCCAAGACACCTATCTCAACAGCCACCAAATTAGAGTTAGATCCTAAAGGCAAGAAAGTGGATTCTAGTACCTACAGAGGCATGGTAGGATCATTGCTGTACTTAACAGCAAGCAGGCCAGATATAATGTTTGCTACATGTCTCTGTGCAAGGTTTCAAGCTGATCCAAAAGAATCACACTTAGTTGCAATTAAAAGAATCTTTAGATATCTCAAAGGCACCCCAAATCTAGGTCTTTGGTACCCTAAGGAAACTGGATTTGATCTAATTGGATATTCTGACTCAGACTATGCTGGCTGCAAAATTGACAGAAAAAGTACTACAGGAAGCTGTCAATTTCTTGGGGGGAGATTGGTGTCATGGTTCAGTAAGAAGCAACACTCAGTTTCTACATCAACTGCAGAAGCTGAATATATTGCAGCTGGAAGTTGCTGTGCACAAATACTTTGGATGAAAAATCAATTAATGGATTATGGACTAAAGTTGTCAAATATTCCTATCTACTGTGACAACACTAGTGCCATAGCCATATCAGACAATCCAGTTCAACACTCCAGAACAAAGCACATTGATATAAGGCATCATTTCATCAGGGAGCATGTTGAAAAAGGAGATGTAAAATTGGTTTATGTTCCAACAGATAAGCAACTTGCAGATATATTCACCAAGCCACTGGATGAAGCAACATTTATCAGGTTGGTGAGTGAGTTAGGAATGCTAAATCAGGTATGATCATCTAACTGGTTTATCAATTATAAGAAGTCGAAGCTCATGACAGAAACTTTTAAAGGTACTGTCACAAGAAGGTACTGTCATGAGAAGTTAAGGTACGATGTGATACTTGTTCAGATATCATATTTGCTATGACTATGCTAAAAGGATTTTTAGATATCATATTTGCTATGACTATGCTAAAAGGATTTTTAGATATCATATTTGCTATGACTATGCTAAAAGGATTTTTAGATATCATATTTGCCATGACTATGCTAAAAGGATTTTTAGATATCATGCTTGCTATGACTATGCTAAAATAGTTTTACATGTCTGTCTTAAAATGATTTTAAGAAATCATGTGTCCTTAACTTAAGTTATGTGTGAACAGTGACAGCATGATCTTATGATAAGTTTACTGTCAGATAAAACTTACTGTCACTCATGAAGCTGATTGACAGAAATATTGTTAGCGCACAAGTTGCTGTCAATAAAAGTTGCTGTCACAAGAAATTGCTGTCAGATTTGGTAGAGAAAGAAAAACGCACAGGTTACTGTCAATGAAAGTTGCTGTCACGAGAAGTTGCTGTCAAAGATAGTGGAAAGATATATATATATTAATTTTTATATATATACATACGTATATTTCTTTTCACCAATCCACGATCTAATAGCAACTGCCACGTAATATAGCAAGTGGAGTTAATGGGTAATATCATTATCACACGTTCAATTAAGAGAGGTTAAATCGATTCATATTAGAAACTGAATCTACCGTTTAATCTACTATCACTCTCATTTGCAAAAACCTCTCAACCTTCTGCATCCAAAAACCGCATTTTCTCTCTCATTTTTCAAAACATTCAACAATGGCACCTAAACAAAGTATTGCTCAAACCAACTTTGCTGGTATCTTTTCTCCTAGTGATGCTGGTGAAAACTTCAAAGGAATTATTTCGTTCTTGAATAAATCCTACCTAGGTCATGCAATAACTTCTTCCCCCAAAATTGATGCTGTTAGAATTGAAAAATTCTGGAAATCAGCAAGTGCTCAAGGAACTGGAGAGAATGAAACCATTAAGTTCAATATAGATGATGCAAGTCATTCTCTTTCAGTAAAGAATATCAATGAGGCTTTGGGTATTATGTTGACCAGTGAAGAAAGCTTTAAGGAACTAGCAACTGATGATACTCTGAAGAAGTTCTTTCCGAAGATTGGGTATTCTGGTTCTAAACTTGAAGAAACTTCTGATAAGTGGTATCAAACAGGTGAAATGGACAGGAAATTTCTGAGAAAAGAGTGGAGTATGATTTTTGATGTAATGGTGAAAGTATTCTCTACCAAGACTACAGGATGGAATGGAATACCATCATATATCAAGAAGCTCACTCATTCATTAGTCCATGGATACAAGGTGAACATTGGAAAACTGATCATGGCACAGTTGAAAAGCGCAATAGGCAAGAAGGTATCCATCTATCCTCGCTTTTTAACTATGTGTATTAATAATATTTGTGGAAATGTTGAGGACAATTCTGATTTTGAAGAATGTCCTGTTTTAAAGAAAAATACACACACATCTCTTAACACACAAAATTTAAATGCACATATTCCACTATGTTTCACACAACACATGGTAAATCAAGTGCCCAACCTTGATTTTCCATTTCCAACAGGTTACACTGTTTTCACAATAGAGAATGAAGCTGAATTAGACCCAAATTCAGTTAATCCACATTCTACACCATACATTCCACCTAGGGACTCTAGACTACCAAAAGCCCTTAAAATGGCCAAACAGGAATCCAAGAAAAGGACCCTAGAGAGTGCAACTGGTGAACAAGTTGAGAGTCAAGAGGGAGTCACTGCACCTAGTGCAGCAAATAAGGTTGGTAGTGAAAAAGAACCCACAGTAGCCCCTTCTGAGCCTAAGAAGAAGAGAGCTAGAAGGGCCAAGGTTACTGTCAGCCACCCTACAGTTTCCCAAAAGACTGTAGAGGATGATAGGGAAATGAACTCACCTCTAGGTGTTTCTTCTCAACAAGGGACATCTATTGAAATTGGCCTGTCTCCCAAGGCACCTTGTAAAGAGTCTACACAAACTCAAGAACTCACTCTTGAGGAACCTGTATTTGAAGATACACAAATTGAGATAGAGCACAGTGAGGAATTCACTCATACTATTGATGTTCCACAATCGTTTTCTGTGGAACAGCCAATTAATCAATCTGAAATTCAATCTTCTTCTTTCATTCCCACATCTGTTGTTTCTTCTAATCAACCTAGAGAGGGGGACAGTACCAACCCCTCAGGTTTTGATCATCCATCTCAAATCATGGATGAGCCCCCATCTAGTGGTCCACAAGAACCCATTTCTCAAAGTGAAATGGATACCACTCCATCAAACACTGGATTAGATCAAGATGCAAACTTGTCAGAAATTGAAACAGCCAGCATCTTGATCGATTCCCTCAAAGCATCTTACCCTAGGGAAGTTGCTGTCACAGCCAAAGATGCTGTCAATGACAAATCAGAAGGTGCTGTCAAACATTCAAGTGACAGTACCATTCCAACAAAAGTTACTGTCAAAAGTCCTTCAAAAGATGCTGTCATCCCTGCTCAAACACAACTTCAAGAAGGATTAATTGAAGACATCTCTGATGATGACATGCCACTCTACAGGGCTTTTAAGGTAAAATCTAAGTCATCTTTTTCTTCCTTGCATGCTAGTACTGCTCATACTCATGCATTTAGGGTGAGTGAGGGAGAGCAAAAGAAAAGAGAGATAAAAGAAAAGAGAAGTGAGTATAAAAATGAGAGGCAGCCAAATGTGCTGGCAAAAGGAGAGGGACTTGAGCATGTCCAGAGTGAACTTGAGGGAGCCAATACAGAAAAGGCATTAGGCCTTGAGGGAATTTTTGTGAGAGATGATGAGATCATCTATAAAAACACTGAGAGTGTGAGAACCCCAACAGTCTCCATGCCCCAGACTTATCCCTTACCTCCTAAAAGGTTTAGGTCTGGTGGTCCTTCTGCATCCCCAAATGACAGGCTCCAAGCACTGGAGAATCGATGTGCTACAATGGAAAGCAAACTGGATAACCTGTCATCTACTGTGAAGACTGGTTTTGCTGAAATTCAAGCCACACTACTGTCACTCTCTTCATTACTTCATGCTGCAAACTTAACTAAGGGGGAGAAAGGAAAAGATCAGAAAGAGGCTGAGCAACCAGGAAGAAAGGAGGAGTTACAAGGGGAAGCTAAAAGACAGGGGGAGCAAAGGAGTAAGGGGGAGCAAGAGAGAGTAGGAATAGCCTCTGGAACTGAGGAGCTTTTTGAAGCTGAAGTAGATGGGGAACAAATGCTAGTATCCAAGGAGGTATTAAGTCAAATACAAGGAAATAGAGCATCCTCAATCAAAATCAATGAACCAGTTCCTGAGAAGAAAGAATCCACATTGGAGAGGCTATGGAGAGAAAAAGAGGAATCAAATAGGATGGGTAAAGGCAAAGACAAGTTGCCTGAATATGTGTTTTCTTCAGAGCCTATCACTTGGACTGATGGAAGTACATATTCCCAAGAAGAAGCTGACTTAATAACAGTAAGCCATATGGAGAGCACCTTGAATAATAAAGATGAGGAATTCAACAATCTGGTGAATGAAGCAATCACAGTGTCTAAAGGAAAACCTGCTAAGTTGGCAGAAGCTTTGAGAGAAAAGATTGTAAATCTGTCAGTAAAGATTAGCTCAGAGAAGAGGTGGGCAGTTGAAGTGTACCTGAAAAGTGGGCATTCAATATTCATAACAACTCAACTGTTGGAAACTTTCTCTGCCAGAGTGCAATATATCCTTGGGATTCTAGTGAAGAAAAACTCTACCATCTTTGATGAAAGTCTCTATATGCAACTGGGCACAATGGTCAACAACAAACTTCCAGAAGTAAGTCTCCAGCCATATGGTGTAAGCTTTAAACAGACAACAGCCAAAGGAACTAAAGGTCTTGGATTCTTAACTCTTGAAGGCAAAACATCTCTACAAAGCAAAGTCATCATGGATGTACTTAAGGTATTACTGAATGCACCCATCACCAAGGAAAGGATTAAGGCAGTTAAAGATATTCACAAGATTTTGGCAAAGAGAAACATGGAGTACAGTGCCAGAATTAAAAAGCTCATTGCCAAAGCAAATTCAAGAAGAAATGCTCAAGGTGGAAACTGTACTTTTGATGACACCTTGGAAAAAGATGATGATGACAATCAGGATGGAGGTGAAGCTGGAGGACCTAAGAGAACAGAACTGAGAGACTTTTCAAAAAAGCAAACTCAAGTCAAAGAAGCAGAATCAAAGGAAATTTCTGAAAATTCTAGCTCAAGCAAGAAAGCTGGTGAAAAGAAAGAGGAAGAAGTACTTGAAGCATTGAAAGGAATTCAAGAAGAAATGGAAATTGACAGTATACATCTTGAAAAAGATACTGTCAACAAAGATGCTGTCAAGGATGTCAACAAAGATGCTGTCAGTCAGGATGAAGTAACAGTCATTGAAGATACTGTCAAAGAAGACATTGTCAGAAGCCCTATAAAAGAAACTGTCAACGATCCTACTGTCAAATCATTCAAGACAGTAAGAATCAAGAGAAAATCAAAAAGACCAACAAAGGGAAAGACTGTCTACAAAGGAGAAGGAAAAGCTACAGGATTGGGACTCAAGAAACCCATCATGAGGAGAAGAATGAATAGCTTTGAAATGATGCAGCTGAAAGCCAAAGAAACAATCACCTCTGTATCCATAGAATTTGATGGACCAAAAGAAGAAGTTGCAAGATACATTCTATGGCAAAACAATGAAAAGTTGATTACAGTGGAATCTGACTTCACTCAGATATCAAAATCAAAGGTGATCTCCAAGAAACTCATTCAAACTTCTGAAACAGTAAAACGAAGAATTGATTTCTTCAATCTGGAAAGGATGGTTGAGCTACTGCAAACCTATGATAATGTTTCAAAGAAGATCATGGATCAAGTTCTCAAGTACTATGAAGCCAGGCATGTTGAATTTATTGAGAAGTTTGGTGATTGGACACTTCACAATGATGATGATGTCTATCAAATCCTTGGTTTGGAGTATGAAGAAGACAATCCTATTCCTGAGTATAACTGGAAAGAAATGGAGAAACCTTATTCAGAACATGAAATGAAGATGTATGAAGCAGAGCAAAGGTTCAAAGAAGAATTAGCATCAAGAAAAAAATCTCGTCAACAGATAGAAGATGAGATTGAAGCTGAAATGAAGAAAAATTACAGTAAAATCAATAAGATCAACAGTGAAGAATCCAACTATCAGCCATGCGTACTGGACAATCCTTTGAGAATCAAGTATGGCAAAGAAGAAATTTATGTAGATAGTTTCTCTAAATTGAAGACCAGTGTGTTAAAAGAATTATACTGGCAAGTGGTTGGATCAACTAACAGTCTTGAAACACTGTGTTCTTGGGAGCTTGATATGATTCTTGATCAGAGGAGAGGAGAGGATCCCAGCCTGGAAAAACAAAGAAGGGAAACTCTAAATCAGTTTCCTGGCAGGAGATTCAAAATGGAGGGAGATGTGCTAAAATTCAGATCAATTGTAAAGCAAAATGTTTACTGGATGGAACTCAGAGATACATTAAACACTGCTTCCTCAATGATCAGAAAATACATTGTGGAAAATGAAGATGATGCACAGTCCCCTGAAGAAAAAGAGTTAATTGAAAATCTCAGAAGAGCTCTAAGGGAAAAGGAGCAAAGTGAAAAGTTCAAATCAAGATAAGTAAAGTTTTTTTACTTTTGTGATATATTGTTTGAAAACAATTCAGTTTAATCATTGGTCAGAAATGAAGAGTTTATTCTTTCTGATCTATGTTAGTTAAGTTGTCAGCATGATATTTGTAAATTTGTCTTTATTATCCATAAAAACAAATTGGGGGAGATTGTTGGGATTTATGGGTGATGGAATAGACAACTTAACTAGTTTTATTGGTATACTTAGTTTTTGCTAAGTAGAACATACTGTCATAGCCTGAAATGTGTTCTTGTAATTTAAATAAATACTGTCATGTAATAAGTGTAATTCTTGGAAGAAGTTCGATTATGTTCAAGCCTCAAGAAATACATGAGTTCGACAGAAGGAATAAAAGTTACTGTCAAGCCCTGACAGTAAGGTTACAAGGAAACATCATGTTGCCGAGGTCGACAGCAAGTTTCACGGAGTCGACAGCAAGTTTCAACTTGACAGCAACATTGGCGGAAGATTCTAATGACAGCAACTTTGATATACAGTTTGCGACAGTAAGTTTGGAATTCTTGACAGCAATCTCTGCGGGAAAAACATGCTGTCAATTCTTGACAGCAATCTCTGCGGGAATTCATACTGTCAACCAAAGCAAAATTCTTGACAGTAATATCTGCGGGAAATTCATACTGTCAAAACAAAGCGTAATCCATTGACAGCAAACTTTGTGGCAAACATACTGTCATATAGAATCAGCTTGATTTAGGAATTTTCTAAGTCAAATTAAACGACAGAGTATATGTTCAAAAGAAGCAGGCGTGTTGTAATATTCAACCTTTACAGCAAGCTTGGAAAGTCTATAACTGAAGCTCGAGAGATCACATGGAACAACCTGTAAAGTCTAGAACAGATAAAATTGAATACGGCTAGATCTGGGTGGCTCAAATGTGGAAAGCATCTTTAAGTTACTTTGTGCTGATCACATGGGAATAAATCATGGAATGAGCTGCAAAAGGAATATAACAGCAACTCAACAATCATTGATGATGATAGTACAGTAGATTATCACACTATAAATAGAGCTCTCTGTTTATATATTAAGTGTGAGAAAAACTCAACGACTGTAATCTCTTGAGTATTTGTAGCTTGAGAATTAATTTGTTCTCAAGGTTGTAGCAAAACTTTGCAAAATAAATAAAACATTTATTTTGTGAAATCCTCGTATTTGATTTTACTTGTGTTTGCATTTCTTCTACTAGTAAATCACAAATTCTATTTAAGTTGTTGAAATAGTTTTTGAAATTTATTAGTATTGCATTCAACCCCCCTTCTGCAATACTTTCCTGGACCAACAAATATGTTGCCGTTTCTATTTTTTTTAATTTTTTTCCAATTAAACCAATTCGGGTAGTTTTATTTAAGTAAAATAAAATAATAATATTATAATAAAAAATAATAACCGATTACGTTTTTTAGCTAAAACATATCATTTTTTCTATCTTTTCAAAGTAAAATCCATCCTTTTCTAAAAATATCACGGACAACGTATATGTAATTATTATTAGATCATATTATTTAAAATTTTAAGACTAAAAATTTATATCTTAAATTTTTTAATTCAAATTAAAAAAATGTTTTCATTATATTAAAGAATATTCGTGCATCACACGGGTTTTAAGATAGCTGGCTATATTTGTCAAACCTTTAAAGACATGTAATGGAATTTCACATTATCTATTACCATATTGAAGAGATATTCCATTTTTAACAACTAAAAAAAATAAATTATACAATACTTTATAGATTCAACAAATCTATACCATTATATAAAAGCCGAAACATTAAAAGTTTTGGTACTTGTTTTTTGGTACTTCGTGAATTTACTTATTTACCCTTCATCATCAAGAAAAATATATACCATATACATACTATTAAAACACCTAAAATAAATAATAACGTAATATAATTAATAGTAATTAGTCGATTGCCTGTATCACATTACTTTTAGTCTAAAAACATCAAACGTATCATATTTTCCAATCATTAATATTTTCTTTGGAACTAAAACACGTTACCTTTTTTATTTTAAAACTAAAATTACAATCATTAATATATGCCTAAAAATATCACACCATATTTTTCCATTATTAATAAAATATATTAAAAATCCGTATTCGTTGTTTATAATAAGGAAATGTTGGGATTTATGGGTGATTGGTTAGACAACTTAACTAGTATTGTTGGTATACTTAGTTTTACTAAGTAGAACATACTGTCATAGCCTGAAATGTATTCTTGTAATTTAAATAAATACTGTCATGTAATAAGTGTAATTCTTGGAAGAAGTTCGATTATGTTCAAGCCTCAAGAAATACATAAGTTCGACAGAAGGAATAAAAGTTACTGTCAAGCCCTGACAGTAAGGTTACAAGGAAACAACATGTTGCCTAGGTCGACAGCAAGTTTCATGGAGTCGACAGCAAGTTTCAACTTGACAGCAACATTGGCGGAGATTCTGATGACAGCAACTTTGATATATAGTTTGCGACAGTAAGTTTGGAATTCTTGACAGCAATATCTGCGGAAAATACATACTGTCAATCAAAGCACAATCCTTGACAGTAATCTCTGCGGGAATTCATACTGTCAACCAAAGCACAATTCTTGACATTAATCTCTGTGGGAATTCATACTGTCAACCAAAGAACAATCCAGTGACAGCAAACTCTGAAGCGAACATACTGTCATAAAGAATCAAATTGATTTAGGAATTTTCTAAGTCAATTTAAGCGACATAATACATGTTCAAAAGAAGCAGGCGTGTTGTAATATTCAACCTTTACAGCAAGCTTGGAAAGTCTATAACTGAAGCTCGAGAGATCACATGGAGCAACCTGTAAAGTCTAGAGCAGATAAAATTGAATACTGCTAGATCTGGGTGGCTCAAATGTGGAAAGTATCATAAAGTTACTTTGTGATGATCACATGGGAATAAATCATGGAATGAGCTGCAAAAGGAATATGACAGCAACTCAACAACCCATGCTGATAGTGGTAGTACAGTCAACTATCACACTATAAATAGAGCACTCTATTTATACAATAGAAATATCTCCACATCTGTAATCTCTTGAGAATTCGAAGCTTGAGAATTATTTTGTTCTCAAGGTTGTAGCAAAACTTTGCAAAATAAATAAAACATTTATTTTGTGGAAACATCGTGTTAGATATTACTTGTGATTGCATTTCTTCTACTAGTAAATTACAAACTCTATTTAAGTTGTTGAAATAGTTTTTGAAATTTATTAGTATTGCATTCAACCCCCCTTCTGCAATACTTTACGGGACCAACAACTGGTATCAGAGCAATCAGATTAATACACATATTTGAGATCCAAATGGCAAGTATTCAAAGGTCAAGTAATATCAAGATTCCAGCTTTTGATAAAGAAAACTACAACATATGGAAAAAGAAGATTCTGTTATTTATCAAAGCTCAGAATCCATTATTCCTAGGTATTCTGGAAAATGGCCCCTTCGTTCCTCAAAAGGAAATTCCATCTGCTACAGTTAATGATGTAGTAATCCCAGCTCATTGGGTTGCTAAGAAGCCTACTAAGTATAATGACTCAGAAAAAGAAAAGGTAGCACTGGATGATCATCTGCAACTCATTCTACTAGATGCACTTACCCTGGACAAAGCTATGAGTGGAAATATAATAGCATGCAACTCTGCCAGGGATATGTGGAAAAAGATAGAACTGTTATGTGAACGAAGTGAAGAGGTCAGAGAAAATCAAAAACAAATACTTATGTCACAATATGAAGCGTTTATGGGCAAGCATGGAGAAGAGTTAACTCACATGTTTGAAAGATTTAGCAAACTGATAGATGAGCTCCAGATTCATGGAAAGTTTTATGAAAAGAAGGAAGTCAATATCAAGTTTCTGCTAACTCTTCCAGAACACCTTGAGCATAGAGTAACAGCCATAAGAGAAGGAAGAGATTTAAACTCTGTTTCTCTTGAAACATTGTATGGAGTTCTAAAATCTTATGAACTTGAATATTATCAAAAGAAAGCCATACAAAGTGGATCCAAAGGATTGATGGCAAACATGGCTGGTGCTCTAGTTGCTCAAGGACCATCATATTTTCAAGCAAGTGAGCAAATTCAAAATGATCAACAACCTCAATTTTCATCTGTGAAAATTGAAGAGGTGGTTGAAGATGAAGAAAAGGTTGTCCTTCAACTAGAAGATGTTGAAGATGAAGAATTCTTCACTCTAGAAGAAATAGAGAAAATGGATAATCCAACCATGGCTTTTATGGTAAGAAAATTCAAAAATATAAGGTTCAGGAGGAACAAGCCATATAAGCCTCAAGGTCAATTTCCAAGATATAACCAAGGAAGCTCATCAAAACCTGCTACTGGCACCAAGGGAGGATACAAAACAGGAATGGTAGATAGATCAAAGTTTAGATGCTACAATTGCAATGAACTTGGTCACTTTGCTACTGAATGCAAAAGACCAAAACAAATACAAAGAATGGAGAGAGGAACTGGAAGTCAATTTAAGAAAGGACAAGGAAAAGCCTATGTGGCTGAAGGAAAATGCTGGGATGAATCTGATAATGAAGAAGAAGAGGAATTTGTGAATCTAGCCATGGCTAGAGAGGATGAAGAAGCATCAACCTCGACAAGTCAGGTACCATCTTTAGTATTACTAGATATGTCTTTAAATGACTATAAGCAAACCATTGAGGAAATGAGTACTGAAATGTTTAATATTCACACTAGTTTATCTGCTGCAAATGAAGAAATTGCTAGATTAACTAAAGAAAATGAAGTACTCAGATCCAACAATGATGTGTTGTTGCTTAAGACCAGTTCTATTGATTCTTTAGCTCAGGAAAACGAAAGATTAAAAAATGATTTAATCTGTGCTAAAGAGATAGAGGAATATCTAAGAAAAGAAATTTATGAAAATGAATTTAAGCTAAAGGCATTTAGAAATTCCTCTAAAATAGTTCAAGAGTATCATGAGAAACATACTGAAAGTAAGAAGATAGGCATAGGCTATGATTATAGTAGGAGACCTGGTAAAGAGGCTGTTATACAGAACAATGATGATAACAATACTGTAAGACCTCACATCCTCAAAAATGTGAGCAATCCAATTTTCAAAAGTACAGAGTTTGAGGTTAATGAAAATTCCCTAATTATTAATCAAGAACTCTGTGATGAAGATGAGAGGGCTGACAGTGTATCTAAGAAAGAAAAAGATTCTGTCAAAATGACTATGACAGAAACCGTATCAAACAGCCCAACCAAGTGTTCAAAAGATACTGTCAAGAAGTCAACCTAGACAGTAACTTTCAAACCTACTGTCAAGACAGCAAGTACAAAAGGTGCTGTCAAAAATAGCTCGACAGTACCTTCTGAACAAATTGACAAGACAGTTGTCTCTAAGTCCAAAAACAGAAATGGGAAGCTAGGCATTGATAAAAAGAATAATTATGCGTATGTTAAGCAGGCACCCAGGAAACTTTGCAATAATTGTGGCTCCTCACATCATTTAACTCATGTTTGTAAGAAGTCAACTAGTAGCATATCTAATGCAACAGAGTTGAAAGGGAACTTACACAGAACCCCCATTATGCAAAGAAAATTGGTAGTTTGTAATAACATTGACTGTATGCCATGCAAAATTACTGCTATGAGTACATGTTTTAATTTGCAAATTTCATCTAATGAATTATGTTCTTATATGCAATCTGTAAAGACTTCTGAAACTACAAAAGAAAGTGAGAAGATTGCTCTCACTAAGAAATAGTCTAAGTCAATGTCTAAAACTAAGTGGGTAATAAAAGAAGTCAAGGAACCATCTTCTGATAATATTGTTTCAAATATTGATAAAGTTTCTGATGATACTGAGTATGCAGGACCCAACAAGACTTGGGTACCAAATGCAAATTAAACTCTTTCTATCTTGCAGGGAAAGAAAGGTAAACAGGTCATGTGGATAATAGACAGTGGATGTTCCAAACACATGACTGGTGATATATCACTGCTATCACAATATGTTGAGAAGGCTGGCCCAACAATAACCTTTGGAGACAACAGCAAAGGTTACACTGTGGGATATGGCTGCTTAAAAGCTGGAAATGTTGTCATTGAAGAAATCTCTCTTGTGGAAGGTTTGAAGCATAATCTGCTCAGTGTCAGTCAATTCACTGACAAAGGATTCAAAGTTAACTTTGGCATGATGGAATGCACAATCTACCACAAGAAGGATAGAAGCCTATCTCTGAAAGGAGTCAGGAAAGGAAGCCTATTTGTTGCAGACTTAAACTCAACAAATGAGGAAAGAATATTTTGCTTCTACAGCAAAGCAAGTGTTGGAGATAGCATGCTTTGGCACAAGAAACTTTCCCATCTCAACTTCAAAACAATGAACATGCTAATGAAGAAGGAATTGGTGAGAGGACTACCTCAACAGGAATTATGTCAAGAAGGACTGTGTGAAGATTGTCAAATAGGAAAACTAAGGAAAGCAATGCATAAATCAAAGCAAGTCAACACTAACACTGAAGCACTCAAGTTGATTCACATGGATCTTTTTGGACCAGTGAATGTTCAATCACTATCCAGAAAAAGATATGCACTGGTCATGATAGATGACTATTCTAGGTACACTTGGGTAAAATTTTTAGAATCAAAAGATGAAGCTGCTCAAGAAATCATTGATCACATAAGGGTACTTGACAGGACCCCTGAAGCAAAAGTTCAATTTCTAAGAAGTGACAATGGAACTGAGTTCAGAAATGCTTCACTTGGAAACTTCTGCAAAGATCAAGGGATTGTTCAACAATTCTCTACTGCAAGAACTCCACAGCAAAATGGAGTTGTAGAAAGGAAAAATAGGACACTTATTGAAGCTGCAAGGACTATGTTGAGCAATGCTAAATTACCAACATATTTCTGGGCAGAAGCCATCAACACTGCTTGTTACACACAGAACAGGACACTAATCAACAAGGCTCATGGCAATACTCCTTACTATCTTTTGACAGGAAAGAAACCTACTGTCAAGTACTTTCATATTTTTGGAAGCAAGTGCTTTTTGATGAAAGACAACCATGAAAGAAAAGGCAAGTTTGATACTAAAGCATATGAAGGCATTTTCATGGGATATGGGATAGAAAGGACTGCCTACAGAGTCTATATCATGGAGCACAAGACAATTGAAGAAAGTGTCAATGTCACGTTTGATGAAACCAAGTTTCCAGGGTTACATGAGGATGGTCAAATGCAACCCTTCATATTTGAGAATCAAGGATACTTGGAAATAGAAGAATATGTTGATGAAAAACCTAGTCTCACACAATCAATGGGATATGAGAAAGAATCTGTCAATACTCATAATCTAAATCAAACCTCATCCCAATCACAGACAATTTCAGGCATCAATCAACAAGACTGTGAGACTGGAGAATTTGAGCTAAATGAACAGAACAATGAAAATGGTGGAGAATCAAATCCTCATATTGATGAAAGACAATCTCATCAAACAAGTAGCTTGCCTCAATCAACAAAGTGGAACAGAGATCATATCAGTAATCTAATTATTGGAGATCCCACTACTGGTGTAAGGACAAGGAGGAATATCTCTGCTGACAGCATGTTTTCATGTTTCTTATCTCAAATGGAACCAAAAATAGTTGAAGAAGCATTGTTGGATTCTGATTGGGTGATGGCCATGCAGGAAGAGCTCAATCAATTTGAAAGAAACAATGTTTGGAAGCTGGTTCCAAGGCCAAAAGGAAAATCAGTCATTGAGACAAAATGGGTCTTCAGAAACAAGATAGATGAAAGTGGAAATGTGACAAGAAATAAAGCTAGGCTAGTGGCCAAAGGTTACTGTCAACAGGAAGGGATAGATTATGATGAAACATTTGCACCTGTTGCCAGACTTGAAGCCATAAGAATTTTCTTAGCCTTTGCTGCACACTGCAAATTCAAGGTATTTCAAATGGATGTCAAAAGTGCCTTTCTAAATGGAGAATTAGAAGAAGAAGTGTATGTTGAACAGCCTCCTGGATTTGAGAATGACAAACTGCATAATTTTGTCCATAAGCTGTTCAAGGCTCTATATGGCTTAAAGCAAGCACCAAGAGCCTGGTATGACACACTATCCACTTTTCTCCTGGAAAATCAATTTGTAAGAGGTATGGTGGATAAAACTTTATTCTATAAATACCATGGCAAAGACATCATCCTTGTGCAGATATATGTTGATGACATAATTTTTGGTTCAACAAACGAAAAATTGTGTGAAAAGTTCTCATCTCTAATGAGAAACAAGTATGAAATGAGCATGATGGGAGAATTAGCATTCTTTCTTGGTCTTCAAATCTATCAGAAGAAGGATGGAATCTTCATCTGTCAATCTAAGTATGTCAAAGAACTTCTCAAGAAGTTTAACTTAGAAGATTCATCACCTGCCAAGACACCTATCTCAACAGCCACCAAATTAGAGTTAGATCCTAAAGGCAAGAAAGTGGATTCTAGTACCTACAGAGGCATGGTTGGATCATTGCTTTACTTAACAGCAAGCAGGCCAGACATAATGTTTGCTATATGTCTTTGTGCAAGGTTTCAGGCTGATCCAAAAGAATCACACTTAGTTGCAATTAAAAGAATCTTTAGGTATCTCAAAGGCACCCCAAATCTAGGTCTTTGGTACCCTAGGGAAACTGGATTTGATCTAATTGGATATTCTGATTCAGACTATGCTGGCTGCAAGATTGACAGAAAAAGTACTACAGGAAGCTGTCAATTTCTTGGGGGGAGATTGGTGTCATGGTTCAGTAAGAAGCAACACTCAGTTTCTACATCAACTGCAGAAGCTGAATATATTGCAGCTGGAAGTTGCTGTGCACAAATACTTTGGATGAAGAATCAATTAATGGATTATGGACTAGAGTTGTCAAATATTCCTATCTACTATGACAACACTAGTGCCATAGCCATATCAGACAATCCAGTTCAACACTCCAGAACAAAACATATTGATATAAGGCATCATTTCAATAGGGAGCATGTTGAAAAGGGAGATGTAAAATTGGTTTATGTTCCAACAGATAAGCAACTTGCAGATATATTCACCAAGCCACTGGATGAAGCAACATTTACCAGGTTGGTGAGTGAATTGGGAATGCTAAATCAGGTATGACTATCTAACTGGTTTGTCAATTCTCAGTCGCAGCTCATGACAGAAACTTTCAATGTACTGTAATAAAAAGTACTGTCACTAGAAGGTACTGTCATGAGAAGTTAAGGTACTAGGTGCTACTTGTTCAGACAGCATGTTTGCTATGACTATGCTAAAAGGATTTTTAGATATCATGTTTGCTATGACTATGCTAAAAGGATTTTTAGATATCATGTTTGCTATGACTATGCTAAAAGGATTTTTAGATATCATGCTTGCTATGACTATGCTAAAATAGTTTTGCATGTCTGTCTTAATACGGTTTTAAGAAATCAAGTGTCCTTAACTTAAGTTATGTGTGAACAGTGACAGCATGATTTTACGCTTAGTTTACTGTCAGATAAACTTATTGTCACTCATTAAACTGATTGACAGAAATGTTGTTAGCGCACAGGTTGCTGTCAATGAAAGTTGCTGTCACGAGAAATTGCTGTCAAAAACAGTAGAAAGAAAGAAAAGAGCACAGGTTACTGTCAATGAAAGTTGCTGTCACGAGAAGTTGCTGTCAAAGATAGTGGGGAGATGTAAATTTACTTACAGTAATTTATATATATATATATATATATATATATATATATATATATATATATATAAATTAATCCACCAATCCACGATCTAGTAGCAACTGCCACGTGATACAGCAAGTGCGGTTAATGGGTAAAATCATTACTACACGTTCAATTAAGACAGGTTAAATCGATTCATCTTATAAACTGAATCTACCGTTTAATCTGCTATCAATTTCATTTGCAAAACCTTTCAACTTTCTGCATCCAAAAACCGCATTTTCTCTCTCATTTTTCAAAGCATTCAACAATGGCACCTAAACAAAGTGTTGCTCAAACCAACTTTGCTAGTATCTACTCTCCTAGTGATGCTAGTGAAAACTTCAAAGGACTTATTTCCTTCTTAAATAAATCCTACCTAAGTCATGCAATAACCTCATCCCCCAAAATTGATATTGTTAGAATTGAAAAATTCTGGAAATCTGCAAGTGCTCAAGGAACTAGAGAGAATGAAACAATTAAGTTCAATATAGATGATGCAAACCATTCTCTTTCAGTAAAGAATATCAATGAGGCTTTGGGTATTGTGTTGGCCAGTGAAGAAAGCTTTAAGGAACTAGCAACTGATGATACTCTAAAGAGGTTTTTTCTGAAGATTGGGTATTCAGGCTCTAAACTTGAAGAAACCTCTGATAAATGGTATCAAATGGGAGAAATGGACAGGAAATATCTGAGAAAGGAGTGGAGCATGATCTTTGATGTTATGGTGAAGGTGTTCTCTACCAAGTCTACAGGCTGGAATGGAATACCATCATATATCAAGAAACTCACTCATTCTGTAGTCCATGGATACAAGGTGAACGTTGGAAAGTTGATTATGGCACAGTTGAAAAGCGCCATAGGCAAAAAGGTATTCATATATCCTCGCTTTTTAACTATGTGTATTAATAATATTTGTGGAAATGTTGTAGATACTTCTAATTTTGAAGAATGTCCTGTTTTAAAGAAAAACACACACACATCTCTTAACACACAAAATTTGAATGCACATATTCCACTATGTTTCACACAACACATGGTTAATCAAGTGCCCAACCTTGGTTTTCCATTACCAACAGGTTACACTGTTTTCACAATTGAGAATGAAGCTGAATTAGACCCAAATTCAGTTAACCCACATTCTACACCATACACTCCACCTAGGGACTCTAGACTACCAAAAGCCCTTAAAATTGCCAAACAGGAATCCAAGAAAAGATCCCTAGAGAGTGAAACTGGTGACAATATGGTGAGTCAAGAGGGAGTTACTGCACCTAGTGCAGCAAATAAGGATGGTAGTGAAATAGAACCCACAGTAGCCCCTTCTGAGCCTAAGAAGAAGAGATCTAGAAGGGCCAAGGTTACTGTCAGCCACTCTAGAGTTTCCCAAAAGACTGTAGAGGATGATAGGGAAATAAACTCATCTCTAGGTGCATCTTCTCAACAAGAGGCATCTATTGAAATTGGCCTGTCTTCCAAGGCACCTTGTAAAGAGTCTGTACAAACTCAAGAACTCACTCTTGAGGAACCTGTATTTGAAGATACACACATAGAGATAGAGCACAGTGAGGAATTCAATCATACTGTTGATGTTCCACAATCTTCTTCTGTGGAACAGCCAATTAATCAATCTGAACTTCAAACTTCTTCTTTCATTCCTATATCTGTTGTTTCTTCTGAACAACCTAGAGAGGGGGATAGTACCAACCCCTCAGGTTTTGATCATTCATCTCAAATCATGGATGAGCCCCCATCTAGTGGTCCACAAGAACCCATTTCTCAAAGTGAAATCGATACCACTCCATCAAACACTGGATTAGATCAAGATACAAATTTGCCAGAAATTGAAACAGCCAGCATCTTGATCGATTCCCTCAAAGCATCTTACCCTAGGGAAGTTGCTGTCACAGCCAAAGATGCTGTCAATGACAGACCAGAAGGTGTTGTCAATCAATCAAGTGACAGTACCATTCTGACAAAAGATACTGTCAAAGGTCTTCCTAAAGATGCTGTCATCACTGTTCAACCATAACTACAAGAAGGATTAGTTGAAGATATCTCTGATGATGACTTGCCTCTTTCCAAGGCTTTCAAGGTAAAATCTTCTCTTTTGCATGTTAGTACTGCTCATACTGATGCATCTAGGATGAGTGAGGGAGTGAAAAATAAAAGAGAGATAAAAGAACAGAGAAGTGAGGATAAAAATGAGAGGCAGCCAAATGTGCTGGCAAAAGGAGAGGGACTTGAGCATGTCCAGAGTGAACTTGAGGGAGCTAGTCAACAAAAGGCATTAGGCCTTGAGGGAATTTCTGTGAGAGATGATGAGATCATCTATAAAAACAATGAGAGTGTGAGAACCCCAACAGCCTCCATGCCCCAGACTTATCCTCAACCTCCAAAGAGGCTTAGGTCTGGTGGTCCTTCTACATCCACAAATGATAGGCTCCTAGCTATTGAGAATCGATGTGCTACAATGGAGAGTCAGCTAGACACCCTATCATCTACTGTGAAGACTGGTTTTGCTGAAATTCAAGCCACCCTGCTGTCACTTTCTTCCTTCATTCAAGCTGCCAACTTAACTAAGGGGGAGAAAGTAATAGATCAGAAAAAGGCTGAGCAACCAGAAAGGAAAATGGAGTTACAAGGGGAAGCTGAAAGACAGGGGGAGCAAAGGAGTAAGGGGGAGTAAAAAGATACTGTCATAGCCTCTGAAACTGGAACTGGTGAACTGTTTGAAACTGAAGTAGATGGGGAGACAATGCTATTATCTGAGGAAGTATTGAAAATGATACAAAGAAATAAAGCATTGTTAGGTCGAATACACAATATATATAATCAAGTACTGTATGAGTAAATAACAAGAACACACGTTTTAGCACTTAAAACTGTTTGGAATTAATAATTCCTCTCTCAGTGATGTAAAATATCACAGAGAGCTGCTTAGGTTACAATGAATGATATTCGTTCACGATGGATACCCTTCTAGGGTTAACCTAACTGTATTTATAAGATATACAGCTACGTACAATCGTTAATTGATTCTCCTATAATTAAGCTATACAATTGATATCAATTACGATTGCTACACGTCTTCTAAGTCAACTCAATCTCTTTGACAGCTATCCAATCTTCAAAGATATTGCTTCCATATTAATCTTGAATTAATCTTCAAACTCTGTTGACTTGTAGACGCTTCCAGTAGACAGACTTTAGCAAACTCTGTTGCTCTCCTAGCTAACAGTGTTTGCGCTTCCATGTGTTCAGCTAACAGTGTTTACGCTTTCTTCTGTCAGCATTTGCGCTTCCAGCTATCAGCGTATACTCAAACTCTGTTACAACTGCTTTCAATAACAAGTTAAACTCTTTTTACCTGTAACACTTAAACACTGACATTAAATCACATCAATTATATCTAACAATCTCCCCCAACTTGTTCATTAGAAAAATGTACAAGTTCACAGTAATTGATGATGTCAAAACGATCAAATAAAAAAAACACAGTGTTTAACATATAATCAGAGTTTAATCTAGACTTAGCAAAATCTACAGAAAATTCAGATTACTTACAAATTCTGTCTACCTAACCTCCTCAAGATCTGGAGTTGTTCTGAGATAGTCAATCAACAATCTTCTCTCAGCATTTTCAAGTTCAATCTGCATAGCCTCCTTGATCTCTCTTAAATCTGGATCATTCTCATCAGTTTGAAAGATAGCAGCTCTGAGATCGTAGATTTTGTTTCTTCTCATTTCATTTCCCAACCTGATATATTTCACTTCTTCAGACTTCACATTAAAATCCAGAACAGTAATTCCAAGATCAGTCTTCAGCTTTGTAGTCCCCTTCTCCATTTCTATCAGATTGCCATTCCAATCTCTGTATTTAGGAACATACTTGCTGTTGTACTTCATATTTCTTCTTGCAAAATTTTGAATCATCTTCTGTCTGAGCACATTTGCAACTGACTGAGCTCTTTGATTTCTTACTCTGAAAAGATACAGAACATATTCTAGTTCTTCCCAGTATTTTAAATCAATATCATTCTCAGCAATCTTGAACACTGTTCCATCATTCATGAAATATAGCAGAAAATCCTTCTGTAAACTCTTCTGATAAACAAGCTGTACTGACTCCAGTCTGTCTAAACTCTCTTGAGTGACACCACGACCTGGAACAGCCAGTGAAGAAGGATCTTTGGGAACAACATGTTGTCTTTTATCCCTATGTGAGCCTATACCTCCTTTGTTGTATCCGATTTTACCAGATAAGGCTCTACCATCAGTGAAATCCATTGGAGTTGTAGATGCTAGATTTGGATCATGAAGAACTCCTTTTCCAAACTTTGATTTCAACTGAGAAGACAATAGTGGTGTGGTCACAACTTGTGTAGTAACAGAGGTTATGTCTTCATTCTTCTATACAACATGTGTATCAACAGAGGTTGTAACTATCATCTTACTTTTGCTCTCTTCACCCATCACCCCTTTTAACTTCAGCTTGGCATCAAGAGAAGACTTTCTTACCAATTTTCCTTCTTCTTCTTCTTCTTCTTCTTCTTCTTCTTCATGAATACCAGATAATTTCTCTTTAATTTCAATCCCTTTCATTTCAGGCTTTGAAGGCTTTGAAGCTCTGGCAGTTTTCTTCCCTTTCTTGGACTTTAGTGCTTTTAAATGCTCTTTCTGTAACAGCTTTTCCTCAGCTTGTATGTCCTCAAGTGTAGCCTCAGCATTTTCTTCACGAAAGAGTTTAGCAGCCAATTCTTCATCTGTTTGTGGATTGTCAGTGAATGACAAATCCTTTGGCTTTGAAGTAGAGGTACTCTGTATATTTGTATCTGTCACCAAATTTGGCTTTGACCTTGTAGACCTTCCATGTCCTTGTCTAGGATTTGCACTTCTTAATCCCTTATCAGCATTGGCACCTTCTTCATCCAGATGATCTTTCTTAAGCAGAGTTTGAGTTTGCTTACACTTAGTTTTAGCAATTCTCTCCCCCTTTTTGACATCATCACCATCTGGAATCAGAATTGAGGTGATTAACTCAAGAGAGTTTGCAATAGAATCAACCTTCTCAGTCAGTAAAAGCGGATTCTTTTCAACTTTGCTCAGTCTGTCATTAAGATTTTCTTGAGCTTTGGAGAATTGTTGAAAAAGCTTAGAATTAGCTCGTTGAGATTTCTCCTCATGAGTAGCAACCTCTGTTCGGAGATCAACAATAGCTTTCTGATTATCATCAAATCTATGATTCAAGGTTTTGATCTGAATCATTGTTCCTTGCAAACAAGTGAAAATATCTGGATTTGTAATCTTTGAAGAATTTGCCTTGAGAAACATAGTTGCCCTGCCAGGAGGAAAAATACACTCTGACTTGTACCAATCAGCAGTTTGTTGGGTCAAATAATTATCATCAATCTCATTAACAGAAGGCCCAGCAAAATCTGGTTTTTCTCCTGTTTTGTGACCATCAGTTTGAGCTTGTGCTTTTTCAGCTCCTGTACTCTTGTCTTCAACTGAATCACTCACTGACACATCAGTAGGTGCAACTGAAGCAATGTCTTCATCTTGAGCAGCAACAGGTTCTTGAGCAACCTGTTTTCCTTTGTCATCTTGAATATGCTCTGAAGAAATAACCTTCTCTGGTTGATCAATCTCCTCACCATGATCAGAAACATGATGGGCATCAGAGTTTAATTCTGTGTGTGATGCAACCTCAGTGTCTTCAAGAACAATAGTAGGCCCATCTGCAACACCAGTATCAACAGAGTGTGTAACCTCCATGGGTGTTGGAGTAGATGCTTCATCATCAAAAGAAAATGGAGTTTCATCAAACTCTTCCATTGTAGGCAATGCATCTCTAACATCTTCATTATCTTGAACCGTATCAAGTTCTGGTTCAGCAATCTTGGCTCCTCATTCTGTTATAGTAGGTTCTATGATAACCTCTTTCTCACCAGTAGGAATATCAGTAGAAATCTTCTCTTGAGCCTCATCAACATGCTCATCATCAGAATCAGTAAGAATGAGCCTTCTCCTCTTTGTTTGAGGCACTTCAATCAGTTCTTCTTCTTCACTTGAACTTTCCTGAACTGGTGGTGTTGAAGGTCTATTTGCCCTTTTAATGAATCTTCTGGAATAAACAGCTCTAGGAGATGTCTGTTTAGCCTTAGAATGTTTTGTGTTGAGGGCAGTATGCTTCTTCCTTTTTGGTTTAGATGTTGGTTGTGGGTGACTAGTAGTGACAGGGTTTGTTGGTTCAGGGTTTATTGGTTCAGGTTGTGTTTGTGGTGATGTAGGAGTAACAGTGGTTGTTGGTGTTGGCTCAGGTGATTGTACAGGATGAGAGGGTATGGTTTCAGTATGGTCAGTTGCTAAAGGTTCAGGCATATTTTGTGTTTCTGGTTGTTGTGTTTGGTGTGGGTCATTTTGTGGTGATTGGGGATCTTGTGGTTGGTTCAGGAAGTTCTGCAAGGCAAGTGGCAAGACAAAAGCAGGTATGTCTTTACCAACATCTTTATTAGTCATATCAGAGAATATTCTCTTATTGACTCTAAAGGGTTGAATCTCATCAGCTGCATCAACTTCTAACCCAGGTACACATGCATTGAACAAGAGTTGACAAAATCTAGCAAAATAAACTGTAGTAGACTCTGACAACTTATCACCCAAATTCATTAACACATAACGACCATAATCAAAATTACTACCATAGAGTAGAGAATACCCAATTTGCAGACTATCCATTGGAATGGCATCCCAGTTGGTGACTTTCTTCTGGAATGTCCTGGTGATACAGTCAAAGAAAAAGTTCCATTCTTTTCTAAGATTCGGCCTCCTCACACTGCCCAGCTTTGCAAGAGATTCCATATACCCAATCTCTGTTAACATTTCTCTCAGATTTAGCTCAGAGACAACAGCATACGAAGTATGTGTGTCAAAATCCATGGTCTCGCGAACAGTTTGTGGAGTAATCACAAACTCTTGTTCTTCATGAGTAAAGATGATAGACGGAGTTCCATTTTCACCTCCTTCTATATACCTTGAGTTTTGCCAGAAAGTGACAACTTGAGATGCAGATAGAGTAGCAGGTTCAATCAACGCTTGCCCAATTTCAGAGTCGCGAAGAAAGTTTTGCATGAGGTGAAACGCTACAGGAGCACGGTCGTTCTCAAGTAGAGCTGCATAATTGTTAGGCACAAAACGAAGACCAAACAAGGTGAAAGGTTTTGTTGCCATTAGATTAAGAAATAAGCAAGAATCGACTGTGAAAGTGATATGTAAGAAAGGTGTTTGTGAAAATTCCAAAGTGAAAAACAAGGGAGTTCCATATTTTGGTAAAGTGAATATGAGTGGGTGAGTAGTGATTGTAACAAAAAGTAATTTGAGTAGTAATTAAAAATTAAACTCAAACGTTTTTACATTGAAAGCACGCAACTGTTCCCTTGAGAAGTGTGAAAGTGGTACATAATGATGAGTGAGTGGGTGAAAGTGGGACACGTGTCAAACATGCAGCGATTCACTTAATCACGCGCAGTAAAAGCCATTATTACTACTGTCTTTCCTAATATCAAGACACGTTACCACAAAATACACTAATTAACAGTTGTCAACCACTCCATTTACTCCAAAATTTTCAAATTATCTTAATGAAAATTTACCTTAGAGTACAGAACACAATCCATCAGTGTTTGTCAAATTTTCAAACTTTATCACTAAAACCCTTTCAAAAATGCACAGTCGTGATTATTTTGTGTGTGTGTAGCAGAGGTTACCAAATCAATTTTTATAGCATCTAATATTTCATAAAATCCATAAATCAAATCAATAAACACTGAATGCACAAACTCTCATATTAAACACGGAGTATGTGATGAATGCTAAACTCTGTAGTTCCTTAAATACAGAAATCTGAATATCCCTGTTCCCATTTATGTTCATGATTATCCAAGTAAGCACACAGTCATTATAGACAAAAAGATCAGGAGATAGACATCAAAGCATCATTCAGTGAGTTACATGTCAAGAATTTCCTCACAAACTCTCAAAGCACACAAGTGTTTAGGTGAAGTATTTTCTCTCAAATTCAATCAGTAAAAGCAGATACTTCCATAGGCTTGAATGTCCACCAGTTCTACACTACTTCGATTACATATATGCACAAATCAAAAGGACTTTATTCAGGGTTGAAATGTAGTAAGATCAAACAGGTGAGAAGAGATGTTTTTAACATGAATGAATTTCGAACTGAACAATTTAACAGATCAAAGTGGTCAGTCTCACTATTAGTACATATTTGTACAAGATGATCAGTATATATACCCCCCTTTTTTTTCTTTCTTTCTTTTTTTTTATTATATTTTTTTTAATATATATACTGAGTAAACTATTTCTTTTCTTGAGAAACACTCACCTGCTTGCTTTTGATTTTCCAAAAGAATATAACTGCTCTTAATACTTCAGAGTTTAAGAAAAATGAGCAGCTAATAAGGCTCAAAGGGGTTTACTAAGGGTGGAGTTTATGAACAGTGTTTGAACAGTATTCAAAGAAATTTTGAACAGTGTTTGAACAGTATTCAAAGAAATTTTGAACAGTGTTTGAAGAAAGATGGTAAATCCTAATGCCTTTATCATTTTCATGCACACACATATCATGTAGTCTCAAAATGGTTTAATACAAGTTCTAGAGCAACATACTTACTGATGAACATCACACATCAATAAAATCTGATTGATATAAAATGTATCAATCACTTATTTGGCTCAAAATCTCACAGGGTGCAGACATGAATTGTTTCTCACCAAACTAAACAATGACACATCTCAAGTTTTAAAATTTTCACAAGTACAAACAAGGAATCATCAAGAACTATGTAAGTCTTGGAAACAGAGTGTCACTAATCAGAGTTTAGAGTTCATCAATATCAGAAGTTATTCATGAGAGGCAATGCACACAGTATTCATAGATTCAGACTTTAGGATCAAATAAACTAAGAGATGCTCTAAATATGAAACAGTATCATGCTGTGTTAACTTACTGCACAATTTCTGATCAGATCACAGTGACTCAGAAAGAATCTGATTTATTCACTGAGAATCATGCTTCATACATTTTTCTTCATTGGTATTTTCATTCAGACAAAAATCAACTCAGAATACACAGAGTTTATCAAACATATTAACAGTGTATGACTAACAAACATGCTGACAGAGTTTACCAGTGTGAGAATAGAAACATGTGAACAGAGTATGAATAACAGAGTTTAATTAACAAGGTTCACATAGCACTTTAGCAATTCACAAAAATATGAGCAACACATTTTATAAGAAAATTTTTGAGTCTAACCAACATGTTTAGTCAAAACCAGCTACCATTCCTAGTTCATTGACCAGTCTTGTAAATGCTGCTTCACTCAAAGGCTTGGTGAAGACATCTGCAAGTTGTTGATCTGTAGGCACAAAGTGAAGCTCAATATTCCCTTCCTCTACATGCTCTCTGATAAAGTGATACCTTATGCTGATGTGCTTGGTCATTGAGTGTTGTACTGGATTACCTGTCACTGCAATAGCACTTTGATTATCACAGAAAATAGGTATTTTGCTATACCTCAACCCATAATCCAGCAATTGATTCTTCATCCATAGAATCTGTGCACAGCAGCTACCAGCAGCAATATACTCTGCTTCAGCTGTAGATGTTGATATTGATTTTTGTTTCTTGCTGTACCAAGACACAAGTCTATCACCAAGAAATTGACAACTTCCACTTGTGCTTTTTCTGTCAATCTTACAGCCTACAAAGTCTGCATCAGAGTAACCGAGTAGCTTAAAATATGATTCTCTTGGGTACCACAGCCCTAAAGTTACAGTGCCCTTGAGATACTTGAAAATCCTCTTCACAGCTGTTAAGTGTGGTTCCCTTGGATCTGCCTGAAACCTTGCACACAGACATGTTGCATACATGATATCAGGTCTACTTGCTGTCAGATAGAGAAGAGAGCCAATCATTCCTCTGTAACTTGTCATATCTACTGATGACCCTGTATCTTTGTCCAATTTTGTTGCAATTGTCGGGAGTTGTTGCAGATGAACAATCAAGCATGCCAAATTTCTTGAGAAGATTTCTGGTATATTTTGCTTGATTGATAAAGATTCCATCATCTGTTTGCTTCACCTGTAAGCCTAGAAAGTAACTTAGCTCTCCCATCATACTCATTTGATATCTGGACTGCATGAGCTTGGCAAACTTCTTACAGAGTTTATCATTAGTAGATCCAAAAATAATATCATCAACATATATCTGAACTAAAAGCAAGTCACTTCCAGATTTGAAATAAAACAGAGTTTTATCAATTGTACCTCTGTTGAATCCACTTTCTAAAAGAAACTGAGCTAGGGTTTCATACCATGCTCTTGGTGCCTGCTTAAGTCCATAAAGTGCCTTGTCTAGCCTGTAAACATGGTCAGGATATTTTGGATCTACAAAACCAGGTGGTTGTTCAACAAACACTTCTTCTTCAAGTTTTCCATTCAGAAAAGCACTTTTCACATCCATTTGAAAAACCTTGAATTTCTTGTGAGAAGCATAAGCAAGAAACATCCTTAGTGCCTCCAATCTGGCAACTGGTGCAAAAGTCTCATCATAATCTATCCCCTCTTGCTGTGAATAACCTTTTACCACAAGTCTTGCTTTGTTTCTTGTAACAACCCCTTCACTATCAGTTTTGTTTCTAAAAACCCACTTAGTACCAACAATGGATCTGTTCTTTGGTCTTGGTACTAGTGTCCATACTTCATTTCTTTCAAATTCATTTAGCTCTTCTTGCATTGCTGTTATCCAGTCAGCATCTTTAAGAGCCTCTTCAACTTTCTTTGGTTCATTTTGTGACAAGAATGCATGAAACAAACATTCATTTGTTGTTGTACTTCTTGTCCTTACTCTTGCATCTGGATCACCAATGATTAAATCAGGTGTGTGAGATTTGGTCCATTTCCTAGCTGAAGGCAATTGACTTCTGTCAAAGTTGGATCCTCCCCCTCGATCCGTGTTCTCCTAATTTTCTTGGTGCCTTTCTTCATTCTCTGATGCTCCCCCTGAATGGGACTGCTCAGTGTTAGAACTGTCAGATTTTGGACTTTCAGAGTTTGAGTCACCAGAGTTTGATTCAGAATTTTCAGCTGAGTCATTATCAGAATTTGAATTATCACTTTGGTGAGTTTCTTCATGCTCCCCCTCAACTGGTTCTCCTCTTGATTCTGGCTGAAAGGTCTCTTCAGTATTTACCAGTAGAGGTTCAGAGTTTGTCAGATCAGACTCATCAGAGTTTAGTTCATCAGAGATTAAATCTTCATTTTCGAAGTGCAATCTACCATGTTCATCTACATCTTCAAGTCCAGTTATTTTCTTATCATCAAAAGACACATGTATAGACTCCATGATCACTCTAGTTCTCAGATTATAAACTCTGAATGCTTTAGTTGACAGTGGATAGCCAACAAAAATTCCTTCATCTGCCTTCAAATCAAATTTGGTCAACTGTTCAGGATGAGTCTTTAACACAAAGCACTTGCATCCAAAAATATGAAAATATTTTAGATTTGGCTTCTTTTCTCTCACCATTTCATATGGTGTTTTTCCATGCTTATTTATCAGAGTGGCATTTTGAGTAAAACAAGCTGTTTGAACTGCTTCTGCCCAGAAATAGGTTGGTAATTTTGCTTCATCAAGCATAGTTCTGGCAGCTTCTATTAAGGTTCTGTTCTTCCTCTCCACTATACCATTTTGTTGTGGAGTGCCAGGTGCAGAAAACTCTTGTTTGATTCCTTTACTCTTGCAAAATTCTTCCATTGTTGAATTTCTGAATTCAGTTCCATTATCACTTCTAATAATCTTCACTTGATTCTCTGACCCTTTGTCCAGTTGTATTATATGTTCTGCCAATGTTAATGCAGTTTCATCCTTCTTTGCTAGAAAATACACCCATGTGTATCTGGTGTATTCATCAACAATGACTAGAGCATATTTCTTCTTTCCAAGTGACATGACATTCACTGGTCCAAAAAGATCAACATGTAGAAGATGATAAGGATCAACAATTGAAGACTCAGATTTGCTTTTGAAAGAGACTTTTCTCTGTTTGGCCTTTTGACAAGAATCACACAGGCCTTCTACATTCAACAAAGACTTTGGTAGTCCTCTTACAAGATCATTCTTTATTAACTCATTGATGTTGTTCAGATTCAAATGAGAAAGTTTCTTGTGCCACTTCCAACTCTCTTCACTGGACATTCTTGTAGACAGACACACTGCTTTGCCATCAGAGTTTGTTGACAATTTTATTTCATAGATGTTATTGTGTCTGTTTCCAACTAGAGCAACTTTCCCTGTAGATTTACTGATGACTTGACAATATTCAGGCTGAAAATCTACATGATATCCTCTGTCACAGATTTGACTCACAGAAAGCAGATCATGCTTGAGTCCTGGAACCAGAGCTACATTTGTGATGATGACACTTCCAAGATTAATATTGCCATATCCCAGAGTATGTCCTATGTTGCCATCTCCATAGGAAACTTTTGGGCCAGCCTTCTCCTCATACTCTGATAGCAGGGCTTTATTTCCAGTCATGTGTCCTGAACATCCACTGTCCACGACTAGGGTACTTACCCTGGTGCCCTGCAATCACAAACAATCACTGATTGTTAGTTTTAAGGATCCAGACTTGCTTGGATCCTTTTGCTTTATTGAATCTGTTAGTTTTTGCAGCGGATTTAGCATTATCAGAGTTTAAACTAACATTTTCATTCTTAGTACTTGCAGAATCAACTTTAACCCATTTCAAATTAGGTTTCAGTTCATAATAATTATGATAAATAGCATGATAATTCTTGCAAGTATAAATTGAGTGCCAACTACTTCCACAATGTTTGCACAGAGTTTGTGGTCTTGGTTTGACATTTTCCTTTTTCACTCCAGATTTGGAGGGTAAAGAATTAATGTCTTTGTTCTTCCTGCAAAAGCTAGCAAGATGATTAGTGCTACCACAATTATAACAAGTTTTTCTAGGTGCAAATGTAGCAAGCATTGGCTTAATTCCTGATGTTATGCCTACCTTTCCATTTCTGTTTTTCTTAGGCATTCTCTGTTTGTTGACAGATTTTATTTCTTTAAGCTTATGCTTAAGTTGTTTATCTGTCATTGAACCAATATTAACCTGTTTGACACATGTTTTTACTGTCTGATGGTCAACAGCTCCATGTTCAGTTTTAACAGTACCATGAACAAATGTCCCAAATTTCTTAGAAGAAAGAGGTGGTCTTATCTTGACTGTATTCTGAAACCTAAGCACATCATCCTCAGAATAACCTAGACCTACTGTGTCTGATTGAAAGACCTCTTGAGTGTCTTTTCCAGAATGTGTCCAAGTTTTAATAATGTGCTTTGCATCCTCCAATTCAGATTCTAGTTGCTTATACTTACCTAGCAACTCCTGTTCTATAAACACAACATCATCTTTTTCTTTCTGAATTTTATTCATGTTTTCAAGTTGTTCCTCAACATGTTTATTTCTTTCTTTGAGTTGAGAACACTCACTTTTGATTCTCTCATTTTCTAAAGTCTGATCCTTATAACTGATATGTAATGCCTTAAGATAAATTCTCAATTCAGTTATATTATCTGTATTATAAGCATATGTAGTTGGAGGTACCTTTAGTTCAGAATCTTCATTCTGAGTAGAGGCCATGAGTGCATAGTTCACCTCCTCATCTGAATCTGAGGTGTCTACCCAATCTCTGCCTTTGGTGTAGAGTGCCTTTTCAGTTTTACTCTTTTTGCACTCAGGAGCATAGTGACCCATCTCCTTACACTTGTAGCATTGAATCTCAGACTTATCTTTCTTACCAGATTTGAAGTCCTTTCCCTCAGATTTTCTGAAATTTTTCTTGTCGAACTTTGAGTAATCCTTGGAGAATCTCTTTCCCTTCTTGAAGTTCTTGAATCCCATCTTCTTGAAGGTCTTTACCATCAATGCAGCCATTTGCATCATCTCCTCATCATCTTCAGAATCAGATGTTCCATCTGTGTTTGAGTCAACATCAGTGTTTGATGACTCACTTTCTGAATGAATGACCAAGGCTTTTCCTTTGGCCTTCTTCCTTGCTACTTCTTTCTTTGAAGATTTTTCTTCAACCTTCAGTGCAACAGACTTTGACTTTCTGCTTGATCTTTTATTTCTCTGCTCCATTTCCAATTCATGAGTCTTGAGCAGTCCATAGATTTCATCAATCTCAGTATCAGCAAGGTCATAGTTGTCTCTTATGGTGGTTGTTTTCACATCCCACTTTTCAGGAAGAGAGAGAAGAAACTTGAGATTTGAATCTTCCAGATCATATTCTTTGTTAACCAATGATAGATCATTGAGCAGTTTACAGAATCTAACAGACTTTGACTTTCTGCTTGATCTTCTATTTCTCTGCTCCATTTCCAATTCATGAGTCTTGAGCAGTCCATAGATTTCATCAATCTCAGTATTAGCAAGGTCATAGTTGTCTCTTATGGTGGTTGTTTTCACATCCCACTTTTCAGGAAGAGAGAGAAGAAACTTGAGATTTGAATCTTCCAGATCATATTCTTTGTTAACCAATGATAGATCATTGAGCAGTTTACAGAATCTATCAAATGTTTCTGTCATGGTTTCTTCAGACTTTGCCTCAAAATGCTCATACTCCTGTGTGAGTATGTTCCTTCTATTCTTCTTAATTGCAGCAGTTCCTTGACATCTAACCTCAAGTGCATCCCATATATCCTTTGTAGTTGTACAGTTAATCACTTTGTTAGACATAACATTGTCAAGAGCACTGTGAAGTAAGTGCCTCACTTTGGCATCCTTAGCAATAGATGAAAGATCCTCAGCAGTTAGATCTTTCTTTTCCTTAGGAACCACCTTTGATTCCTCACCAGCAGCAGCAGTAGTTAACTTTGTAGGTTTATGAGGACCTTCATAAATTCTATCAAGATATTCTGGATCTGTGGCTTCCAGAAACATGGTCATCTTTACCTTCCAGATTGCATATTCTGATGGCTTGAGTATTGGAACCCTAATTGTTTCATACCTACTAACAGTTGTAGGTGCTTTCTCAGAACCTGATGGAGGAGGAATCTCTGCCATTGATTACTATTGTGTTTTGGATCTTTAACTGTAATAAAGTAACAGATTGGCTCTGATACCACTTGTTAGGTCGAATACACAATATATATAATCAAGTACTGTATGAGTAAATAACAAGAACACACGTTTTAGCACTTAAAACTGTTTGGAATTAATAATTCCTCTCTCAGTGATGTAAAATATCACAGAGAGCTGCTTAGGTTACAATGAATGATATTCGTTCACGATGGATACCCTTCTAGGGTTAACCTAACTGTATTTATAAGATATACAGCTACGTACAATCGTTAATTGATTCTCCTATAATTAAGCTATACAATTGATATCAATTATGATTGCTACACGTCTTCTAAGTCAACTCAATCTCTTTGACAGCTATCCAATCTTCAAAGATATTGCTTCCATATTAATCTTGAATTAATCTTCAAACTCTGTTGACTTGTAGATGCTTCCAATAGACAGACTTTAGCAAACTCTGTTGCTCTCCTAGCTAACAGTGTTTGCGCTTCCATGTGTTCAGCTAACAGTGTTTACGCTTTCTTCTGTCAGCGTTTGCGCTTCCAGCTATCAGCGTATACTCAAACTCTGTTACAACTTCTTTCAATAACAAGTTAAACTCTTTTTACCTGTAACACTTAAACACTGACATTAAATCACATCAATTATATCTAACAAGCATCTTCCATCAAAATTAGTGAACCAGTTCCTGAAAAGAAAGAATCTACTTTGGAGAGGCTTTGGAGAGAAAATGAGGAGTCTAACAGAATGGGTAAAGGCAAGGGTAAGCTGCCTGAATATATCACTTCTTCAGAGTTGGTTACCTGGACTGATGGAAGCACATATTCTCAAGAAGAAGCTGATTATATAACTTTAAGTCATATGGAGAGCACCTTGAATAATAAGGATGAGGAATTCAACACTCTGGTGAATGAAGCAATCACAGAATCTGGAGGAAAACCTGCTAAGTTGGCAGAAGCTTTGAAAGAAAATATTGTTAATCTTTCTGTGAAGATTAGCTCAGAGAAGAGGTGGGCAGTTGAAGTGTACCTGAAGAATGGACATTCAATATTCATAACAATGCAACTGTTAGAAACTTTCTCTGCCAGAGTGCAATACATCCTTGGGATTCTTGTTAAGAAAAAGTCTACCATTTTTTATGAAAGTCTCTATATGCAACTGAGTACAATGGTTAACAACAAACTTCCAGAAGTATGTCTCCAGCCATATGGTGAAGCTTTAAACAGACAACAGCCAAAGGAACTAAAGGACTTGGGTTCTTAACTCTTGAAGGCAAAACATCTCTACAAAGTAAAGTCATTATGGATGTACTTAAGTTGTTACTGAAAGCACCCATCACCAAGGAAAGGATTCAAGCAGTTAAAGATATCCACAAGATAATGGCAAAGAGAGATATGGAATACAGTGTCAAAATTAAGAAGCTCATTGCCAAAGCAAACGAAAGCAGAAATGGTCAAGGTGGAAAATGCTCCTTTGATGACACCTTGGATAAAGATGGTGATGATAATGAAGATGGAGGTAAAGCTGGAGTAGCTAAAGAGTCAGAAAAGGGAAACTCTTCAAAAGAGCAATCCCAAGCTAAAGAAGCTGAGCCAAATGAAACTTCAGAATCTCCTGGAACAAGCAAGAAAAATGAAGAAAAGGAGAAAGAAGAGGAGATACTTGAAGCATTAGAAATTAACCAAGCAGAAATGGAAATTGACAGTATGTATTCTGAAAAAGATACTGTCAACAAAGATGCTGTCAAGAAAAATGAAGTTACTGTCAAAGATGCTAACTTGGAAGACACTGTCATGAAAGATGCTGTCAAAGAAGACACAATCAGAAGCCCTATCAAAGATGCTGTCAATGATTCTACTGTCAAAACATCCAAGATAGTAAGAATCAAAAGAAAGTCAAACAGACCAAAAAGGAGAAAGACTGTCTATTCTGGTCAAAGAAAAGCTACAGGTCTAGGGCTTAAGAAACCAATCATGAGTAGAAGAATGAACAGCCTGGAACAACTTCAAGAGAAAGCCAAAAAATCAATCACTTCTGTATCTATAGAATTGGATGAGTCAAAAGAAAAGGTCACAAGATACATTCTATGGGAAAACAAAGAAAGATTGATTATGGTAGAACCTGATTTCACTCAGATATCAAAATCAAAAGTAATATCCAACAGTCTAGTTCAAACTCAAGCACATGTAAGAAGAAGAATTGATTATTTCAATTTGGAAAGAATGGTTGAACTCTTGGAAAGCTATGGTGATATCTCGGAAAAGATCATGGATCCTGTTCGAAAGTACTTTGCAATCAGAAATGCCGAATTCATTGAAAAGCATGGTGATTGGACACTTCAAAATGATGAAGATGTTTTTGAAGCTCTAGGTCTGGAAAATGAAGAAGATAATCCTATTCCTGAGTATAACTGGAATGAAATGGAGAAACCTTATTCAAAGCAAGAAATGGATAGGTATGAGGCAGAGCAGAAATTCAGAGAAGAATTAGCCTCAAGACAAAAATCTCGTCAACAGATAGAAGATGAGATTGAAGCTCAATTGAAGGAAAGCTGCAATAAACTCAATAAGATCAACAGTGAAGAATCCAACTATCAGCCATGTGTACTGGACAATCCTTTGAGAATTAAGTATGGCAAAGAAGAAATTTATGCAGATAGTTTCTCTAAGTTGAAGACCAGTGTGCTAAAAGAATTATACTGGCAAGTGGTTGGATCATCAAACAACATTGAAACACTGTGTTCTTGGGAGCTAGACATGATTTTTGATCAAAGGAAAGGAGAAGATCCCAGCTTGGACAAACTGAGAAGGGAAACCTTAAATCAACTCCCTGGTAAAAGATTTAAGAAGGAGGGAGATGTGCTAAAGTTCAGATCAGTTGTCAAGCAAAATGTCTATTGGATGGAGCTCGCAGATGTATCAAACACTTCTTCCTCAATGATCAGAAAATACATCTTAGAAAATGAAGATGATGCAGAGTCCCCTGAAGAAAAGGAGCTGATTGAAAAACTCAGAAAGGCTTTGCAAGAAAAAGAAAGAAAAGAATCCAGATGAAATTTCAAATCAAGATAAGTAAAACATTTTCTATATACTCAGTCTAGAGGAGTACTTGATTTTTAATTTATGAACTTTGATGGTCATTGTATTGAAAAACAATCTGGATTAAATACATTTTTCAGAAATGAAGGGTTTATTCATTCTGATCTATGTTAGTTAAGTTGTCAGCATGTAATATTTGTAAATTTGTCCTTATTGTCCATAAAAACAAATTGGGGGAGATTGTTGGGATTTATGGGTGATAGGTTAGACAACTTAACTAGTTTTGTTGGTATACTTAGTTTTACTAAGTAGAACATACTGTCATAGCCTGAAATGTATTCTTGTAATTTAAATAAATACTGTCATGTAATAAGTGTAATTCTTGGAAGAAGTTCGATTATGTTCAAGCCTCAAGAAATACATAAGTTCGACAGAAGGAATAAAAGTTATTGTCAAGCCCTGACAGTAAGGTTACAAGGAAACAACATGTTGCCTAGGTCGACAGCAAGTTTCATGGAGTCGACAGCAAGTTTCAACTTGACAGCAACATTGGCGGAGATTCTGATGACAGCAACTTTGATATATAGTTTGCGACAGTAAGTTTAGAATTCTTGACAGCAATATCTGCGGAAAATACATACTGTCAATCAAAGCACAATCCTTGACAGTAATCTCTGCGGGAATTCATACTGTCAACCAAAGCACAATTCTTGACAGTAATCTCTGCGGGAATTCTTACTGTCAACCAAAGAACAATCCAGTGACAGCAAACTCTGAAGCGAACATACTGTCATAAAGAATCAAATTGATTTAGTAATTTTCTAAGTCAATTTAAGCGACATAATACATGTTCAAAAGAAGCAGGCGTGTTGTAATATTCAACCTTTACAGCAAGCTTGGAAAGTCTATAACTGAAGCTCGAGAGATCACATGGAGCAACCTGTAAAGTCTAGAGCAGATAAAATTGAATACGGCTAGATTTGGGTGGCTCAAATGTGGAAAGTATCTTAAAGTTACTTTGTGATGATCACATGGGAATAAATCATGGAATGAGCTGCAAAAGGAATATAACAGCAACTCAACAACCCATGCTGATAGTGGTAGTACAGTCGACTATCACACTATAAATAGAGCACTCTATTTATACAATAGAAATATCTCCACATCTGTAATCTCTTGAGAATTCGAAGCTTGAGAATTATTTTGTTCTCAAGGTTGTAGCAAAACTTTGCAAAATAAATAAAACATTTATTTTGTGGAAACATCGTGTTAGATATTACTTGTGATTGCATTTCTTCTACTAGTAAATTACAAACTCTATTTAAGTTGTTGAAATAGTTTTTGAAATTTATTAGTATTGCATTCAACCCCCCCTTCTGCAATACTTTACGGGACCAACAGGAAACATTAGTATAATCAGTAAATATGAGTATATTAAATTATATTAAATCTATCTATCTATACTATATTATAAAATACGAAACATTAAAAGGTTGGTACCCGTTTTTTGGTACGATATAGTACGGTACGGTACCTAGCTACCTTTTTAATTGTTTTATTTTATTACCCTTAATTATTTTATTTAATCATAAAAAAAACACAATCTTTTCTCAAAATATTACACGTATCTCTTCCCAACATTTCTCCTAAATAATAACTAACTAATTATCTTTTTCAGCTATTACATTTTCTAACTAAAATATCTTCTTTCCAAAAATATGGTCGTTCTAATTAATGAAATAAACTAATCTATACTATATTATAATAAGCGAAATGAAGTATAATTTGTAGTTTGGTTATCCACTTATTTTTGATTTTGGTTATCACTCATTCACAATCGTTAGATCTTCAACTCAAATAAATTATAATTGTTGGATACAACAATACTAAAATTTATTATATAAAGAGGTTTAAGGTTCGATTTCCGCCAACAATATATTAATTTATATTTAATACTAAAAATTATTATATGCAAATATGCAATGCAAGGTTCAAATTAATATTTATAATATTATATTATACTATAAGTAAATTATAAAAATAATTAAAAATAATTCGTGTTTTTGGTAACCGGTGCTTTTGACATAATTAATATTTTATATATTTTAGATAATCATTTTAACCAATATTATTGGAGATGTACACAAGATCTTTTTTTTTTTAAAACAATGTACAAGATGATCTTATTCATTTTATTCTTAACATTTTTATTGCCAAATCATGCACATATTTTTTAATATATCATAAAATGGAGGATGATATGATGCCGGAAGATCCATGCATCTCTCATCACCCACCTATGTCACCTATAACCGTAGTCTGTAGTTATCCTCCCATGAGAGTGCACTAAAAAGATAACTCTGCTTCCAAAACAAATAATCACAATTCCCTTCTGGGTTTTTCAATTCGGGTCTCAAACTCAAATGGGTCGGAGGCAAATCAGCTCCGAACTGACCGGACATTCTCGCGGCTATTTTCTCATTCTAGGCCTTGTTTCTTGTTCAATTGTATACATGTATCTATCTTTTGGTGAAAAGGGCGAAGAATTGGTGAGAAATTCAGAGTGTTGTAAAGGGATTGAGCATTTGGAACTTTGGGGTGATGCTGTGAAATGGGGTGCAGATTATAAGGTAGATTCTGCAAAAGAATGTTGTAAGGCTTGTAAGGAGATGTGTAATGGTGAGAAAGGGGAATGTTTGTGTGATTCTTGGGTGTATTGTGGTGATAAAGATGCTTGTGGGATTAGCTTTGGTGATGTATGATCTCTTTGCCTGTCTTTTTGGTTTTTGATTTCATGTTTTTTTATGGTGGTTCTATCATAAATGATCAGTAAAATGTTGTGACATACTACCTCCGTCCCAAAAAGACCGACCTTCTTTGACTTTCACGGAGATTAAGAAAATGTAGTAAAAAAAGTGTAAAGTTGTTTGAAAAGTAGATAAAGTGGTGGGACCTATCAATATTTAATAATAGATTTGAGATAGTGGGGGAGAGTAGTGGGTGTAATAGTGTTTATAGTTATTTGTTTAATAAAAAAGGAATAAAGTTAGTGGGTGTAATAGTGTAAAGTAGTGTTCAAAAATAGTAAGTATAGTAGGTTCATTAGTTTTGGGACGTCCCAAAAAGGAAAGAGTGTCAATCTTTTTGGGACGGAGGGAGTATTTAATGTATATATTGTAATCAGGGAAATGTTATACTAATGCGAAGGTGCAGTCTGCAAATATCGATGCAGTCATATGTTATACTAGTTTTTTGTTTTTTACCAAGTACGGAGTAGGTCGAAATTATACATAATGCGCTTAGATATGAATTTCTTAATTTTAAGTATTGAAAGTTAAAGTTGGTGCTGCAACTCCCTGGGCCTTACTACGGGTATGCCCTACTGCAGTTTGGCTGGTCTCGAGTGTGATCATTCATAGTTGGAAGATTTGGTCATGCTACAGCTTTGTAGGCTTTTAACTTACATTACCAGTTGAGTTACCATTTTGGGCCATATTGATTAGGCCTGTCAACGGGTCGGATTCGGATCGGATTATCCTAAATCCATATCCGAATCCACTAAGATTTTTCGGGTTCGGATCGGATCGGATTAGGGGCAGATATTTTTTAGTCCGATCCATACCCGATCCATTCGGGTTTCAGATTTTCGGATCGAAGGTCCGACCCGTTTAATTAAAAAAAATTCAAAATTATAAAATTGACATATCCAGATTTAAAATTTCATAAATTCATTTGATTTGGTAATTTAACGGTCAACTAGTATTTTGATTAGTACTTTAATTTGTATTCAAATTTTTAGATGTTATTCGAAAAGTCAATATATATTTTTTATAAATTTTATATTATATATGATAAATAAAATATATACATTATATACTAAATAATAAATATAGTATATTATAGAGTAAAGTTCTATGGAGTACTGTTTTAATTGGAGTACATATACATTCTGTATTCAAAATTTTGCAAACTTTATTATTTTGCAAAGCTTATTACGTTAATATCATTATTTCATTGAAAATTTTGAAAATTTTGTATGTTTTGGTAACAAAATATTGCAAAACGAATTGTTCTGCGAAACACAAATTTGTGTTGCAAAACATATATGTTCCGACTGCAAAACATAAAAAAATTTCAAGATGAACATATTGCAAAACATACATGATTTTCAAGATTATCAATGAAATTATGATATTCATGTAACAAGGTTTGCAAAATACTAAATTTTAAAATATTTTGAATGCAGAACGTATATGTACTCCAAGTACTCCAATTAAACAGTACTCCATAGAACTTTACTCGTATATTATATATTATATAATACATATAAATAATAAATATAACATATATTATATATATATAATATACTATAGATATGTAGATATATTTTTATATTATATATTATATATAATATATATATATTATATAATATATATATATAATATATAAAATATTTAATATATAAATATATTCGGATCGGATCGTTAACGGATCGGATCATGGTAAATCCATACCCGCTCCTTATCGGATCGGATTTATATCGGATCGGATATTTTTTTGAAGAATCCATACCCGCTAATTTCGGATTGGATCGGATCGGATCGGATTCTTGATCCATTGACAGGCCTAATATTGATTATGAATGACCAACTCTTTATCTAGGCACAATGTCTTTAACCTTAGTAGTTAGTGTTAGGCAGCAGCTTTTGTGTTCTTGCCAAACTCTTTCCACCAAACTTTCACCAACTATTCCACCACCAACCCCCCCACCTACTACATATTCTCTCCTATAAATACCTCCATCTCCCTTCATTCTAAATTACACCAAAATTCTCTCTTCTCTCTCTATATAGCTGCTAGATAGTCCGTCTAGTAGCAAAGCCGGTTTAGCCCGCTTTCAGGAAGTGTCGGGATAGAAGGTCCTCGTGCCTAAACTATTCCGTAGGGTATTTGGGTCTGACTGCAGTCATCGGAAGTGGTCCCGCTACAGGGGTCTTTCTATCAGGTTGTGTGACACTGTCCGGGTTGGGAGAGAGAGAGAAAGAAAGGTTGTCGGGAAACAGTGATAGGGGGAGGTTTTGAGATAAACACTTCAGTGAGTTGGGGATATACATAATAGGTATTGTAGGGCTGAATTTTTGTATGAAATTCAAGGGGCCGGATACCCGGATATTGTAATCTCTTTTATCTAGTGTGAAGTTGTTGCTCTTGTGGATGTAGGCTGGGCCGAACCACGTTAAATCTCTTGTCTCTTTTACTGTATTGTTGGTTTGTTGCTTCATTACTATCACGTATATTTATGGGATCTAAGCACACATATTTACCAAATCACTTCCGCATTCGCAGGGAATCGGGCAGATTCCTAACAGTTGGCATCAGAGCTAGTTGTGTCTAAATTATTGGTGCCGAAGGAAAGTCGTTAAGAAAAGTGGTTGTCTAATTTGGCGCCGTTTTGATGGAAGTGCTCCCATTGTTTCTTACACTTACCTGGCCAATTGATTTAGTTTTTTGGATTGGTTTGTGTGTGCAAACGAAGATCATGGCAAGTATTAAAGGATTCACGGTGACTCCATATGATGGTAAAGGAAGTTTTACTCTTTGGTAGAGAAGGGTAAAGGATGTCCTAGCCCAACAGAAGCTAGCAAGGGCTTTGAAGGGGAAGGAGGGAAAACCAACAAAGATGAGCGATGAAGATTGGGAGGATGCTGAGTCGCAATGCATGAGTACCATCAGACTATGCATTGCTGATAACATTATCAATAATGTTGTTGACGAAAGCATGCCGAAGGAATTATGGTCGAAGTTGGAGACATTGTATCTCGGGAAGAACTTGACTACAAAGTTAAATCTGAAGCGCGAGTTATACAAGCTGAAGATGGCAGCTCAAGGCAATGTTATTGAGCAAATGAATGTGTTTAATGGTATTGTTGATCAACTTGAAAAGGTTAATGTAAAATTGGAGGAAGAAGATAAGGCCCTTATTCTTCTTACTTCGCTTCCGGAGTCATTCGATCATTTGGTCACAACCATTTTGTACGGAAAGGACACGATAAAAATGGAGGAGGTTCAGTCAGCACTTTTGTCAAATGCTGGAAGGAAGAACCAGGATGGTGACAAGGACGGAATGACAGTTTTGACTTTGCGTAGTCAAAATAATAGAGGAAGGGGTGCTGTGAGAGGATCTACCAATAGCAGGGGTAAATCCAGATACAGTGAAAAGGGCATGCAGTGCTTTGGTTGCAAGGAGTGAGGTCATATTAGGCCGAATTGTCCGCTTAATAAGAAGGATCCAGATGCATCATTGGCTGTGGTTACTCTCGATTGTGAAGATGATTGCACCGTCTTCAATCGAGGCACTAGTTCTCCAGGAGAATGGATATTAGACTCAGGGTCATCTTACCATGTATGTTCCGAGAGGGGGCATTTTGACAAATTCCAAGATACAAAGAATGAAACAGTTTCTTTGGCTGATGGATCTACTTGTGAGATCAAGGGGATTGGAATTGTGAAAATCAAAATGTTCGATGGAATAGTTCGCAGCTTGAACGGGGTAAGATATGTGCCTAAGCTGAGGAAGAATCTAATATCTATCGGTCGGTTAGCTTCAGAAGGCTACAGATGCTCTGTAGTAGGGGGAGCTATGAATATCAAAAGAGGCCGTGTGGTTCGGATAAAGGGAGAGCTACGTGGGGGAATATATCGTCTGATTAGTACGTGGCCAGAACGTACTGGAACTTCGAAAATCTGGTTATCTCGTGCACGAGGGAAGAGTGACTTGAAGGATACTACTGTGGTTGTATTGCCTTCAAGTTTAGACGATGGTGCAAAGACTGCTGGGATGGATCCTTGGTCGAAGGGCTTCCACAACATCAACGAGCAGTTGGTGTGTTGTAGCTGTATATGGGCATTGATCAACACGAATCAAGTGAGCAGTGAACCATACAACAGATTGATTTGTTTGATATGCAGTTGGGGAGTAAATGAAAGATCGATGGTCACACTTGTGTGTGTGATGGACTACATATGGGATTGGCCGACGTGAATCAAGTGAGTATGTGTGTATACAACAGATTGCTTCACATGTATGTAGTTGGACAAATAGAGGTCAATGATACACTTGTGCGTATAGCAAGTGGGCATTCGAGAATGAATGTGCAAACTAGGGTATAGTTTGGAGTCTTGGACTCGGGGGGAGTTTTGTCCATTATACGGTTTGAGGAAAAGTGAAGAGCTGTGAGTTTGGAAAGAGGGGGAGATTGTTAGGCAGCAGCTTTTGTGTTCTTGCCAAACTCTTTCCACCAAACCTTCACCAACCAGTCCACCACCAACCCCCCCACCTACTACATATTCTCTCCTATAAATACCTCCATCTCCCTTCATTCTAAATTACACCAAAATTCTCTCTTCTCTCTCTATATAGCTGCTAGATAGTCCGTCTAGTAGGAAAGCCGGTTTAGTCCGCTTTCAGGAAGTGTCGGGATAGAAGGTTCTCGTGCCTAAACTATTTCTTAGGGTATTTGGGTCTGACTGCAGCCATCGGAGGTGGTCCCGCTGCAGGGGTCTTTCTATCAGGTTGTGTGACACTGTCCGGGTTGGGAGAGAAAGAGAAGGAAAGGTTGTCGGGAAACAGTGATAGGGGGAGGTTTTGAGATAAACACTTCCGTGAGTTGGGGATATACATAATAGGTATTGTAGGGCTAAATTTTTGTATGAAATTCAAGGGGCCGGATACCCGGATATTGTAATCTCTTTTATCTAGTGTGAAGTTGTTGCTCTTGTGGATGTAGGCTGGGCCGAACCACGTTAAATCTCTTGTCTCTTTTACTGTATTGTTGGTTTGTTGCTTCATTACTATCACGTGTATTTGTGGGATCTAAGCACACATATTTACCAAATCGCTTCCGCATTCGCAGGGAATCGGGCAGATTCCTAACAGTTAGTGCTAAAGTTTTTATCATCATTCCGGTACTAGGGTACTAGTAAACTAGATATACACGTACATAGTAAGATATGCGTAATATTTGTAGAGGCATGATTCCTCCCAGGGAACCTAGAAGTATTTTCTTTTACCGTGCATGGATTTCATTTAGTTGTTGAATAGCAAGACCGCAAGAGGCTATAGAGGACTAACTTCAAGGAATTTTATTAGAAAGCCTTGTCCAGAGCACTTGCCACCTTTCACCTACATATAAAGACCCATACAAAAAGACATCTGTCATTAAGTGATCAAGATGTCCATACCACCCTATTCTCGGACTAGAGTTCGGCCATTCCCTTAGGTTCATAGCGATAGCTGAATCTTAAAACTTATATTATCTGCAGCTTACGCATGGAATTGGTACAGATGATGCTTGAAATTGGTAAAGATGATGCTTCTTGCCGCCTAAGGCGCTTCTATCTGTATTCTCTATCCCAGGATGAACTGGGGTGCCAGGTGTGCGTTGACAAAATATATGTATTCTTAAGCTAATATGTCAAAGGCTAACATATAATTTTTCTTGGTGTATAGTGTTTTTAGGTACCTTTTTAGTAGATCGTTCAATTAATCATTCTCTTACTGAAAGTATAGGCAAATAAAAATAATGCAGCAGTGTATTTGGATGTAGTAAGCCTTTCAGAAGGGGGAAATTGTAAGGTAGAAAATTATGTATATAGTTTTCAAGGTTTATCAGGTAAAAAGTATGTGCAGTGAAATTATGTATTTAGGTTTCAAGGTTTATCAGGTAAAAAGTATGTGCAGTGATATGACCAGGCATTGTATTAACATGATTACCTAATTCTGTTCTGCCTTCTTTTGGTTTTTGTGTATTTTAGTGTTGGCTGAAGAAACAGAATGATACCTTAGATCCTGATCGCCGTGACTCAGGAGATCAGGTTATGTGGACTTCCGGAATTATATTTGGAAAAGGAGAGGTACATATTTTACCAATGCAGGGGTTAGTTTCAACCTTTTAACTGCTGCATAACAATATTATTGGTCGTGCTATATGGTAAATAATCCGTTATAATTTTTTGTGGTTCTAATAATGATTTGCACGGCATATACATCCCACAATATTTTATAGGCTTACTTCTACTTGAAAATTGAGAATACGTCAAGGATAGGACATTTGTATTCTACAACCTTTTTGACAATGTAATACATCCAGCTCTTATCTTGTACATTTAACGAGTGATCAAAGATGTAGATTATGATCGCCTTAGTCCTGGATTTAACAAGAAATTTAACACCGAAAATCGATCTGTATAAATTGGTTCATAAAGTAACATAAAGATCAACTGGAGTCGCAGAAATATGGTATAAGAAGTGGTACTTATTGTTGATGCGTTCGTTGCCAGCATCTATACCTACATATAATCTCAAGTCCCTTGTAAGACATGTTATCTGGTAAATGAGCCCTCATGCATGCTCTGTTGTGGTTCTAATATATAGTTTCAGGTCATATATATGCAACAAGATGTTACAAATTAAAACTTACAGATCTGCATATCTTACAACTATGGTTGTAAAGTTTGTAATTTCGTTCTCCTTAATATTGAAAATATGAAAAACCGGGACATAATTATTCTACAACTTTTTAACATGTTCAACTATTTAAGGCTTCCTCAATCAAAATTTTTTTCCCAGAATTTCTAATGAGGAAAAGATAATCCTTCCATTTTTTTATACTTCTCATCTCTGATCGACGATTTAGAATGTGAAAACCTTAGTCCAAAATTCAACAATACAATTCTACAATAAAAATCTATTTGTCATTGATGAAGTAGCATAAATGGCGGAACCTGATCCACAGAAATAGATATTGGTACTTACTGGTGGAGAACTGATAGTGGGCATCTATACCTACATATCCCTTAAAAGTCTATCTTTCTGATTCTTTGTCAATAAATTACTTGAAAATTAAATAAGATGTAGCTTCAACTTCACCTACAATTTTTTTAGATCAAACATTTATGAAAGCCCTTTTTTATCGGAAATTCCAAAGGTCACAAGAGATTGATACTTTGTATACTGTTGCGAGTCTGGTGACTGCTTATTACTTATCAGGTTGGTATTATTGTTCCACAGATATACTGTAGTTACATAATTTGTAGCTGAATAAATTTTCAAAGATCTTATCTATTATTTTTTAATGCAATATGTTTCCCTTCTCTACTTTATTTGAATGCGTCCAAAAAAGACAAAAAACTCTGGACTATTCATAGTTGTTAGGTCTAATACGTATTCCCCTTGCAGGGTATTGTTGGCTTGGAAACCTCTGGTTATGGGATTATTTATATAAAAGTAAGCACTTACGGAGTTTTGGTACCTGCTTGATAGATGCTAATGTTTTCTAGAAGTTGACAAGTGATAGAAGTTACCAATAACATGTAACGACTTTAATCACACACTAGGCTAGTGACTTTCACGTTTCACCGTGTCTCCTTTTATGCAAATCAGTGACTCTCTAGACCTCTATTAGTACTCCTTCTTTTGGATAATATCGTTCTTCAACTTATTATGAATAACTTGTCCGTGAATTAAATGTTATATAAATTTTATCTGCAGCTCCTTCCTGAGTGTGCTCCACACTCTGTTTCTTATATTCTTGAGCTGTTGGCTACACGTAACTGTGCTGGTTGCCACTTTTATCGTGCAGAAAGCCGGGGAAGTGCATGGGATTTAGAAGGAAACCACATACATGAACATGATGTAAGAAATGCTTTTGATTTACCTTTTTCGGAAAGATTGTTGCCAACAAAAGTTTCTAATTTGACATGACATTTAGTTAGAAAACTATTTACCATACATTAATTACTAAATTTACTAAAAACAGATCTTACAAACCTTTTATTTTCTTGCTGCATAAAGTTTCATTCTACACAAAGCAGGCACTATAATTTTTTGCATGTAACTGAAGATCTGGTTTGAAATTATTGATCAATGTAGCCAAGTCTGGGTGAATCGTCCTCCTTTTTTAATAGTTCTTCACTTCTGGTACTTGTAAACCTTCCTGAATTCAACCTCTTTGTAGGCTCCATTTGGCCCTCCTTTCGCATTGATCCAAGGAACACTAGAAGCACATGGGACCATATTTAACAAAATTCCAAAAGAGGTCTCTTCCCAGATAAATAGAGGATCGGTTGCATGGGTCGGTTCTGGACCAGAATTTTTCATTAGCTTAGCTAACCACAATGAATGGAAAAATGAATACAGTGTTTTTGGCTTTGTCCTCCCAGAATACATGAAAATTGTAGAGAAGATTGCTCAATTGCCGACCAAGCCAGACTTGTGGAGTAACATCAATGTTTCTGTCTTGAGAAAAACTGTTCCTCTGAGGATCCTAAGGTTAAATAGTGAGGACCTGATTGCACAACATTAGTATGAAAGTGTATTCACGTGGTTTTTAAAGTAGTGTACATTATTCTACTTCTTAGAATTATTTGAAGTTGCACTTTTAAATGAAAGAGAAATCATTTTGGACACTTTGATCACTGGAGTAGTTTGCTACTTTATACGCATGTATATGTGTAGAACTATTTGACGTGGAAATCTATGGAAGTGAGGTATAAGATGATCATATGTGATTTTTAGACCTTCATCGCCCCCGTGTAAAGTGCTAACTACTGCTAGACTGAAACATTTAGAAAAAATTGTACCAAACTGAGGTGAGATCGCATCCTCTGCATGTGTATGGAAGATCCTATGCCTCTCCATTTTCCTTTCCCGACTTCTTCAGGTGATGAGCAATTCCGGCAGGTATTTAGTACCATATATGTGGTAATTTTGCAAGTTTGAAATAATAGAGATAGTAGAAGACATAGTTCATGATCTAGGGTTCTAGACTTCTAGACTGCTGACCTTAAACAATACATGGACACACCTTTTCTTTTTTGCTACATGGATAATATATTAAGAATAGAAAGAAGCTATACAGCAGGATCTATGGCAAGCCACAGAAAGACTATCTATAGCCTATCTGATATGCAGATTGGAGACAGAGAGTGGACATGCTCACGAGAAAGCAACAGCAGACGTAACTACAAATAAGCCAACTAGCAATACTTATACAAGGGCGTAAATGAACTTGGTTACAGAAAACCAAGCAGAAGAGTAAAACCTAGCTTTAAGACCAGTCATAATCCCAAGTAACAGTTTTGGTGGCGAAAAAACAGCCCTCCCAAAACACTGATTTAAAGAGAGTGCCACAGTTGAGAGAAGTCCACTTGAAGCCCCATATTCCCGACCAGAAATTTTTCTAGGATAAAGCGAGAGTAACAGAATGAGATGAAGAGATGTTGAGCATTTCCGATGGAAAAAAGGCCCCCAATATCACAATTTAAAAGAAAATGATCCCAAATATCACAGTTCAAAAACTTGATCCCAAATATCATTCCAAAATGCTACATCGTGTAGCGTTATTTTTTTCCCCCTAAAACGCTAATGCGTCTAGCGTTTGCTTCTTTCCTTTTTTTTATTTTTATTTTTTTTTATTTTTTAACACTGGTAACGCTAATCTAACTTCTGTTTTTGGGGGTGTTTTCATTTTTTTTCTCCTAAATAATATTAAAAAATTTATAATCAAATTTTCAATTAAAATTGTATTTTTTTAATTTAAAAAATACAATTTTCATTAAATTTAAGGGTTCAACAATTAACTTTTGGGGTTCAATGTTTCCATTTTGGGTTTTAAAAATATTCGGAACGACGAATAAACCTTATACGAACTTAGGGTTTAGAGTTTGGGGTTTAGGGTTGTTTACAACCCTAAACCCTAACTTATCTTATTTTTAAACGAGTTAGCGTTTAAAAATCAGGTCGTCGAATTCAATTTTTTAATTAATTTTTTAAAAAAAACAATTTTAATTAAATTTAGGAGTTCAACAATTAACTTTTGGGATTCAACATTTTCATTTTGGATTTTAGAAATGTTCAGAAAAAATCGTATATATTTAAGAGAAAAAAGGAAAAAAAAATTAAAAAAACAAACAAAAAACAAACAGACGCCACATCATGTGGGGTTGCTCACAAAACACAACATTATACAGAGTCTTTCCCCCCAAAATCGAATACTATCTAGCGTTAATAACAAAAAAAATTCTCTCCCTATAAAATGCTAAAAGCTTTTCGAATAAAAAAAAAGAAAAATATGAAACGCTACATGCAACATCGTTAAACAAAAAAAAATTTAAAAAAGTTCAAAACGCATACTAGATCTTGGAGTGATATTTAGGACCAAGATTTTGAAATATGATATTTAGAACTATTTCCTTTCAAATTATGATAGATAGAACAACACCATTTCCGACGCCCCCCGACACATATAATACAATTGATATGAATTTGAATAGCCAAAACGAGCCATCGAACCAAAATATTAAGCAATTATGGCAAAAGTATATCGAGACACTCCACTTTTAAACTAGATACCACCATGCCACGATACTTGATGGTTCCAGTAAAACAGATACTATCCGATAGGGGTGTACACGGAACGGGTTGGGCGGGTTATGAGAATTTTTCAATCCAACCCAATTAAATCGGGTTGGTAAATTTTCAACCCAAACCATAAAAATTAAACTCGTAACCCAATCCAATTTGTTGTAATCGGTTTGGATCGATTGGGTCGGGTTAATCGATTTAATAAATATTTAAAATATTTTTTTTTCTTTTTTTATCAAACTTAGTAAGTATAACGTATTAGCACTAAATTTCAAATTTAGAGAAAAAAGAACTAGTCCATGATCATTAGATCCATTACATAGATTACATTTCACGTTCAATAGGTATAATATACTTATATTATACAGAAACCCCCGAAACAAATATTAAAAAGATTCACCGGTTATATTGTATATTATATTCATATTTGTAAAAAGATTATTTTGCTTTATTAGAAGCTTACTAAATTATCGAGTCACATGTATTGGGACAACAACAATGGACACGAGACGTATTTATTAATTTTTTGTAACTTCCTTTATTTTTAATCGGATCGGGTTGGATTGGGTCGGTTTGAAAAAATCGAAACCCAGACCCAACCCATTAATATCGGGTTGACGATTTTTAAACCCGAACATAAATCGGGTTGAAAAAATTTCGGTTTGGATCGGCCAAAATAATGTCGGGTTGGATTGGTTTGATAGGATTAGCCAACCCGTGTACACCCTACTAGTATCCCATATATCTCGGGTTCTAACTTTGTGACCACCAATACCATTCCAGACAATGAAATCGTTGTGCATAAGGGCAAAATTGAGAAAATTAAAATTTGCAATTCAGTGAGCATTCGGTCCGGTTAACCGAAAACCGAATCGAATAACCGAAATAATTTCGGTTCGGTTAACCGAAATTAACATTTCGGTTCGGTTTTCGGTTTTGCTTTTTTAGAAATTTCGGTTTTTTGGTTTTTAACCGCGATTAACCGAATAACCGGAATAAATAATTGATTTTTTTATACAATAACAAAATATTATTAATAAATAATAACATATAAATATATTGTAATTTGAAAATTGCTAGTACTTACTCCCTCCGTCTCATCCATTTCTTTACATAAAAAACTGCGTATCTGACACGCATTTTAAGGTGCATTTTAAGGATAGTTAAATAATTTATTTTTAATATTTTCTTTTTTTGTATAAAAATAGAACAATCCTATTTTTATACAATAAAAGAAAATATCAAAAATAAGTTATAGAACTATCCTTAAAATGCACCTTAAAATCTGTGCCGGAAATTGGTCCGCAAATGTAAACTATTCAATAAAACAGATGGAGTACTAGTAGGGGTGAGCAAAAAACCGAATTGAAACCGAAACCGAACCGAAACCGGTCAAAACCGAACCGAAAAAACCGAAACCGAAATCGAACCGACGGTTGCGGTTTTTGATTTTTAAAAACCGAGACTTTCGGTTCCTGTTCCGGTTATAGGTTCAAACCGAACCGAAAAAACCCGAAACCGAACCGATTAATTATATAAATAAAATAATTATATTTTTCATAGATATTTAAAATTAATCACATTCACATCTATATATTTGGAAAGTAAAGAAGCAATGAAATAAAACATTATTGGGGTCTAAGATTTGTTATAGTGTTGGGCCAGAGGAAGACATTATTTTTCATGTTTAGTGTTACTGAATAACAGCTTATAGCCTTTGTAATGGTTGGACAGAAGCATTATATCCGCCGATAAGTTAATCGAATTCAAGCATTTTTTTTATTGTTTTAAGTTTTGAAAATTGTTGTATGAATACTTTTGAATGATTTAAGTTTTTATGGTAGAACTATTTTTTAAATTAATTTGTAATACTTTTTTATTTTTATTTTATTCGGTTTTAAAACCGAAACCGAACCGATAAAAACCGAATCGGGATTTTAAAACCGAAACCGAAACCGATGGTTCGGTTGCGGTTGCGGTTTTAAATTTTTAAAACCGAGGACTTCCGGTTTCGGTTCCGGTTTTACCCAAAAACCGAACCGAACCGGGGTTTGCTCTCCCCTAAGTACTAGTTACTCTTACTCACTTCTCAGTTCTCACTGCTCATGCCTCAAAGTCTCAGATTATTAGTCTATTAGTCTATTATCTTGTAATTTGAAAATGTTTGTAATTTCACTTGCACTATACTTTGACTACTTTCAAGTTTCAATTTGTATTTTTTCAAATCTTTAACTTGGATGTTGTTTGCTCGATATGTAATTTTAATTTATAAAGCATTTATTCAATTTTTTTGCATTAAATTTAAATTTGGTTTTTTTATATCGGTTTTCAGTAATAACTAAAATTAATATTTCGGTTTGGTTAAAAATCGAATTTTAATCGGTTCGGTTTTCGTTTGTGGTTTTTAAAGAATTTAGGTTTTGGTTAACCAAATTAAAATTCGGTTCGATTCGGTTTTAACCGAATACTCACCCCTACCTGTGCTATTTATTGAAAGCTGATTTGGTGGTAACAATCTGTCAAATAATAAATGTCAATAATTGTTTTTTTTTTGCTAATTATGTTAAGATAATTGTGTTGTCGTTTTTTTCTTGATTTCAGCTTTTACTTTGTAAGCCTATATAAAAGAATTGATTCTTAGGCAACAAGATACATAAAACAACTATCAAACATAAATCAATATATTGCTTTTCCATGCCCATGTCTTTTTATGCTATGTCTCTCCATTTGCTTATCAATAAACCTTAAAAAATAAACATGGTATTAAAACTTTCTTCTTAAATTTTTTGATAAAAATACCATGACTAAACCATATAAAAAAATAATGCCCTACATAAATCATAAATTATAAACCATAATCATAACCATAATTTTAGGCCTAAAATATCATAAAAGGGGTAGGGGTTAAATACGATGAAACTCACAAATATTTCAATTTCTTTGCAGATTAATATTTTCTAAACTTGAAATCAAAATAACCAAAACAAATACACGGTTTGAGAAATATATCATTGTATTAATATAAATCATGAGGGGTGCTACAATTTAACACAAGGTTAGCTACAATGATTTCTTCATACAAATTGAAATACATTTGGAACTTTAAATTCTAGCTACCTTTAATGGTTTTTGAGCTCTCGACTTTTATTACTTTTTAACAATTGAAGAAGATTAAAAAAAAATTTGCTTTCGCTGCTTTATATAATGTAGTCTTTGAACTTGAAGACATGGTTGATTTTCAGCCTTGTAACCAACTTTCTTTGTTCAAAATATGTGCTGCAGTTCACCAACTCTTTCTTGAAATGTTACTGAAGAGCCATTTCCAAAATGTTACTAAAAAGTAAAGTTCTTAGCAATTCTTTTCCTCTTTGAGAAAGATATTGAAGAATGTGTGACTAAGTTTGTAAAGCATAATGTAATATAATATGTAATAGAGGACATATTTAACTCAACTAGGATAAAAGATAAATAATATTAACTCTATATAGGGATCGTGAAAGTTGAAGAACAGGCATCAACAAGGATCAAGTCGCTGAAAGAAGTTCATTAACATGATCAAGCCTCAGTGACAGAATAAAATGTACAGATGATTCAGTTGAAGGGCCAAAAGATTACAGTGGTCTTAAAGACATGATACAAAGACCATGAGTGAATGTTAGTCGTCTGTGAACCAGACCAGTTGCACTAGGCGTCATCACTTCACAAAGGAATCGAAGTATCTAACTCAGAAAAACTGTTAAGAGGTATGATTGAGTTTAGAGCAGTATTGATATCCTCCATTTTGGAAGCTGCATATTTAAGGATGTCAAATTAAGAAGAAAATGAATAGTATTCAAAATCACTATTCATATGAATAGTAACCGAAATCACTATTTACATGAATAGTAACCGAAATCAATATTCATATGAATAGTAACCGAAATTACTATTCATGAATAGTAACGAAAATTACTATTCATCCGGGTCCCACCTTCAAATGATTTTGTTGGTTTGAAAAGTTAATTCTTCAATCAGCAGATGGACAAAGATTGTAGCTTTTGAAATGAAGAATTCGGCTGAAAGAGAAAAACAAAAGCAGAAAAGGCAGGCGGCAGGCATAAATTTCGTCATCAGTTACGTAAAATTTAGCTGCATAGTAACTTTCTAAAGTCTATAAATAGGCCTGTTGTATTTCATTTCAAACACACCTCAACACACAACTTTCTTTTCTCTATCTTATATCTTCTCTGTGTAAGCTGCTAGACAGTCCATCTAGTAGGAAAAGCAGGCTTAGCCCGCTTTCAAGAAGTGTCGGGTAGAAGGTCCTCGTGCCTAAACTATCCTAGGAGTGTTTGATTTTGTAGCTGATCCATAGGATTAGATTGTGTAACAAACCTCCGGGTTTTATCTATTAAAAGATATTTCCCAAACAGTTATGTTATTTCGATTCAGTATTTTTGATCTCATATCCACATCAAAAATCGAAATAATTTTTTAATAACGTATTCAACCCCCCTTCTACGTTATTCCGGACCTAACAATTGGCATCAGGGCCACTCTGTTATTATACAACAGTTAAGATCCAAAAAGCTATACAATCATGACAGAGAAAACACAAACTCCAACAACAAGCAGATATGAATCAATCAGAGTTCCAATACTCAGGGCATCAGAATATCCCATATGGAAGGTGAAGATGGAAATGTTTCTGGAGGCTACTGATCCAGAGTACTTAGATAGAATCCATGATGGTCCACATAAGCCTACCAAATTGTCTGTTGCAATTGCTGGAGAGGAACAGAAAACTATTCCAAAGGAGAAGAAAGACTACACCCCTGAAGATATCTCCTCTATTAGCAAAGATGCCAAGGTAAGGCATTTATTACATAACGCCCTTGACAATGTTATGTCTAACAGGGTCATTGGATGCAAAACTGCTAAGGAGATTTGGGATGCTTTGGAAGTTAGATGTCAAGGAACCAAAGCCATAAAAAAGAACAGGAGAACAATACTCACACAGGAGTACGAGCACTTTGACTCAAATACTGATGAGTCATTGACAGATATATATGATAGATTCCTGAAATTGCTGAATGATCTGTCACTGGTAGATAAAGAGTATGATCTTGAAGACTCCAATCTGAAATTCTTGTTGGCTCTTCCTGAGAAGTGGGATTTAAAGGCCACTACCATCAGAGACAATTATGATCTGCAAGACATGTCTCTTGATGAAATCTATGGAATGCTCAAAACTCATGAGCTTGAGATGGAACAAAGAAGCAAGAGGCATGGAGGCAAGTCTAAGTCAATTGCTCTTAAAGTTGAGGAGAAAGCTTCTAAAGAAGTTGCTGTGAAAAAGAGTCAATCCAATAGGAAGGTTCTTATTACAAAGTCTGATACTGAGTCATCAAACTCTGATGATGACTCAAACTCTGACAATCTCACAGACTATGATGATGATGGCAGTGATGCTGAAATGAAACAACTTGCAGCCCTGATGGTAAGAAGCTTCAAGAAGATGGCTTACAAGAACTTCGGGAAAATAAATAAGTTCACACGAAGAGATTCAAATTTCGAAAAGAAGAATTTCAGAAAAGCTGAGGGAAAGGAAGGCATGTCTGGGAAAGTGGACAAGTCCAAGATCAAATGCTATAATTGTGGTGAGAAAGGACATTTTGCACCTGAATGCAAGAAAGCCAAAGCTGATAAAGGTCAAGCTTACATCACAAAGAAGAAGGACTGGGCTGACACTTCAGACTCTGAAGATGAGGTGAACTATGCCTTGATGGCAAATGCTGATAGTATCTGTGAAGCTACTGAGACCAAGGTACCTCACTCTACTTTAGCTTTTGATACTACTGATATATCTGAGTTAAGACTCTTTCTTAAAAACTTGCATGTTAGCTACAGAGATCAGACTTTAGAAAATGAAAGAATAAAATCTGAAAGTCTGGACCTTAGAAAGAGAAATGGCTATCTTGAATTAGAATTAGTCCAGATGTTAAAAATTCAGAAAGAGAGAGATGATGCTATTTTTGTTAAAACTGAATTACTGAAAAAGCATGCTTATCTTGAATATGAACTTGCTAAAGAAAGAAACATTATTAAAACTTGGACTAACTCTGGGAAAACTACTCAGATTATCATAGAGAATGATTGTTGGAAAGAAGGTCTAGGTTACACTGATAAAAAGAAAACTGCCAACTTAGAATCTGAGACCTCTAAACCTGTATTTACTGAAAAGGCTGCAAAACCCAAACTTAATCATATGAGGTTTGTACCAAAATCTGACAAACCAAAACAGGATGAAGTCAAATCAGTAAATATTAGTTTAATGTCTCAGAAATAGCTTAAACACAAGCTGAAGGAGTTAAAAAGAGTGAACAAGGTAAAAGAACCAAGGAAAAACAGAAATGGAAAGGTAGGCATCAATAAAAGCAACAACTATATGTCCATTCTCAATGCTCCTAGGAAGAAATGTTACAACTATAGAAATCCTAACCATCTTGCTACTTTTTGCAGGAAGAATAAAAATATAAACTCTATACCTCCTAAGTCAGGAGTTAAGAGTGGTTCAGTTAGGTTTAAGCCACAGAATCCTTGTTTTCACTGTGGCAGTATTTGGCATTCTATTTATACAGGCAAAGAGTATCATAAGTTGTATTATGATTATTATGAACTTAAACCCTCTTTGAATAAATTCAAGATTGATTCTACATGTATAAATTCTGATAAAAAGAATGTTAGCACAAACTATGATAAGGCTTCTGCTGCAAAAGCTAACAAACTTAATAAGGCCAAAGGATCCAAGCAAGTCTGGGTCCTTAAAACTAATCATTAGTGGTTTTTGTGATTGCAGGGTAACAGGAAAAATATCCTTGTTCTGGACAGTGGATGCTCAGGACACATGACTGGAAATAAAGCCCTGCTATCAGAATTTTTGGAGAAAGCTGGCCTAAGTGTTTCTTATGGAGATGGCAACATAGGAAGGACTCTGGGATATGGCAATATCAATCTTGGGAATGTCATCATTGAAACTTTAGCTCTAGTCTCAGGACTCAAACATAATCTACTAAGTGTGAGTCAAATCTGTGACAGAGGTTATCATGTGGATTTCTTTGAAGAACACGGTGAAGTTGTAAGCAAATCTACAGGAAAAGTGGTTCTGAAGGGATACAGGCATGGTAACATTTATGAAGCCAAGCTTTCAACAAACTCTGATGGCTCTGCAATCTGTCTACAGAGTAGAGAATCAATTGAAGAAAGCTGGGATTGGCACAAGAGACTTTCTCATCTGAATTTCAACAGCATTAATGAGCTAGTGAAGAAAGATCTTGTGAGAGGATTGCCCAAATCAGTTTTTATTCCAGATGGCCTATGTGACTCATGTCAAAAAGCAAAACAAAGGAAAACATCATTCAAAAGTAAGACTGAATCCTCAATTCTTGAGCCATATCACTGATTGCATGTTGATTTATTTGGTCCAGTAAATATAATGTCTATTGGAAAGAAAAGATATGCTTTGGTTATTGTTGATGAATACACCAGATATACATGGGTGTATTTCACACACAAGAAAGAAGAAACTGCATCAATCTTAACAGAGCATGTCAGACAACTGGACAAAGGATCTAAGCATACAGTGAAAATCATAAGGAGTGATAATGGCACTGAGTTTAAGAATGTAGCCATGGAAGAGTTTTGTAAAGAAAATGGAATAAAGCAAGAATTCTCTGCACCTAGAACTCCACAACAAAATAGAGTAGTAGAGAGAATGAACAGGACTCTCATAGAAGCTGCAAGGACCATGCTTGATGAAGCAAAGCTGCCAACTTACTTCTGGGCTGAAGTTGTGCAAGCTTCTTGTTTCACACAAAATGCTACACTCATAAACAAACATGGTAAAACACCAAATGAGATGGTGAAAAATAAGAAGCCGAACCTGAAGTACTTTCATGTGTTTGGATGTAAGTGTTTTGTTCTTAAAGACTCATCCAGAACAACTTTCCAAATTTGATTTAAAAGTTGATGAAGGAATCTTTGTTGGACACCCACTATCAACAAAAGCATTAAGAGTGTATAATCTAAGAACAAAAGTGGTCATGGAATCTATCCATGTGTCTTTTGATGATAAAAAGATAACAGGACTTGAAGATTTTGATGAACATGACCAGCTGAGATTTGAGAATGAAGAAATAAATGCTGATCTACAAAATTCTGATATTTTTTCAGACTCTATTGTTCAATCTATACCAGTAGATCAGACAGCAGCACATGTTGAGGGGGAGCAAGTGAACGATGAAAATGAACCCCAATCAAGTGAAGAAACATCAAAGAATGCATCTGCTGATTCATTAAACTCTGATTCATCAAACTTTGAAAGCAACAGCTCAGGGGGAGCAAACAATGATTTTCGATCTACTAGTCATCACACTCAACACAATTATGAACTTGGGGAATCATCAAGATCAAATCTGCCGAGACAAAGGGTATGGAGTAGAGCGCATCCCTTTGAACAGATCATTGGTGAACCGGACACGGGTGTACAGACTAGAAGAGCAACACAGAATGAATGCAATTTCGCAGGATTTTTTTCTCAAATTGAACCTAAAAAGGTTGATGAAGCTCTTGATGATCCAGATTGGGTAACTGCAATGCAGGAAGAACTCAATCAATTCGAAAGGCAAAAAGTCTGGAAGCTGGTGCCAAGACCAAAAGATAAATCTGTAATTGGCACTAGATGGGTGTTTAGAAATAAACTGGATGAAAATGGTATTGTTACAAGGAACAAGGCTCGATTGGTAGCAAAGGGTTACTCTCAAGAAGAGGGAATTGATTATGATAAAACCTATGCTCCAATTGCAAGGCTTGAAGCATTCAGGATGTTCTTAGCATTTACTGCACACTCCAACTTTAAGGTTTTTCAGATGGATGTGAAGAGTGCATTTTTAAAAGGAGATCTAGAGGAAGAAGTCTATGTTGAACAACCCCCTGGGTTTGAAGACAAGGAATTTGAAGGTTTTGTGTACTTTCTCTTCAAAGCTCTCTATGGTCTCAAGCAAGGCCCTCGAACATGGTATGATACTCTCTCCAAGTTCTTACTTGAAAATGGTTTTACAAGAGGTATCATCGACAAAACTTTCTTTCATAAAAAGCATAAAAATGATATAATTCTGGTGCAAGTATATGTGGATGATATAATATTTGGTTCTACTAATGATTTGCTATGTAAGAGATTTGCTAAGCTAATGCAGAGTAGGTACGAGATGAGCATGATGGGTGAGTTGTCCTTCTTCCTTGGACTTCAAGTTGTTCAGAAGCCTGATGGTATTTTCATCTGCCAATCAAAATACATAAAGGATCTTCTGAAGAAGTATGTGATGGAAGAAGCAGCTACTGCCAAGACCCCGATGCCAACTGCTGTCAAGCTTGATGAAGACAAATCTGGTAAGTCAGTTGACATCACGAAGTATCGAGGTATGATCGGCTCTCTCTTGTACTTAACTGCTAGTAGACCAGATATTATGTTCGCAACTTGTCTATGTGCTAGATTCCAGGCTAACCCTAAAGAGTCACATCTTATAGCTGTTAAACGTATTTTCAGATACCTTAAGGGAACCCCCAATATTGGGATTTGGTACCCTAAAGGAACAGGTTTTGACCTAATTGGCTATACAGATTCTGACTTCGCAGGTTGTAAGATTGATCGGAAAAGTACTTCTGGAAGTTGTCAGTTTCTAGGAAGAAGGTTGGTATCTTGGTACAGCAAGAAGCAACACTCAGTATCTACCTTAACAGCTGAAGCAGAATACATTGCGGCAGGTAGTTGTTGTGCTCAGATCCTGTGGATGAGGAATCAACTTCAGGACTATGGACTCATGTTGGACAAAATTCCAATTCTATGCGACAACACGAGTGCCATTGCCAACAATCCAGTTCAACACACCAGGACTAAGCACATTGATATCAGGTATCATTTCTTACGAGAGCATGTCATGAATGGAACTGTGGTATTATATTTTGTTCCCACAGATCAACAAATTGCAGACATCTTTACTAAACCACTGGATGAATCCACTTTCTCCAGGTTAGTTGGTGAACTTTGGATGTTAAATCTGTCTAATTAATTTTGGATAATCAATAACTGCAATTTGTTATAAATTCACAGGTATTTTAAATGTCCATATTTTTAGGACTTGTGAATTTACTTTGCATCCAGTCCTCATCTTACAGTTATCTCTATATTAATTGCCATGCTTATAAATGCTATATTTTATGGTAATTATTTAGTAAATAATTGTGTTAATTGTAGAATAATTAAATAAATATGTTATTGACATATATCAATTAATGATATTTTGTTAATTTTATGTCTATTTAATTGTGAGGTTATTTGATTATTGTGGATTAATTCTTGATTTACAGTGTGATTATTTTTTAATCCATAATAATTAGAAGTATTAAATATGTGTATGTGTATAGGCTGATAGGTTTCAGCGATAAGATGTTTTTTCGGCCGACAGGTTTCGGTGATAAGATGTTTTTTCGGCTAATTAGGTAGTTAGGTGAGAAATTATTGAGCGGTGTTATTTTTCAAACATAACCTGTCACTATTACACCTAACCCACTAATACTTGAAACCTTATAAATGATGAGTTTTTGTTTGTGTTTAACATCATCATTTTTCAGATATACAGAGCATATACACACAATTGCTGAATATTTCAAGCTTTGACCGAAAAGATCTCACAATCTAGCTGGTGGTTTTTAGAGCGGATTTCATATTCTTGTTATACGCACTAACCCTTATTTTTGAATTTCCTCAAAGTTTTGAAAATGGCATTGCAGGGAAACTTTTTAATTGCTAAAGTTAATCTTATTTCCATTCAGCAAATCGAAACCATTCAGGATGAGCAATTTCGGGCTTGGACACAATTTCTGAATGAACATTCATTAATTCGCTATGCTTTAGTTACACAGGTGCAGCTTAACCATGATGCATTGCGTGAACTATATTGCAGTGCGGTTAACACTTCTGGACAAGACGGGTGTGCATTCACATATCGACTATTTGGTAGGTCGATTAGGGTTACTGAACGAGATGTTATTCGAATTCTTCATTTTCCTATGGAAAATCTCGTTTATGATCCTACACCCGAACAAATTGAAATGTTCTTTCGCTTTATAAGGTACCAAGATGGCAATTTCAATACTGGTAATCCATCTAGAACGTTTCTAACCCAGTATTGGAATTTCTTCTTTCACACCCTTAACCATGTTTTTTCCTCAGATAGAACAAATCAAGATCGAATACCTGAATTTATTCAAATAATAGGGTATGTGATCGCTAATAATTTGAGGATTAATTTTGGAAAAATAGTGCTTGGTCAAGTCATTTTAAAAATGAAACGCTTTGGAACAAGAGATGTTCGGACTCAAAATGTCAAATGTCTATATCCAAGGTTTCTATAGTTAATATTAAATGAGTTTTTGAATGATGAAGACAGGGTACGCTTGGAAAATGGTCAAAAGGTGGAATGTTCTTCCATGAAGACGAATGTAATTAATTACATAAGCAAAATGAAATATACGGATGTGCCTACAGTCCTAACTGAATATCTAAAGACTGTCCCACTTTCGTTGTTACCACGACCAGTGAGAGCATGTATACGACAAGGTAATATTTCAATCCCTGTTATTCCAACCTCTGTATTCCCTATTGTGTCACAGGAAATACAATTTCTACAGCCCTTAGTGGCCATCTTACCCGACCAAGAGCAGTAAATCCCACCGACTCTAACACAGGTCGAAGAACCCATTCTACAAATGCAAACACAAACACAACAAACTCCTACACCTCAATTGTCAGTTAAACGACCAGTTATTCACATTATTGAGGGAGATAGTGCCTTAGCAGCACCACATAAGGAGTTAGTTACATCAGCCGCTCTACCTCATTCTAAACGGAGTAAACCCAATGAACCTGAGGTAACGGCAACTGTTAGTGAAACAATTCTTTCTTATCCAATGAGTGCAAATGTAAATGATATTGAATTGATGGGAGCAACTATCTTGAGTTCCATTTCACGGAACATAAGAGTGGTTGATGATCTTCCTAAAGATCAAAAGCCTTCGCAGGCATCCGAGGTGGAATTACCTACCTCAAAAACTGCTGGTGAATCTTCCATTTTACGGAAAGATCCATCGGTAGGTGGTTCTTTTATGAACCAAGTGTCTTCACAGACATACGAGGGAAACTTGGGTTTTGTGCCATTTAATCGATTCAAGTTTAACCTCCCAGAGGGAAAATCTCTGGATCTCTTTCGAGACTTACCACTCTTTACCAGTGGTCGGCAACTCGCTTCACGCGAGGACGGAAGCTCACGAACTTTCATTGCACCATCCGTGACCTTTGAAAAAGGGGCTAGGATGATTTCATTTGCAGGTACACATATCGGTGGAAGCTCTAGAGGAAAGTTGAGGGAAACACCAACAGAACATGTAAGTGTAACCCAAACCACTAAACCGAGTGAATATAGAGTGTTGAGTGAAACACCTGCAGAACGTACAAGTGAGCAACCTACTCAACCACATGCACCTGTAACCAGAAAGGAATATAGCAGACTCCTTACACGGGTCCAAACAATGGAGAAAAAGTTGTCAAATATTTGTAAGTCCATTGGAGAAATCAAAAATTTGCAACTTATTCAACATGATGCATTCCAGGTTCAATTGAGTTCCATGGCATCCCAGTTTAGTCATGCAATTCATTCCTTGGGGAAGACAGCTTCATCTAATTTACCAACTCCACATCCTACTATTCTGGAGGATAACCCAACTGAGGGGGAGAAGGTAGATGATCAAGAAAAATCTACTAGGCATAAGGGCAAGGAAAAGGTTGTTGACACAGAATTAACTTTATTTTGGGAAAAGAAAAGCTAATGGGAGTATTAGTGCTATGTGGAAAGAAAGCAAAGGCAAACTTGAAGATATGTTCAGTCTAGAGGAACAATTGTCTTGCACTTGGAAATCTGGAAAATGTATATATGATCCAGAATGTACTTTAATATTATTTATCTTTGTATTTCATTTTTTGTTGTATCAGTTGAGTTATCCTCTAGGTATTTGCTTGTCAAACCCTAACAATCAAATAGGGGGAGATTGTAAAGCATAATGTAATATAATATGTAATAGAGGACATATTTAACTCAACTAGGATAAAAGATAAATAATATTAACTCTATACAGGGATCGTGAAAGTTGAAGAACAGGCATCAACAAGGATCAAGTCGCTGAAAGAAGTTCATTAACATGATCAAGCCTCAGTGACAGAATAAGATGTACAGATGATTCAGTTGAAGGGCCAAAAGATTACAGTGGTCTTAAAGACATGATACAAAGACCATGAGTGAATGTTAGTCGTCTGTGAACCAGACCAGTTGCACTAGGCATCATCACTTCACAAAGGAATCGAAGTATCTAACTCAGAAAAACTGTTAAGAGGTATGATTGAGTTTAGAGCAGTATTGATATCCTCCATTTTGGAAGCTGCATATTTAAGGATGTCAAATTAAGAAGAAAATGAATAGTATTCAAAATCACTATTCATATGAATAGTAACCGAAATCACTATTCACATGAATAGTAACCGAAATCAATATTCATATGAATAGTACTATTCATATGAATAGTAACCGAAATTACTATTCATGAATAGTAACAAAAATTACTATTCATCCGGGTCCCACCTTCAAATGATTTTGTTGGTTTGAAAAGTTAATTCTTCAATCAGCAGATGGACAAAGATTGTAGCTTTTGAAATGAAGAATTCGGCTGAAAGAGAAAAACAAAAGCAGAAAAGGCAGGCGGAAGGCATAAATTTCGTCATCAGTTACGTAAAATTTAGCTGCATAGTAACTTTCTAAAGTCTATAAATAGGCCTGTTGTATTTCATTTCAAACACACCTCAACACACAACTTTCTTTTCTCTATATTATATCTTCTCTGTGTAAGCTGCTAGACAGTCCATCTAGTAGGAAAGCCGGCTTAGCCCGCTTCAGGAAGTGTCAGGTAGAAGGTCCTCGTGCCTAAACTATCCTAGGAGTGTTTGATTTTGTAGCTGATCCATAGGATTAGATTGTGTAACAAACCTCCGGGTTTTATCTATTAAAAGATATTTCTCAAACAGTTGTGTTATTTCGATTCAGTATTTTTGATCTCATATCCACATCAAAAATCGAAATAATTTTTTAATAACGTATTCAACCCCCCTTCTACGTTATTCCGGACCTAACAAAGTTTTTTTCTTCTCCTTTCAGAAAGTTACCGTAGAGTATATAACTTAGCATTTTTCTTCTCCTTTCAAACAGTTACCATAAATTTTCCTATCCTTTCAGAAAGTTACCATAGAGTATATGAATTAGTCCTTTTCTTTTCCTTTCAGAAAGTTATCGTAGAGTGATGTACTTGTAAATTCATCTTCTTTGACAAATAAACATGTCTCTCCTTTTCTGTTGTATTGACGCTTAGTGTATTAGTCTGGTCACAAATGACTCACATTGATCTTGATGTTCACGTCTTCTTTACAATGCACAAGCCTTCTGTAGCAGTATTATTGCTTCAGATGTTGATCACTGGAATCCTCTAGTACTGATACTGAACCCTGAATACTATTGTAATCCTGAATGTCCTGAAACTTTATTCATTACTGAGGCCTGAACATATAAATGAACTTCTTTCCGTGACCCTTTGATAGACTTCAAAATTACTCCTCATATTTTGATTCTTTGCATTTACTATGTCTTCTAATCTTCTATATCCCTATGTTTCAGTTAATATTATTTTTTATCTCGTTCCTATGTTGAGTTATCATTATCGTTATTACACATTTCATCACATTATGTTGTACATGTTAGGGACTATACACAATCCGAGATTCAGAAACCACCAATGCAAAGCACACACATAACTAATCGATTAGTTGACAATATCTACCAAAGCTCGGTCACACGCTATTCAAGTATTACTTTTACTTCTATCAAACCAAATAAGTAAAAGCAAAACAAGAACATACAAATATTTGGCGTGGAAACACCCATGTCCCAACTCGTATTATTGATCCAAACAATTATCAATAATACATCAAAATAATAACACCTTAACGGTGTTCCAACCCGATACTTGAGCCAAACAATGCTCAAGCATCTCCCAAATAATACCTAAAACTACATCTCTTAAGCATTCACATATATCAAACGATACAATACAACTATGTTTATATAGCCATCCAAAACTTAGCCACCAAGATTTACCATACTTGTTATACAAGTCTTACCAAACTTGTTGTACAAGTCTTCCCATTCTTGACACCTAATTACCCATGTTAGGCCAAATACACAATGATAATCAAGAGTATATGAAAGAATAATAAGTAACACGTGTATATTCACTTAAAACTGTTTGTATTCGAACTCCTCTCTCAATGATGTAAATTATCACAGAGAGCTGCTTAGGTTACAATGAATGATAACTTCATTGTTCAATACCCTTCTGGGGTTAACCTAACTGTATTTATAAAACATACAGCTATGGTACAATCATAAATTTATACTCCTACAATTAAGCTATACAATTGATATCAATTACGATTGCTACACGTCTTCTAAGTCAACTAAATCTCTTTGATAGCTATCCAATCTTCAAAGATATTGCTTCCATATTTATCTCCAATTAATCTTCAATCACTGTTGACTTGTAGACGCTTCCACTGGACAGAGTTTAACAAACTCTGTTGCGCTTCTATCAATCAGCGTTTGCGCTTCCATTCATCAGCGTTTAATCAAACTCTGACTTCTTCCAGCTAAACTCTGATTATTCACTGTAACACTTAAACACTGATTAATACTTACATCAATTATATCTAATAATCTCCCTCAACTTGTTCATTAGCAAAAATGCACAAGTTAACAATAATTGATGATGTCAAAACAAAATAGACAAATGCAGTGTTTAATAACTAATCAGAGTTTAAACTACTTACTTAAAAAAAATCTACAGAAAGCAAGAAATTATTACAGAGCATCATTCATCTAATCTCCTCAACATCTGGTGTTGTTCTGAGATAATCAATCAGCAATCTTCTTTCTGCATTTTCAAGTTCTATCTGCATAATCTCCTTGATCTCTTTCAACTCAGGATCATTCTCATCAGTCTGATAGATAGCAGATCTCAGATCATAGATTTTGTTTCTCCTCATATCATTACCCAGTCTGATAAATTTCACTTCCTCTGATTGTGAGTTGAAATCAAGAACTGTGACACCCAGATCAGTCTTCAGCTTTGTAGTACCCTTCTTCATCTCAATAATATTTCCATTCCAATCTCTGTACTTAGGAACATATCTGCTATTGTATCTCATGCCTCTAGTTGCTAAGTTTTTAAGCATCTTTTGTCTAAGCACATTTGCTACTGACTCAGTCCTTCGATCTTTCACTTTGAAAAGATACAAAACATATTCTAATTCTTCCCAAAATTTCAAATCAAGATCATTCTCACCAATCTTGTATACTGTTCCATCAGCCATAAAATACAAGAGAAAATCTTTATCTAAACTCTTCTGATAGACCAACTATACTGACTCCAGTCTGTCTAAGCTCTCTTGAGTAACACCACGACCTGGAATAGCCAGTGAGGAAGGATCTCTAGGACCAGTTGGTTGCCTTGTATCTCTATGTGAGCCCAGACCAGCTCTATTTCTTCCAATCTTCCATGTTAAAGCTCTTCCATCAGAAAATCCATAGGACCTCCAGAAACTTGATTTGGATCAACAAATGTTCCTTTTCCAAATATTGATTTCAACTGAGAAGTTAGAGGTTTTGACACAACTTGTGTAGTAACAGAGGTTGTGTTTTTTTTCTTCTGTGCAACTTGTGTAGCAATAGAGGTCGTACTTGATTTCTTTGAAATTCTTTCTTCTTCAGCAATGCCTTTAAGCTTTTGCATAGATTCTGCATCTGTTGGTTTTCTAGACATTTGAATCCTTTGATCAGCACCAACTTTTTCTTTAATTTCAATGCCTTTAAGAACAGGCTTAGCAGCTTTTACTGTTTTCTTCACTTTGACAGATTTTAAAGCCTTCTGATATTCTTTTCGTAAGTTCTTCTCTTCAGCTTGAATATCTGCAAGTGTAACTCCTTCCTCATTTTCTTCAAGAAACACTTTCACAGCTAGTTCCTCATCATTTTGTGGATTTTCAGAGAATTGTAAATTCTTGATCTTTGAAGTACTTTGACCATCAGTGTTTGTTCCACCAGACTTTGCAATTGCTACTTTTCCAGAATGAGCAATTGACTTCCCAGATCTCAATCTCCTACCTTGATCATCAGCTCCTCCATCTCCAGCATCATCCTTTTTAGACAGAGTTTGAGATTGCTTGCAACTGGATTTAGCAACTCTCTCCCCCTTTTTGACATCATCAGGAATCAGAATTGATGTAATCAGCTCCGAAGAACTAGCAATAGAATCAATTTTACCAGACAAAATATTTTGATTTTCTTCAATTTTGTTCAGTCTGGCAAACATAGTTTCTTGTGCTTTGGAAAATTTATGGATCTTGAGTTTAGTGTCTGTCTCCAAAGTCATATCTCGAGACTGAATTTCAGTTCTCAGATCAGTAACTGCTTTATGACAATCATCAAGTCGACCATCCAGAGTTTTGACTTGTACAACAGTAGCCTTCAAACAAGAGAGAATCTCTGGATTGGAAATGTCTTTAGCAGTTTGTTGCACAAACTTTGCTGCTCTCCCTCTAGGAAAAATACAATCTTTCTTGTACCAATTTTCAGAAAATTTAGCAAGAAACTCTGCTTCAACTTCATGTGCATTAGAGGGCTGAGAATAAGGTGCATGCTTTGCATCAGTTTGCACAGGGGCACTTTGATGAGAATCAATTTCTGCACTCTCTTCAGCTTCACTCTCTTCAGCTTCATCTGCAACATCAACATCAGCATTCTCTGCAACATTATCCACAGTGTTTATATTCTCTGCAACAGTATGTATGGTTTTTTCAACAACTTCAACATTCTCAGCAATCTCAACAACTGCCTCTACAACAGATTCAACATGCTTAGTAGGTTGCTCAACAGTTTTATCAACAGACTCTGCATTAAGAACAACTTCAGCCAGAGGATCAAAGATTACTGCCTTGAAAGATTGCTCAACTTCTTCACCTTTTTCCACAGATTGGTGAGCATCAGATAATATCTCTGTATGAGTAGCTACTGTTTCATCAAGTACTACAGTAGCTTGATCTGCTGCACCAGTGTCTTCAGAAGTAACAGGAATAGATGAAGTAGGAATCCCAACATAATCAGAGAATGGCATAAAAATATCAACAAAATCATCCAGAGGAAAGCCATCTCTGTTGTCCTCATCCATTTGCATATTTACTGGTGAGTGAACAACTTCTTCTTTAACATTTTCCTCAACAACAGGTGACTTTGTAGGAATCACCTCTGGAGCTGCAAGTTCCATCTCTTCATCAGAATCAGAGATTACCAACTTCCTTCTCTTGTAGGCTTGCACCTCAGCTGCTACCTCTTTTGCAGAAGTTGACTCTTCCTCTACATCAACAACAGAGGGTGATGGAGATCTATTAGCTCTCTCTTTCTTCTCTTTTCTGGCCCTTTTAGCCCTTGCAATGCTATGCCTGGAATTATGAGAAGCATGCTTGGTTCTTCCCCCACGTTTTCGTTTAGGTTTGGATGGTTGTTGGTCAGGTTGAGGTTTTGGTTGAGATGGTTGAGGTGGTTCAGTGTTTAGTGGTTTAGTGTTTAAAGTTTCAGGTTGAGTGGATGAAGGTTTGGGTTGATTGGGTACAGAAGTTGAAGTGTGATCAGTGTTTGGTAATGGTTGCTCAGGCTGTGGAGGTTCTTGTGGTTGATTTATAAAGTTTTTTAAGGCAAGAGGAAAAACCATGGCAGATAACTGCTCTTTGGTTGCATCCTTATTAGTTAAATCAGAAAATACCCTCTTATTGACCTTAAATGGTTGAATCACATCAGCATCAGCAATTTCAACATTTGGCACACAAGAAGTAAACAGCATTTGACAAAAATGAGCAAAATAGACAGTTGTAGGTGCTGACAATCTATCACCTAAATTCAATAAGACAAGTCTTCCAAAATCAAAGTTACTACCATAGAGAAGAGAATACCCGATTTGAAGACTATCAGTAGGAATTGCATCCCAGTTGGTGACTTTATTCCCAAAAGCCCTTGTGATACAATCGAAAAAGAAACTCCATTCTTTCCTCAACTGTGGCCTTTTCACTGACCCGAGCTTGACCAAAGACCCAGAATATTCAATCTGCTGCAACATCTCTCGCAGATTCTGCTCAGAAACAACACTATACGAAGTGTGAGTGTCAAATCCCATGGTTTCTCTGACTGTATTTGGAGTGATAACATAGTCAGTTTCTTCATAATTGAAAACAATAGATGGAGTCCCAGTCTTGCCACCATCATCATAAACAGAGTTTTTCCAGAAAGAAGCGATTTGTGATGCGGACAGCGTTTGGGGTTCAACCAAAGCTTGACCGATTTCTGAATCTCGCAAGAAACTCTACATCAAATGAAACGCAGCTGGAGCATTTTCATTATTCAGTGGTGCTGCATAATTATTAGAAACCAACAAAAGTCCAAGAGAAGTGAAAGATTTGGTTGCCATTAGTACGATTTGAGAAGAAAATACGAAAAGAATGATATAAGTGAAAGGTGTTTGATGAAATGGTCAAGTGAAAAGTGTGATGTAACTGTGAGTGGTTGTATAAAAAGTAATTGTGAGTGGGTGAAAGTGGTGAAAGTGTATGAGTGAATATGAATCGTATAGAGAAGAATGATTAGATATGTATTGAACAGTTAAACTCAAACGTTTTAGCATTAATACACGCAACCAGTTACCATGTGTAGTGGGACACGATCTTTGAAAAATGTGTGAGTGGGACACGTGTCAAAGATTTAGCGGAACAGACGTGCATGCTCAGTAATTACTACCATAATTACTGCTACTTTCTCTCTCTAATTACTGACACAATTAAACATTTTTACACTAATAAATAGCTGTCAGAAACTCTTTTTACCCCAAATTTGAAATCATCTGAAATAAAATATACCTCAGAGTATTTAGACAAAATCCATCAGTGTTTGTCAATTTTCCAACTTTAATTATCGAAGCCCTTTCAAAAACTGCACAGATGTGAATATTTGTGTGTGGATAGCAGAGTTTACCAATCCAATTTTTAGAGCATCTAATATTTCATAAAATCCATAAAGATAAATCAGTAAACACTGGATGCACAAACTCTCATAGTAAACACTGAATATATGATGAATGCTAAACTCTGTAGTAAATTATACACAGAACTCTGAATTAATCTATTTCCTTTGATGTCAATGATAATCCAAGTAAGCACACAGTCTTTATAGACAAAAATATCAAGAGATAGATATCAAAGTCACATTCAGTGAGTAACATGCCATGGATTTAAAAACTCACAAACTCTCAAATCACACAAGTGTTTAGGTGAAGTGTTCACACTCAAGTTCAACCAATAAAAGTGTTACCGTGTTGTTTTGATGATGAATACAAAGGTTGTATCGTAATACTTCATGTTTATCTATCTAATCTTGTTTTGCAGGAAGTATTGATCAATGATTAAGGGGGAGCTTTTAGCTCAATCACATATTGGTATATAATCATCAAAAAGGGGGAGATTGTTACCCTAGTGGATTTTGATGTTATATACAGCAAGCTGATTGTTTATCTTGTACTAGTTTTACTATATTTAGCTTACCATTATATGATTAAATCACTTGATGTATCATATGCATTTATATGTGTTTGCTATGTATAAGTATACTCTCAGGTAACTTGGTTGATGATATGGAAAGGCAAAGATTTAAAGCTATCTATCTGTTCAGCTCGCCAGAACCAAAGCAGCAAGCTGATTTGAACTTGCCAGAACCAAAACAGCAAGCTGACATGAACTCGCCAGAATCAAAACAGCAAGCTGACTTGGACTTTCCAGAAGCTGTTCTTAGTCAAGTTTGATTTCGAAGATTTCTTGAAGATTGCTTAAAGATCATAGATTGGCTAGGATTAAATATGTAAGGACTCTATTATATAATATATAGTATATATAATTAATAGAGCTCAAATCTTTTTCGAAAATCTGTTCTTTATTTAGTGGGATTGTGATTTATCTTTCCTTATCCTTTCAAAACAGATTTTACTCAATCTTTTACTTATCTAAACATTCCATAACAGCCCAGATTCGTTCATATCTTTTTATAGCTGTTGGAAATTGATTTTATCATATATATACTATCGTATATATATCAAAATGAGTTTGTTGGAGATTAAAATCATTTCAAACGTTTTATATTCAAAACCTCTAACTAATATAGCTGTTGGAGAGTGTTTTATGTAATCAAATCTTTTTGATATATCAAATCTTCAACTAGCCGTTTGTTTGTTTTTCATATATATTCACTTACAACCTCTCTTGTAAGAACCAAGAAAAACACAACTACAAGTTTGAGACTTGCTTATACACGTTTCTATCTTCTCTCTCAAACACCATTCTTATAAACTCTGAGCTTTATTGTTATATACACTTATATTATATAAGAGAGTTTATAGCTTGAGTTGTAATACTCGAACATCTTATTTTGGATTGTATTGTTCAATTTGTATTGAATACTTGCTGTACAAGTTTGGCTTAAGGTTTTGGGTGGGTCGAACTAGACTAGAAAAGGATACTTTGGAAGTATTGCTTAGAGAGTTGGTTCAGCACAGCAAACAGCAAGCCATTTGTCAGCAGGATTGGTAAGGTTGAGTTGCTGGGCATATTGGCTAGGGAACAAGGGTTTGGTGGACGTTGCTAGAGAAGTATACTTGGGAAGTATAGCTTAGAGAGCAAGTTCAGAAACAGGTGTTCAGCAAGCCATTTGTCAGCAGCTGGGTTAAAAAGGGAGATATATTATTGTATCTTGTAATTGGTTTATTTCGTTGATCAATAATATATTCTCTTACCAAATTGGTAAGGGACCAGGACGTAGACCATAGGGGTTAGGGGTCGAACCTGGCTAAAAGTCTCTGTGTTATTTATTTTCTGCTCTTTACTTACTGTTTGCATTTAGCTTACTGTTTCTGCACTTTACTGTACTGATTATCTGTGCATTCAGCATACCATTTGTCTCTGCATAAAACGAAATCAGTAAGCTGTTTCTGGTAATTTTTAAAATCGGTTTTAGTTGAATATAGTTAGCCATTTACACCTATTCAACCCCCTTCTAGGGTGCATTTTCATTTGGTATCAGAGCTTTGGTGTACTAACATTTCTGTAACAGGAAAGTACAGATCCTATGGCACCCGCTTATGCAGAAGGTGATTATTTAGAGATGCCACCACTTCTCAATGGGATTGAAAATTATGATGCTTGGAAACAGAGAATGAAGGTGATTCTTAACAGAGATGATGCAATTGAATGGAGAGTCATTAAAAAGGGTCCATTCACTTTTTTTGGACAAAGACGGCAAGCCAAAAGACGTTGATGATCTCTCAGATTCAGAATTGATAAAATCAGGCTATAATGGAAGAGCAAAGTATACATTAATATGTGGTCTTTCAGAGTCAGATTATGACATGGTCTCCTCATGTAGCACTTCAAAAGACATATGGGATACCTTAAAAATGCATTATAAAGCTACAACAACAAAACAGCGTGCTGATTTGAAAGATAAAAGGAAGTCAAAGGCTCCATTGACTTGGAATGATGGAAAATCTATTTCTGGTGAAGTACCAAGTGAAGAGATAATAAACTCTGCATTTGTTGGCATTGATGATATAGGAAACACGAAAGAAGTTCTTGTAAATAGTGATGTGTCTGATTCAGAATCAGATTCTAGTGAGGTAAACTCTTTTCACTCCTGGAAATCTTCTGAAAATATTATTATGGAATCACTAACAATGCAGGAATCAAAAAGTGTAACCATTGAGGAACATTTGGCACTAAAGGCTGAAATCAGCAAGCTGATTGATAAGAACGGCTATCTATCCAAAATGGTAAAAGATCTGTTGCCAAAAATGGAAGAATGGGATTCAACTTCATTCAGTAAAGCTACAGAGATCAAGGAACTAAATACTAAGAACAGACATTTAGAGGCTAATGTCAAGTTACTTGAAAAGAGAAACAAGACCTTGACTGAAGAAATCAAAGAGCTAAGGTCTGATGTCAAAACTAAAGCTAAAGCATTGGAATCATACAAAATGAAGGAATCTAGTCAAGCCGAATCCTCAAAAACTGCTGAAAAGAGAGTCCAGCAAGCTGAACTCATCAAACAGCAAGCTGAAGTGATCACCCTCCTAGAAACAGAAGTTAAAGATCTCAAGAAGGGCATGGAAACTTTTGTTCAAGGTGAAGACACTTTAAAAACAATGATGAAGAAGGCAAATGTACCTTTGGTCAGAGAAGGTGTTGGTCTAAACTTCAACAAGAAAGATAATGTGCTCAAATATGATGGAAGGAATGGCATTCCCTACAATTATGCTATGCCTTGGAAGACATGCAACAAATGTGGTGGAAAAGGTCATCTGGAAAAGAATTGTGTGGTTCAAGTATATCATAAGAAGAAAACAGCTTACCAGAATGGACCAGACAGGAGACAAACAGCATACCAGAATGCAAATAGGAGAAGACAAATAGCTTACCAGAATGGATCAGTCAGACAACAGTCAGCATACCAGAAAGCAAATGACAGAAGACAAACAGCTTACCATTATCAGTCTGGCAGAACACAAAGGACTACAAATCAAGCACCAAAAGTGATACAACAGTGGATCAAGAAATTTGATCTACATGTTCTTTATGTCCTATCAACAAACCATGGTGGATCCAATAAGATTTGGGTACTCAAGTAGTAAGTATGTTTTTTGTCCTCGTACATTTCTTTGAATATGATTATATTATTCTTGTGGTACTAACGAGATTCCTCTAATACATAGATGGGACAAATATATGTATATATATTGTATTATGCAGGAAACAAGAAAGAAGAATACTATTATGATCAGTTGGAATGTATATTGTCTAATCAGCAAGCTATTTTCCAGTCCAGAAGAACAATTGTTATCGATGAATATCCTGGAAATGTGTTTTCAGCATGCTGGTTTGATTTATTCAAACTTTATAATTAACTAGCCTCATGCTTGTTAAATGTTTTACCACATGTTTTATTCGTATATGATTATCTTCTTGACCCTTTTCTGATGATGTCATAGGGGGAGAAGAACATGAATACATGAGGATAAAAATGGTTATAATGTTATTTGTTGGATTTATCAACTAATGTTTCATGCAGGGATGAGTCGTATTTATATCTTATTGCATATGATGAATTGTGCTAACCTGATTATATGATGAGATATTATGTTAATCAGGGGGAGCATTGTTTTAGGGGGAGCAACTTAGTCTCTCCGATGTATTCAAGTATGTCATCATCAAAAAGGGGGAGAATGTTACCGTGTTGTTTTGATGATGAATACAAAGGTTGTATCGTAATACTTCATGTTTATCTATCTAATCTTGTTTTGCAGGAAGTATTGATCAATGATTAAGGGGGAGCTTTTAGCTCAATCACATATTGGTATATAATCATCAAAAAGGGGGAGATTGTTACCCTAGTGGATTTTGATGTTATATACAGCAAGCTGATTGTTTATCTTGTACTAGTTTTACTATATTTAGCTTACCATTATATGATTAAATCACTTGATGTATCATATGCATATATATGTGTTTGCTATGTATAAGTATACTCTCAGGTAACTTGGTTGATGATATGGAAAGGCAAAGATTTAAAGCTATCTATCTGTTCAGCTCGCCAGAACCAAAGCAGCAAGCTGATTTGAACTTGCCAGAACCAAAACAACAAGCTGACATGAACTCGCCAGAATCAAAACAGCAAGCTGACTTGGACTTTCCAGAAGCTGTTCTTAGTCAAGTTTGATTTCGAAGATTTCTTGAAGATTTCTTAAAGATCAGAGATTGGCTAGGATTAAATATGTAAGGACTCTATTATATAATATATAGTATATATAATTAATAGAGCTCAAATCTTTTTCGAAAATCTGTTCTTTATTTAGTGGGATTGTGATTTATCTTTCCTTATCCTTTCAAAACAGATTTTACTCAATCTTTTACTTATCTAAACATTCCATAACAGCCCAGATTCGTTCATATCTTTTTATAGCTGTTGGAAATTGATTTTATCATATATATACTATCGTATATATATCAAAATGAGTTTGTTGGAGATTAAAATCATTTCAAACGTTTTATATTCAAAACCTCTAACTAATATAGCTGTTGGAGAGTGTTTTATGTAATCAAATCTTTTTGATATATCAAATCTTCAACTAGCCGTTTGTTTGTTTTTCATATATATTCACTTACAACCTCTCTTGTAAGAACCAAGAAAAACACAACTACAAGTTTGAGACTTGCTTATACACGTTTCTATCTTCTCTCTCAAACACCATTCTTATAAACTCTGAGCTTTATTGTTATATACACTTATATTATATAAGAGAGTTTATAGCTTGAGTTGTAATACTCGAACATCTTATTTTGGATTGTATTGTTCAATTTGTATTGAATACTTGCTGTACAAGTTTGGCTTAAGGTTTTGGGTGGGTCGAACTAGACTAGAAAAGGATACTTTGGAAGTATTGCTTAGAGAGTTGGTTCAGCACACCAAACAGCAAGCCATTTGTCAGCAGGATTGGTAAGGTTGAGTTGCTGGGCATATTGGCTAGGGAACAAGGGTTTGGTGGACGTTGCTAGAGAAGTATACTTGGGAAGTATAGCTTAGAGAGCAAGTTCAGAAACAGGTGTTCAGCAAGCCATTTGTCAGCAACTGGGTTAAAAAGGGAGATATATTATTGTATCTTGTAATTGGTTTATTTCGTTGATCAATAATATATTCTCTTACCAAGTTGGTAAGGGACCAGGACGTAGACCATAGGGGTTAGGGGTCGAACCTGTCTAAAAGTCTCTGTGTTATTTATTTTCTGCTCTTTACTTACTATTTGCATTTAGCTTACTGTTTCTGCACTTTACTGTACTGATTATCTGTGCATTCAGCATACCATTTGTCTCTGCATAAAACGAAATCAGTAAGCTGTTTCTGGTAATTTTTAAAATCGGTTTTAGTTGAATATAGTTAGCCATTTACACCTATTCAACCCCCTTCTAGGGTGCATTTTCAAAAAGCAGATGCTACCATATGCTTGGTTGTCCACCAAATCTACACTACTTTGAATACATGTAGCACAAATCAAAAGGACTTTGTTCAAGGTTGTAATGTGGTTAAAAACAAACAGGTGACTAGAAAAAGAAAAAAGAAAATAAATGGCTAACTGAACAATTCAATAGAGCAAAGTGTCCAGTTGTACTACAAGTACATAACTGTACATAATAATCAGTATATATACATTTTTTTTATGTATATATTTCCACGAAATGAACTTTCCTTTACAAAGTAATTCTCAACTGTTTGCTCATTAATTTCCAAATGAATCTAACTGCTCTTGAATAATCAGAGTTTAAAAGAAACAGTTAATAAGGCTCAAAGGGGTTTACTAAGGGTTTAATTTATGGTCTGTGTTTGGATAAATGTGGTAAATCCTAATGCCTTTATCATTTTCATGCACACACATATCATCCAGTCTCAAAATGGTTTAAAACAAGTTCTAGAGCAACATACTCACTGATGAACAACACACAACAATAAAAATTGATTGATATAAATGTATCAATCACTATTTGGCTCAAGATCTCACAAGGTGTAAGCATGCTTCAGTACTCACCAAAATTAACAAAGACACATCTCAAGTTTATAAATTTTCACAAGCACAAACAAGGAATCAACAAGTATCATGTGAATTTATTTGGGAACAGAGTTTCACTAACAGAGTTTAGGAGTCATCAAAATCAGAAATTATTCATGAGAGGCAATGCACACAATATTTACAGACTCAGAGTTTAGGATAAATAAACTAAGAGATGCTATAAATATGAAACAGTATCATGCTTGTGTTGAATTTCTGCACAGTCTAAGATTAGATCACAGATAACTTAGAAGGATTTATGATTAATAACTGAGAATCATGCTTCATACATTTTCCTCATTGGTGATCATCTCAGACAATAACATTATCAGAATTAACCAGAGTTTATCCAGCATGTTAACAGTGTTTGACTGACAAAACATGCTAACAGAGTTTGACAGTCTTCAATCAGAGTTTACATAGCAGAGTTTAAAAACTGAGTTCACATAGCATTTAACACATCACAGAAACATAAGTAATGCATTATATAAGTGAAATTTGAGTCTAACAAATATTTCTAGTCAGAACCAGAAACCATTCCAAGTTCATTTACCAGCCTTGTAAAAATAGCTTCACTCAATGGCTTGGTGAAGATGTCTACAAGCTGTTGGTCTGTAGACACAAAATGAAGCTCAATGTTTCCTTCCTCTACATGCTCTCTGATAAAGTGATACCTTATGCTGATGTGCTTGGTCATTGAATGTTTTACTGGATTACCTGTCATAGCAATAGCACTTTGATTATCACAGTAAATAGGAATCTTACTGTACCTTAATCCATAATCCAGCAACTAATTTTTCATCCATAGAATCTGTGCACAACAGCTACCAGCAGCAATATACTCTGCCTCAGCTGTAGATGTAGAAATTGATTTATGTTTCTTGCTGTACCAAGAAACCAGTCTGTCACCCAGAAATTGACGACTTCCACTGGTGCTTTTTCTATCTATCTTGCAGCCTGCAAAGTCTGCATCAGAGTAACCAAGTAGCTTGAAATCTGATTCTCTGGGATACCACAACCCTAAAGTAATGGTGCCCTTGAGATATTTGAAAATTCTTTTCACAGCTGTGAGATGTGGTTCTCTGGGATCAGCCTGAAACCTTGCACAGAGACAGGTTGCATACATGATATCAGGTCTACTTGTTGTCAGATAAAGAAGAGACCCTATTATGCCTCTGTAGTTTGTCATATCTACTAATGCTCCTGTATCGTTATCCAATTTAGTTGCTGTTGCCATGAGAGTTGATGCAGATGAGCAATCAAGCATACCAAATTTCTTGAGAAGATTTATGATATATTTTGCTTGATTTATAAAAATCCCATCATCTGTTTGCTTCACCTGTAGGCCTAGAAAGTAACTAAGCTCTCCCATCATACTCATTTGATACCTGGACTACATTAGCTTGGCAAACTTTGTACAGAGTTTATCATTAGTAGACCCAAAAATTATGTCATCAACATATATTTGAACTAGAAGCAAGTCACTATCAGATTTAAAGTAAAATAGAGTTTTATCAATTGTACCTTTATGAAACCCACTTTCTAGAAGAAAATGAGCTAAAGTCTCATACCATGCTCTTGGTGCTTGCTTAAGTCTCAAGCCTGTAGACATAATCTGGATATCTGGGGTCCACAAATCCTGGTGGTTGTTCAACAAACACTTCTTCTTCAAGTTTCCCATTCAGAAAGGCACTTTTCACATCCATCTCAAATACCTTGAATTTCTTATTAGAGGCATATGCTAGAAACATTCTTATTGCCTCCAACCTTGCAACTGGAGCAAAAGTCTCATCGTAATCTATTCCTTCCTGCTGTGAATAGCCTTTTGCCACAAGTCTGGCCTTGTTTCTTGTAACAACCCCCTCACTATCAGTTTTATTCCTAAATACCCACTTAGTACCAACAACAGACCTATTCTTTGGTCTTGGTACAAGTGTCCAAACTTCATTTCTCTCAAATTCATTCAACTCCTCTTGCATTGCTGTTATCCAGTCAGCATCTTGAAGAGCTTCTTCTACCTTCTTGGGCTGAGTTTGTGACAAGAATGCATGATACAGACATTCATTTGTTGTTGCACTTCTTGTTCTTACTCTTACATCCACTACACCATAAAACACATATTGCAACGACAGGAAAACATTGCCTTAAGGCCTATATTCGTTGCAGTAGAGTCTATGGCAACAAATTTGCAAAATTTGAGCGTTGCATCCGGTTGCCTTGCAATAGGTCGATTTAGCAACGTTTTTGGTACCATACAGCAACATAATTAAATCATTGCAATAACTTTCAGTAGCAACGATTTAGACTCTATAGCAACAATTAAAAACTATTGCAGTAGCATAAGAAGGTAGTTTATTGACACTTAAAGGCAACATTTTTCAGACCAATTGCAACGATTTTTTTTAGATTAATGCAACATATTTTGACCCTATTGTAACAGTTTTTCAAAAAAAAAATTAGTAGGATCATGCTGAAAATACACTAAACCGGGCCATTTATAGCCACAATCCAATTGCATCATCAATATTTCATAAACCAGGGCAACTTCATGCCAAATATCCAATTACATGTGTTTGTTCAAATTCAAATAAAATTACAATTCTTTACATCAAATTTCCTCAACAATTATTATATCGAAAAATCAAAATAAAGTTAAAACTACATATGCCAATTGCTTTTTCCATATATTTGTGCTTGGCTTTTGCAAATCAACAACGAGAACTCCGTGATGAGCTTATAAAAAGTATTGCACCTTGTATCCTACAATGCATACGCCTGCAAATACAAAAGTTACTAATTATGAGTAAAACATTAAACTCTAAAATAGACATTAATGCATCCTAATATTGTCACTAACATTTAACCATTATACAGTATCCACAATCACTTCTAATGACCAGGAACATGAAAAAGAAAATTAAAAACCAAATTTTTGATCAGCAAAACAGAAGTTCTAACAGTCCATGCAATTTGCAATTTTTTATCAACAAAACTTGAGCATTGTTGCAAGCTTGCGTTATAGCAGCTATAACCTGAAAATTAAATGGAGATGAATGATAAATTAGTGCATCAAATCAAGTAATCAAACATTAAATTTAGGCACCATTCTGTGAATTCAAACATTGAGAGATTGAATAGGCACCAATTAGGCATATGAAAGCAACTGCTGCTGCTCATCTACAATTAACTTAATCACAAAGTACTGCATAAAATATAGAGAAATTATCACATTATATTTTGCAAACCACTAAACATTTATGGAAAAAATATCATCGTGAACACGGATACACAGTGGTATGAACTTACAAGCTGCCAGAAGCATATCATCGTGAACACGGATAGCACAATATTAATCAAACCCAAACCAAATCCAGGAAATATATAGGCGTTGTTTGCCTAAATAAGAAATGGAACAAGTTACTTCACTGTGACTGCACTACTGATTTAAGTTAAGTTAGAAGAATAAGGATATACTTCTTAGTTTAAAAGATTGTTTATGTTGGCAATTACAGTTACAGTACCCTAGCAACATGCTTTGGATATTTTTATTTTTATTACTTTTATCATTGATACTTTAAATGTACAGTACAGATATCATACCCAAATAGCCAGGGTTCTCGTCTCTTCGTGTCACGATGTGCATGGTCCCTAAAAAAGGGATAGTAGGCACCTACTTGATACCAATGAAGTAATAACTCAGGCTCAGGATTTCCAAAAAAGCCACCAAAATCAGCACCTGTAATTTAAATATACATATATAGAGAGAGACTCTTGGGAACTAAAATTTACTCCATATCTTCAAGTTTAAGGTTGTTGAGAACTTGATTTGATTTGCAAAGAATATATATATATATATATATGGAGGACTCGGGAGTTAACCCACATACTAGACTAGAAGAATGTTCATTCAGCAAATTATTTTTAATTTGATATTTAGATGTGATTTGATATTTTTAATAATCTAACTAAATACGAAAGATCTGATGTTACATAGCAAAAAGAATACAAACAAAAACAAGAAAGAGCAGACAAACTACAAGTGCATGGCCAAATCCGGTGACTGATTAAAACATTACATAAACATTAAATTAGTGTAGTGAGAACTTAACCACAACACAGCATATTAAATAATCACAGTATTTCCCACATGAATCAACAGCTTTCATTTCCGGCCTTCAATTTATAAAATTCAAAAAATTACCTGTTCAAGATTAGATGATATCATACCCAAGATTACCTGAACAAAGTATACTAACCATTGGAATCGAGACTCTTAGCTGCTCCCATTCTGCTGTGTTGTCTCCTGTCCAAACTGCACCATACCTCTGGCTTCCAGGAAAGAATGCTCTTGACAGAACAAATGGTCTGTCGTTTCCATTTTCTCGTTTTAAAAGTCCCCCAGCTGTAGCCATATGAAAGTAGTAACCATAGGCATTATGCAATTCTCGGTGTTCAACATTTCCATAGTGTAAAGCATCTCTAGGCATTGATATCTGCTTACATTAAAGAATTGATATGTAAAAATTAAGTAGAGAAGCAGGGTTATTCATATTCACTATGAACAAACCTTCACAGGTGTCATGCTAAAACTTGACTTAGCTGAACTGTTCAAACTTGATGATTGATTCAACAAGAAGGTGTGTACAGACTCCTCAACATTTGAACCAGGGTATGTAGAGCATTTAAAATTGTTGAGAGAGCAAGTTAAGGACCTGCGAGATAAGCACGATAGCCTTGATGCTCAGCCTAAATGTGTGAAGCTTTAGCTTGCATAGAGTAACAACTTTAATTTATATTTTCATAGAGTTACAGACAAGAGCACACAAATTAGTACTAAGCAGCAGATCATATGATGGAGTAAAAGGTAAAGAGCTTACTTACTAGTACTTTTAAAGCTCTACATATCACTGAACTTGAACTTCCTTCACATCTTTCTGCTCCATCAATTACACCACTACCTCATCAATTACACCACCAATTCAATTCGGCAAACAATCACAAAAGATGTTAACTAAATCCGCTGAATCAGAGCAAAATATCGATTCCTAATTAACAAATTTTGTAAATAGATAATTGAAAAACAAGACATGAAGAAAGCTTCGGATACAACTAAAACCCCAAATTCATACATACTGATATGTAAATTTTGAAAACTTATATTAAACCTTAATTAACAACATACAAACAAAGTAGTACATATAATCCCAAATTAAAACAGAAAAGTATAAACCCAATTACAAGATAAACCTTTGTCGAGCTTGAGTATTCGAGCTTGAATTTCTCTCTTCGAGCTTCAGATCTGGGTTTGTGTGTCTGCGTGTTTGCATCTGTGTGAGTGTGTGTCTGCGTGCGTGTTTGTGTTTGTGTCTGTGTTGTGTGTTATGTTCCCCTTTTGTTTTTTCTTTTGTTAATTTTGGAAGCCGGCAAAAATATTAAGACAATCCCGCTCACACAATTTAGAACAAATTTTCAAGCCCGCCAATTTTTTGGGCCCAATAGTCAAACTTACTGCAACAATTTAAGAATATTGTTGCAATAGACAAAATGTTTTTAACTCTCTTTAATTTTTTCAATGCTATTGCAATGTTTTTCACAACCGTTGCAATTTGTGTTATTTGATTTCTCAATAGCAACGTTTTTCGACAAACCTTCAAAAATATGGTTGCAATAGCCATTTTATGGTGTAGTGATCTGGATCACCAATAATCAAATCAGGTGTGTGAGATTTTGTCCATTTCCTAGCTGAGGGCAAATGACTTCTCTCAGAGTTTGATCCTCCCCCTCGATCCATGTTCTCCTGATTTTCTTGATGTCTTTCTTCATTCTCTGAAGCTCCCCCTGAGTGTGACTGCTCAGAGTTTGAACTATCAGATTTTGGACTTTCAGAGTTTGATCCAGATTTTTCAGCTGACTCATTATCAGAATTTGAGTCATCACTCTGAAGTGATTCTACATGCTCCCCCTCAACTGGTTCTTCCCTAGTATGTGGCTGAGAAGTTTCTTCAGTATTTACCAGTAGAGGGTCAGAGTTTAGATCAACAGAGTGTGTCAGTTCAGCCTCATCAGAGTTTACTTCATTAGAGAATAACTCTTCATTTTCAAAGTGCAATTGATCATGTTCATCTACATCTTCAAGTCCAGTTATTTTCTTGTCATCAAATGACACATGTATAGACTCCATGATCACTTTGGTTCTCAGATTATAAACTCTGAATGCCTTAGTTGACAGTGGATAGCCAACAAAAATTCCTTCATCAGCTTTTAATTCAAATTTTGTCAACTGTTCAGGATGAGTTTTCAGCACAAAGCACTTGCACCCAAAAATATGAAAATATTTCAGGTTTGGCTTCTTTTCCCTCACCATTTCATATGGTGTTTTTCCATGCTTGTTGAACAGCTTCTTCCCAGAAATAGGTTGGCAACTTTGCTTCATCAAGCATAGTTCTGGCAGCTTCTATCAAGGTTCTGTTCTTTCTTTCAACTACACCATTTTGCTGTGGTGTTCCAGGTGCAAAAAACTCTTGCTTTACTCCTCTGTTTTTGCAGAAATCTTCCATTGTTGCATGTCTGAATTCAGTTCCATTATCACTTCTTATAATCTTGACTTTGTGTTTTGATCCTCTGTCCAGTTGCTTTACATGCTCCATCAGAGTTAATGCAGTTTCATCCTTCTTTGCTAGAAAATATACCCATGTGTATCTGGTGTATTCATCAACAATGACCAAAGCATATTTCTTTCTTCCAATTGACATCACATTTACTAGTCCAAAAAGATCAACATGTAGAAGATGATAAGGATCAACAATTGAAGATTCAGTCTTGCTCTTGAAAGATGACTTCCTTTGTTTGGCCTTTTGACAGGAATCACATAGGCCATCCACATGTAATAATGATTTTGGGAGCCCTCTAACAAGATTCTTTCTAATCAGCTCATTAATGTTGTTCAGATTCAAATGTGAGAGTTTCTTATGCCACTTCCAACTCTCTTCACTAGACATTCTTGTTGATAGGCACACTGCTTTGCCATCAGAGTTTGTTGACAACAATATCTCATAGATGTTATTGTGCCTATTTCCAACTAGAACAACCTTCCCTGTAGATTTACTGATGATTTCACAATATTTAGGTTGAAAATCTACATGATATCCTCTGTCACAGATTTGACTCACAGATAGCAGATCATGCTTGAGTCATGGAACCAGAGCTACATTTGTGATGATGACACTTCCAAGATTGATATTGCCATATCCCAGAGTATGTCCTATGTTGCCATCTCCATAGGAAACTTTTGGGCCAGCCTTCTCCACATACTCTGATAGCAGGGCTTTATTTCCAGTCATGTGTCCTGAAGATCCACTGTCCACGACTAGGGTACTTTCCCTGGTGCCCTGTAATCACAAACAATTACCGAGGATTAGTTTTAAGGATCCAGACTTGCTTGGATCCTTTGGCTTTCTTAACTTTGTTAGCTTTTGCAGCGGAATGCATATTATCAGAGTTTAAGCTAACTTTTTCAGTGTTTACACTTGCAGAATTAACTTTAACCCATTTCAAATTTGGCTTGGGTTCATAGTAATTATGATAAATAGTATCATAATCTTTGCAAGTATAAATAGAATGCCAAGTACTTCCACAATGTTTGCATAAAGTCTATGGTCTAGTTCTAACATTTTCTTTCTTTACTCCCGAATTGGGAGGTAAAGAATTAATGTCTTTATTTTTCCTGCAAAAGCTAGCAAGATGGTTAGTACTACCACAGTTATGACAAGTCTTTCTAGGAGCAGAAGTAGCAAGCATTGGATATTTACCCTGAGAAATGCCTACTTTACCATTCCTATTCTTTCTAGACACTTTCTGTTTCTTAACAGATTTTAACTCCTTTATCTTATGCTTGAGTTGTTTATCTGTCATAGAACCAATATTAACTTGTTTAACACTAGTTTTTACTGGTTCTCTTTTAACAGCTTCTTTTCCACCTTCAAACCTAGGTTCTCTTACTCCATTAACAAATGTTCTAAATTTCTTAGGTGGGAGTGGTGGTCTAATCTTGATTTTATTCTAAAACCTAAGTTCATCTTTCTCAGAATAACCTAGACCAATAGTGTCAGATTGAAAAACCTCTTGATTGACTTTTCCAGAATCAGTCCAAGTTTTAATTATGTGATTTGCCTTTTCCAACTCAGATTCTAGTTGCTTATATTTTCCTAGCAAATCCTGTTCTAGATAGACATCATCATCTCTTTCTTTCTGAACATGTTGCATGTTAACAAGTTTCTCTTCAACAACTTTATTTCTCTCTTTAAGTTCAGAATTCTCAGATTTGATTCTCTCATTTTCTAAAGTCTGATCCCTATAACTTGTTAGTTACAGAGGCATGCCTGTATACATCTAATAACAAGCCTAATTGTTTGTAATGCTTTGCATTACTTACATGACCTCTTAGTAGGCATCAAATCCTAGTTGTGTAACTGTACTTATAGAGTTTAAAATAATGCTTGAAAGAAGATCCAAGGTTCATGCCTCAAGCAAGAAGATAAAGACTATCAAATAATCACAGTTGGGATTTGAAGAAATGAAGAATTTGCCTAAGTACCAATTCGAGAAGTATATTTGTCTATTCGAGAAGTCCAGCATTCGAGAAGTCAGGGATTCGATATCTCAAAACACTATTCGATATCTCTGAATACACTGTTTGATATCTCATTCGATATCTCAGAGATTCGATATGTCTATGTACTCTATTCGAGAACTCAGGAAGTCAACAAGTCAAAGTAGTATTCGAGTTCTCAAGGAGTCAACAAGTCAAAGTTCTATTCGATATCTCAAGGACTCAGAAAGCTATTCGATATCTCAAGGATTCGACAAGTCAAGTGTTCTATTCGATAACTCAAGGAATCCTGAAGAAAAGAGCTATTCGAGAAGTAATTCGATATGTCAATATAACAGTGTTCGAGAACTCAGAGTTATCGATCAAGTCAATTCAAGTTCTCGAATCACCTACTTAGTCACTTCTCGAATACATTCTTGGAGATAAAATACTGAAGAAATTGTACAAGTCAGAAACCTGCAACAAGCCAATGCACTTTATGGACCACAATCTGTAACGTGCTCTGGAAAGCCTACAAGGAAGCTTGGAGAGATATAGAAGAGACAAGGGGCTAAAGAAGTGGATCTGAACAGGCTTTGCAAAGTCAAATCTGTAACCGTTTGGACACTTACTCAAAAAAGATAGACAGACTAGAAAGTAATTTGTTTAGCCACCTTATTTGGAGTAAGTAGGTTGTATCCATGTTCTATAAGGATACAGCCTCACTTCCTTAGTCATTAACTTTGTGAGTCAAGTTTTTCATACACTGTAAGCTATATCTCTCTGAGAAAAATGAAGCTGAGAATACTATCATTTGTATTCACAGATTGTAGTAACCTTTATCTAATAATACATTAAATTAAAGTGATATTGTGTCTTGTGTTATTCTTTATCCGCACCTTCAATCTTGCACACACAAACACTCTTGCTACATAGACTCGAACAAGAAAAGTTCAAGAATCCATTCACCCCCCCATCTGTATTCTTTTACTGTATTCAATACTCAACAAGTGGTATCAGAGCGGGCTGTTTATTCAAAAATAGAAAAACGATCATGAGTTCGAATACACCAAAGACTACAGGAACGGTGAAGGTCCCTAAGTTTGACAAAAAGCATTACAACCTCTGGAAGATAAAGATGATGTTGTTCATCAAAGCCTCTCATCCTTTGTATCCTGAGATTCTCAAGAATGGTCCTTTTGTTCCACAACAAGAGATACCAGAGAAGACTGTTGGAACCACAACTATCTCAAGATCTTATGAGGCCAAGGATCCATCAAAATGGACAGAGTCAGAAAGGGAGAAGGTTACTCTTGACAGCCACCTCATGTTTCTTATCATTGATTCCATGGACATGTCAATGTTTGCAAACATTGCATCATGTACATCTGCCAAAAAAATGTGGGATCACATTGAGGTGTTGTGTGAAGGAACTGATGAGGTTAAGGAAAACAAGAAACAGATACTGGTCACACAGTATGAAGCTTTCATGGCACAGCCCAAGGAAAGCATTACTGAGATGTTTGAGAGATTTCACAAGCTAGTTACTGAGTTGTAGATGAATGACAAGGTTTACAGTACCAAGAAATTAAACATGAAGTTTCTGCTATCCTCAGCAAACCATCTAGAGCAAAGGGTCATTTCTCTAAGGGAAAGAGATTTAAACAAAGTTACATATGATGTGCTCTATGGGGTTTTAAAAACTCATGAGCTTGAGTTGCTTCAGAAAAGGGCTATCCAAGCCAATCAAGGCAGAATGGTAAACACTTCATGTGCCTTGATTGTCAACAAATCTATTCAAGACCTAGAAGCATCTACAAGCCAGTTAAGGATAGAGGAGGTAGTAGAAGAGGAAGAAACTGAACCTGAGGTAAGTGAACCTGTTGAGGAGAAGGAGGAAGAAGAGTTTTACACTCTTGAAGAACTAGATGGGATGGAAAACACTTCATATGCCTTCATGGCCAGAAAATTTCCCAACATCAGATTCAAAAGGAATCAACCCTTCAAACCCAAAACCCAAAACCATTCATTCAACAAGAGCAAGGCACCTGTGAAACCAAACAAGAATAAGTTTAAAACCAGCCATGTGGATAGGTCATCTGTAAGGTGCTATAGATGCAATGACCTAGGGCATTTTGCCAGTGAATGCAAGAAGCCTAAAAAGAAGGATAGAGATTATCTTGAGCTTGAAGCTAAGTATGAGGCCCTTCTGAAAAAGCAGACACAAGGTAAGGCCTACATAGCTGAAGGGAAGTGTTGGGATGATTCTGACAGTGATGGAGAGGAGCAAGAATTCTGCAATTATGCCTTGATGGCCAATTCCAAGGATGACACATCTCCATCAGACCCTCAGGTACCATCTCTCACTACTATAGACATGTCTGTTTCAGAGTATAAATGCATGATTGAACAACTATATATTGAAATGTTTAACATTCATACTAGTATGACCGCTGCTAATGAAGAGATTGCTAAACTATCTACTAGAAATGAAATGTTAACCAAAAAGAATGAGGAACTTAAGCTAACTGCTATGCAGGTAGAAAACCTTAAGAAAGAAGTTGAATATTTGCAGAACAAGGTTTTATGTGCTAGTCAAGTTGAAAAGGCTCTTAGGGATGAATTAGCTGAAAATGAATTCAAACTGAAAACATTTAAGAACTCATCTGGTCTAGTGCAATCCTACTGTGAGAAAATTCAGGCTAAACCCAAAGCAGCTATTGGACTTGACTATGACTCTCTCAAACAGAGAAAAGGCTATGCTATCATTGAAGATGACACAGTTGTTCATGAGAAAGTGCCTCACATTTTGAAAAAGACTGAAAATCCAATTTTTAAGGAATCAACATTTGAAATTGATGAGGATGCCTTACTCATCAAACAAATGTTGAATGATGAGGATGAGGCACAATCCAGTGAACAACAAGCATCCTCCAAGAGTGAGAGTGTCAAGTCAAAGACCAAGGAGCCAGTAGGTGATAGGATAAGACCCAAGAAGTTTGTTAAGTTTGTTTCAGCTGGAAAGAGTGAATCAGAGGAGAAGGTGACTAAGAAGAAACAGAACAGAAATGGCAAGTTAGGGATTAACAAAGATAACAATTATGCTTATATGCCTAATGCCCCTAGGAAAACTTGTCAAAACTATTTCAGTACCAATCATTTAACTCATGCATGCAAGAAACCTGCTGGTAGTGTATCTAAACCTTTCTATGGTTGTTCTGTGCCTCTAAGACATAGAGATGCACCATTTTGTGATAAATTTGACTGTATGCCATGCAATATGAATGTTATGACTAGTTGTTTCAATCTGAGAAGGCAATTCATTGATGGTTGTATCAGTCACAATTCTCATACACACTACACCAGGTCAAAGTCTTCGAGTCCTCCTAAAGCTAGGAAGGTACCTCTATCACCTAAGTCTGAAACCTCAGGTTCTAAGACTTCTAATAGTGACAAGAAGACTAATGCCAAGAAAGTTGACAAGCATGTTGTTTATGATAAAACTGTTTCTAAGTCACATGGACCCAAACTTGTTTGGGTACCAAAGGAGAAGTAATACCTTTGTGTTTGCAGGGCAAAGAAAATGAAAAGAAGGTCATGTGGATTTTGGACAGTGGATGCTCAAATCATATGACTGGTGATATGGCCCTGCTATCACAGTATGAGGAAAAGGTTGGCCCAATGGTTGCTTTTGGAGATGACAGCATGGGTAACACTTTGGGATATGGCAAGTTGAAAGTTGGTAATGTCATGATTGAAGATGTAGCACTAGTCAAGGGGCTCAAGCATAATCTGCTAAGTGTTGGTCAGTTTACTGATAGGGGATTCAAGGTGGATTTTGACAAAGATAAATGTTTGATCACCCACAAGAAGACTGGTGAGTTTGCTCTATCTGGAGTAAGGAAGGGAAGCCTGTTTGTAGCCAATATGGATTCTGCAAACAAGGACAAAATTTGTTGCTTTTACTCAAAAGCATCAAATGAAGATTGTTGGCTGTGGCACAAGAAACTATCACACTTGAACTTCAAAGCCATTAATTCTCTAGTCAAAAGAGAGTTAGTGAGAGGCATGCCCATACTTGAATTCTGTCAAGAAGGAATGTGTGAGGCTTGTCAAAAAGGAAAAATGAAAAGATCAAGCCACAAGTCAAAGACAGTGACATCAATAACCAAGCCCCTACAACTCATTCATATGGATTTATTTGGGCCTGTCAATATTATGTCACTAGGAAGAAAGAAGTATGCCTTGGTGATGGTTGATGACTTTACAAGGTGTACATGGGTGGAATTTCTGGCATCAAAAGATGAGGCTCCACAAGTAATCATTGAGCATATAAAGAAAGTTGACAAGGAAGCAAAGGCCAACACTGCAAGTGTGACTGCATTGAGAAGTGACAATGGAACAGAGTTCAGAAATGCCATACTTGAAGCATTCTGTAAAGAGAATGGCATTTCTCAGCAATTCTCAGCTCCAAGGACTCCATAACAAAATGGAGTTGTTGAGAGAAAGAATAGAACTCTAATTGAGGCTGCTAGAACAATGTTACTTGATGCAAAGATGCCTACATGTTTTTGGGCTGAGACTGTGAGCACTGCATGCTATATCCAGAACAGAACTCTCATCAACAAAAACACTGGAAAGACACCTTACAATTTGATGACTGGAAAGAAGCCTACTCTAAAGTATGTTCATACTTTTGGAAGCAAATGCTTTGTATTGAAGGATAATTCTGAATATGTTGGATAATTTGATGCAAAAGCATTTGAAGGAATTTTTCTTGGCTACTCTATGGAAAGAATTGCATACAAGGTTTATGTCATCAGTCGAAAGAAAGTTATGGAAAGCACAGATGTGACATTTGATGACAGCAAACTACCTGGACTAGAAGAAGCCAATGATGAAGATAAAGATCCATTGAAGTTTGATAATCTAGATGATTCTGATGAAGAGACTAAAACTGAAGTTGAAACTCGAGTTCAACAAACTCAAGTGAATGATGATATAAGAGAAGAATTTGTGCCAATCAATAGTGAAGAAACAAGCTTCCAAGACACACCTGTGAGTAGTGGCAACTTCACAGGGGGAGGAAATGAGAATGACCATGATGTGGATGATGAAGCAACATCAAGAATGAGAAATCAGGCTGAGCACTCAAGGAAATGGGATAGATCACACACTACAGAGCAAATCATTGGAGATCCTAATGCAGGAGTAAGGACTAGGAGAGCAACTCAGAATGAGTGTCTCTATGGTTGTTTTCTATCTCAGGTGGAGCCTAAGAAACTTGATGATGCACTGCTAGATCCAGATTAGATTATAGCCATGCAAGAGGAGCTGAATCAATTTGAAAGGAACAAAGTTTGGGAACTTGTGCCTGCACCAAAGAATAGAACCATTGTTGGAACAAAATGGCCGGGTTCTGAAGAATAAGATGGGTGAAGATGGTGTAATTGTAAGGAACAAAGCAAGGTTGGTTGCAAAAGGATACTCTTAACAGGAAGGCATTGGTTATGATGAGACATTTGCCCCTGTTGCTAGATTGGAAGCCATAAGAATACTCTTAACAGGAAGCCATTTGCTGCTCATTCAAACTTTAAAGTATATCAAATGGATGTCAAAAGTGCATTTCTGAATGGAGAGTTTGAAGAAGAAGTTTATGTGCAACAACCACCTGGTTTTGAGGATCCACACTTCCCAGAATTTGTTTACAGACCGCTTAAGGCACTGTATGGACTTAAGCAGGCTCCAAGGGCATGGTATGATACTTTATCACAATTTCTTCTTGAGAATCAATTCACTAGAGGCACATTGGACAAGACACTGTTTTACAAGAAGCATGGTGATGATCTTATCCTAGTTCAGATCTATGTGGATGATATCTTTTTTGGTTCTACAAATGAGAAGCTGTGTGAGAAATTTTCTAAACTCATGCAGAGCAGATATGAGATGAGTATGATGGGAGAGTTGACATTCTTTCTTGGGTTGCAAGTCAGTCAAAGGAAGGATGGTATCTTTATCAGTCAGACCAAGTACATCAAGGATCTATTGAAGAAGTTTGACTTGGAAGATTGCTCACCTGCAAAGACACCCATGGCCACTTCCACTAAATTGGATGAAGATGCTAAAGGCAAGAAAGTAGATATCTCAGTCTACAGAGGCATGGTTGGTTCTCTACTCTACCTCACTGCAAATAGGCCAGACATCATGTTTGCTACATGCTTGTGTGCAAGGTTTCAATCAAATCCAAAAGAATCACATTTGGTTGCTATAAAAAGGATCTTTAGATATCTGAAGGGCACTCCAAACTTTGGACTATGGTATCCTAAGGACACAGGGTTCAATCTGGTTGGTTATTCTGATGCTGATTATGATGGATGCAGAGTGGATATGAAAAGCACCTCAGGTAGCTGCCAGTTTCTTGGACAAAGGTTAGTCTCTTGGTATAGCAAGAAACAACAATCTGTGTCAACTTCTACAGCTGAGGCTGAATACATAGCTGCTGGAAGTTGCTGTGCTCAAGTGCTTTGGATTAGAAATCAACTTAGAGATTATGGACTTATGTTGGAAAGAATTCCAATCATGTGTGACAACACAAGTGCAATCTTTATAGTTGCCAATCATGTCAATCATTCTAGGACAAAGCACATTGACATCAGATATCATTTCATAAGGGAACATGCAACTAATGGAACTATTGAGTTGCATTATGTTTCTACAGATAAACAACTAGCTGATATATTCACTAAGCCATTAGATGAAGCCACCTTCACAAGGTTGGTTAGTGAGATTGGAATGCTGAATTCTTCAGATTCTGGCTAGGTGAATACATCATATAGATTGTTGCAGCAGTAAACACTTACTTTATCTAAATTCTCAATATTTTTGGAGTAAGTGTTGGCTGAAATATGATTTATAAGTATTTCAAATCTGCTGCATATTTTGATAATCATATTCTCTTGTTAACTTGAAATTTCTATGAAATTTTGAGAAAATCACTGTTTAATTTGCTAGAATATTCGTGAATGAATATGGCTGGTAAATTTTAAAAAGATAGTGAAAATTGAGTGTCCATGAGTATAATTCGACAAGTCAGACTTCTCAAGTGATTCACTATTCGACATCTCTAACAAGTCTCATTAGAGCACTCTCGAGTTCTCGAATAGAGTCTTTTAGAGTTCTCGAATGGAGGTTTTCTTGACTTCTCGAATATAGTGTTTTAGTTCTCGATTGACTGAGTTCTCGAATACTATATTTGAGTTCTCGAATCATTTGAAAAGGCTGATTTCTCGCTAAATTTTAACCGATTTTGGATTTTTATTCAGAATTCGGAATTACTCATAAAAACATATTTTACCTAATTTAGATTTACTTCTAAGTTAGTTAACTGCCAGCTGTGAGTTACAACCTGCTTGAGTTATCGAATAAGCCTTTATTGACTTATCGAATAGTTGTTTTCTACTTCTCGAATGCCTGACTTGTCGATACAAAACATACATCTAATCGACAATTCAAGTACTTCATACTTCTACAATTTCACATCTATTCGATTCATTTCATTCGATTTCTCAAGCATCCAAACTCCCAAAACCTCTGAAACCCTAACTGCAAAAGCTAAATTTCTTCTTCAACCTTCGATTTCTTCTCTCTCTCACTCAAATGGCAACAGTAAAGTTCAACACCAATTTCATTGCTCTAACTAGTGATGTTGAAGCACCCAATGCCAATTTCAAGTGCTTTATGAAGTGGATGTCTGAATCGTACATCAATAATGCTCTATCTGTTAATCCAACTCCGTATCTCGACATTCTAGAACAGTTTTGGCAGTCTGCTACAGTGGAGGTGGTGGCTCTTGACTCTGCAATATCCTCGTACATCATCTACTGCAAGATTCAAGACAAAAATATCACTATCACCACAGAGGATATGAATGAGGCACTTGGGATGGGTACCAAAGGAGAGGTGTATGACCCACTTGCTACAAATGCTGAATTGGAAGACTTCTTTGATTTCATCAAATATGCAGACAGAATCATTCTTGGGCACTTGAACAAGAAGCATTTGAGGAAGGAATGGAGTTATGTGTTTGCTACACTTCTTCAAGTCTTCACTGCAAGAAAATCCAGCTATGACCAAATCAGTACTCCTGCACAGCAAATAGGCTATGCCTTAGCTTATGGAAAGAAGATAGATGTTGGTCTCATCATTCTGCAGGAGCTGTATGTGTTAGGAATAATTCATAAGTTGTGATGTTAAGAATAGAATTTACACATTATACTTCTTGTAATCCTGATCTTATAAAGGATTTAGCACTTTATATAGGATTTATGTGTAAGACAGTTATTTGTATAGTTTAGTCAGGAATGAACAGTGTATCGGAGACTACATGTCAGGAACAAAGGGCAAATCCTGATGAAGGTCTAATACTGATGATGATCAGATACTGATGCAAGATGAAATCCTGATATCAGTCGTGTTACTGATGATGTCATTATGGATGCTACAGAAACTGGCAAGTGCTATAAAACAGGATCGTTGTTTGAAGAACAAGCAAGAAGATATTATGAAGGAAAGAGTTTTCTATTGATGGAAACTATCGACTAGAAGGCAGAACATTGTCGTGTATAGATTATATCTTTCTGTTATTAGTTGATAGGTAGCATTATAAATACTCTCTCAATATCATTGTAAAAAGTGTCGAACAAGCGTGTGTTGTGAGTTCATGTGCGTAGCTCTGTATAAGGTTTGTATTCGAGAATTCGAAACAAACAGAGAGAGATTTGTATTGTCAGCAGCTGCTAAAGGTATTTGTACACCTTTGGTAGAGTTTGTATTTGATCTTATTAATACAAACAGAGTTTGATTCATTCGTTTATTCTTGTTCATATAATCAAGCAAAAATCAGACACGATTATATAACTTGTATTCAACCCCCCCCCCCTTCTACAAGTTATTCGAGTTAACAATTGGTATCAGAGCGGGCTGATTTCGAATAATCATAAAGATCTGCAATCATGTCTGGTTACAAGGATGGGAATACTAAAATTCCTATGCTCAAGAGAAACGAATATACTCTATGGGAAGTAAAGATGTTGCATCATCTGGAAGCAACAGATCCTGATTATCTTGACAGAATCAGAGATGGACCTTTTGTTCCAACAAAGGTCGTTGGACAAGCAACTGTTGATGGTGTGGTTGTTCCAGAACATACAGCAGAGAAGCCAAAATCTGAATGGTCAGATAAGGACAAGGAGAATGTTCTTAAAGATGCTAAAGTGAGAAACATATTATTCAATAGTCTTGATTCTGTTCTCAATAACTATGTTCTCTCTTGTAAAACTACTAAGGATATATGGGACAATCTTAAGGTTCACTGTGAAGGAACTAAGCCTGTCAGGAAGAATATGAGGACATTACTTATACAACAGTATGAGTACTTTGAATCCAAGTCTGGTGAGTCACTTACTGATACCTTTGATAGGTTTACAAAACTCATCAATGAGATGGCCATGCATGGTAAATATTATGACTTGGAGGATATGAATACAAAGTTCATGAAAGCTTTGCCTGATTTCTACAATGAGAAGATATCTGCGATTGAGGAAGCTAATGATCTGGATGAGATTTCATTAGAGGCAGTATATGGAAAATTGAGAGCTTATGAACTTGACAAGCAGCAGAAGAAGAGCAGAAGTGAAGGAAAGATGAAGACTATTGCACTTACTGCTCAATCTGAAGTTAAGAAGCTTCCTGAAGAATATCATGAAGAGATTGCTGTAAAGAATCCAAGGAAGAAGAAAAGCAAAGAAAGTTCTGAGTCAGAGACTACTGATATGGACTCTGACAACAATGATTCTGAATCTGAGATGCAGGAACTCTTTGCTATGTTTGCTAAAGCTTTCAAGAAAGGAAGATTCAACAGGAGAAGATTTAGCAAAGGACCTTTTCAAAAGAAGGAGGAGAAGAAGAGTGACAAAGGCAAAAGTACAATTGTCAAGCTTGATAAGGCCAAGATCAAGTGCTTTAACTGCAGCGAGCTTGGACACTTTGCTAGTGAGTGTAAGAAGCCTAGAAATTCAGGAAAGGGTAATGTACTTATGGTCACACAGAAGGATTGGGCTGATTCCAGTGATTCTGAAGATGAATTGGATTATGACAACATTGCATTGATGGCAAATAGTTCAGACAAACCTGGATCTCCAAAGAAAATTTCTCCATCCTCTGTTAAGGTATCACTTCACTCTCTTGATTCATTTGATAGCTTAAATTCTGATGAAATTAGATCTATCCATGCTAAGTTTAAGAATCTTATGACTAATTTTAGAATTCTTACTTGTGAAATAGATGAACTTAAGGTTAAGAATGATAAATTAGTTGATAGAAATAATTTTCTTGAATCTGAATTAATTCAAATGGAAGAATACAAGTTAAGTTCTGATAAAGCTAAGCATGATTATAGTTTTATTCTTGAGGCTTATGACTATGTCAGAAAAGAACTAGAAGAAGAGAGAGATGTGATTAAGACCATTAACAATTCCAGTAAGAAGACTATAGAAATCTTTGAAAGTGGAATTCGTGGTAAGGTTAATGGTTTAGGTTTTGATAAGGCTAGACAAGAAGAAAAAGTAGCTATTGTCAATGATGATAGTAAGGTAGAAGCTAACACATCTAAATCTGAAGGTAAGAAAATTGTTTCTGAACCTAATCATGTTAAATTTGTTGATTCAAAAGGTACCCCTGTTGTACACAAAAGGATTAACAATAGTAATTCAGATGAGAAAGTGTTAGAGAAACCTAAGAATGTAAACATAGGGTTTCTGTCTAAGTCTCAGTTGAAACAGAGACTAGATGGTCTTTCAGAGTCTAGCAAGATCAAAAGAAATAGGAATGGAAAAGAAGGTGTTAACAAAGAGAATAATTACAAGAATGTACCTGATGCACCTAGGAAAAAATGCTATAAGTGTGGAAATCATAATCATTTGGCCCTAGACTGCAATCAAAAACCTTCTTGGAAAACTGAGTCCAGATTTCCCAAGACTCAGAAAATTCAATACCAACCACAAAAAGCTTGTTATCATTGTGGTAGTTTACTTCATCCCATTTATATGTGTAGAGAATATCATGAATTGTATTATGACTATTATTCTTTGAAATCTAAAACTCCTAGTCACAAATAGTGTGTGAAATCAGAGTCTAAGGTTGACTCTGCAACAGGTAAAATAAAAGCAAAATCTTCAAAGCCTGTTGTTCCTAAATCTAGTAAGAAAGGATCCAATCAAAGTTGGGTCCTAAAAAATTCTAACTAGTTACTTTTTGTTTGCAGGGCACAGGAAAGAAGCATTCAATTATCTTGGACAGTGGATGCTCTGGACATATGACTAGAAAGAAGTCCCTGCTTACAAAGTTTGAGAGGAAAGCTGGCCCAGTAATATCTTTTGGAGATGGCAACAAAGGAGAAACTCTGGGATATGGCTCAATTGTTTTGGGGAATGTCATCATAGAAAATGTAGCACTGGTTGAAGGCTTGAAACATACTCTTTTAAGCATAAGTCAACTGGGTGATAAAGGTTACAAATCTATCTTTGACAGAGAAGGATGCAAAATCTTGAATATGCAGAATGGAGACATTGTTCTAACTGGTCAAAGATATGGTAACATATATGAAGCCAGCTTAAGTGATACATCTAAAGGAATTGTTAGATGTCTCTACAGCAAAGCAACAAGTGATGAAAGCTGGAATTGGCACAAGAAGCTCTCACATCTTAATTTCAAGAAGCTTAATCAACTTGTTAAGCACAATTTGGTGAGAGGCCTACCACAGGCAAATTTTGTGCAAGATGGACTTTGTGATGCATGTCAGCTTGGAAAGCAAAGAAGAACCACTTTCAAGAGCAAGATTGAAAATTCAATTACTGAACCATTTCACATGTTACATCTTGATCTGTTTGGTCCAGTAAACATTATGTCTATCAGCAAGAAAAGATATGCTCTAGTAATAGTGGATGATTTCACAAGGTTCACATGGGTGTTCTTTCTACACAAGAAGGATGAAGCTCCTCAGCAAATCATTGAACTTATCAAGAATATTCAGAATAACTCTGAGTACAAAGTCAAAGTACTTAGAAGTGACAATGGTACAGAATTCAAGAATTCTACGATGGAGGGGTTTTGTGCAGACAATGGAATCACTCAACAGTTTTCTGCACCTGGTACACCTCAGCAGAATGGTGTAGTGGAAAGAAAGAACAGGACTCTCATAGAGGCAGCAAGAACCATGCTTGCAGATGCAAAACTTCCAACCTATTTTTGGGCAGAAGCCATTAACACTGCATGTTTCACTCAAAATTGTACCTTGGTAAATAGTCATGGAAAAACTCCCTATGAGATGATCAAAGGAAAGAAACCAAGTGTGAAATATTTTCACATCTTTGGATGCAAATGTTATGTCCTAAAAGTTCATCCAGAACAACTTGGAAAATTTGAAGCTAAATCGGATGAAACAATTTTTCTAGGATATTCAGCATCTAAGGCCTTCAAAGTTTATAATCTCAAAACTCACATTGTTATGGAATCAATTCATGTTGCATTTGATGATAAGAAATTTGGAATTCTGCAAACTGATGAAAGCCATGACAAATTGGAATTTGAAAATCTGAAGAATTCTGAGATACTCTCCAGTGATGATGAAGGTTCTCCAGAAGGAATTTTTATTGCTTCTCAAAGGAATGCTACTGTTGAGGGGGAGCAAATAAATCAAATAAAACACAGTGATCATCAGGAGCAGACTAGCCTTTCAGAGTCTACTCCATCAGGAATTGACGTTTCAGAGTCTACTCCATCAGGAACTGATCTTTCAGAGTCTACTGAGGAAAGATCATTAACTAGCAGCAATATGGAATCTACTGATTCTATTGGTCAAAGGAGAGTTTTTGAAGGTAGAGAGAATTCTTCTACAAGAGATACCACTTGCTTAGGGGGAGAGACTAGCAGAGTTAATCTACCACCTGTTAGAAAATGGACAAAGGATCATATTGAAGAGTTGATTATTGGTGATCCAAATAGTGGTGTTCGAACTAGAAGATCAATTCAAAATGAATGCTTGTATAGTTGCTTTCTCTCAAAGAATGAACCTAAGAAGGTTGAAGAAGCCTTACAGGATCCTGATTGGGTAATTACAATGCATGAGGAGTTAAATGAGTTTGAGAGAAACAAAGTATGGAAACTGGTACCAAGACCTAAAGATAGATCTATTGTTGGTGCAAGATGGGTTTTCAGAAACAAGCTAGATGAATCTAGTATGATTGTAAGAAACAAAGCAAGACTGGTGGCCAAGGGTTATTCTCAGGAAGAAGGAATTGATTATGATGAGACCTTTGCACCTGTAGCAAGATTGGAAGCAATCAGAATGTTTCTTGCATTTGCAGCTCATTCAAAATTCAAGGTATACCAGATGGATGTAAAGAGTGCTTTTCTAAATGGCAAACTTGATGAGGAAGTGTATGTGGAACAGCCACCTGGATTTGTTGATCCAAAGTTTCCAAATCATGTCTACAAACTTGACAAGGCACTCTATGGACTAAAGCAGGCACCAAGAGCATGGTATGAGACTTTGTCTAAATTTCTTCTTGAAAATGGCTTCACAAGAGGTACAATTGACAAAACTCTATTCTTTAGAAAGATAAAAGGTGAATTGCTTTTAGTTCAAGTTTATGTTGATGATATTATTTTTGGTTCTACTAATGAAAAGTTGTGTGCTAAGTTTAGCAAGCTTATGCAGTCTAAGTATCAGATGAGCATGATGGGTGAATTAAATTATTTCTTAGGCTTACAGGTCAAACAGACTGAGACTGGTATTTTCATTAATCAGTCAAAGTATATCAAAGATCTTTTAAGAAGGTTTGACTTTCAAGATTGTGCAATTGCAAAAACACCCATGGCAACAGCCACTAAACTAGACTCTGATCCTAAAGGGAAGAGTGTGGATAATACTAGTTATAGAGGCATGATAGGCTCATTGTTATATCTAACTGCAAGTAGGCCAGATATAATGTTTTCTACCTGTTTATGTGCTAGATTCCAAAGTGATCCTAAGGAATCTCATTTAATTGTTGTGAAGAGAATTTTTAGATATCTCAAAGGAACTCCAAATCTTGGTTTGTGGTATCCTAGAGAATCTGATTTCTTTCTAATTGGCTATTCAGACTCTGATTATGCAGGGTGTAAGATAGACAGGAAAAGCACTACAGGTACATGTCAATTCTTGGGAAATAGATTGATTTCTTGGGCAAGCAAGAAGCAACAATCTGTTTCAACCTCAACTGCAGAAGCTGAGTACATAGCAGCAGGCAGTTGTTGTGCACAGCTCCTTTGGATAAGAAATCAGTTGATGGATTATGGTATGACACTTAGTAATATTCCTATGTTTTGTGATAATACTAGTGCTATTAAAATTGCAGAAAATCCAGTTCAACATTCAAGGACTAAGCACATTGATGTCAGGTATCATTTTATTAGAGAACATATTGAGAATGGTACTGTGGAACTTCATTTTGTTCCTACTGACAAACAGCTTGCAGATATTCTAACTAAACCACTTGATGAGACTACATTCAGTAGACTAGTAAGTGAGTTAGGAATGTTAAATTTTTAGATCTTTAACATCTGCAAAAGTAGCAAGGTATGTTGTTCTTAGCTTATAGACTTGATATTCATGTCAGGATCTATATTTGATTGCTAAATGCTTTAGCTATAACACTTTGCCTTGATAAATTTCAGTATGATAGACTTGTTAATAATCATCAGGATTAGATTTGTTATCAGGATGCTGACGTCATCAGTATTGTGTCAGTATCAGGATTATGAAAACTGTTTCAGATCCTGATGTCTACTTTGTGTAGTAATCTAATTTTGTGATGTGTTAAGTCTATACCAGCAAGTTTTAATATTTGCATACTGATAATTTATACATCATTCAGTAATCAAAAGACAAGTAGATAACAAGAAATTGTATTTTCATTAATTGAAATCATTACATACATGGAAATGAAATACAACATCTTTTTGTCTAATTTCTTCTGATAATTCTATACTTGTCTATTGATATGAATTCTGAGGTACAGGACAAGGAGTATCTCAAGAAATCCATCAGGGGATTTGAACAACCTCGTTTGCTCTTGGATTCCTTGTCTGGGCGACTTGAATGAGAGCAGCTAACTTAAATGAATAGCATCTCCATCAAGATCAACCTCAGACTCTCGGCCAAATTCTTCATCCTCAAGTTTTGAGGAGGTTAGGGGAAGATTGTATCCAACAGATGGATGTTCTAGGAAAAACCTCTGGATATTATCGAAAACCAATCCATTCATGATTAGTTCGATGAGAAGAGTCGTCTGTTCAAAGAGATGATCAAGAACAGAATGTTCATCGATCGAGAAAGATCTAAAGAATGGGTTTGAATGGAATTTTGGTTTGAGGAGCATTGTTGAGAAGAAAAGAGATTGAAAGGTTTATGGAGAATGGCATAAGGCGTCTGTTTCTTTTAAAAAAATGCGTGAGAAGCTGAACAGTCACTTGGAAGTTTTAATGAAGTCAGATGCTAATTATTGCGTGTGACTGTATTTCTTGTTTTCAAGAAATATTGAAAATATCTAACCAATTGATTTTTGTTCAGATTAATTGTTATTTCTTTTTCAGATAAAAGAAAAATGCCACGTGGAAACTCCATATTTAGTCTCTGATGATATTGATCAGGATTTCATGTGTGACCATCAGGATTTGAGAATTATTATATTTTTAAATCACATTGTATTTTGTGATTATTTTGATGTGAAGTCAACAGGAAAAGGAAGCTGATCAGTATTGATTATTTATACCCTGATTTATTTCATGAAAATCAATTTTGGATTTTATTTTCCAAAAATCGTGGGTAACCGCATCTTTCAGGGACTGACACCTGTCAATCTACGTGTCAACGTGGGATAGTGGTCTGAAAGATTTGTGAAATATATTTGTTTTGAAACTCTAATCGTGTAATTGCTTTCTCTAATTTTACATTCTCTAAAGCAAAAATCATTCTTGAGTTTTCAAAATCACTAATCCATTTCAAGAATTTTTCAAGTTCTTTTCAGATCAAAAATGGCAGCTCAGAGAAGATTACCTAAGTCAGTAGCCTTCAAGTTTGGTGACTTCGATTTTATGACAAACAATCATGTAGCAGCTATCACCAACAAGGAAGGAGTGTCATCTAATTTTCATCCAATCATGGACTTTCTGGCGTATGGACCATTAAGTTATGCATTGACAGCATCTCCACAGATTAATCAAGCAGCTGTTTCACAAGCTTGGGAGAATGCTGAGGTAATTGATTCTACTCAGAGTCAATCAGGTAAGATTGTTCTACATTTAAGGCAAGATTCATTTGACATTACTGAATCTGTTGTTAATTCAGTACTTTGCTTACCTGTTACTGATAGTTATGCAAGTGAACCATCTGATGATAATATAAGAACAATGTTGTCTGAATTAGGTTATAGTGGATCTCTAGACAACATGAGCCAGTTGAATAGGTCTTTTCTTAGAAAGGAATGGTCTTTTTACTTTGATCAAATTGCTAAATGTTTTACTGGTAAATGTAGTTCTTTTCAGCAAATTACTTCTGTTACATCACATATTGCTTATAGTTTGCTTTATGAACGAGTAATGAACATTGGTCATATTATCTTAAGTCAGATGAGTATTAAACTTGGGTTAAGAGATCAAAACAGGAAAATGGTTTATTATCATAGATTTATGCAAATGTTTATTAACCATTTTATTCCTGATGTTGAAGCTAGATTTGGTAGGGAACATTGTGTTTCTTTTTATGAACAGCAAAAGAGAATTTTCTCTGACATTACAAAGAAGGACAATGAAAAGAATCTAGATGAAATACCTGCAATTCATTATTCACATCATTTTCAGGTAATTCTTAAAACTCATCTTCCTACTCTCTACAATTCTTCTTTCTTTTGTGGTGAAATGGCTCAGGAATCTCATTTGGAGGAGAACCCACCTGTGTCTACCCAAGTAGCCCAAAACATTATAGTCTCTGAAACAATTCAAGAACCAAATTTTAATCCACAGCCTATTGTTTCAAAAAAACCAATCTCTGGTGTTTCTCAAAAGACATCAGTTGTAAGGAAGAGAAGATTTGTTGTGTCAAGTAGTAGTAATTCTAGTGAAGATGATGATGATATAACTCTTGCTGAGAGAGCAGAATTGAAGGCTGCAATTCAACTTTCTCTGTTAGCACAAAGAGATGAAAAACCTAGTCACAGCCAGGCTGCAGTCTCCCAAAAGGCTGTAGTTCTTAAAAAGGGAAAACAGTTACTGGATACTGTCTCTCAAAAGACTGTGTCTATTGAACAAAGATCTCATCCCAAGATCAATTTTGTGTCTACACCTCTTGAGTCTTCTCAGGATAAATCTTTTGCTCACTATACCAGGAGAACAAGGAGAAAGATTCAATTGTCACCTACACACACAGAGTCTAGTCCAACTAATATCACGCAGGTTTCTACAAATGAAGCTACAATCAAGTCAGCAAATGACCATAGAGATCTGGATATTGATTCTTCATGGGAAACTACATTATCATACAGACTGGCTATGGGACTAATTTCTCTCAAAGTGAAGTTGTCAAGGCCTGTTCTTGATTTTTTGGTTGAAAGAGTACCAAAACTTTTATTTCCAAATGAATATGGACTTCTACATCAAAGACTTGACTTAATGAAGATGTATTTCTATGTATCTGTCAGAAGACAATTAGTCAAGAAATTTGGACTCTCAAAGCATGTTGCACTTCAATCACTTCATGCATATTTATTTGACAAGGATGTCATTATTGAAGATGCTTCAGCTCAAGGTGAACAACTGGAGGAAGTAGATAGAGAGAAGCAGTCAACAGAAGATACTATTGCATCAGTGGTGAATAGTAGGAAAGATCAGATCACAGTCACTGCAACACAAGAACCATCTAGTCAGAGGAAGGATGACTCAGGAGCTGTGATAGCTGATGTTGAAAGGACTTCTGTGATGACTGAGAATGCAAGTGAGATACCCTATGATATGGGAGGAATGACTTTGGTTGATTTTTCTGAAGATCAAACAAATTTTGTTCAGTCAGAGTCTATCCACCTTGAGGGTGAGTCTCAGAAAACAACACTTAAAGACGGTGATGTACTAACTATGGTGTCTAATGAAGTATTACTGAAGACATCAGAGTCTAGTAAAGAACCTGAAAGTGGTATACTGGAGCCTGTAGTTTCTGAAAGGAAAGAAGATGATTGTAAGGGTTCAGAGACTATAGCAGCTCACTCCTTGGAGAAAACCTCAAGCCACATGCCAAATGAGGAACCCTCTCTCCATGTGAGTTCAGGTATAAAAACTCCTTCTAAACTCTATTTTTCTGTAGGTCATGAGAGCACTTATCTAAATTTGAGTGATACACTTGAAAAGATGGACTTGGATCCACAATTTGAGCGGCTGGCTCTTGACCAGGCAAAAGGTGAGGTAGAAAGAGTGTTGACTTTAGTAAGTCAAAGTGAGAATGAGGGTATGGATGATCAACTCCATAGTGAGGGAGAGAAAATTAGGAAACCATCATTTGATTTCTGGGATCAGGTTTTTCCTGAATCTTGGTCTGAAAATTTGGATATGGATGCTGGTACTTATTCATTCATCAAAATGTATCAGAAGAATGACCTAGCACATCACAATGCAAAGCCAGAAGTTAAAGCTCAGAAGCAAAAGGAGAGGCTTGCAGGAATCATTAATAGAAGAGGTGCCAGGATAAAGCAATCTCTTGATACATATGTACCAGATGAAGTTCCTAATGATCCTAGTGTTCCTTTTTATGTACTTCCAATATCAGCTAGAATTGAGACATCTACAGTCTCTGATCACTCTAAGGAGGAGTCAGGATTTGAAGATGTTAGTACACAGAATACTGGTGAAGGAGATGATGATCATGTTTCAGTTCCAGATCAGAAAGATGAAGATGTTGATACTTCTAATCAGGTTTTATTACTTGAATATCATACAACTCAAGCAACTTCTTCTACAAGACTTGATGATACAGTTCTTTCTGATTCTGATACTGAAGATACTAGAAGCACTTCCAACATTGAAGTTCATTCTGATGTTTTAAAAGATATTCAGAATTCTCAAATTGCGATGCAAACAAGACTTCAATCACTTGAAGATAACCAAGTCACAATTATGGAAAATCAAGCAGTTCTGATGAATCTCATTTGTTCTGTTTCTGAGTCTCTTGGAATTAATGTTGCTGATGTCAAAAAGGGGGAGATAAAGACAATTCAAAGACAACAACAACAACAACACCAGACTGAGGGAAATAAAGCTGGGGGAGATAAAGAGCAGACAAAGGGAAGTAAAACGAAGAACTAGGAGTGACAGTGGTGAATCTTAGCTAGGAAGTGGAAAAGGAAGAGCAGCATTAATAGTTAAAATTCTTTCTTCTAAGTACTAGATAAATGTCTACATCTGGGAAGGAGGTACTTAACTTCATAATTCTACATTCATAAATTCTATTCTGGTTGTATTGTTATATGTTTTGACATCCACAACTTGGATTTATGCTTCAGATTTTAAAGCATAAATAGGGGGAGATTGTTAGGAATAATTCATAAGTTGTGATGTTAAGAATAGAATTTACACATTACACTTCTTGTAATCCTGATCTTATAAAGGATTTAGCACTTTATATAGGATTTATGTATAAGACAGTTATTTGTATAGTTTAGTCAGGAATGAACAGTGTATCGGAGACTACATGTCAGGAACAAAGGGAAAATCCTGATGAAGGTCTAATACTGATGATGATCAGATACTGATGCAAGATGAAATCCTGATATCAGTCGTGTTACTGATGATGTCATTATGGATGCAACAGAAACTGGCAAGTGCTATAAAACAGGATCGTTGTTTGAAGAACAAGCAAGAAGATATTATGAAGGAAAGAGTTTTCTATTGATGGAAACTATCGACTAGAAGGCAGAACATTGTCGTGTATAGATTATATCTTTCTGTTATTAGTTGATAGGTAGCATTATAAATACTCTCTCAATATCATTGTAAAAAGTGTCGAACAAGCGTGTGTTGTGAGTTCGTGTGCGTAGCTCTGTATAAGGTTTGTATTCAAGAATTCGAAACAAACAGAGAGAGATTTGTATTGTCAACAGCTGCTAAAGGTATTTGTACACCTTTGGTAGAGTTTGTATTTGATCTTATTAATACAAACAGAGTTTAATTCATTCGTTTATTCTTGTTCATATAATCAAGCAAAAATCAGACACGATTATATAACTTGTATTCAACCCCCCATTCTACAAGTTATTCGAGTTAACAGTATGGGAGACTTGGTAAGAATTCAGCCAAGAGAGGTAATGAAATTTTCTTCCCTCGTTTTATTCAATCTGTCCTTAATTTCTTAGATGATAAATTGATTGAATTAGATGAGATGAATAAAAATAGAATAGGCTATCCTAAATCCATGACCAAACTCATTTTTGGTAATTTGGAGACTAGGAATGATGTGGATGTAAGACTTAACATAACTCCCCATATGGAGAGTTTGTTTAGGACTTACCCTCATAACATGCCAACAATTGCCTGTAAGTCTGAGTTAGCTAAGCCCAAGCAAGTAGAACAAAATGCTAACCCAGGGCTAGATAACCAACCCTCTCAACCAAACACTCTACCAATCACTGAGCCAACTGCACCATCCTCTCAAAAGGGTGATGTTAATAAAAAGAAGAGAAAGGAAGTAATGTCTGCACCCTTAAATATTCTATCTGAAGCAGCATTAGCTGTTGAACTAGGTCTAGAAAGTGAGGAACAAGAGTCACCCTTACTAAGGCCAATGAAGAAGAAGAAAACTAAGACCACCTCTTCAGTCACACAAATGGCTGAAGTTGTAAAATCAGGGGCAAACAGCTCACTAGAGGTGTCCTCTCAACAAGGTGCATCTATAGAATCAAGCATCCTCCCCAATGCACCTTCTTGTATTGAGTCAGCATATAGGAGTGATAAGGCTGGCACTACACTGAGTGGAGAGCACATCACACTTGAAACTCCCTCTATCTCTCAGGGGGAGTTGTCAAAATCTACTCTACAACACACTACTCTTCCAGAATCTTCATCTCAAATTTCTTTGGAGCCTGTAATTCAAGAAATTGAAGAGCAAGGCATTGATCACCAAGAATCCTTTTCTCTTGGTGAGCCAATGGACTCTAGTGACTTAGTGCATGACACTTTGCTCACCACCCAGGACCAACATTTAGATGGTGAGGGAATGCATCCTGGGGCATCTCCTAATGACACCATCACAAACACAGAGGTTCCACTAGTTTTCACTAGAGACTCTGGGCCTGTGTCAACTACTGGTGTACCTCATCCCACTTCTGTGGAGACACCAGTAGGAGAGTCAATCCATCCGGTTGCAGAAGTTGCATCTGTAACTGAGGAGTCTAGCTTGCCTAGCTCTAGCTCTGACTTCTTGTCACAATGGCTGAAGCCTGTGCAACATGACAGTGCTTCAGGATCAGGGTCTGTTCCACCACAATTGACGGTTGAAGCACTTCAAAGCTTGGTTGTGGATCAGGTTCCTGAGTTTGTAAAGATTGCCTAAAATTTGGTCACCTCTAACCTATCCAACTCTGACTATGAAGCCATCTTGCTATGCCATAAAGAAGATGTAGAGTAGCAACAATAGAAAATAGCAGATGAATCTCCAAGAGATGGAAATGTGGATGCTTGGCTAAAAGGCAAATTCTCTGTACCTCTCTCAGAAGGCCTCCAACATCTAGAGAAGAATACATCACTTCACTGGGGTCCAATGCCAAATCTCTAACTCCCAGTGATGTGTATGAGGCTGTCAATGACATCTACAAGGGGATCTTGAAGGCTGCACACTTTCTTGGTAAAGGCCTGCAATCAGAAGTGAATGAAGTAGTTGCAGCCACAATCCACCAAGTCAATGAAGTCAAAAGAGAATTCCTCTCCAAATTTCCCCAGTTGGAGTCAGCAATCAAGGACATTCTGGAATGCAAGTCTACATGCACCAAGATGGACAATGGTTTGGCTCTTCTAAAAGATTCTGTCACAGGTCTGGGGCATCAATTTCAGGTTCTATGTGATCAGACTACAGAATCCACTGCCATGCTGAGGACAATGTTCAAAAATCTTTATGGAGACAGGCTAGTGACTGAGGTCCCTATTCATGACATGACCAAGTATGAAGTCCAAAGACTCAAGGATCAATCACTCTCTGGATTTAAGGCACATGATGAGCTATTCACTAAGGTGGATACTCTTGAAAAGGAGGTGGATACTCTCACTAAGTCCAATACTCATCTTACAGACAAGGTTGCACTTCTCAATGATCAGTTGGACACTCAAGCAACCACCACAGCTGATGTTCTTTTGCATCAACAATCTATGTTGGCTGCTATGATGAAGCATATGGGTCTTCCTCTCCCTGAAGAATCTTCCACCCCAAAGGTCACTTCCAAAGCCTCTGTGCCTGACAACAAGCCTAAGGGGGAGAAGAGGACAAGGAATTCAAATACTAAGGGGGAGAAACCCAAGGAAAAAGGGATAAATTTAAGAGAGGGTGATCACCAAAGGGCAAATAAATCTCCAACTCATATGCCAGGCAAAGGAAAAACAAAGGTTGATGAGCCTCCTACCTCACTGCCAGTTGTTACTCTATCAACTGTGCATGTCATTACTCCTGGTGGTCAGAAGCAATCTATCACAACCACAGTGGTTGCAGGGAGTATGCCATCTGACAAACCTCCATCCTCCATATCTGAAAGTGCCAAGCCTATAGAAGTCAAAGTAATTACTGAGGCCAAGCTACAAGAAGTTGCTAACTCAAATGTTTATCATGATAAAGCCTTCTTGGAGTTTCTGAAATCCACAAGGGAACAGGCTGGTGACACTCAGTTCTATCTGAGGGAGTTGAAGGAGCAGATTGACTACATCACCGTCATCCCCAAGAAAGTCAATAATCTATGGTTCAAGGAGATAGTGATGATATCCAAATCAAAGATATGGCATCTAACATATAAGACTCTACAAGCCCTAAAACACTCAGAGATAGATGCCATACTTGAGCTTATTGAGAAGAGAAATGAGAACAACAAAAGTCTGTTTGATGATTTGAGGAATGGCCAACCTTCAAGGCTGCCAGAAGTGATCAAGAAGCCATGGACAATCATCTATCAGTCTGGCACCAAAATTAAAGACATCAAGCAATTGGACATTCCCCATGATCTCACTTCTCGAAATCACAGACTGGTCATTGCTATCATTGAACAACTACAGAAGAAGGTTGGAACCAGAAATGATGAAGAAATTGAAGCACTGCACATTCTCAGATCTTTTATAGCAACTGGTGAAACTCCAGAGAGGGCTCAACCTAGGAGAAATAAGGATGATGATTCTGAAGACAAAAGTGATGGGAGGAGGAGACATTACAGGAAAGATAAGGGTGATGAAGATGAGAAGAAGAAGAAGGATGACAAGAATAAGAAAGATGGTGATGACCAAGGAAAATTCTATGAGAGGAAAATTGGAAAACAGCAAGCCTTAGGCATTGCTAGCAGTAACCTCACCACAACACAAGACTCTGAGTCTAGGGTGAATACTGTTAGTAATGACCTACCAAAATCTGATTCAATGGCTTCTGCAACTGTTTTGCCACCTCAAGAAGAGAAGAAGATTCAATCCAAGAAACCATGTGTATGTTTCAGAAAGCAAACTGCTAATGGAACTGCTATGGTCTACCAACAAAGGTCAAAGATTTCAGCCAAGCAACCATGTAAAAAGGATCAAATTCAAACAAGCTGCAAGGAAACCAAGGCTATCCAAATCAAGGACTCTGACAATTTATCCAGGATTGAAACTCCAACCACTTGATGAAGACTTTGATATAGACCAACTGTAATTCCTAAGAGCTCAGAGAATCTATCATGTTGCCATTATTGATGATTGCCTAGAAGTCAAATATACTGATGGAAGAGAGGAGAAATTCAGACAAGGGCAGTGTCAAAAGTATGGCAAGTTGGATGACATAGAAAGGATGATTACACTGTTGGATGCTAATGACAAAGTGGAAAGGGTTTGGAAACTGGAGCTAGCTGCTTTTGTAAAGATGAAAAGAGATCACGATGAAGAGATAAGGAAGGGATGCCTTGAGAGATGGATAGAAAGGGAGAAGGAAATTGATAGACTGGAAGCTGAAACAGAAAAGCTAAGGGCAAAAGGATTGTGTAGAGTTCAGTTCAATCCCTATTTGGTGAAGTATAAGAGAAGAAATGGGGAGCTTGTCAATATAAGAATGGATCTACTCAATCACTATCCTGCCAACATTCTGAAGCCAATACTTGAAGATTTCAAGAATTCTATTCTGCTTGAAGAGTTGGATGCCTTAGCTGAGATCATAAAGGCCATGGATGAGAATGCAAGAAAGGAGAAAAAAAGAAGACAAAAAACATATGATGATCTACAAGCCAAGGCAATGGAGATGGAATCAAATGAGAATGGCTAGTATTTCATCATACTGTAAGATTGTTTACCTTGTAATTCCATTCATGTGCTCAATCAATCTACATACCTGTACTTTTAAAGTTTTATCTTTATGTATGTTAGGCTTGTTATCAGACATGAAATTGTGACTAAGGGTCTCACTCACAATTTGGGGGAGATTGTTAGTTACAGAGGCATGCCTGTATACATCTAATAACAAGCCTAATTGTTTGTAATGCTTTGCATTACTTACATGACCTCTTAACTGAGGGAACCTCTAGTTGTAGAGTTTCTATTTGTATTGTACTTGTAGTAGGCATCAAATCCTAGTTATGTAACTGTACTTATAGAGTCTAGAATAATGCTTGAAAGAAGTTCCAAGGTTCATGCCTCAAGCAAGAAGATAAAGACTGTCAAATAATCACAGTTGGGATTTGAAGAAATGAAGAATTTGCCTAAGTACCAATTCGAGAAGTATATTTGTCTATTCGAGAAGTCCAGCATTCGAGAAGTCATGGATTCGATATCTCAAGACACTATTCGATATCTCTGAATACACTGTTCGATATCTCATTCGATATCTCAAAGATTCGATATGTCTATGTACTCTATTCGAGAACTCAGGAAGTCAACAAGTCAAAGTAGTATTCGAGTTCTCAAGGAGTCAACAAGTCAAAGTTCTATTCGATATCTCAAGGACTCAGAAAGCTATTCGATATCTCAAGGATTCGACAAGTCAAGTGTTCTATTCGACAACTCAAGGAATCCTGAAGAAAAGAGCTATTCGAGAAGTAATTTGATATGTCAATATAACAGTGTTCGAGAACTCAGAGTTATCGATCAAGTCAATTCAAGTTCTCGAATCACCTACTTAGTCACTTCTCGAATACATTCTTGGAGACAAAATACTGAAGAAATTGTACAAGTCAGAAACCTGCAACAAGCCAATGCACTTTATGGACCACAATCTATAACGTGCTCTGGAAAGCCTACAAGGAAGCTTGGAGAGATATAGAAGAGACAAGGGGTTAAAGAAGTGGATCTGAACAGGCTTTGCCAAGTCAAATCTGTAACCGTTTGGACACTTACTCAAAAAGGATAGACAGAATAGAAAGTAATTTGTTTAGCTACCTTATTTGGAGTAAGTAGGTTGTATCCATGTTCTATAAGGATACAGCCTCACTTCCTTAGTCATTAACTTTGTGAGTCAAGTTTTTCATACACTGTAAGCTGTATCTATCTGAGAAAAACGAAGCTGAGAATACTATCATTTGTATTCACAGATTGTAGCAACCTTTATCTAATAATACATTAGATTAAAGTGATATTGTGTCTTGTGTTATTCTTTATCCGCACCTTCAATCTTGCACACACAAACACTCTTGCTACATAGACTCGAACAAGAAAAGTTCAAGAATCCATTCACCCCCCCTCTGTATTCTTTTACTGTATTAAATACTCAACATAACTGATATGCAAAGCCTTAAGATAGATTCTTAATTCAGTTATATTATCAGTATTATAGGCATAGGTAGTCAGAGGTACCTTGTTTTCAGAATCAGAAAGAGTCTCATTGGTTGCCATGAGAACATAGTTAACTTCCTCATCTGAGTCTGAAGTGTCTGCCCAATCTCTGCCTTTGGTGAAAAGTGCCTTCTCAGTTTTACCTTTCTTGCACTCATGAGCATAGTGACCCATCCCCTTACACTTATAGCATTGAATCTCAGACTTGTCCTTCTTTCCAGATTTGATCTCCTTTCTCTCAGACCTCCTGAAACTCTTTTTGTCTTCTTTTGAATCTCTAGAAAACCTTTTTCCCTTTTTAAAGTTCTTGAAACCCATCTTCTTGAAGGTTTTCACCATTAAAGCAGCCATCTTTTTCATTTCTTCTTCATCATCCTCAGAGTCATATGATTCAGAAGTGTTTGAATCATTATCAGAGTTTGATGATTCACTTTCAGAATGAATGACTAAAGCCTTTCCTTTAGCTTTCTTCTTCATAGGTGACTCAACCTTAAGAGCAACAGACTTTAACTTCTTGCTTGATCTTCTATTTCTCTGCTCCATTTCCAATTCATGAGTTTTGAGCAGCCCATAGATTTCATCAATCTCAGTATCAGCAAGATCATAGTTATCTCTTATGGTGGTTGTTTTCACATCCCACTTTTCAGGTAGAGAAAGAAGAAACTTTAGATTTTAGTCTTCTAGATCATACTCTTTGTTTACCAATGACAAGTCATTGAGCAGTTTACAGAATTTGTCAAATGTTTCTGTCATGGTCTCTTCAAATTTAGCCTCAAAGTGCTCATACTCCTGTGTGAGTATGTTTCTTCTATTCTTCTTGTTAGCAGCAGTTCCTTGACATCTAACCTCAAAGGCATCCCAAATCTCTTTTGCAGTGGTGCAATTAATCAGTTTGTTAGACATAACATTGTCTAAAGCACTATGAAGTAGATGTCTAACCTTTGCATCCTTTGCAATAGATGAAAGATCTTCAGGAGTCATATCTTTCTTCTCCTTTGGGACTGTTTTAGCCTCTTGTCCAGCAGTAGCAACAGATAACTTAGTAGGTTTATGAGGACCTTCATAAATCCTGTCAAGATATTCTGGATCTGTAGCCTCCAGAAACATAGTCATCTTAACCTTCCAGATTGCATATTCTGTTGGCCTAAGAATAGGAACCCTAATAGTTTCATAACGACTCACAGTAATAGGAGCCTTCTCAGAACCTATTGGAGGAGGAATCTCTGCCATTGATTACCTTTGTGTTTGGATCTTAAACTGTATTAAAGTAACAGATTTGCTCTGATACCACTTGTTAGGCCAAATACACAATGATAATCAAGAGTATATGAAAGAATAATAAGTAACACGTGTATATTCACTTAAAACTATTTGTATTCGAACTCCTCTCTCAGTTATGTAAATTATCATAGAGAGCTGCTTAGGTTACAATGAATGATAACTTCGTTGTTCGATACCCTTCTAGGGTTAACCTAACTGTGTTTATAAAACATACAGCTACGGTACAATAATAAATTGATACTCCTACAATTAAGCTATACAATTGATATCAATTACGATTGCTACACGTCTTCTAAGTCAACTCAATCTCTTTTATAGCTATCCAATCTTCAAAGATATTGCTTCCATATTTATCTCCAATTAATCTTCAATCACTGTTGACATGTAGACGCTTCCACTGGACAGAGTTTAACAAACTCTGTTGCGCTTCTATCAATCAGCATTTGCGCTTCCATTCATCAGCGTTTAATCAAACTCTGACTTCTTCCAGCTAAACTCTGATTATTCACTGTAACACTTAAACACTGATTAATACTTACATCAATTATATCTAACAACCCAACTTAGTGATCAAGACATACCATAAATAATAATTGTCTACACATACAATTATTATCGTAACCATAAATATATTGGACTATCATAAAATGAGTATCTCAATACAGAAGAGTGGCCAGGCAGTGACATTGCAGGGAGCAACTCACAAAGGCAGTTTGAAGGCTATTAGTAGCAAGAACCTGAGCAAGATGTTAAAGAAAAATAAGGGGATTACTCAGGGGTGCATATGTATGCTTGACACAACTTCCTTGCAAAATGCAGATATAGACCCTATAGAACCTGCTCTGCAAACATTGTTGCAGGAGTATGAAAATGTATTCAAAGAACCTCAGGGGCTTCCACCAGTAAGAGAACATGATCACAAGATACCTCTTCTCTCAAGGATCCAACCAATTAATCAGAGGGGTTACAAGGTGCCATATGTACAGAAAGCTGAAATTGAAAGGCAAATCAAGGAGATGTTACAATCAGGCATTATTCAGAAAAGCACCAGCCCCTTTGCTTCCCCAATTATCTTGGTCAAGAAAAAAGATGGTATATGGAGGATGTGTGCCGATTACAGAAAGTTAAATGACATTACCATAAAAAATAAATACCCAATACCTCTTATTGATGAGCTTCTGGATGAGTTGCAAGGAGCAAGGTGGTTCACCAAATTGGACTTGAGGCCGGGCAGGGTACCACCAAATAAGGGTGGCCCCTCAAGATGTGTTCAAGACAACCTTTAGGACACACCAAAGGCTGTATGAATTTAAGGTCATGTCATTTGGGCTTACAAATTCCCCTGCTAGCTTCCAGAATCTTATGAATGACATTTTTCAGGATCACTCAGAAAAAGAGTGCTAGTCTTCTTTGATGACATCCTAGTGTATTGTGGCACGTTACAAGAACATATACAGCATCTACATTATGTGTTGCATAAAATGAGAGAGCATCAATTATTTGCTAAAGCTAGTAAGTGCCTGTTTGGTTAGAAGCAAGTGGAATACTTAGGACATGTAATATCTGAGCAAGGGGTTTCAACTGATCCAACCAAAATTCAAGCTATGCAGAATTGGCCAACTCCTACAACACTGAAACAGTTGAGGGGATTTTTAGGTATCACAGGATACTATAGAAGATTTATAAAAAACTATGGCATCATGAGCAGACCATTGACTGAATTGTTGAAAAATGAGGCATCTGGGTGGAATTCAAAGGCTGAGGATGCCTTTAAAAGCTTGAAACAAGCCATGATCATTGCTCATGTGCTTGCTCTACCTAATTATGAAGTGCCTTTCACCTTGGAGACTGATGCTTGTGGTACAGGGGTAGGAGCTGTGTTGATGTAGTTGGGTAAACTAATAGCTTACTTTAGTAGAAGTCTGGCTTCTAAACACCAAGGGTTATCAACCTATGAAAAGGAGCTACTGTCCATAGTAATGGCAACCCAAAAATGGTACACTTATTTACAGGGAAATCATTTTTTTATCAAGACTGACCACTAGAGTCTAAAGTACCTACTGGAGCAAAGATTATCTACTATGCTGTAACAGAAATGGTTGGCTAGGTTAATGGGGCTGGATTATGAGATTATTTACAAAAAGGGGAAGGAAAATATAGCTGCTGATGCTTTGTCTAGGATGAATGAAGGAAGGGAATTGGGATAGGTGCAAGAAATGACAACATTGCAGGATGGTTGGTTGAGTAATATTATCAAAAGTTATGATAATAATGACACTGCACAAAATATAATCACTGGTATTGCACAACAACTTCCCCAAGTTCAAGATTATAAATTCACCCAAGGCCTCATTAAGTATAAAGGTAGGTTGTATGTGGGTACTGGTGGATCACTAAAGAAGGATAGATTATGGGAGCTGCATGATAGTGCTGTTGGGGGGCACTCTGGGCAAGAGGCCACTCTAAGAAGGATTTCTCAGTTTTTCTATTGGCCAATGATAAAACAGAAGATCATAGCTTATGTCCAGGCCTGTGATACTTGTCAAAGGATAAAATCTGGCAACACATTTCCTGGGGGTTTACTACAGCATTTACCTATACCTACATAGGTTTGGGAGGATATATCAATGGATTTTGTAGAAGGTTTGCCAAGGTCTGGGTACAAGGACTGCATATTGGTGGTAATTGATAGATTGATTAAGGTGGGGCACTGTTATGCTATAATTATGCAAGCGCACGTAGTCACAAGTAATACAATTAAAGTTCGTTCCACAGAGATCTGGTTAGGTTTTACTCAGAAAATATGCCTATGCAACAATGTATGGTTTTAACTCACTGCTAAGAAAAATAACAAATTGGATTTGATTATCTAATTTAAACTAAGATGCAAATTATAAATTTAAGAATTAACTAATTGCCAAGAATTTAAAATCGAATTACTTATATGAGAATAAACATGGAATCCTAGTTTCATTATCTACTTCACTTAGAGTTGCAGCCTTTAATTAAAACATGTGATGGTTTTGATATCTGATCGAATAACACGAAACAAGTAAAAGTTACCTCTCGGTATACTAGTACCAATCTACGCATACATCCACAAAAGAGATAAAAGATGAATAGTCACCTATTATGTTTAGACCCTATATCTCTATTATATTTGAAAACATAAAGGTTTAAGCACAAGTTATCCACTTAGATCACATAAGGTAGCATAATATCTCTATTGATGCCACAAATCATGATGTTAAAACATCAACCTATCCTATGCTAGCATGGCAAGTTCTAAATCTTAAGATCCACTCTCGTTTAGCAAGAGATTAACATATTAGATGTTCGCGACGCACCTAAATACAATAAGCACAACCATACAAGGATATCAAGCATTCACCACACATAAATCTTTAAGGCATGCAAACTACTAAGCTACATAGATAAATCCACTAGGATCCCACGACAACGATTAGTTCATAATCGAACCTTTCGTCACCATGGGATTTAACGGAAGCATGGTATTAAACAAGATAAAGAAGATGAATAAATCAATAATAGAATAAGGTTTATCGAACAAATCCGGAAAAGTAACAAGCATCCAAAAGATACGCCTAAACAAAGAATACAAGAAAACTATGACTAGATCTTCTTGTTGTCACAATCCTCGCCTTGGCTTCTCTCTCTCGTGCTCTGAACAAATTATGGTGAGTAGATGATTGTGTAGGTGATGATTTTGATGTGCCCCAAGGTGTGTATTTATAGCCCATGTGCCTCCTTGTCCAAGCAATTACCGTCTTTGATTTAGGATAGAATTCCTGCAATTTCCTTTCTTCAATGGAATAGAATTGAAATTCCCATGTTTAAAACAAATTATGGAACGTTCTGGTCATTCATAACAATTGCCATATTGAATAGGAGAAGAGAAATGGCAATTTCCCATTAGAAATCAGATTCCAGGAAGTTTCAGCCGAGGCCCCGCGCGGCCGCGTGAATTACAAGGCTAAATCCAGCGCGCGCACCCTGATGAAATTCTGAAAAACTACTTCGCGCGCCCGCGCCCTTCTTCAATACAATATGCGCGCGCCCGCGCCCTTTCTAAAAATGCACACTGAATTTGGCCTTATGCTGTTTTTCTCTCCCGTTTTAATTGCAACTCCCCACACTTGTTCTCTTAACTTTAAAAACATCATATACTCACTGAATACTCTATATCTTCACCTAGAAATACACCCTGCACAATTCTCACAAAACGGATTAAAACACACCAATACTTGAGATACAAAACACCAATTTAAGCCGAAATGGAACGATCCAAGTGGATATAAATCCACTTATCACACCCCCAAACTTAAACCGATGCTTGTCCTCAAGCATAAACAGACAAAAATATATACAACTAACTAATACCACTTCCGTAGGTGATCACGGTTGCATTTGGCATATGCAACAAGCCCTTTAAACCCCTAGGCAGCCCTAGTGGACGAGTAAGGTCTCGTGAGGGCCTATAGTGAATGTACCCACAAAATCCAATGCAATGCAATGCATGAATGCAACTAACATGGAAATGCAAAGATCCCCTCAAACTCACCAAAACCAACTAACAAGCAAATATCTCAAAGAATGCAACAAATCCAAGCAGAGCTCGACTAAATCCCCGTATACTAACAATACATGACAGAAACGTGCGTGTGTGCAATGCTCATCAGAAATACTCCCAAAACTAGGTCAAAAATCATACATGCATTCCGTCAAGACAATCACAGGTTTATAACTAGAATAGACTGTAGACACTCCATAACCTAGGAACACCTCCACCCTTATCCAAGGTAGACATAAACTCATGCTTATTACTATATACAATACGCATGCTTATTTAACTGTGCAATGAATGAGACCCCAAAAGGCTTATACAATAATACCCATGTAGCGAGTGTTAGGTCAGCAATCCCAAACCATAAGGGCTTTAGGTTACTAGGACTAAGTCCCCTCAGACTTAATTACTCGAGTATTAAAGAGCCCACTCTGGTTAATTTTGCATATAACAAACAAAAATTTGACTCTTTTTTTTTCTTTTTCGCAATCTGGAATGAGCCTTTCTCATTTCCAACCCTAGACTACTCATATAAATATGAGCTGGTTACTAGCCATTTGACACCTAGCCTTTATTGACAAATATTACAACTAGCATGAAAACCCTGTTTTCCCCCAAACTTAAATTTTAATGTTCCTACGCTATAAAGGGAATAACGAAAATTCTAAGAATAAACAAGTGATTAAATCTCAAAACATCCAGCAGGCATGACCCTAACCTAGCCCAAAAGCACCCAATGAGACTGTGTAATTAGTTTTGGTCCCGTAACATGCAAGTCAATTCCTAGGAACTATAAATCAGCCCCCTACTCATCATCATCACACTCAATTAAACATCTACCTATCAATCAGAATCAGCTCGTCCTAAGGGATCATGAAAAATGCATGCCATGAAAATGCAACTAATATGAACTCACATGATAAAACAAACAAAAATAACAGAATGTCCTATATGAAACACACGTACATAATACGAACATATATGCATGAAACAAACAAAAATAACAGAATGTCCTATATGAAACACACATAGATAATACGAACATATATGCATGAATTACGATTAATATGCAAAGCATGATATCCTACATGAACACATAATACAACAACTACTACTAATCCCCCAAACCACCCCCAAACTTAAAATATTCAATGTCCGCATTGAATGGAAGTAAATACAAGGGATAGTAGGAAACATACCTAAAAATACCGAAACACATGGGTTGCCTCCCACGAAGCGCTGTCGTTAACGTCATTTAGCCGGACAAATATGATTCAAATCATGGTGGCTCGAAGATTGCATTTGATTTGTCCTTAGCAGAAGTACCATTCACCCATTGTCTGACAACCTTCTTGATATCTTCCCACATCTTTTCTAAATCAAACTTCACCTTGCCTCTTCCACCAATCGGCTTCTTCGTCTTCTTTTTCTTCCTTACCCCTCTAAGGTGTTTATCCCTTTCAGTTGATTGAACCACACACTCTTCTACCGCATCATCAACTATCCACCTTCTTAACACATTATCGTGTCCCTCTTCAAAAATCACTAACTCATCATTCAAAAGGACATACTTCATATGAGATGGAAGTTTTTCGAGCTTGACATTCGAGAGATCTCGAACTGAAGAACTGTCAATGGACTCACTGAAGTGCTTCTTTAGCATGTGCGTGTCTGATTTTTCACTCAACAACTGATCAAACTTCTTTCTCTGACCCGTATCAACCATCTCCACACTGCAACACTCTTCATCTTCTGTTGGAAATTTCATGGACTTGAACACATTAAAAGTGACATTCTGATCTTGCACCTTCATTGTAAGCTCTCCTTTTTACACATCGATCAAAGTACGACCCGTAGCTAGAAAAGGCCTTCCCAAGATTATGGGAATCTTCTTGTCTTCTTCGAAATCCAAGATAACAAAATCAGCAGGGAATATGAACTTATCAACTTTTACCAGAACATCCTCTACTATACCCCTCGGATAAGTGATCGTCCTATCAGCCAACTACAAAGAGATGCTAGTTGGCTTCGGCTCCGGTAGACCAAGTTGCTTGAAAATAGACAAGGGCATGAGATTAATACTAGCTCCCAAATCACATAAGCATTTGCCAAAAGACAACTTCCCAATGGTGCATGGAATTGTAAAGCTTCCTGGATCCTTAAGTTTAGGAGGCAATTTCTGTTGCAACACCGCACTGCACTCCTCTGTCAAAGCCACTGTTTCAAATTCTTCCAACCTTCTCTTTCGTGACAAAATATCCTTCATGAACCTTGCATATCTTGGCATATGCTCCAATGCTTCAACAAAAGGAATGTTAATGGATAATTTCTTGAAGACATCCATAAATTTCTGAAACTGCTTCTCTTGACTTTTCTGCAAACGTCCAGGAAATGGAGGAGGCGGATAGATCTGATTATTCTTTGAAGATTGCTCCAGAGTAGACTTTTCAACAGGTTTCTTGCCCTTCTCACCATCTAGCTCATCAGCTACCAAGTCAGATTTCTCAATTTCGGGCACCGCAGATTTTTCAACTTGTTGATTCTGCACTTCTTCATCTTCCTTAGTAGCTGATTTAGGATCTGATGTAACCTTTCCCGATCTCAAAGTAACTGCCTTCACCTGCTCATGGACCTCCCTTCTGCCTGGATTAACCTCTGTATCACTAGGAAGAGTTCCTTGAAGCCTACTAAGTAAGGCACTTGCAATTTGTCCTATCTGGGTTTCCAAGACTTTCTGGCCAGCTTGTAGGTTCTTTACAGCTATCCACACATCATCTGATTTATCATTAGATGCTTGCCCCATCTGAGTCTGGGGCTGTTGCTGCTGAAATCCTGGAGGTTGATATGATGCCCTTGGAGCATAAGGCTGTTGATAGCCTTGATTGAATGGCTTCGCTTGCTGATAAGATTGTTATGCATTCTGATTGTTGCTCCAGCTGAAATTGGGATGATTCCTATTGTTAGGATGATAAGTAGCTGGAACTGGTACATTAGATCTCTGGAAATTACTCACAAATTGTGCTGATTCAGAAGAGATAGCACACTGATTCGTCTTATGTGCGCCCAAACATAGCTCACAAACACTAGCCACCTACTGAACTCCATAATTTGCAAGAGAATCCACCTTCATAGTCAACGCCTTCAACTGAGCTGCAATAGCTGAAGCTGTATCCACCTCAAACATACCTGCTGCCTTTCCTTGAGAAAGCCTCTGGGTTGGATTCTGATATTCATTAGCAGCCATCGTCTCAATTAGTTCATAAGCTTCATCATAGCTTTTAGCCCATAGTGCTCCTCTTGATGCTGTATCTAGCATAGGTCTAGATTGTGCTCCCAACCCATTGTAGAAACTATTGATCACCATCCAGTCAGGCATACCATGATGTGGACACCTACGAAGCATCTCCTTGTATCGTTCCCAAGCCTCACATAGAGATTCTCCAGATTGTTGCTGAAATTGGGCTAGCTGATTCCTCAATGTTGTAGTTTTCGCCATAGGGAAGAATTTAGTAAGAAACTTCTGAGCAAGATCCTCCCATGTAGTAATGGAACCAGGTGGTAGAGAGTGTAACCAGCCCTTAGCCTTCTCCTTCAGAGAGAATGGGAAAAGTCTCAACTTGATAGCATCATCTGAAACACCATTAAACTTAAAAGTATCACAGATCTCGATAAAGTCCCGAATATGCATGTTAGGATCCTCCGTAGGAGCACCCCCAAACTGAACCGAATTTTGTAGCATCTGAATAGTGCCCGGCTTGAACTCGAAGTTATTAGCCGTGATGGCTGGCCTGATGATACTAGACTGGATATCATTGATCTTTGGCTGTGAATACTCCTTCAAAGCTTTAGCATCACCCATCTCGATTGTAGTTTCAGTTTCCTCGTTCTTATTCTCTAAATTCTCAACACGATCGTCTTCCGCCAGTGCTTCTAAACGAGCTTGTAAGCGCGTTCGCATACAAACCTAAGTACCTGAAACACCACGAAACAAACAAACTAAGTAAGAAATCCGAGTCAGTGAACGCTAACGACCATTATTGACAAGCACATAAACTAAAAATAAAACACCGATGATCCCCGGCAGCGGCGCCAAAAAAACTTATTATTCTATAATTACGCAAGCGCACGTAGTCACAAGTAATACAATTAAAGTTCATTCCACAGAGATCTGGTTAGGTTTTACTCAGAAAATATGCCTATGCAACAATGTATGGTTTTAACTCACTGCTAAGAAAAATAACAAATTGGATTTGATTATCTAATTTAATAAGATGCAAATTATAAATTTAAGAATTAACTAATTGCCAAGAATTTAAAATCGAATTACTTATATGAGAATAAACATGGAATCCTAGTTTCATTATCTACTTCACTTAGAGTTGCAGCCTTTAATTAAAACATGTGATGGTTTTGATATCTGATCGAATAACACGAAACAAGTAAAAGTTACCTCTCGGTATACTAGTACCAATCTACGCATACATCCACAAAAGAGATAGAAGATGAATAGTCACCTATTATGTTTAGACCCTATATCTCTATAGAATTTGAAAACATAAAGGTTTAAGCACAAGTTATCCACTTAGATCACATAAGGTAGCATAATATCTCTATTGATGCCACAAATCATGATGTTAAAACATCAACATATCCTATGCTAGCATGGCAAGTTCTAAATCTCAAGATCCACTCTCGTTTAGCAAGAGATTAACATATTAGATGTTCGCGATGCACCTAAATACAATAAGCACAACCATACAAGGATATCAAGAATTCACCACACATAAATCTTTAAGGCATGCAAACTACTAAGCTACATAGATAAATCCACTAGGATCCCACGACAACGATTAGTTCATAATCGAACCTTTCGTCACCATGGGATTTAACCAAAGCATGGTATTAAACAAGATAAAGAAGATGAATAAATCAATAATAGAATAAGGTTTATTGAACAAATCCGGAAAAGTAACAAGCATCCAAAAGATACGCCTAAACAAAGAATACAAGAAAACTATGACTAGATCTTCTTGTTGTCATAATCCTCGCCTTGGCTTCTCTCTCTCGTGCTCTGAATGAATTATGGTGAGTAGATGATTGTGTAGGTGATGATTTTGATGTGCCCCAAGGTGTGTATTTATAGCCCATGTGCCTCCTTGTCCAAGCAATTACCGTTTTTGATTTAGGATAGAATTCCTGCAATTTCCTTTCTTCAATGGAATAGAATTGCAATTCCCATGTTTAAAACAAATTCTGGAACGTTCTGGTCATTCATAACAATTGCCATATTGAATAGGAGAAGAGAAACGGCAATTTCCCATTAGAAATCAGATTCCAGGAAGTTTCAGCCGAGGCCCCGCGCGGCCGCGTGAATTACAAGGCTAAATCCAGCGTGCGCTCCCTGATGAAATTCTGAAAAACTACTTCGCGCGCCCGCGCCCTTCTTCAATACAATACACGCGCGCCCGCGCCCTTTCTAAAAATGCACACTGAATTTGGCCTTATGCTGTTTTTCTCTCCCGTTTTAATTGCAACTCCCAGCACTTGTTCTCTTAACTTTAAAAACATCATATACTCACTGAATACTCTATATCTTCACCTAGAAATACACCCTACATAATTCTCACAAAACGGATTAAAACACACCAATACTTGAGATACAAAACACCAATTTAAGCCGAAATGGAACGATCTAAGTGGATATAAATCCACTTATCAGGCACTTTATTTCTCTATCACACCCCTATAGTGACACCACTGTAGCATAGTTGTTTTTGGATACTATTTACAAATTACATGGTTTGCCTAAAATAAGTGTTAAAGATAGAGACAAGGTGTTCACTAGCCAATTTTGGAAGGAGTTGTTCAGTTCTATGGGTACTAAAACACACCTCTGCACCTTCTATCACCCACAGACTGATGGGCAAACAAAAAGGATTAATCGATGCTTGGAACAATATATAAGAGCTATGGCTAGCTCTAGACCAAAACAGTGGAACAAGTGGCTTCCATTGGCAGAATGGTGGTACAACTCTACCTATAATAGTGCCATCAAGATGACTCCATTCGAAGCCTTGTATGGTTACAAACCAAGGCAGTTGTGCATTCCTGCTCAGCACTGGTCAACTGTTGATTCAGTTCTGGATTTTCAACTTAAAAGAGAGGCAATGAACCAGGTCCTCATGGAGGTCATACACAAGGCTCAACACAGGTATAAACAAATTGCATACTCTAAAAGAACAAAGGCTACATATGTAGTTGGGGATTTTGTGTATTTGAAGCTACAACCATACAAATGACTGTCTATTGCTATGAGGAGGTATCTTAAGCCAGCACATAAGTACTTTGGGCCATATAAGATTTTGGAAAAGATTAGTGCTGTAGCATATAAACTGGAATTGCCAGCTGGAAGCCTAATTAATCCAGTGTTCCACATTAGCTTACTGAAGAAAAAGGTGGGAACTAAACATCAGATCACCACAGATCTTCCCAAATTAGGTCCCGAGGGCCAATTCCTGGTTTATCTAGTAAAGATATTGTAGAGGAGGATGGTGAAAAAGAATAATGTTGCAATTACATAGTGGCTAATTCAGTGGTGTCACTTAGTGCCTGAAGATGCCAGCTGGGAGGACTCGAAGATGATACATGAGCAGTTTCCCAACTTTAATCCTTGAGGACAAGGATTAATTTTAAGGAGGGTGGATTGTAATAGGGCCAGGGTCTTTTTAGTAAAATTACCAGTATCGTTATTGACTTTGTCTTGGTCTTGATACCTTTATATGTTAAACGGTGTAGTTTTTATTAAGGAACATGGTATCTTTCTTGGATCACGTGCCTAATGTTAAGGTGACACATGTCTAGTAAGAGATTAGATAAATATTAGAAAGGACAGTAGAGATGGTAGTGAGACTTATGAATTTTCATTATTCTGTTATCAATGGAGTTCTTTGTTTACTTTTCTTCTTGAACACTCTACCGTAATTCAGTTAATAATTAGATTGTTAGATTATTTCAGTAGTTGGGTCGTTACATTGAGTTGCTGTTTGTTGAGTTGATTCGGAGTCTTGTATATGCTGAGTTGCTTAGTCGTCATTGAGTTCAATCGAGTAAAGACTCGAGTTAGCTGCTTTTAGGATAAGTCGGGTCGCTTGTTTGTACTGAGTCGAGTTGCTGCATTCTGTTTGTTTTTGTTTTACTGAGTTGACTCGTTGTTCGCTGCTGAGTTGAGTTCTGGGCCATGTTTTATTTTCTGAGTTTTGCTTTGGTTCGTTAGAATTAGATAGCTTGAATTGTGTTTAGTGTGTTTGCTGAATTTCTCCACTTGTATTGCTTAGTTTTGTTCTGATGTTGCCTGTTGGAGTTCTTGTTTTCCAAATGGTGTTGCTCTGTTGTGAGATTGTGGTTTTTGTTCGATTTATATTGCAAGTTCCTGGTTTATTTTCGTAGTTAATTTGCTGTTGATATTAGTTTGCTGACTGAGTTATGTTGATTTTTGTGGCTAGTTCATTTTTCAAACATTTTTTGTCGAAATTTTCTAAAATTTTCTTTAAATAAATCCAATTTTAATTCAAATTTAGAATCTTTAAATAAATTAGTTTTTGTTCATTTAACTTTTATTTTCTTATTTTAATATTAGAATAAATTTAATTTTCCTTTAAAATAGATTAATTTTCTTTTGGTAATTAAATAGTATAAATCGGACTTTTCCAAAACCTAATTGTTCTAGTCCGCCTAAATTAGAAATTAAGAATCGCGAAAATAATTTTAGTCTCTGTGGAACGAATCTTAAAATACTAAAATGAGATTGTGCACTTGCGATAAAAATTGTTTATTTTTAGTACATCATTAATGAAAAGTGATTGAATCATTCGATGCATTCTTTTAAGGAGAACAAAGTGATGATTAGAGGTGTGCATTCGGTTAACCGAAATCAAAATCGAATTTTAATTTGGTTAACCGAAATCAAAATATATCAAAAATGGTTACCGAAAATCGAACCAATTTTACTTTGGTTATAAAACCGAAGTGAACCGAAATATTTTCGGTTACTATCGAAAACAAAATAAAAAACCAAGAATTTATTAAAAGTGTAGAAAATTGCATAAATGCATAATTTTTGTAGCCAATTTTTAAAAAATAAAAGCAAATATAATATGACAAATTAAGAAATATGTAAAACTAAATGAACAGAGGTTTAATACTTATACATGCACATGAATGATATTCGATGGTAAAGAGTTGCTGATGAGTGGTATATTTATACCATTTTGAGCTCTATTTTCCGGCTTAATATCGAGTTTGGACTTAGGTTTTGTTATCTTTTGATGTGTTTTCTTGATATTTTTAGGTAGAGAGCCGAATTTCCCTAATACCGTGTTTTGGTGAAAAATGGAGCAAAAATGAGCAAAAAAGGTGAAGATTGAGTATGGTGCAAAGTTGAAGTAAAAATCATGAAGACGGAGATTTTTGAAAACTAAGTAAAAAAAATTTGGGGTAACAAGAAAAGTCTTTGCCTGACGTCGAGGTTCGCTACATCACGAAGAATTATATAGAGTCTCCGCTACATCATGGAGCACTTCATTTTACTTTCATTTTACCGCGGAGAGCCCGTTCATTTCTTCTCTCCATAACGGAGCGCGATGCCCCAGTACGCGTAGTAAGGTGTCTTGCTGATTGCATTAATTGTTTTGGCTAAAATTGGGGTTCTACATGTCCGATTTAGATGCTCAAGTACTCATTGCAAAGCTCTCAAAAAGATCTTTTATTTGAGTGTGGGATTGACATATATCTCCTGGTGGATCGTACCAAAATCAATCCACAAAACTACAACCTCAGTATCCGTATATAGAATCATAATCTATTTTAGAATATCTTTTGCATTATTATATGGGCTTATGTGTATGTGTTTGGGGTATGTCCTATCTATATATATTAAGACAAGCAGACTATATAATTACACATCATTATTACTCATTACGAGGTAGTACGTTGGGTTTTAGATGTAGAGATGTAGCCTCCATTAGAGAATAATAGATACAACTCTTGTATCTATAGGTTTTTACATACGGTTTTCATACTTACTAAAAGTTCGTGTGTAATGGGGGTTGCCTATACAGAATCCGCCCGTCAGTTGCAGACCAATAAATTACAAAATAAGTAGATACTGACTCCAATTCATCTTCAGTTTATGTTTGAAGTTTACACAATCACTCTTTATTTTTCTGTATCAAAGCATGTATTGTAGTTGATTTCATAATTTGAACTTTCCAAGAGAAAGGCTAGAGTACTAGCAGGAGTAGATAATTTCGTTTCTAAAATAAATAGAAAAAACCAAGTATTAATTGGAGCTTTTACACATAAAAGTCATATACATCTAGTACATGAAGAAATTAACTAATTAAGTCACTCTACGTATGTGTGCAACTATATGTACAATTATATATAGTAGTATTAATTAGTATTATTATTATTATTATTATTATTATTATTATTATTATTATTATTATTATTATTATTATTATTATTATTATTATTATTATTATTAATATTATTATTATTTATTGTTTCGATTCTTTTTTTCGATTTTTCGATTAATCGCGATTAATAACCGAATTATAGAAAAAATGCTACAAAAAATCGAACAAAAAATATAAAATTTAGTTAACCAAACCGAAATTATTTCGATTATCGGTACGGTTTTTGGTTAACCGAATCGAATGCACACCCCTAGTGACGGTCCGAATGAGCTTCCATAGCATACAAAACAGCTTTGGTGAGCTCCAAACGCCCAACATATGAAAGAAACAAGGAAGTCTAGAAAAATTTGACTTGAAAAACTTCTCCTTCAAGGGGATACAATCGTTTTAGCTTAGTTTTGATGCTATCAATGGCATTCATATAAAGGAAGGACACCATGTGAAAATTTGTATGTAGAGTTAAACCAACACGACCTCGCATCACAACTGTTAAAACAACGGTGCTTTTCCAGAGGTCGAGCGCTCAACAAAGAAAATCGCTCCAAACTGTCTATTATGTGTAGAATCAAAAACTTATCTTCATGATGAGAAAAAAGAAGGAAGTTGTCTGCAATGAACAAACGTGACAACCCAATCTCTTTAAAACACCAATGATATTTGAATGAGCCCTAACAGGTGTTCAAGATGCAAGATAAGATGTTGAAAATTATATGTAGAGTTAAACCAAGAGATGACCTTACCATCACAAATGATAAAACAACAGGTGCTTTTCGAGAGGCCGGGCTTTACCTGACTAAACAAATAAAATCGCTCCAAACTGTCTATTATGTGCAAAATCAAAGACTTACCTACTTGAGAATAAAAAAAGGAAGCTGTCTACGAAGAACAAACGAGACAACCCAAACTCTTAAAAAATCAATGATATTTAAGAGAGTCTTGACATGTGTTTAAGATGAAATATAAGATGTCCACTGCAATGGTAAATAGGTTTTATGACAAAGGATCACCTTGAAGATTTTGGGCTTGTAGCATTTCTCCTTCGTCAGTACACCATATATGGTCTTTACCAACACCTAAAAAAGTATAAAAAAATCGTGAATAATGTTGTTATATGTCCAAAATTGGTTTAAAGCTATAATTTTGTCAGTTTTGGTGGTGTTGGATATAGTTCTATAACCTTAGATGGGTATGTCAACAATTTTACCAATCTAGTACCAAATTATCATATATGTTGCAGTAGTCACCTATTGTAGTACATTATAGTCTACGGTAATACCAAATGTAGTGTTGCATTATGGTCTATTGCAACATCTTTTATCTACTACTAACACCTAGTTTTCTTTACAACACTTTTCAACTTTTTGCAACATTTGGTTCATTAAACACTTTCAATATTTGGTAAAACCATTTTTTGTTATTACTACATTTTTTTTAATGAATACTTTTCTTATTTTAACTACACATTTTCATGTTTTTTGCAGTACGAACTATTATCAACATTTTTTATTTATTAATAGCATTTTTTCAGGTTACCTAACTCCTTAATCTTAGTCCAAATCATAATTAAATAACTAAAAAAAATTTCACAAACAAAAAATGCCAAAAGGAATTAAAACTTTTTTTATCTCACACTTATGTACCAAATTAGTGATTACATAACCAAAACATGACAGTAATACACTTATCAAATCTTCCTAAAATATTAAAGTAATTAGTATAATGTTGTAACTATCATCAAAATTTAAGTAACCAATTTAAAGTTTTAGCACCGGTGATAATAACTCGGATTGATGAAGATTTTATCAGATTTGATGAAAACGATTAGCAATAGTTCAAAATTTCGATGATGACGAAGATAATAACTCAGATTGATGAAGATTTTGCCAAATTTGATGAAGGCGATTAGAATCAAATAAGATCTATGGGTAATGATTTTAGTTAATTGAAAAGAAGGAAAATGTATATGTTGTATCTTTCAAGTGTTTGTAAAAATGCCTTCAAGATAAATTGTGTAACACCCCCAAATTCCCTACAGGAATCCAGGTAATCACATCTCTTGCGAAATATTCAATCACCTGCTCACAATATAATCTACAACAATATTCGTAATAAACTCCATAATTATTCCACGGGTTATAGTCTTTGAACAAGTACTTAATAATCCAAAAGTTATTACATATCAAGTTCACTTCCCAGAATCTCTGAAATATTATTACAACTTCAAAATACTAGATAATAGAGCATTAAACAACTACTTTCCAGATCACACCCTTCTCAGATACTGAAAGACTAATGCGTTGAATTAGTTGCTTTTCCCCTTTCCTTTATCTCGGTTTGCCACACTAGGGCCAGCTCCGGACGCCGCTGTTTTAGAATAATTAAAATAGCAAGAATGAGCCAAAAATACCCAGCAAGTTTTATATCACCATAATATATATACATATATATATATATATTTAAAGTACATTTTGATTACCAACAACATAATTTCCAAAAGAGGATTTAGAAAAAGAATCCCGCCATCTGCATACGCAGGTGGCATAATGCACTCCAATGTTCTCCACCCTTTTTGAATACTATTATATATATATATATATATATATATATATATATATACATCAATACCTCTTAAGAAATGAATCCTTGGTTTCTCCGCCATACTGAATATTACCTATATATATTGGGGGATTATATACTTCCATTACTACTCATGGACCCTATTCCGGAGATTTTCCTTGTCATCTATCCGTAAAGGATGATCAGTCCTATTATAGCTGCTGTTTGCTACTGGTAGAGGATGAGTACGCCTCCTCACCCTAAGTGCTACTGGTAGAGGATGAGTACGTCTCCTCACCCTAAGATATACTGGTAGAGGATGAGTACGCCTCCTCACCCTAAGATATACTGGTATAGGATGAGTACGCCTCCTCACCCTAAGATATATTGGCTCGGTCATCTCCTATCTCTTACGCTAATCATTATATTTTCTATCGATAGAGGATGAGTACGCCTCCTCACCCTAAGTGCTACTGGTAGAGGATGAGTACGCCTCCTCACCCTAAGATATACTACTATCATCTATATTATCCAGATGAACAGTTTGAACAATAAATAAAATACATGCGTTTAATTCCATCAATTTCGAAATTTAACAACTAGATAGAATACCTGCAATTATGGATCGAAAACTTAATTAGCATACTTATGTTTTTAAATATATAAATACTCCGAATGATAGAGTATGAACTAGTATAGTTGGGTGGTACTCAGGATGCTGCACGAGCTCGTGACGGTGTTCGACAATCTAAACAAGTCAAAGAAAACACTCAATCAATCCCCTATACGATCCACTTATAACTTAACACTTAAACACTTAAGCAAATCACAAACAAGGCATTAAGGGGTCCCTCTAGACTCATACTAAGTCAATGTTAATCAACGAACTCTTAAGTCACAAGTTTATTCCGAGAGCGTTCCTCAAATTCAAGTTATACTTATCCATTTATAACCTTGTTCTTTACACCAATATGTTGTCTTGATAATTCTTAACAAGTCTCGTGTTTTAGTCGACTCGAAATTCCTCTTTTAACTTAGTCAAAACGGATGGTCAAAGTAGCACTTCTAGAGTTGACTTTCCTAAAAATTACTATTCCTTGACTCGCACTTCAACACTTTTAATAAATCACTGGAAACGTATTTAAATACGAACCCACTTCTAAAATCATCTTTGGTATTTTTAATATTTATTATAAAAATCTTGATTCAAAAACACGGGTCTAGATAGGTAAAATGTATTTTCAAAGTTGGGTCAATTGCGGATTTTTACTATTTGCACCACTTTTACTAAAGCGTTCATATCTCGATAACTGTTAACTAAAATAACGCACCGTTTTCGCGTGCATGATCTAGAGAATGTCTAGAAGATAACTAACTCAAGATTTGGCTCTGGTCAGAAGACCCATTTTTCGTAGGGGTTTAGCAATGAATAGTGTCATCTCCTTAAAGGGCTTTTCTACTTGCGCAACCTCGGCTGACGCATTTTTATAAAATCGAAAAATAATCTTTTTGACTCGAAACCTTCTCACATACTTTTCTAACTGACCTTAGCATTTATCCTCAAAAGTTCACATTTTAGATCGACTGTTAAGGGTCTCGAACTTAGCATCAAAGTGGTTACATTTCTGCGATGAAATCCCTTGAACCACTTTCACTAAAACTAGCATAACTCTTAAAACGTAAACTCTTTTAACTCGATTATTGTGGCAAAATAAACTAGACATCCATACCTACACAACCATAGTTAGTGGTGCTTCTAAAAAATGAATTTATGGTCTGGGGATTAACTGTTGTTAAGGGCTAACAAAAATTCGACATTACGACGGCTATAACTCGATCGTTTCCATTTTACAATCACTCCAAACCAATCACCAAGGCATACCATCTATCCTTAACATCAAAAAACACCCATTATATACCTCTAAGGTCAGTGGTGTTGCTCCAATCCAACATCCAACATTTTACACATTATATAAATCCAAACAACCACTAAATCACTTAATCATGATCTCATCTTTATATAACATCAAAACTACATCTAAAACTCATATAAACTTAAAGGGTGGGTTAGGGTTTTACCTTGATATGAAGCTTAGAGATGCTACTAAAGTATCACAACTCTTAAAACTTGCTCAAAGGATCCTTAGGAAGCCATAATACAAAGATATAAAACAAGAAAGATAGTTAGTCACTATTCACCACTATTCATCATCATCTTGTAAAATTCATATAAGATCGAAATATAGGAGTTTGGTTCTCAACTTTTTACCACACCTTCTACTCTTCAATGGCTTTCTTTTGAGCTATAGATCATCAAATTTGAGAGGCTGGAAGTGGCCCGATGGTTTTTCTAAAGAGCAGAATTTTTTTGTTAAGGAAATGGTGGTCTTGGCTTTCTTTTGCTTTTGATCTACTTTGACTTGTCAACTATGGTTGGATGATGTTTTGAAGATAAAGATCAGATGTTTAAAGCTACTTTATGATCCTTGATCCTTGTGCAAAGTGTATGCAAGAAGCTTGGTTGATATTTGTTGGTTTTTGATTTGATTTAAGTGATTTAAATCACTTAAATCCTAAATTGTTTTGATTTAATCTTTGATTAAATCATTTAATCCACTTGATATAATTCTCTTGATCATCATTTAGGATATCTAATCTCGTTATGAACTAAATCCATAATCCATAATTTGTTTGTTTGATCGGTTAATCTCGTTATAAAGTTCTAGCGATTCCTAGAACGTTCGTTACACTAACTCAAGGGTTTTCATTCTAAAACCTTAAATCACCTTAAATCAAAAAAATAAAATACGAAATCCTCAAATCCTCAATTTAAATAACTCATTTCCTTGATCGACTTGATATACTCTTCACTGCCTGGTCAAATATTCCATAAAAATAAAGTTTTGATTTTTCTGAATTCCGATCGCGTTTACATACACTTATTTACCTCGTATATTACTAATATAACTTCAAAATATCCATTTCCTATCATGTACATAGGGTGACATGAAAAATTTCTTAATCCTCAAAAATCACTATTCATCCATAATTTCACTATTCATCTGTAAGAACCCTGATTTTTGTAATATTTTAAATATGTAAAAGCTTATGACATTGTGAATTAGGGACCTTTTGAGTCACCTATGTTATGTAATGGAATTGATTATCTGAAAATTTATGTTGTTATATTCACTGTGTAAGAAAAGGGGAGGATTGTTGAAGGCAAGAGGCCTACTGCTATTAAGATTCATAAAAACTTGGGATTTGAGAGTTATTAAAGTATTAGGAGATTTTAAGAGACTATGACAAGGAGTTAAGGGTATTTAAGGAATTTACACAATTAAGTACTTAAGGAATTACAAGGGAAATCTCTACGCGACAAAATATTATTACGAGGAGTTAATTAAGATACGATATGAATTAAGGATTAAGTGACAACCATTGGTGGAGAAATAATAATACAAGGAAGGATATTACATGCAAGTATCATGTAACTAGGTAATTAGGAAAGTAAACTAGAAAGCAAAAAGGAACTAGATGAATAGTAACTAGTTAGTGGTGCATTATTTAAGGAGATAAAGAGGCATGGTGTGTGCCTAGTCTACTACCCTAGGGTGGCAACATGTGACTCAATATACACACATCCATACACATAATAATCATTCATTTCATTATTCAAAACACAACACAAAAAGGCAAGCATCTCTCTCTCTCTCTCCTAAAGCTCTCGGCCAAGCTCTTCAAGAAGGAGGAAGAAGAAAATTTCTCCAACCTCCACTCAATCATAATTCAAGATAAAATTCCTAGGTCATCCTTACACTATAGAGAAGGTATGATATTAATTTCAACCCCTTTCATCCACTAGATTTTGAGATATTAATTGTTGAAGTTTGGGATGAATAGTAACCATGCTTAGTTTTCTTTTAGATCTTGAATTATAAGGATTGTACGGACTCATCCAAGGTGTTCTTGAGGCTTGTAAAGCTTACCCAAGGTTCCTAGATACTAAAAAAGGTATAAAACTCTAACCACTCTTAGTCATGGATTGTTTATGGTTTATAATGTTAGATCTAAGAGTTTTAGTGCATATTTTGGTAGTATAAGTTGTAGATGATGAAATCTTGAAGTTATATGCTTGTTATGATGGTTTTAAGGCTTGTACTTAGAGTATTTAACCCCATGTATGCTATAGAGACAAGTCTTGGTGGTTTTGATGGTAGATGTGATGTATAAAGTGAGTTCTTGAATGTTTGAGAAAAGATGAGTGTTGTGTAAATTCCTGGGAGCATGTACTGTCTTCTAGGAGGGTTTTGAACCTCTAAATCTTGTCTCCCGAGGACCTAATACATATGGTTGGAAAGATAATTTCATGTTGTTTCTAGGCATAAAAGGTTCATGTCCAGGAGATGTGCAGTTTTTGAGATATGGTCTGATTAGTGAGGAGTGGTTCTAGAATCCGAGCTTCACTGTGAGGCTGACTTGTGAACTGAATTAGGACCCCTAAAAATTAAGCTAGTGTTATGAAAATTTGAGAGTAGTCAGATTATACAGTTCGGAAGGCTGTCCAAAAAGAATTGGAGTAATATGTGTATTTTTCAATTTTATAAAAATGTTAGAGCGAAGTGCGCGCGAGTGAAAAATCACCTAGGAGGTTAGTTTAACGTAGTTTTAAGAGTACTCACTTGTGTTTCAAGTTTGAGGAATGGATTCGAGTCGAATGGGTAAAGAATGTGATAAAGTGATGACATGGTCATATGGGAGGGTTAGTGGTCACAAATTGGAGTCGTTAAGTTGGTCTTACATCCTTTAAAACCTTACGATTAAGTAGTGTTGTTAAGGTACTAACGTACGAATATTGATTATGTATAGATCTTCATTCCACGTCGCGAGCTCGACCACCCCACCCCACCCTAGCCAAGGCAAGTTTATTTTTCAAAACTTACATATAAGGATTTTCACTGTTGTGTTCATAGCTTCCAAACGTATTATATGCTTATGCTTTACGAGATTATGTTGAAGTTTGAGATTTATGCATTTGTGTTTGTACACCCTTGAACTTAGAATGAAAGTGTTTTCTTCGGACAACGACTCTAGCAATAGAGGTCGTAGCGGTCCAAATATACTATTGATCGGGGAGCGGTATATTATTGTATCGTGATTAAATTGCGAAAACCCGAAGAGTCATTCGGGAAGTATCGTATACTTAAGTATTTATTATTTTTTTTACGTTGTTAAAAATACTCAAAAATATCTATCTTGGATTAAAAGCTTATTTCAATTAAATAATTATTTTATTAATTGTTTATGTTACTCAAAATATTATTTATTAATTATTGTTCATTATTTTAAAGATAAAACTAATCCAAGATACCTTTAGCGTTTTCAAACTCGAACTCTTTCGAACCCAAAACATTTTCGAAAACCCCCGGTCAGGTTTTGCTTTTTGTACATTTTTCAAGAATTATCGGTCGAACTTCAACTACTCGAATTTTCTATCAAAATGATTTTTGACAAGAAAGAAAAGGGGACTCTGGCAGGTGTGAGAATCGTTGACGAACGATTTCCTGGATGTGTTAGCGGCCGTGAGCCAGGCGGTCCATCAATTATTGTTCCGGCCCAGGTGTTACCGAAGGATGATTACGATGTAGTTTTCATCGAGGGTGATTACGGATGTAGTTTTCACCCGAGGATAGTTACGGATGTAGTTTCTATCCTTCTTCTGGTAGAGAAGACCCGCGAATTGTTGGACTTGGTTGTGGCGACTGATCATTGTCAATCCTTGTCAGTTTTTTATGTTTTCTTCCAGTCCCATCCTCCACTTTGGAAAAATACTCAAACACTGCTTCTTGGGCCTAAGTTCCAAGTTGCCGATATTCTATAAAGATCGTGCAGTATCTAGAACTGCAAGATTTTCTATAAAGATTGGCACGTGTTAGGGCACTCTTGCAATTATTTCAAAGAATGAAATGTTTTTGAATGAGAAACCTTTTAAGCTAATGGAAGGAAAGAGGTTTTGCAGTAATGTATTCCCTGTACAGTATGTTAACCGTAAAGTGTTTTGCCGAAAATGATATACTCATATGTATATATTTTCAAACTTGAGATATATTAAAATGGGAACTGTTGTGGAATAAAAAGTAGGGTGTAATTAATTCGTGTATTGATTGCTAGGGATTGAGAGCTTCGAGCTTTAATGGTGGCTGCTCTTGTTGTCGGGGACTAACTCGGTCCTAACTAGATGCCTACGTACCATGATGAATATCAAGAATCAAGCCAAAACGTAGTTCTAGAGTTGCCTACGTGGCTTGATGCGCCCTCGCGGCGTAGTGACGTAGTGGCTTGTATGTCCTTATTCGAGGATTTAGCCTAAAACGTGGTAGGTGACGTATGGAGCTGTGCCCCCAAAAACTGTTCTTATGAGAATGAGGGGTCATGCCCTTTATATAGGCTTGGGAGGCCTTGGAGCTAGAGTAGGGTTTGGGAACTTAGTGGGCAAGTTACCCACTCTAGGCCCGATTCTAGATCCTTCCTGTATGAATTAGTTTCCGTGTCTGATTTGGTGACTTGGGAGCTACTCATAAAGATATTGTATCCTTATTTGACTCTTAATTCCAAGCTGTTAGCTATCCCTCAATATTAATTATGAAATTAATATTTAATTAGGGTTTCGGGCCTCATTAATGGGCTTCATATTTGGACCAGGCTAGGTCTAATTAATGGATCATTAATTATGTCTTTAGGGCTTATTTTTAGCCCATATCATTTGCCCCCCAACTTCTAGGAAAACTGATCAAGTTTTCGTAGAAGTTATATTTGCCTTAATCGAGACTCGAGGTCGTTTTTATCCCTTACCTGGGACTTCTTAATTTTCCTACCCTTATATGGGGATTTTGGTTTACACTAGTGTTTCACATATATCGCCTTATTGTAAAGTGTGGAGCGACCTACACATTTACGACGATTGGCCTTATTCAAGACTTTTAAGTAGTGCTTGCTTTTAGCAATTTCGGCACTTTCATAGGGCTTTTATGCATTATTAGCATAAATTATTGCTCAATTTTTCAAGAAAATATTTCTATAATTTTCCTCATATTTTATAGTACTTTTCCTAATATTTGAGGAATTTCCATGTACCCACAAGTATTTATTTCAATTATTCCTAATATTTTAGGAATTTTCTTGCACCCACATGTATTTTTCTTTATTATTCCTAATAATTTAGGAATTTTTATATACCCACAAGTATTTTTCGTAATTTTTCCTAATATTTTAGGAATTTTATTGTACCCACGGGTATTTTTCTTATTAATTCCTAATAATTTATGAATTTTTATATACCCACAGGTATTTTTCGTAATTTTTCTTAATATTTGAGGAATTTTATTGTACCCACGGGTATTTTTCTTATTTATTCCTAATAATTTAGAAATTTTCTTGTACCTACGGGTATTTTTTGGATCATTCTTGACAACTTAAATATGACATTCATGAATTATTTGGTCTTTCACGAGACTTATAATAATTTTTGGGATCTCAATCCTGCGAAATTTGTAATTTTTTGGTGTTCTCGACAATTTCTTGAAAATAATTCGAAAATTTCAATTGAAAATATTCAATTTGTGAACATGTGCATTTTGTAGGTGCATTTTCGCAATTTTGCAAGGATTTTTCTGTCAATTAGAAAAATCCAGGGACAAATCTGTCAATTTTGAAACTAGAAGGATCAAAATGTCGATTTATAAACTTGAGGGATCAACATGTAAACCATGCAAAGCTTGGGGTGCTAAACTGCACTTTTCCGTGTGAACACATTCCAGCTCGTGGTTTCTTCTCTTGTGAGGGGCAGGTCGTGTATTTTACGAGCTCAATTATGATCTCAATTCAGGTCGTCCAAGGATCCATCTTGGCAGTGCTCGTGGGATTTTTCGAGGTCATCTCCGACCTCATTTGAGGTCGTGAAGCTTCTTTTTTTTTTAAATAATATTATTGAATAATATTATTTATTTTATTCAAATTTTGAATAACTTTTATACCCAAATCAGGGGTGTCCTACCCGGATAAAATTTCGCTTGAAAAAAATTCGAAAATTTTAATCGAAAATATTGAATTTGTGCACACATGCATTTTAGGGGGATTATTTCATAATTTTTCAGGGACTCTTTTTGTGAACATAGCAAAAGTAGGGGGTACTAAATTGTACTTTTTGTAAGACCTCATTTGAGGTCGTGTAACCCCTCATTTGGGGGCTGGTCGTGAGTTATGTGAGGTCAATTTACGACCTCATTTTAGATCGTCCATGGCCATGATTTGTCCCAGGTCGTAGACTTCACGAGCTCCCTCTGCGACCTCACTTGAGGTCGGGTAAGGCCTTCAATTTAGGCTGGTCGTGAGGCTTACGAGCTCAATCCACGACCTAGATTGAGCTCGTGTAAGGCCTTCAATTTAGGCTGGTCGTGAGGCTTACGAGCTCAATCCACGACTTGGATTGAGGTCGTGTAAGGCCTTCAATTTAGGCTGGTCGTGAGGCTTACGAGCTCAATCCACGACCTAGATTGAGCTCATGTAAGGCCTTCAATTTAGGTTGGTCGTGAGGCTTACGAGCTCAATCCACGACCTGGATTGAGGTCGTGTAAGGCCTTCTTTGGACACTGGTCCTAAGACTTTAGACCTCAATTCAAGAGCTGGATTGAGTTCTTCGAATGATTAGACCTCAACTACAACCTACATTGAGGTCTTGAAGTGCTTAGTCCTTAATTCAAGAGTTGGACTGTGGTCTTCAAATACCTTCATTTTGACATGGTCGTGGAGCTTTACACCTTAATCCAAGAGCTGGATTATGGATTGAGGTCGTGTAGTGGCCCAAATTTTTAGAGATCGTGAAGTTTCAGACCTCAATCCAAGACATGGATTGAGGTCGTGTAAGGCTCTACTTTGTGCTGGTCGCGAGGCTTACGACCTCAATTCATGACCTAGATTGAGGTCGTGTATAGACCCAAAATATCAGTGGTCGTGAGGTCAACGATCTCAAATCACAACCTGGATTGAGCTCGTGTAAGGACCAATAATATCAATGGTCGTGAGGTCTACGATCTCAAAGCACAACCTGGATTGAGGTCTTGGAAAGACCCAATTTTTACCCAGGTCTTGAAGTTCTACGACCTCAATTATGAATTGAATTGAGTTCGCCACAAGGCTACATTTGTGGCTGGTCGTGAGGTGTGTGACCTCATTCTATGACCTCGATTGAAGTCTTTTTAAAGCCTCGTTTGTCCTAGGTCATGGGTCTTCACAACCTCACCTTTGAGACCTAGAGGAGGTCACTCGTGACTTGAAATTCCAGCCCCTGAGGACATGGATTGAGGTCATATTTTTGTCCTTTCACTCGATTATAAGGCCCGCTTATTCCATGAGTGTTGAAAAATCCACATCTTTTTGCTCGTTGCTCAAATTTGAGCTTACAATATATCGAATCGAAGCTTGTTTCGAGCTCTAACTCCTTACATTATTTTTTTAACTTATTTTTCCCATTTTTGGAGCCTTCAAATGGATGGTACGTGGCCTTTTCGAGCCTTTGGTTGGACAAAACACGGTCTCTACGAGCTTTAATTTGGACAGAGTGGGGCCTTCACTAGCCTTCAGTTGGGTGGAACGTGGTCTCTTCGAGCCTTTATTTCTTTACAGCCAGCTTTCGTGCCTCCGTGGCATCGTTTGGCAACCAGCCATTCTCAAGGTGTGCTTTGATAGGATCTATCGAGCATCCTCCTATCCCGATAGGAGCAATAAGCTTAGAATCAATTGTAGGGGGTTCTCAAATGGGTCTCGACCTCTAAAGAAGTATACTGAGATGAGGCATCGACCTTTGTATTTTCCTCCCTTGGGATAACGTAGCACTCGTCGAACTGGGCTATCGTAGCTTTCACAATCCTCAAGTATTTGGCCATATTCTTTTCTCTAGCCTCAAACTTTCCATCGACTTGTGAGATTACCAGCTTTGAGTCTCCACAGACTTTCAGGTTCTTCATTCTCAGGGTATTGTCAATCCAAGGTCGGTTGTTAGAGCTTCATACTTTTCCTCGTTGTAGGTTGTTTGGAAGTCCAACTTCAAGGCATACTCAACTGCGAACCCATCGGGGTTTTCCAAAATTAAACCTGTACCACTGGTTTTTTTGATGCCCCATCAAAATGGAGCATTCAATACTCCTTCTTCTCTTTCAGGGGCTTCTCACCTTGCTGACCTTCCTGGTCTATTACCTCCTGCCCCCCGACTTCTTGGTTGTCAATGGTATATTCAACCACGAAGTTAGCTAGGCCTGGGCTTTGATGGCCATCCTAGGCTTGTACTTAACATCAAATTCTCCTAGTTCGATTGCTTACTTGATGAGCCTTCAATTACATTGAACGCGGCCTATTCGAGCCTTCAATTTCATGGAACATGGCCTATTAGAGACTTCAATTCCTTAGAGCTAAAAGCTTGTGGTTTCATCGAACCTTATTCCAGTTAGTCTGATCAGGTGGAGTGTCCTAACCGGATGCTCAGATACGATAAACCTTGAGATTTGGGGTGTGCCAAGTCTAGGCACCACATTTCTTTCAAATAATTCCAGCTTGTAAGAGCCTCGTTTTTTAATTGTCATCCATTTCTGGCTACAAGGATTGGTAGAAGTCCATATCTACGTATCACACTTTTCCACATGAATTGTGTCATTTACTTGGTGGTTATCCAGGCTTGAGGTTTGGCCTCAGTCTATTTCATGAAGGTATCAATTGCAACTATCAGGAACTTCTTCTGGGCTTTTGCCATTGGGAATGGTGGAACTGATGGATGTCAACGTTTCAGGGGATTGATGAACAGTTGCGTGTTTTTGGATATCGATCGCACATAACTTCTGGCATCAGCCATCATGCCTGGCTAGTAGAATCCAAATCGGATCATCTTTTGGGCAAGGGTCTTGCCCCATATTTCTAGATGAGTTTCTTTCAAGGCTAAATTACCATTTTGAGGCCTCAGTGTTCTTATTGATAACTTTCGTGCCTCCAAGGCATTGTCGGGTAACCAACCAGTTTCCTAGAGAGCCTCTGTAGGATCTATCCAATGACTTTTCATACCTATAGGTGTTATCATCTTTTATATCAACGCTTTGGGTCTCCAAGACTTAGAAGTAAGAACTTTCAACATAATTCTCTATCTCTGAGGAGGACAACATAGATAGGACATCAGCTTTTACGTTTTCCTCCCTCGTAACACTCATTGAATTGAGTCAGGTTTCAAGTATTCTGTCTCGGTTCCAGCCCTGGCCTCGAACTCACCATTCACTTTTGGTGCTACTGATCTTGAGTCTCCACAAACTTTAAGGTTTGACCCTCAGGGCTCTGGCCAAACCAAGTATGGCTATCACAGCTTTGCGTTCAGCCTCATTGTTTGTCGTTAGGGAATCATGAACCCATCGGGGTATGTTCTCACTTAATTTGTTTTTGATTCTCCATCAAAATCAATCCAATACTCATTGAGTACCGCTTCTAGATTCTCCTTCTCTAATCCTTTGCCCTCTTGGGGTACTACCTCATGCCCCCGACTTCTTGCTTGTTAATGGTGTATTCAACCACGAAGTCAGCGAGTGTTTGGGGGTTTATTGTGGTTACTCTGTTCAATGCAAGACCTTTTCCACATAACAGATGGGTTTCTGAACTTTGTTTTCCTCTTTCACGAGGACGACACTCAGATCTGGATTAAGTACATCCAAGTATAGATACAATGACTTTACGTAATTCGGTTATGTTAAGTATTGTCAACACATGAGGTTCCGTGTCAAGGATTGCTCTACCCTAATCAGGGTTGACCTCAATTTCCATGTTTGGAGACCATCAAACCCAGAAAAATTCTGATCATATGCTGAAGGTGCATTAAGTCAGATTCAGTATCATCACGTGACGTCTTAACACCTCAAAGATCTCATAAGAATGCTCGATGTGATGTGCCTTATATAGTCTTCCCACTAAGATGCTCAAAGATTTTATTCTTCAATCTTCAATATGTCGCCTTTTTGGGTCGTCACCTTTGTTGCATTGGTCAATGAATCGTTCCTTGGTAGGGGAAAGTAGTCACTAAGACATGCATCTTTCATATCAATGAAGTCAATACACATCCTTCATTCTCCATTGGCCTTTCTGCCTCTTGGAATTAAAATTTCTTTTTTTTTTCGTTTCATCGTCTCCCTATTCGGGTGGAAGTCTAGTTTACGTAATTAATTGGGGATCAACCCCTTGCATATCAGCTACTCTCCAAGCAAATACAACAATGTTCTCTTGTAGGAATGCATCCAATTTGCCCTTCAAGGGCTTATTCATCAATGCCCTATGTGAGTAAATTTTCAGGTTCTTCGGGAACTAGGGGAGTGGGGACTAAGTCCTAGGTAGGCTTTCCTCTTGTTTCTCATCTTTTCGGACATCCATGTCTTCAATCGGGAAGACCTGCCCCCCTACTTCATCAGGCCTCAAGGCGGCTGGATATCAATTATTTGTTATTGTCTGATCTCTCTTTTCTTCATCAACTCCATTCCTTGTAGGATTCTTGATCATCAGGTCTTATCTTGAGGCAACCGCCTTAAGGGTATGCAAGCCTGTCCTTCCAAGGATAACATTGTAAGCGGAAGTTGCTTTAACCACCAAAAGGTTCAACATCTGAGTGGCCTCCCTAGGCTTCCGTCCTGTTATCATGGACAACCGAATAGTTCCTTCAACTCTCGACTCGACTCCGTTAAACCCATAGACGGGCATGTTGGAGGGGGTCAATTGAGAATCGTTGTATCCCATCTTCGAGAATGCGAGATATCCACTGATATTCCATTGTCTATCGAGACTCCTTTCACTTGCGAGTTGCCTTTCACAGGTGTTATGACCAACGGGTCATCATGGAGGCACTTCCACCCTTCCAAGTCAGAATCATCAAAGACAATTGTTATTTCGGTATTTGCTCGCTATGGAGCTTCTCCTATGATATGCATAACTTCTCGAGCACAAGCTTTACAAGTGCTCCTTGTATTCCTGACCGCCGTCGGGCCTTCAAAAATCATGTTTATCATCGGCCCCCTGGGGCTATGGATTAGGATCTCGATCAGCATCCTTCCTTCCATAATCTCTTCTTTAGGTTCCCCTGTTAGCCATCCTTGATGAACTTATTCAACTTTTCTCTTTGGATCAGAAACTTGATCTTGTGTTTCAGCTGTCTATAACTGTGAATGTTATTCCCCCATGTCTTATGGAACTGACTATAGTGATTCTTGTTTCTCTTCCCGGGATCAGCCCTTAATGGCTTCAGCCATCAGAGATTCTTGTTTCTCAATGTCCATCAGGACTTGGGTGTTGGGAGTATTCAAACGTGCATAGCTAGTGAGCCTCGGTCCTTTGTTTCTCTTCTTCCAGGTAGAGTCAGAGCCTTTACTTATTCGAGGATACCTATCCTTAACATCCCACTCGTGACCACCTTCGCTTCTCGTTATTACCTCCATTGCCTCCAGCAAGGATTGAGGCTTCCCTTACTCTTTCCTCTACCTTGATAGCTGCTTATCATCCAAGTTCGGGACCTTCAAGGCTTCCTTGGTGATTCGGTCCATGTAATCCCTCAAGGATTCATTCTTTCCTTGTTCCACCTTCAGGGGGATGTAAAACGTTTCTCTTGAACTTTTCATCAATAAATGGGGCGAACAATGCCCTTCCTAGTCCTTTAAAGGAGCCGATTGAGTTTGGGGGCAACCGATTATACCATCGTTGTGTCATGCCCCCCAAGGTTTTAGGGAGCGTCCTATACTTGATTGCGTCAATCACGGGTTAAAATTAGTAGTGCATTGGAGTATGTCCTCACATGATTAATGGGATCTCCTGCCCCATCACATGCCTCGATGGTGGGCATCTTGAATTTCCTTGATATATGAGCATTCATTATCTTATTGGTGAAGGACGGGATTGGATCATCATGACCTCATATGGGCATCGAGTCATCGGGATCAGCCCTTTGTGTATCGACCCTTCTCCTCCTAGGGGTATCACTTGAATTAAAAACCTTGGGGATCCTAGCCCTTGGGGGCTGCCTAGCCTATTGTATTTCCAAGTTTTTCTTTAATTTTCAGATATGCGCTTCATGAGCGAGTATCCACCCTCCTAAAGTATTGGGAGCCAATTCTTTGGATCCTTGGGGCTTAGAAGGCCCTAACATTCCTTAGAGCTCCTTGCCTGGTCTTCTCCTTTGATATCCCATTGGTGGGAACTTAAGTTCGTCGTGTAACGATGGAGTTGGACATCTATAGTCCCCACGGTGTGCTAGAGTGAAGACACCAATATCCGGAGGGGATTCGTCCCTGGATTTATTAAATCCACAATCGGCTGCTGTGGATGAGTAATTTGAGCCCCCAAATCCTTTCATTTATGGCCTAAAGAGCCGTTCCTTGAGTCCCTTAGGGTTAAGAACGTCCTGATCCTATGATGGGCTCCTTGCCTTGACGTCTCTTGCTAGAACGGACATCCTCTTCTTTATCTTCTTCAGACGAGAAATTGTCTTTGCTGTATGATCCGAATAAACTTTGATTTCCTCTAACAAGGGGACCAAGCCTTCAATATATTGAGGCACATATTTCTCATGAGTAGATCGATGGTTTTATCAGCAGTTGGGTACGGTGACAACCCACAAACAGGGTTCCGATTTGTTGGAATTAACATGATGGTGGTGGCGATCCATGCTTCATGTGCTCTATTAAACAGAGGTAAAAACACCATCTGCAATTGGGAATTCTCTCCTTGAGTTAGTGGATTTTGGATCACCCCTTGGAGACACGGCTCTGGGGGAGTCGTTCCTTGATTGGTAGTCGAGGGTAGTGGATCATCGTCATTAGTGCACAATTGAGACTTCTTTTTCCTGCTATATATGGAGGACTCAAGCCTTAGATACGTGGCGAATCATCCCCTCATTGGGGCGAAAGCCCATAACTTGGGTTCTGATCTGTTAGTGGTGGAAGCACTATGGCAGAGATTTATAATCATGCTTGTCTATTATGGGCATAGTCATGCCTAGGATTGGGGGATTCGCCCCTTGAGAGTTTAGACTCGTTCTTTGGACTCCATCTTCTTGGAGACTCGTTTAAATTCTTGTTCCTAGAGGGTTTAACCCTTGAATGGTGGTACATGTTGACTGCATACCAACAACGATGATCAGAACGTGAATTGAGGCTGGTGGATCATCACATCATCCGTGTATTTTCCATGGTTGACGTCCTCGTCCCACAGACGGAGCCAAATGTTGTGGAATAAAAAGTAGGGTGTAATTAATTCGTGTATTGATTGCTAGGGATTGAGAGCTTCGAGCTTTAATGGTGGCTGCTCTTGTTGTCGGGGACTAACTCGGTCCTAACAAGATGCCTACGTACCTTGATGAATATCAAGAATCAAGCCAAAATGTAGTTCTAGAGTTGCCTACGTGGCTTGATGCGCCCTCGCGGCGTAGTGACGTAGTGGCTTGTATGTCCTTATTCGAGGATTTATCCTAAAACGTGGTAGGTGACGTATGGAGCTGTGCCCCCAAAAACTGTTCTTATGAGAATGAGGGGTCATGCCCTTTATATAGGCTTGGGAGGCCTTGGAGTTAGAGTAGGGTTTGGGAACTTGGTGGGCAAGTTACCCACTCTAGGCCCGATTCTAGATCCTTCCTGTATGAATTAGTTCCCGTGTCTGATTTGGTGACTTGGGAGCTACTCATAAAGATATTGTATCCTTATTTGACTCTTATTTCCAAGCTGTTAGCTATCCCTCAATATTAATTACGAAATTAATATTTAATTAGGGTTTCGGGCCTCATTAATGGGCTTCATATTTGGACCAGGCTAGATCTAATTAATGGATCATTAATTATGTCTTTAGGGCTTATTTTTAGCCCATATCAGGAACCTTATAAAGGATTCATATGTTATTCTTAAAGCTCCTTAGTGAGTATGAATGTTTTATTCAAACTCGGGCATATATACTGTCGAATTATGTTTTGAAATCTGAGATATATACCCATACAGTTGGGAACGTTTTCGAAATAAACCACATTATTATTTTTCAAAATGGTGAACTTGCTGAGCATTATGTAGCTCATTCTTGATTTATAAAAACTTTTCAGAAAGAGAAGAATTTGGTCGGTTAACTCCGCACCAGCAGAAGAGGAGTAGAAGATTTACCCCTGAGATGATTTAGTTCCTGATAAATACTACAGAGTAAGTCTGATAGGTTTTCAACTGTAATAGTAAGACTTGTCTTCAAGTGTAGTTGTATAAGTGGAAGTGCGTAAGATTCTGGATTGTACAGATGAATCGTAATATTTAGTGTTACTTTTGATTATCGTTTCTGAGGCTCTAACTTGTATGTGCGTAAGATTGAGGTCTGGATGGATGTATTGTTAAGTTGTAAAGTTAATACAGGTATGATATGGTTGGATGGTGATGTGACGACTTGAATATCTGACCTCGGATTTGGGGGCGTCACATCATCCATGCAAATGAAATTTTTTCTCAAGTACAGAAATTTGGGTTATTACAAATTGAGTCCATGAAATTGAAGAAAATAGGATAAAATAAAATAACATAACGCAAGTATATCCTTCATTTATATATTATTAAATTTTTTTTTGAGTTGTGTCATTTTGAATCTTTTCTATTTATGTTGAAATCTTTTCTCCCTTTAACTCGAGAAACATCTATACTATTATATTAAAGCCAAAACATTAAAATAAATAATAACATGATATAATTAATGGTAATTAACCTATTACCTTTTTCATATTTACTTTTAGTTGAATATATTACCTTTTATAAATACCTAAAAAAAACAATCGTATCATATCTTTCAATCATTAATATTTTCTTTCTAATTAAAACATGTTACCATTTTTTGTTTTCTGTTTGGTTATCCTATTTATTAAAAAAAATAATATAATAAAATTAATGATAATTAACTGATTGCCTTTTTCACATTTATTTTTAGTTGAATATACTACCTTTTATAAATACCTAAAAAACAATCGTATCATATCTTTCAATCATTAATATTTTCTTTCTATTTAAAACATGTTACCATTTTGATGTAAAACTAATCTTATAATCATTAATATATACCCGAAAATATCATACCATATTTTTTAATTATTAACAAATTATATTAAAAATCTGTATACATCGTTTATAATAGGGAAAAATTAGTATAATCCGTAATATGAGTATATTAAATTATATTAAATTAAAATTAAAAAATATTAAAAATAACTGTAATAACCATGAATTTATTAATAATTTTAATATTGAACCCTCTCCGAATAAATTTTATTAACTCAATTTTTATTAATGTTAAGGATGCGTACATATATTTATTTATTTATTTTAGGACATTGTGATATCTCACCAAGTATTATTGCGATAATTATTGTGATTTATTATTATTATTATTATTACTATTAGTACCATTTTATTTATTTTTATTATTTCTTTTATGACTAGATTTTTGGAATTTTTAGCAAGTGTTTTTATTTCTAAGGAGTAGAGATTTTATTAGTTTGGGTTAATTGTTGAACCCAAGTTGATTTGTCCCATTTAGAGCCCAATTGATTAATATGTATATAGGATTGAAAATAAGGAAAAGAGATCATATATCTCTTCTTTCACTCTCGACTAAAACACACACACACACACTAACACCATTAAAGCTCAACCTTTGAAAGCTTATTTCTACATGGATTCTACCCGGATCATACATGTAATAGATGTTTCAAGAAGCTCGAGTTGTGCTCTTTATTTCGATATAACAAATACTTGGTTTCGAGGAGTTTTAATTTTTATCGAGTTGTTAAAATTGGGTCATAAAAAGGGTATGAGTTTTAAAGTTTTTAAATCCCTAAATTCTTTGTTTTATGATTCATATGCTTAATTTCTACACTTGTATATTTTTACAAATTAGGGTTGTAATTCTAAATTTGGGAAAAATCATATAAATGTGATGATCTTGCTTTTATTATTGGAAAATATCGGTGGTATTTTTAAGAGGGGGCTTTAGAAATTGGGGTTGGTTGAATCGGGGAGAGGGGAGGAGATAGACCTGAGGTGGTGGTGGTGTTTGTTGGTTAAATCGGAGGCAGAGGTGATGTTGTTGGTTGAATCGGAGGCGGTGCTGGCGTTGTTGGTTGAAACAGAGGCGGTGTTGGTGTTGAAGGGAGAGGGAGAGAACGGCGGCGAGAGGGGGAGAGAGAGAGAGAGAGGTGGTGAAGAGGAGAGCGAGAGAGGGAGGTGAAGAAATGTTAGTGTATACTGAAAATATTTATTTGAAGTATATACATTTATTTCTAGCCCAGTTTTATTGAGAATCATTTGAATGTGTACATGCTGTCTGATATTATATATTGTGGACAATCTAGTATCAAATGGGATACAGAATATTAGATTGTTAAATACGGTTTATATAATATAATAAGGTTCACAGCACAGGTGGTGTTGGACAATCCACTGGTATGGCTGTAGTATTATTTAGATTAGTTTATATTGACTAATAAATAATACTAGTATACTTTGTGTATATTGAACAGGATCAAATTTAGAATTGTTCCCTTATACTGATTAAGAAAGAGAACTAAGATTCTATGTTATTATTAATGCTTAGGTTCTTAATCCGGATATAGTAATTGACACGTGTATATTATTTACATGCTTTGATTTATATATGAAATAATTCTTTTGAATTATATCATTATATTTTGGGTGATGGAATTATATACATGGTGAATATTATTTATAGAAGGAATCCTTGTCCTGATAATATTCGGGTTAATGATGTCCCCTTGAAAGCTCAAAAAGATTTAATTATGTGAAACCCTGCAGGTGGAATTTATTCCGGCATAATTAAATAAAGGTTGAGTGGATAATCAAGGATAACAGATATTAATTAAATAAATTATCAGTAATTTATTTAATTAATGGGCATGCGCTATTTTAAACATGGGGAATTTAATAAGCAAATAATATTGGAACCCAATTAAATAATTAAGTTGCGGTATTAGGAAAGGTAGTGCAAATATTAATTCTTTAGTGGATTGAATTAATATTTAATTACATTGGGCTAGGCCCAAGATGTAATTAGAAGGCCTAACCTAATTATCCATGATCCCTATTGTAGCCCTATATATATTCTTATTCTCTTCTTGCTAGGGTTGGTTAAGAAAAATATTGTAGCCACCTAGGAGCGAGAAGAGAGGTTAACTTGAGAAGACGAAGGCCACACTTCGCTCAAGGGAATTTGGGAATACAATAGAAGAGCGTGGAATCAACCGTTAACAAGGTGACTTTTGTATTTGTACTCATTAATTTATTGTATCAAAAATCGCAGGATCACGATCTGATTGTCCCAACAATTGGCATCAAGAGCTAGGTTCTATGGTTCTACGATTTTTGATACGATGTCCATGTCGTAATTATATATACATGTATATAGTGGTAGGCTTGTATATTTTGTTTTGCAGGTTGTTATCCACTATTATGGCCATGTTTTTTAATTATTTGTTTGGATCCCACGTGGTTTAATCGTGGTTATTTTGTTTGGTTTCCACGTGGTTTATCGTGGTTGTAATTTACACGAGGGTTGATCGTGTTAGAATAGGTTTTACAAAATTAGTTTTGTATTAGATCTATTTTTTATGTAATTGTTTGATGGATTTTGTAAAAATCCGGGCATCTTGTAACAATTGTGTGTCGTTAAAAATCAAATCCGGAGTTATTTTTTTGTTCCGCTGCGAAATTTTGATGGGGCTGCTGTTGGGTCGAAGCTGCTGTTGTGTCGAATAAGTTGAACAGGAACAGGAGCCGCAAGCGCGTGCAGTTGCCTGATGAATTAACTCCTTCTGTTTGTTTGGTTTTTATCAACAGGAATAGCCATGTTCAAAGAATTAAGTGGCCATGTTCAAAGAATTAAGTGGCCACCTATAATTCGAGTGGCAGGTCCGAGGTTCTGTTTCGTTTTTTTTTCTGCGGATGTTTATTCGTAGTGCCAACATTTATTCGAAACATGGAGCTGCAGTAAATTATTTTGGGCCATAATAGTGGATTTAATTATTGTTTTAATTTTTAATTCCGCTATTTAGTTTTTTAATTATTGCTTTAAATAATTATTATGTGTGTTGTTAATTATGTGTGTAATTTTTAATTGCATGTTTAACATAATTAGGACGACATGGACATAAATATTTTATTTATTGCTTTAATTAAATGTTATATGTTGTTAAATTATGTGTGTATTTTGAATGCATGTTAGACATAATTGTAATGACATAGGCCCCATTTAATTTTTATAATTCCTCAATTTTAATAAAAATTCTAAGTGGGTGAGGGAATTAATTAGGAATTAAATCCCACGGTCTCCATTATTGTTTGTATGTAAATTTAACACTAAGACGAATATAAATTATATATAGTCCACCCTAACGTGGCATATGATTTATGGTGTCAGGTAGTGTTATGGATATTACTAGGACAAACTTCTTAAATTAAATTACGAATATTGAAAGGTATACATGCCACCCATCGTGGCGTACCAAGTTTCATAGAATTCGATTGATTAGAAGGGTACCAATGATTGAATATAGATTTTCGATATTGAGAGAAAGGATGATTCTATCTAGAAAGGGGTCTTAAGTGACGCCTCTTGACAATGCTCCCCCCGATCTGGGAATTATCCTATTATCGATTATTGATTTGAAATATTTAATGGTGGCATCCGGTATTATTAATTTAAGATTTAATAATGGTATACACTTAGCTATGAAAAATAATATATAGTCCACCCTAACGTGGCGTATTATTTAGTAATAGGACCAAAGTAATATTTAAACGAATTTAAGTGGTATATATGTCACCCATCGTGGCGTACCAGATACTTATGGTGTTTAAATATTAGTGCATTAATTTTAAATAATTGTTAGAGGAAACCAATAGGTTTTAAGATTTGTGCAACTCTCTGATTATGTGTTACATGTATGATTCTCAGGATTAGATCATTATGGGCTTTAATCCACTATTCACCATACTTAAGGATAACAAACTTACGGGACCAAACTATATTGAATGGAAACGTAATTTGGACATAGTGTTGACTGCTGAGGAGTACAAATTTTGCACTTATGAACCGAACCCAGATCAGCCTGCTGAAGATGCTCCTGAAAGTGATAAGGAGTATTATAAGCGGTGGGTTAAGGCCGATGAGATGTCGCGATGTTACATTCTGGCAGCAATGTCGGGTGTTTTGCAGCATCAGCATCAGGCTATGGCCACAGCTTCAGATATGCTCTTTAATCTCAAGGAACTTTTTGGAGAACAGAATAGGGCTGCTAGGCAAGTAGCAATGAAGGCTTTAATGAACACTCAGATGGCTGAAGGAACACCCGTAAGGGATCATGTTCTCAGGATGATGTCTCATCTGAATGAGATGGAGATCCTTGGTGCTGATATTGATGGGGAAACCCAGATCGATATCATCCTTATGAGCTTGCCCAAAAGTTTTGAGCAGTTCCGCTTGAATTACACCATGAACAAAAGGATGTATAGTCTCGCGGAACTTCTGACAGAACTTCAGGCAGCTGAAGGACTCTTTAAGCAGAATGTTCAAGTGAATGTGGCTGAGAAAGCTTCTTCCTCTAAGTCGAAAGGTAAGAAGAAGAAAAAGGTTCAGACACAAAAAGCTGGAAAGGTTGCTAATGTAGTGGGAGTTCAAGGTGCTGTGAAAAAGCCTAAGGGCAAGTGCTTCAGGTGCAAGCAGTCAGGTCACTGGAAACAGGATTGTCATCTTCCTAAGAAGACAAACAATACTGGTATGTCTCTTTCTCTAGTTATAGAAACATATATAGCGGCTATATCTACGAGCACTTGGTGTGTAGATACAGGAGCCACTGACCATGTTTGTAACTCTATACAGGGGTTCCAGCAAACCAGAATGCTTAGAGATGGCGAGATATATGTGTTCATGGGAGATGCTACAAAAGTAGCAGTAGTTGCAGTTGGAATAATTACTTTAGCTTTCGGTGATGATAGGATTTTGGTTTTGAACAATTGTCTTTTTGTACCTTCGTTTAGAAGGAATTTGATTTCAGTTTCTAAACTTGCCATTGATGGTTATAATGTTTTTTTGGATCGTAATGTTTCTATTATGATGAATAAACGAGTTATATGTTCTGGTACATTGCAAGACAATTTATATATTATTAATCCTATCCAACCAATGCTGCAACAAAAGGAATCTAATAATATTCTTTCTAGCTCAAACAAAAGAAAGAAACCTTCCGAATTGAACCAAACATATCTTTGGCACTTAAGATTAGGTCATATTAACTTGAGGAGGATTCAAAGACTGGTAGTAGATGGGCCATTAAGCTTGTTGGCAGTGGAGCCATTTCCAGTTTGTGAATCTTGCTTGGAAGGTAAGATGACTAACAGGCCTTTTAAAGCAAAGGGGAATAGAGCCAAAGAAGTATTAGAATTGGTTCATACTGATTTATGTGGTCCTATGAGTATCCAAGCAAGAGGAGGTTATGAGTATTTTGTCACTTTCATTGACGATTATTCTAGATATGGATACATTTATTTGTTGCGCCGCAAGTCTGAGTGCTTTGAAAAATTCAAAGAGTACAAAGCTGAAACGGAGAAACGACATAGAAAATGTATCAAGTCACTACGATCAGATCGTGGTGGCGAATACTTGCTTGGAGAATTTAGGGAATATTTATCAGAAAATGGGATTACATCCCAGTTGTCTGCACCTGGCACACCTCAGCAGAATGGTGTAGCAGAGAGAAGGAATCGGACTCTTTTAGAGAGTGTTAGATCGATGATGAGTTATTCAGATTTACCCAAGTCGTTCTGGGGATATGCTATAGAAACAGCGGCATACCTTCTGAACTTGGTACCTTCTAAGTCGGTTCCCAAGACTCCAATAGAATTGTGGACTGGTAGCAAACCAAGTCTAAGACATATTCGGATTTGGGGTTGTCCAGCACATGTGCTTAACAAGAACGCGACTAAGCTAGAATCTCGCACAGAAGTAAGGCTGTTTGTAGGCTATCCCATGGGGACGAAAGGTTATTCATTTTATAGTCCTAGGGATCGAGATGTCATTGTTAGCACCAATGCCAGATTCTTAGAGGAAGACTATATAATGAACCACAAACCCATGAGTAGTGTTGTTTTAGAGGAATTAGTGGGAGGGACAGATAATCCCCAAGTGCCAATAGTATAAGTAGAACAACCACAAGAAAATGCACAACTTGACACTAGTACCGCACCAGTGCCTCGTCGTAGTGGGAGGGTTGTTCGACAACCTGAAAGATTCATGTTTTTGGGAGAGTCTTCAGACTTAGTCTCTGGTGAACATGATGAGGATCCCAGGACATACGAACAGGAAATTCTAGATAAAGATGCAAATCTTTGGCAAAAGGCAATGGAATCTGAGATGGAATCTATGTATTCCAATCAAGTTTGGGAGCTCGTGGAACCACCCAAAGGTATAAAACCCATTGGAAGTATGTGGATCTACAAAAAGAAAAGAGGATCTGACAAAAAGGTGAAAGCCTGGAAAGCACGACTTGTTGCGAAAGAGTATACTCAGAAAGAAGGAATCGATTATGAGGAAACCTTTTCGCCAGTTGTTATGCTTAAGTCGATCCGGATTCTTTTATCTATAGCAGCTCATCTCGATTACGAGATTTGGCAAATGGATGTCAAGACAGCTTTCCTTAATGGAAGTCTTGAAGAAACCATCTATATGCAACAACCAAAAGGATTCATTAAAGAAGGCCAAGAGCATCTGGTTTGTAAGCTTAAGAGGTCTATTTATGGACTTAAACAAGCTTCTAGGGACTAGAATATTCGTTTTGATCAGGCAGTCCAGTCATATGGATTTGATCAAAGTCCAAGCGAGTCATGCGTGTATAAGAGAAGTGAGGGTAATGCAGTGGTTTTTCTAGTACTATATGTAGATGACATTTTACTCATTGGAAACAATGTTAAGATGTTGTCATCAGTAAAGGCATGGTTGTTCAAACAATTTGAAATGAAGGACTTAGGTGAAGCAGCATACATCCTTGGGATCAAAGTAATAAGGGATCACAAGAAAAGGATGTTGGCTTTATCTCAAGAGCCCTACATTGATGAAGTATTAGCTCGTTTTAACATGCAGAACTCTAAGAAAGGTTTTCTACCTTTAAACATGGAGTTGCTCTATCCAAGGAGCAGTGTCCTTCGACACCTAAGGATGTAGAGAGCATGAAAGCAGTTCCTTATGCCTCGGCATGTGGAAGCTTAATGTATGCTATGTTATGTACGAGGCCTGACATCTGCTTTGCTGTAGGCATGGTTAGTAGATATCAGTCGAACCCAGGTCAGGAACATTGGAGTGCAGTAAAAACTATACTCAAGTACCTGAGAATAACTAAGGAGTATATGTTAATTTACAAGGCCTCAGATCTATTTCCTTTGGGATATACTGATTTAGATTTTCAATCAGATAGGGATAAGAGGAAATCAACCTCGGGATATGTTTTTACTTTGGGAGGTGGAGCCGTTATATGGAGGAGTGTAAAGCAGAAATGCATTGCAGACTCTACTATGGAAGCCGAGTACGTGGCGGCCTCTGAGGCTGCAAAGGAGGCTGTATGGTTCAGGAACTTCCTTTTGGACTTAGATGTGGTACCTAATTTGCCTAGGAGTCTGACAGTGTATTGTGACAACACTGGTGCTGTGGCAAATTCGAAGGAACCGCGAGACCACAAAGCAGCTAAACATATTGAACGTAAGTATCATCTCATACGAGGAATCGTAAAGCGAGGAGACATAGTTGTGGCTCACATTTCATCAGAAGACAACCGGGCAGATCCTTTCACAAAGAGCTTGCCAGCCAAGGCTTTTGACAGGCATGTGGAAGCGATAGGAGTCAGATGGATGGGCACATAGTTTTCAGTGTAATAGTGGATTAAATAAACACTGATATACTCATAGAATATTTTGAGTATAAGTGGGAGATTGTTAGTGTATACTGAAAATATTTATTTGAAGTATATACATTTATTTCTAGCCCAGTTTTATTGAGAATCATTTGAATGTGTACATGCTGTCTGATATTATATATTGTGGACAATCTAGTATCAAATGGGATACAGAATATTAGATTGTTAAATACGGTTTATATAATATAATAAGGTTCACAGCACAGGTGGTGTTGGACAATCCACTGGTATGGCTGTAGTATTATTTAGATTAGTTTATATTGACTAATAAATAATACTAGTATACTTTGTGTATATTGAACAGGATCAAATTTAGAATTGTTCCCTTATACTGATTAAGAAAGAGAACTAAGATTCTATGTTATTATTAATGCTTAGGTTCTTAATCCGGATATAGTAATTGACACGTGTATATTATTTACATGCTTTGATTTATATATGAAATAATTCTTTTGAATTATATCATTATATTTTGGGTGATGGAATTATATACATGGTGAATATTATTTATAGAAGGAATCCATGTCCTGATAATATTCGGGTTAATGATGTCCCCTTGAAAGCTCAAAAAGATTTAATTATGTGAAACCCTGCAGGTGGAATTTATTCCGGCATAATTAAATAAAGGTTGAGTGGATAATCAAGGATAACAGATATTAATTAAATAAATTATCAGTAATTTATTTAATTAATGGGCATGCGCTATTTTAAACATGGGGAATTTAATAAGCAAATAATATTGGAACCCAATTAAATAATTAAGTTGCGGTATTAGGAAAGGTAGTGCAAATATTAATTCTTTAGTGGATTGAATTAATATTTAATTACATTGGGCTAGGCCCAAGATGTAATTAGAAGGCCTAACCTAATTATCCATGATCCCTATTGTAGCCCTATATATATTCTTATTCTCTTCTTGCTAGGGTTGGTTAGGAAAAATATTGTAGCCACCTAGGAGCGAGAAGAGAGGTTAACTTGAGAAGACGAAGGCCACACTTCGCTCAAGGGAATTTGGGAATACAATAGAAGAGCGTGGAATCAACCGTTAACAAGGTGACTTTTGTATTTGTACTCGTTAATTTATTGTATCAAAAATCGCAGGATCACGATTTGATTGTCCCAACAAGAAAGAGATCGGGATAAATGGAAAGGGATCGAGAAATAGAAAGAGAGATCGAGAGCCGGAGAGATTGAGAGAAATCGAGGGGGAGAGAGAGAGAGTGAGGGAGGGAGAGAGAGATAAAGAGAGAAGAAGAGAAAAAAGATTGTTGGTGGAGGCAGTCGCCACCGGCGCTGCCGTGACATCCGGCCGGTGGCTGCCGCCTGTCGGTGGTGGTGGTGTTAGAAAAAGGGGAATTTTTGTTTGGGTATTAAATTGATTTAATTGGGATTTTTCAAGTTGTGATAATAAATGAAATAAAAGTAGAATAATGATGAATTCTAATATTAAGAGAATAGAGATTGTGGGAATTATTAAAAATTTAGTTACTAAATAAAATGGGTTCACATTTAGGAATTTAGTGACTAAAATAAATTAGGAATATTAATTTGGTTATAAAAGAAAGGAAAGGAGTTGAATTATTTGGTTGAATATTAAAATGAGAGAGAAAATGAAAATTGTGAGCTTAATTAAAATAGAATTATTTTGATAAGATTATATTTTGTTAAAAAAATAGAAATAATAAATATGGATTTGAATTCGAAAAAAAATGGATCCTTGAATTATTTGTTTTGAGAATAAATAGTGAGTAATATTATTGTTCCTTTAAAATGGACTTAATTAATTGAATTAGAGAATTTTAGATGATTGGAGAATTTTAAATAATTAAAGAAAATTTTATAGATGCCTTGTAATTTCGAGATGTGAAAGCTCAATATATCACCAAATAATTATAAATAATTACAGACATTTTTAGATAAAATTCCCTTACGAATAATTAGAGCAGGACTTTCACGTATAATTTCAATTTGATTAGTACGACGTTATAAAACCCAATTTATTAAAATTAATAGAAAAAGCGAATAGAGCCTCCATTTAATATATTATTTTGCGAAAAATGCGATAGTGAGATTTTAAGATTACGATTATATTTATATTATATTTTCGAAAATTACATGATTATCGAATTATTTTGACATCATGTGATTAATTCCTTACCCGAGTACTAAAATCATTTTGATAAATTATTATAGAACTTCTTTCTGAGAATTGAGACTTTCGTTCGCGGGTAACGCTTTTATTATTCAATACTTTTAGCGTCGAGACAAAGGCAATTTCATTCCTACCCTAAATCTCGGAAATTCTGTATTTTATTCGTTTTATTTTAATTCATAATTATTATCGAGTTATCAATTGTGAGATTTATTTTGTTGCTCTTTATGTTTCAAGAATTTTAGTTCTAGTATTATTTTCTCGTTAATGATTATTTTACTGTTAAATTAGTTTATTTGCGAATCGTATCCCCTATAAGCGTAGAAGCAACTTCGTTGTATCGGGTCGATCTCATTAATTCGAGACGACTATTTATTTTTCTTCAGTTGAACTAATCTCATTCGACAATATTTATTGATTATCTTTTTGTTGATTCATCTTTCGAATCAACAAATAAGCATTATAAAATTAGGATCGTTAGAGTGTTTACTCGTTGATCAAGTGCAAAAAAAACTTCTATTTAACGTTCATCAATTATGTGTATTATAAATATTCGAGTGGTATTCAGTACGACTCATTATTATCTCATTTTCAAGACTATTCTCATTGTTTCGAGATAGTTGCCTTTCTTGTCAGTGGTTGGCACTTTGTTCGTGACAACCAATAAAATATGTTTATTGAGAGTTTACATCAGTCCATTTGTTCGGATTGGTGGCACATTTGAGTTAGACTGGAAATCCTCCAGATCAACAAATATTTTCCTGGAAAGTTTATCTCAAAATTTTCTGTTCATTTAAATGTTCGGGAATTCAGTATTCTACTGATCAATTTTGGGAAAAAGACCCATGACAGAGAAAGAGAGACTTGTGTACTGTTATACGTACACGAGAATATTTTAGGCACTATGTTGTCAGGGTTGAATTAATAATCCACTATGATGCTAGCATACATATATATATATATATTATATTTCGTTAATATCGCATTGTAGTCGTGATCGGGCGAAGTGCGGTGTCATAAGAGGACGGTATTCCCGGTTGGATAGTTGATCGCCCCACCGAGATACCGAGAGGTTGGAGGACCAGTTTATTCATTTCTCATGAGTCATTAGATTTGCACTAAATGAGTCTTTCGAGTATTCTGTTATCAAGATGAGTCTTGAGTCAATGAGTCAGATTGCTGATATCCGATTGTCTTTAAATTTCGAGTTTATTATTTCGGTAAATCTTATTACATTTATATACCGAGCAAGGAGAGAACTTGCTGAGCACCATAGTTGCTCATTCTTGCTTTACAACATTTATTCAGCTGTCAAGAAAGAAAGAGGCGAGCCGTCCAACCAGAGGCATAAAGGGAAGGAGAAAGCTCCGAGCTATGGTGACAAAGATTAGAATATCCAGCTGGAACCTTTATCTCTTTATGTTTGTGAACTTATGTAAGATATTATTCTGAGATGTAATAAATCGTATTGTAATAATGCTTGAGACCGATCTTGGATCTGCGGAGTGGGACACTTATGCTTCGTTGTAATAGATATTTTGCTTTATTATTGAGCTAACGTGTGCTGCAGGGTATCGAGACAATGTGACGACCCGGGTCCCCGGGCAGGGCGGATTTGGGGGCGTCACAATAACGATTATATAAAAATATAGTTGTAATATTAAATAAAATTTATAACATAATAAAAGTCCGTGCATCGCACGGGCATTGAAAGGTTGTCGGTTCGATTTTCAGCACGGTCATCCTAATTATTAAAAAAAAATAGTAAAATAATATAATTAGGGTCATTCTAATTATTAAAATAAATAGTAAAATAATATAATTAGTGATAATTAGCCGATTGCATTTTTTAACTAGAAGAGGTTTATTTTTAATTGATTGCTGATATTACCTTTTATAAACATCTAAAATATCGTATCTTCCAATCAGTAATATTTCTTTCTAACTAAAACACGTTAACTTTTATTTTAAAATATAATCTTACAATAATTAATATATACCCAAAAATATAACACCATATCGTCTAATTACAAACAAAATATAATAGAAATCTGTATACAACGAATAATGACCGTTAGATCTAATGATTAGATATATTATATGTTTAAATTAATTTACTAAAATTTCAAGGTTCGAATTCTGTCAACGACACTTTTACATTTAGTTGAATATATTGCCTTTTATAAACACCTAAAAAATCAATCGTATCATCACTTCCAATCATTAATATTTTCTTTCCAATTAAATTTTTTTACCATTTTTAATTAAAACTAATCTTATAATCATTAATATATACCCGAAAATATCACACCATATTGTTATTCCCATATTACACACTTGTATAATTGTAGAAGGGGGGGATTGAATACAATTCTTGATATTTATAAATTTTTGATAAGAACCACAGATATCTATAAGGAGATAATTGTTGAATGAGAAAAGATTCAAACACATAAAAAATCAGGTGGTTAAATGTACCACCTGAGACTTTTATTCGAAGAAAACTCTGTGATACAAATGTACACAGCTTCTGTTTTACAACTCTTTGCTTCAAAGAATATTCAAGAAACCCTAAGCAAATATGTCTGTTTTCTTAGTCTCTAAAGAGTTGCTACACTTGGTTATATATCCCAAGTTTACAAGTACTACAGGAACAAGATAATATTAATCTAATTCAAGTTGACTTGCTACTCCACTCTAAATCCACATGTAGCCGAAAGGTTGTCCTTGTGAACAGATATGTCCCCTGCACCTTTCTTGTATGTACTGTATAAATGGAATGCTTCTTTCTTATGCGTTTCCAAAGTATGGCTGCCATACTGCTTTTTATACCTACTATCAACCCATGTGATCTGTCAGTCAAACTTGTCCTTATCAACTGCTAATTCCCAGCTAGCATAGAATAAAGTGTTAATGATTATCCATTGATGTTGTACACAGTCATCCATTGATGGTAGTTTGAGTTGTATCCGTTGATAGAGTAGATTTGAGTTGTATCCGTTGATAGAGTCCTGTTCTCATCCGTTGATGCACTTTCACTTAGACAGAATTACATAGCATAGCTTATTTACAATTGGCTACCCTATTCTGCCTATCCATTGATGGTCAACATGACTCTGAATAAAAACATTATCAACTGATAAATAGAGATACTGTAGTATGCTACAAAACCTCATCCGTTGATGAGCTACCTGTCAACGAATAGAGTTATAATGTCTCATCCGTTGACAGTTACAAAACATGACTTATACAATTTTGTGCATAGAATGTGAAGTTATCATCAAGTACAACATATTCCTAACAATCTCCCCCAATTTATGCTTGATGAACTGTTAGGCCGAATACACAATATATATAATCAAGTATTGTATGTGAGAATAACAATAACACACGTTTTAGTACTTAAAAACTGTTTGGAATTAATAATTCCTCTCTCAGTGATGTAAAATATCACAGAGAGCTGCTTAGGTTACAATGAATGATATTCGTTCACGATAATAATTACCCTTCTAGGGTTAACCTAACTGTATTTAAAAGATATACAGCTACGTACAATCGTTAATTGATTCTCCTATAATTAATCTATACAATTTATATCAATTACGATTGCTACACGTCTTCTAAGTCAACTCAATCTCTTTGACAGCTATCCAATCTTCAAAGATATTGCTTCCATGTTTATCTTGAATTAATCTTTAATCTCTGTTGACCTACAGACGCTCCCGCTAGACAGAGTTTAGCAAACTCTGTTGCGCTTCCAGTCAGCAGTGTTTGCGCTTCCCATATGTCAGCGTATACTCAAACTCTGCTACGACTGCTTTCATTAACAAGTTAAACTCTGTTTCCTGTAACACTTAAACACTGATATTAAATCACATCAATTATATCTAACAATCTCCCCCAACTTGTTCATTTGTAAAAATGTACAAGTTCACAGTAATTGATGATGTCAAAACAATCTAATAAAATCACAGTGTTTAACATTTAAGCAGAGTTTAATCTTGACTTAACAAAATTTACAGAAAATCAGAATTACTTACAAACTCTTTCTACCTAACCTCCTAAAGATCTGGTGTTGTTCTCAGGTAGTCAATGAGTAATCTTCTTTCTGCATTTTCCAGCTCTCTCTGCATAATTTGCTTGATTTCTCTCAACTGAGGATCATTATCTCCAGTCTGATAAATTGCAGCTCTTAGAGAGTAAATTTTGTTCTTCCTCATATCATTTCCCAGCTTGATGAAATATGCCTGTTTAGATTCTGATTTGAAATCCAGAACTGTTATACCAAGATCAGTCTTCAATCTAGCATTGTTCTTCTGCATTTCAATCAATTTCCCTCGATAATCTCTGTACTTAGGCACATACTCTTCAGTAGTCTTTGATCTAGTAAAAGCTTTGGCTATCTGCATATATTCTCTTATTGACTTAGCAATGAGTGCTGTTCGTTGATTTCTGACCCTGAATATATAAAGAACATACTGAAGTTCTTCAAACAGTTTGAGATTGATAGCATCTTCATTCACTCTATACACTGTTCCATCTTCCATGAAGTACAACAAGAAGTGAATATCTAAACTCTTCTGATGAACCAACTGAACTGACTCCAGTTTGTCCAGATTCTCTTGAAACATACCAGAACCAGGAGAAACAAGTGTTGAGGGATCTCTTGGACTATTACTGAATCTTAAATCTCTATTTGAACCCAAACCAGAAGTATTCTTGCCAGGAGGCTTCCCTGAACAAGCTATGCTATGTTGGTAACTACCAATCTCTTCTGTTTGTGCTGAAACTGGAATCTTAGGTCCAGAGAATCCAAGTAAGAGTTTGCTTTGTACTGGTAGAGATTCACTCACAACTTGTGTAGCAACAGAGGTTGTGTCTACCTTTTTGCCTTTGTCTTCTTCACCCATTATTCCTTTCAGCTTCAACTTAACATTAAGAGAAGATTTTCTTATCAGTTTTCCTTCTTCTTCTTCTTCTTCTTCTTCTTCCTGAATGCCAACCACATTTTCTTTGAACACAATTCCTTTCTCTACAAGCCTTGAAGCTTTAGCAATCTTCTTTCCTTTTCCAGACTTCAATGCCTTCACATGTTCTTCTTGTAAGAGCTTCTCTTCAGCATGAACATCTTCAAGTGTAGCACCCTTTGGATTTTCTTCAAGAAAAATCTTAGCAGCCAGCTCTTCATCTGTTTGTTGATTGTTAGAGAATGACAAATCCTTTTGTCTTGAAGTACTCTGAATATTTGTATTTGCTGCTGCTGAACTTGATCTTGTTGATCTTGTAGACCTTCCAAATTGTGGATTTACAGCATCATTCTTCCTTAACCTCTTCTCTGGATTTGTACCTTCATCATCCAGATGTTCCCTCTTTGACAGAGTTTGAGACTTCTTGCACTTAGTTCTAGCAATTCTCTCCCCCTTTTTGACATCATCACCATCTGGAATCAGAATAGAGGTTATTAACTCAAGAGAGGTGGCGATAGAGTCAACCTTTTCAGTTAGCAAAATTTGATTCTGTTCAACTTTACTCAATCTCTCAGTGAGAGTCTCCTGGGCTTTAGAAAATTGTTGGAATAGCTTGGAATTGGCTCTATAAGATTTCTTCTCATGAGTAGCAACTTCAGTTCTCAGATCAATAAGTGCTTTGTGATTATCATCAAACCTGTGATTCAAAGTCTTAACCTGAATCACTGTTCCTTGGAGACAAGTTAGAATATCAGTATTTGAAATCTTTTTAGAATTTTCCTTGAGAAAAGTAGCTGCTCTTCCAGTAGGAAAGATGCAGTCTGCTTTGTACCAATCTGCACTTTGCTTTGCCAGATAATTATCATCAATTTCTCTGACAGAAGGTCCAGCAAAGTCTGGTTTCTCCCCTATTTTCTGTCCATCAGTTTGAACTTGATCATTGACAGGTGCAACACTCACTGATTCAGAAGAATCATTATCAAAATCATCTACAACTGAGGCAGCTTCTTCATTATGATCTGTAGCAGGTTCTACTTGAGTAACCTGTTCTACTACATCAACAACAATTTGTTCTTGATATGCAACCTGTGCTTGAGTAATTTCCTCACCAAGTTCTGAGCCTTGATGTGCATCAGAAATGAACTCAGTGTGAGATGCAACCTCTGTTTCTTCTAACACCACAGTAGGTTGATCTGCAACACCAGTGTCAACAGAGTTTGTAGCAGCCATGGTTGTTGGAATTGGAATTTTATCTTCAACAGAGAATGTCTGAAAATTTTCAGCAAAATCTTCCATAGGAGCAATGACTGGTTCATCAGCTTGAAATCCAGTTTCTGCTTGAAGTTCATTCTCTGTTAGTGCAGGTTCAGTGACAATCTCTGTCTCAACAATAGGAGTCTCCTTAGAGATGTCCTTTGGAGCTTCAGCAACTTGCTCTTCATCAGATTCTACAAGTATCAACTTCCTTCTCTTGGCTTGAGACACTTCAACTACCTCTTCTTCTTCAGTAGATTTGTCATCAGCTAATGGTGATGAAGGCCTATTTGCCCTTTTGATGACTCTTCTGGTATAAACAGCTCCAGGAGATGTCTGTTTAGCCTTGGAATGCCTTGTATTAAGGGCAGTATGCTTTTTCCTTTTTGGTTTAGATTGTGGTTGAGGTTGAGTAGAAGGGACTGGTATGATTTCAGGTTGTGTGGGAAATGAAGGTTGAGAATATGATGCAGAGTTTAGTGAAGTTTCAGGTGATGGGATAGGTTTAGAGTGTATGGTTTCAGTATTGTCAGTGGCCAATGGTTCAGGCATTTGTTGTGGTTGTGTTTGTTGTTGGTCATTTTGTGATGATTGTGGATCTTGGGGTTGGTTGAGAAAGTTCTGCAAGGCAAGTGGCAAAACGAGGGCAGGTAGGTTCTCTTTACCAGCATCCTTATTAGTCATATCAGAGAATAATCTCTTATTGACTTTAAAAGGCTGAATCACATCATCTTCATCGATATCTAACCCAGATACACAAGCAGTGAATAATAGTTGACAAAATCTAGCAAAGTATACTGTAGTAGACTCTGACAGTTTATCACCTAAATTCATTAATACATAACGACCAAAATCAAAATTACTACCATAGAGTAGAGAATACCCAATTTGCAGACTGTCGAAAGGAATGGCATCCCAGTTGGTGACTTTCTTCTGGAATGTTCTTGTAATGCAGTCAAAGAAAAAATTCCATTCCTTTCTGAGATTTGGCCATTTGACACTGCCTAGCTTTGCAAGAGAATCCATATAACCAATTTCTGTTATCATTTCTCGCAGATTTTGCTCAGAAACAACAGCATATGAGGTATGTGTGTCGAAATCCATGGTCTCTCTAACAGTTTGTGGAGTAATCACAAACTCTTGTTCATCATGAGTAAAGATTATAGACGGAGTCCTATTCTCTCCTCCATCTACATACTTTGAGTTTTGCCAGAAAGTGGCAATCTGAGAAGCAGATAGAATAGATGGTTCAGTCAAAGCTTGCCCAATCTCGGAGTCGCGGAGAAAGTTCTGCATAAGATGAAACGCTTCTGGTACACATTCATTGTTGAGTGGGGCTGCAAAGTTGTTAGGAACAAATCGAAGACCAACAGCAGTAAAAGGTTTAGAAGCCATTAAATCAAGAACAGAGCAGAAAATGGCAGTGAAAATGGTATGTAGGAAAAGTGTTTGTGAAAATGCCCAAGTGAATAACACAAAAGAACTGTGTGATTTAGTAAAGTGAATATGAGTGGATGTGTAGATAAGAGTAAAAATGAATCGTGATACACAAAAATGATTAGAGTTGTAATTGAGAAACAAAAATCCAATCGTTTGTGCATTAAAACACTCAACAGTTCCTAGATTAATGTGAAAGTGAGACACGTGTCATGCATCCAACGGATCAATTAATCACGCGCAGTAAAATAGCAATTATCACCGCTGTATTCACTTCACTATTACCAAGACACTTTAACACATTTACTCTCATTAACAGTTGTCAAACACTCTATTAACTCCAAAATTTTCAAATCATCCCAATGAAAATTTACCTTAGAGTACTAGACACAATCCAACAACGTTTGTCAATTTTCCAACCTTATCACTGAAACCCTTTCAAAAATTGCACAGTTGTGAATATATACGTGTGTGAAGCAGAGGTTACCAAATCAATTTTTAGAGCATCTAATATTTCATAAAATCCATAAAGTAAATCAATAAACACCGAATGCACAAACTCTCATATTAAACACTGATTATGTGATGAAAGCTAAACTTCGTAGTAACTTAAATACAGAAATCTGAATACACCTATTCCCTTTGATGTCCATGATTATCCAAGTAAGCACACAGTCTTTATAGACAAAAATATCAAGAGATAGATATCAAAGCATCATTCAGTGAGTAACATGCCAGGGATTTGATAAACTCACAAACTCTCAAAGTACACAAGTGTTTAGGTGAAGTGTTTTCACTCAAATTCAATCAGTAAAAGCAGATACTCCCATATGCTTGAATGTCCACCAAATCTACACTACTTTGAGTACAAGTATGCACAAATCAAAATGACTTTATTCAGGATTGTAATTTAGTAAAATCAAACAGGTGAGAAGAGATGGATTAAATGAATAAATGGCGAACTGAACAATTTAATAGAGCAAAGTGTTCAGTTGCACTGTTAGTACATATTTGTACAAGATGATCAGCATATATACATATTTTTTTATGTATATATATTCACTGAGTAAACTTTTCTTTGTAGAGAAACTCTCACCTGTTTGCTCTTCAATATACAAAAGAATATAACTGCTCTTGATATATCAGAATTTAAACGAAGCAGTTATTATGGCTCAAAGGGGTTTACTAAGGGTGGAATTTATGATCAGTGTTTGGAGAAAAATGGTAAATCCTAGCGCCTTTATCATTTTCATGCACACACACATATCATGTAGTCTCAAAATGGTTTAAAACAAGTTCTAAAGCAACATACTCACTGATGAACATCATACATCAATAAAATCTGATTGATATAAAATTTATCAATCACTTACTTGGCTCAAATTCTCACAGGGTGCTGACATGAATTGGTACTCACCAAACTAAACAATGACACTTCTCAGGTTTTATAATTTTCACAAGTACAAACAAGGAATCATCAAGAACCATGTATATGTTTTGGGAATAGAGTGTCACTAATCAGAGTTTAGAGTTCATCAATATCAGCAGTTGTTTATGAGAGGCAATGCACATAGTATTCATAGACTCAGAGTTTAGGACTAAATAAACTACGAGATACTATAAATATGAAACAGTATCATGCTGTGTTAACTTACTGCACAAGTTCAGATTAGATCTCAGTGACTCAGAAAGAGTCATGATTTGATTACTGAGAATCATGCTTCATACATTTTTCTTCATTGGTGTTTTCATCCAGACAAAAATCAATTCAGAATTCACAGAGTTTATCAAACATGTTAACAGAGTATGACATACAAACATGCTGACAGAGCTTAACAGTGTTTAAAAAAAACATGTTAACAGAATATGCATAACAGAGTTTAATCAACAGAGTTCACATAGCACTTAACAATTCACAGAAAAATGAGCAACACATTACACAAGTAAAATTTTGAGTCTAACCAATATCTCTAGTCAAAACCAGAGACCATTCCTAGTTCATTGACCAGTCTTGTGAATGTAGCTTCACTCAATGGCTTTGTGAAGATATCTGCAAGTTGATGTTCAGTAGATACAAAATGTAGCTCAATGTTGCCTTCCTCTACATCCTCTCTAATAAAGTGATACCTTATGCTGATGTGCTTGGTCATTGAGTGTTGTACTGGATTACCTGTCATAGCAATAGCACTTTGATTATCACAGTAAATAGGAATCTTACTGTACCTTAATTCATAATCCAGCAACTGATTCTTCATCCATAGAATCTGTGCACAACAGCCACCAGCAGCAATATACTCTGCTTCAGCTGTAGATGTGGATATTGATTTCTGTTTCTTGCTGTACCAAGAAACAAGTCTGTCACCAAGAAATTGACAACTTCCACTTGTGCTTTTTATGTCAATCTTACATCCTGCAAAGTCTGCATCAGAGTAGCCAAGTAATTTGAAATCTGATTCTCTTGGATACCACAGCCCTAAAGTTATGGTGCCCTTGAGATACTTAAAAATCCTCTTCACAGCTGTTAGATGTGGTTCTCTTGGATCTGCCTGAAATCTTGCACACAGACATGTTGCATACATGATATCAGGTCTACTTGCTGTTAGATAGAGAAGAGAGCCAATCATTCCTCTGTAGCTTGTCATATCTACTGGTGACCCTGTATTTTTGTCCAATTTGGTTATAGTTGCCATGGGAGTTGTTGCAGATGAACAGTCAAGCATGCCAAATTTCTTGAGAAGATTTCTGGTATATTTTGCTTGATTGATAAAGATACCATCATCTGTTTGCTTCACCTGCAAGCCTAGAAAATAACTAAGCTCTCCCATCATGCTCATTTGATACCTGGACTGCATGAGCTTGGCAAACTTCTTACAGAGTTTATCATTAGTAGATCCAAAAATTATGTCATCAACATATATCTGAACTAAAAGCAAGTCACTCCCAGATTTGAAATAAAACAAGGTTTTATCAATTGTACCTCTGTGGAACCCACTTTCTAAAAGAAATTGAGCCAGAGTTTCATACCAAGCTCTTGGTGCCTGCTTAAGTCCATAGAGTGCCTTGTCTAACCTGTAGACATGGTCTGGATATTTTGGATCTACAAAACCAGGTGGTTGTTCAACAAACACTTCTTCTTCAAGCTTTCCATTCAGAAAAGCACTTTTCACATCCATTTGGAACACCTTGAATTTCTTGTGAAAAGCATAGGCAAGAATGTTAGGTCCAAAATAGTTTGTAGAAGGGGGGGTTGAATACAAACTATACCATTTTATCGAATTTGCTCTTTTCTTAAAATATTAAATCGAGAACAAATTGATGCGGAATAAAACGAATACCAATATTTCAAGTTGAATATAAAATTATATTAAACTTGATGGGGTGTGTCTAAATACACGGGTACAAATTACAAGGTTTGATGACCAAACTAATTATTACAAATTCTATAGAAAATTCGACATGAACTTTTCTATATTTGTAATAAAAAGATCGAATGGTAAAAGCAATTCGAGAGATAAGTTCTAGGAAACTTAATTCGCTAGATAGTTCCAATAGTACAAGTAAACAATTTCTGTCGGTTTAGATGTAACAATACATGGCAGAAATAATTTACAGGAATTTATTTGAAGAACAGAAACTATTTCTCTTGGTCTTTCTCTTGTTCAGCTCGGAGAGAATTTGTGAAGAATGTTGTGAAGTTGTGTCTGTATGTCTGTGTCTCTGTTCTGTCTATTTTTCTTCTTTTATAACAACATAGACAAAGGCTGTCGGTATGACATAAACTTCACCAAGACGTAATCTATACTTATCATTATGACATAAACTGCTCCATGACATAATTCATGCTGATCAATATGACATAAACTGAACCATGACATAATTTCAGCTGGTCGGTATGACATAATCTGAACATATGACATAATCTTCATGACATAAATCTGGATATGACATAATTGAATATGTTCGGTATGACATAAATCTGTTGCTGAGAAAACTGAATTGAATTGCCAGCTGAGAAGGCCACTCGCAGGATGAGGTGTAGACATCACACGCGGGCGTTTTGCTGGTCAGTCTTGGCGCGTGAGATACACGCGCTGTATGCCGCGTTGCGAATCTGGCCGACAGCATATGTACTGATTCACGTGGGCTGCTTTGGTTTCATTTCTTTGTTTAATTTGTTTATTAAATAAACAAACTAACCTTTACTTTGTTTATTCAACAAAACCTGCTAACCTGCTAACAATTTATACAAAACCGGGGCCTATTTTGTTTTACATGAAATGGGCTCCGTAGAAATGCTTTTTAACCCGCACAGCTTATAATCTTTAATTAATAAATAATTATTTTAATCCAGAAATTATAAAAATAAATATCTAATATTATTAGATATTTATAAATATAATTTTCCAAATAAATAAAATATTTATTAATATAAATAAATCCTTAAACTGTAAGCTGCGGTTACCTGAGCGTCTGGAACCGGACTCCTTTTGCTTAACAAAAAATACAACAATTCTAACCGGGGTTTCAGCATTAAGAATATATCACTTTGCATTTCTTTGTGATAAATCTTTTTCCTCACAGCCAGTCCACTTGATAGTAAAATCCTCGTGTTCAATGAATTTAGCACTTCTGTTGCTTGCACAATGATTTTCCCAAATACCAGTCTTGATAGCTAGAACCACTGAAGTTAATGATGAACAACCACTGTTTAATGTTGACACTCGATGCACGATCTGGTTCATGAGTGACTAACCGCAATGACTATTCTTCATATATTGACTTTAAAGCTGTGGTTTATGTCTTCCTTTTCTTCACTCTTTGTTCAAACCTTTATAATCTGTATTCTGCCACTGTAGGAATCTCTTGTCACTATAAATAGAACCCACTGTCTTGATTACTCCACTGACGCTTGATCAACTGAATGAACTTCTTCAAGTGTAGTATAACTCAAAACGGTAGATTGACTTTGTCTTCTTTCTCTTGACAGTTAAGCATTTGAGATCCATGTGACAGTACATATACTATTTACTATTACATTCTTGTTTGAGTTGAGTTGAATCCTCGAAATACAAATAGGCTACATCATATGCCTTTCAATCTCCCCCTATTTGTTTGTTAGACAATAACAAGAAAATACCTAGAGGATAACTCAACTATAAACAAGAAGAAGATAAAGCATTAAAGAACTATAGTAAATAATACATAAAAAAATTTCTGGTTTAGATATAACATTTCCAGAATCTCAGTAGATGAAATGATAGATGATTGTTCCTGTGACTCTGAACTGATCTTCAATAAGTAACTCATCTTCATTTCTTGACATATCTTCCTGATAACCCTTTACATTTAACATTGAACATTATCAGCAGATACTTGGAAATTCTTCAGTGGTAAAGAATATGACTTTTTAACCACATACTGAAGAATTATTCTTTGTCGTTTCATACTTCTCTCTTTACTTATGTCTCCCTACCTAAGGTGATATGACTTTTCCTTATAACGGTGAATAATTTTCATCTCCCCTGACAAGGCGAATATTTCTATCTCCCCCTGACAAGGTGAATACTCCCCCTTTCTAAGGTATATCCTTTTTCATATCTCTCCCCCTTAGATAGAAAATCTCCCCCTCACTAAGGTAAGCTTATACTCTCCCCCTTAGTTAAATATCTCTTACTAAGGTAATCTTTGAGTATATCTTCTTCAATATATCTCTCCCCCTTAGTTGAGTAATCCTCCAAGCATTCAGTTATAGCAAACATCCAAATGTAAATTAGATGATACCACATATTCAATAATAACTCACCTCTTACCTTTAGTACAACAGATTCTTCATATATATAACATTGTCTGCTGCAATAAAGAAAAGAAGTTTTGCTTGTGTTGAATGATTTTCATGAAGACTTCCAGGATAGAAGTATGTAGACTGATCAACTTTGCCCTTTAGATATTATAGAATGGCTTCACTGTTGATCATCTTGACAACCAAATCTCCCGACAATTTCCTTATATCTCCCAATTGTTCTTCAATGTGTTTGGGGAATAGGGAATGAGATTTGGTGTTTCTCTTTCTTCCTCACTGTGAGTGTGTGATTCTGTTTCGTGTACCTCACAAATGTTTAGCTCATCTCTCCACTCATATCACTTAAAATGAGTGATCTCATCTCTCATCTCTCAAGTGTTTAAACTCATGCTCGCTAGTGTATCACTCTTATCTCTCATAACTCCAACATCCATGTGTACCTGCAAGGAAAATTCACCCTAGCCCCTTCAAGAGAGGTCAGTGGTGGTGCAATGGGAGTTCGCAAATCCCAAATCCTCGTTGGACTCGTCAGACGAATCTGAGTCATAATCTACAAGTTGATAAAAATTTTCCCTTTTTGTGGGTTTCAGAATTGAATTCTGAGAAGATAAACAATGAAATCAAAACTTAGAATTAAAATCATGTTTCCTTCTAATGTCGGTGAAGACATCTCCTTGTTTAACTCGTCAGGTGAATCTGAATCATAGTCAACAAGTTACCATCCGCACCTATGTCGGACCCGTTACCCGTAGGATCCAGAGATGTTCCCTCTGGGGAGTTAAACAGTGATCCTGACAGATTTTGCATTAGGGATCAAAGTTTTCTCTCGAGGTCTGTGAAGACTCTTGGTTCTTTGAGGAACCTTCTACTTATAATCCTAACCATAAAATGGTTGGATTACAGGTTTTCGTCAATTCATCCTTAGTGTGTGCAATCTCACTTTGTGCATATGAAACATTTAGCTTGTGTATGAAGTAGTGACTTACCAACAGATGCCCTGGCTGACAGGCGAATTTCAATAGACTCATTCTGTTGAGAGAATGGATCCAGAGACTGTTTTAGTGCCATTTTCAGCTCTGCATCCTTTTGGGGAATGCAGGCGAGCTTACAGATACCACAAGTTGTATATGACTATTCTCCTTGAGAGGTAGAGTTATGGGTTTACTATTCCTCACATCCTTATTTGCTGCATCAAGTGCAGTTACTCCCTTACTGACCTCTAGTCTAATAGGTAACTTCCACTTCAGGGGTAAGTTAGGATGTGTTTAGATTTGGATTTAAAGTCAGGGATAAAAGTTGTTGGGTTTACAACCTCATGACTAGCATGTGAGAAAATTTCCACTAGGAGCTGAACCTGCATCACAAAGCAGTAGAGCAATATAGAGATAGAATGCATTTGCAATATATCAGAACATTGAATGAGAACATATGCATTATATCATGTGAGAAATGATGTACAGTTATGATTTCAAAAAGTTTTACATTATAAATAATCACAACTGTAGAAAGATTGAGTTTTCTTTTAAGAACTGTTAATGTGCAAGAGTTTGTATTTATGCATAAAACATTATATTATCATGTCTCTTAATGAAAACTATGTCGTTTTATTTTTAAAAGACACAAACTCTTGACTTAGCAGTAATTAAGAAAGAAAGATTTTCTTTAAGTGCTTATCTTGTATAGAGAACTTTAACACAAAAGTTAGTGAAAAGACTCAAATAAGCACTAAATGTCGTTTAGGTAGCAAAGATTACCAAGTACATAAGTACAGGTAACCAATGTCTCTCCTTTGGCGCTGTATTACTTAGCACAACATAAACTAAGTAATCGTCTCATGGATGTAAAATATTCTAAGAACTATCATATGCATAAAGTGGTGTATAACCTGAATTAGATAATTTGATTTTAAAAGCTCTCACCACTTTAAGATCTGATAGGAGACAGAATGTAACTTTAAGTCTCACTTATACTTAGAAAGTCAAACATCTTAATATATACTAACACTAATGATTTGTAGATAAGACACTCTTACTTAGAATAAATCCTAAGTAATATCATCAGAGCTAATATATATACCACAATTAACATGCAATAAAGTATTAGGGCAACTAGCAACTGTTAGTAAACAAATATTCACTATTTGATACCAACTGATAGTATTTATCAAACACTTTAGAATGCAAGTAATTGTGTTTGTGATTACTTTACCAAGATTAAATTATGAGCAAATAAACCATTGAATTGCTTCAGATCATAATTTAACTAAGATAAAAATAATCACTGTTAAATACTAAATATTCAATGATACCAATAGTTTGATAAATTCAATACAATGAAGATTGAATTATTACTTTGAATACCAATTGACAGAATGAATATTAGTATCTAACTACTTATGACTATCATCCATTGATATCCATAGTTGACAAGAAAATCACAATTTCTTAAGATATAACATTTTAAACTCATGACTTCAAGGCAACTCCTCGATAATAACAATTGTTAACTCCTAACAACTGTTAGTTGTAGACAAACTTGGTTCAAAAATAAGACTCGATTACCAAAGCTGTCTTGTCTGCAATCTTAGAAAAATATTCTAAGTCCAATACACCTTGATCCATTGTATACAACATTTATTACCAAGGTGATCAGAAGCTTGCAAATAAGCATAAAAATTATTCGAAGTAACTGAACTATGGTAACTTTAGATATTACAATATCCATAGTTCTACTTAGAGATTTTTCATACCATGTATAATAGTAGGGGTGAATTGTAAAAGATATAACAATGATTACTTAGAGGAGTCCTAAGTAATTTCACTCGCACTAATACATCACAATTAGTTAGTGAATAAAATTCTAACTAAATATCATTAACTGATACAAGTCAAAACTTCAATATAACCAATTGTTGGAAATATGATATTAATTTTAGTGAATTTCAGAAAATGGAGCATTGATAAGTTCACTAGAATTAACATCTCTCAACTAAATTGATAGCTAACAGGAATGTTAGATCCAATTTAGTTAGTTGTATATTTATTTTAATAAATATGAGGTACAGAGCAAATACTTATATTGAATTGCTTCAAGTTCCATAACCCAAGTCAAAATAAATAACAAATAAATAAATAAATACTAAATCTCTATGAGTTAGATTTTAGCATTTAAGTATTTAAATTATCCTCAAATAATCACGAATGAAATATATTCATTTATACACATGGCAATTATATAATAGATAATTCTTAGCGTGAGGTCTGGATGTTAATAAGTTCACAAGTCCTTTCAATAAGGAAGTTGAATACTTATGACTCATTTTAGAATTACTTACAAGTCCTTTCAATATTGACAATTGAGTACTTGTAGATAATCTTTAAGAATTACTTACAGATGGGATGTTCAATGAATATTCTATTACTAAAATCCCACGATTTACAAATCAATCTTGAAAAATTGACTTAATCAAGTGATTTAATAAATATGTCTGCAAGTTAATCTTAACCAAAGACATGCTCTCGAAAGAATTGATACCTTATGCAAGTTGCTTAGTCCTTGAGTGTTCCATAGAGTCGTTGGAGATGAATTTGATTCCTTGTGTTCTCCTGCTTTCGTACAACTCATTTGATCTGTCTCTATGCAGCAAAACATGTCAGAACTGATGTCTCTAGGGTACTATCTCCGAAGATTTGGGTCCAACTTAAGACATCTGAAAATCAATTGTAATAACTACAAGAATAGATTCTCTAGGTTCCACTTGGGGCCTTGCACATTTGCATAATTGAGAATAAAATATGTGTGTAAGTGATCTATTAGCAATTGAATAAGATAATAAGCTGATGATTACTCTATAGCCCGATTAGGTCCTAATTAGTAGATCCTGAACTTGTTGGGTCAAATATCTCTAGGGTACCATTTCCTCAGATCTGGGTCCATCTTAAGATTTTTGATTACCAACTTGTTAGTTCTAAACTAATAGGTCAAAATCCAGCTATAGTGATTGTTGGTAGGTAGTCATGACAGGTCTAGAATCTTCTGAAAAGAAACAAAAGATCCTTGACTAATTTTTATTGCCATCATTCTTTTGACTTACTTGTGCTCCAAATAGAATTATTCTTTTGGCTTGCATGAAGTAATTCAAAAGAATTGCAACTTTACCAACATCAAAACAGCAAATACCTTGATACCAATTTTTAGTTAATAAACCAACATATAATATAATCAAGATATCATTGCACATATATATCATTGTATTTGTGCCTAATGATGTAGAGAGTTCTATAAATATGACACTAATTGCTAAATGATATCAATTGTTAAAAATTGATACCAGATGTTAAATTATAGTTAGGGTGTCATACCATGTCTTCCATGATTGCTTGAGTGATGATACCAGTTGATACTAACCTGTAGAGATCTTCTATTATCTCACCAACCAGGAGTGCACTTGTTCACATTCCTCTAGCATCCAGATTCAGTAGGTCCAGATGTCCATTATAATCTTGAATGTGTAGCAGGTGCCTGATATCCTCAAGTCTTGTCACTGGTGCTTTTTGTCAGATATACTGTCTGATCAACTTGTAATCTTGCATCCAGTTTGGCCTTGTCCCTCATAACAATGCCTTGACATCCAGTTAGACTTCTGGTTATCCTTGTACCAATTACAGCCTTGTTGTTTGGTCTGGATACCAGCTTCCCTTCAATCTACCTTTTGTACTGATTGAGATCATCGTGCATTGCAATCACTCAATCTAGATCTTTCAGAGCCTTTGTAGCTTTCTTATTTTCTTCTAAAAGAAAACTAAAGAAATAATCATTGGTACTTGAAGCTCTGCTAGTCTTTTACATCCACCATTAGGAACACTAAGAACTAGGACAAAGAATTAATTGAGTCAACAATCTTTGTCTTGGCAGACATGTTCTCATAGTGTCCTTTGATTTTCAATGTGGTGTTAAGTTGACTATTTGATCCTTCAGTTGCTCCCCCTAAGCTGTTGCTGGGTTTACATGAAGATTCTTCATATTTCACATTGGTTGGATCTGAATCATCATTACCATTGACAGCTGGAGCTAGAAGTTGTTGAACATCACTAAGACTATCAATCATCTTCTGTTGATTAATAACAATCACCCTGTAGGCTGTTGACTCCATTGAGTAACAAAGGAAATTATCCTCTTGAGCATTAGCTGATTGCTAGGATGCTCACTTATATTTAACTTGTGGGGTCTTACTATATTTCTTACTAATCAGGGTTTAAGATGTGATCAATCACCATCAGTGGTGTCTTGTCTTCAGATTGTCTGAACAACAACTTGTTTGTTGAGAGAAGCCATCAGTCATCACCACTAAAATATATTTTACTTTGATGTACAACTTCTGTGTGATGCTTCTTTAACTTCCCTTTATGACATGCCTCGTAATTTCATTTTACTTTAATTTCAGATGAGGCAGTCTCCTTTACTGATTCGATTTTCAGGAAAGAATCTCTTGATTTGACATTCAGGTAAGAGAGCTTCTTTATGTCATAGATGAGCTCTTGTTTGATGAAGCTTTAGATTAAACCTTGTTGACTTCACCTTGCCTGAGTACTCATGTTTGATGAAGTTTTAGATAAGATGTTGTTGACTCCACCTTTGCATGAGATACTCTTGCAGAGATTCCAGATCAGCTACGAATAAGTTTCCTTTCCTTTATCCTCGAATAGCAAGATTACCATCTCTCTTGTGTAAGATCAGACACTTCTCTTTGAAAACTATAACATTGTATGATCCTGAGAAGTTGTGCTTGGGACCTTCCACATAAGAGGTATTATTACTGACAACATTCCTAGCTATTGAATAGCCATGACCCTAGGTCATACCCTTGCTGTTATCTCCAAGGGAAGAACCACTTGGTCTGTCTTCACAATCACATTTGATAGTAGGGTTCTTTCTTCGATGATATGCTTTCAATAAATCAATAATACTGCATAATTGATTTAACCTGTTAAGCCCTACATTGACAAATGAATAAAAAGTTCTTGGTACCCATTTTTACTTGGGTCCAGATGGATTAGAGATTTCTCTTTTATCAGAGTTAACAACAGTTTAACCTTAACATGCTCATTCTTATCTTTGACTGACCATTTCTCCTTTTTAATGTCATTGACAAAATAGTCACTGAGCAAGGAGAATAATGGTTCCTTCCGAACATAAGGAGGACTAGCAGTCTGTGCCTTATTGTAATTCTTAAACATGCTTTTTCTATAATCAATGCAAATGCTCGGAGATGCATTTATGATCTTTGAAATAAGCAAACATGATAATAAGATTACATGGCATACATTCAACATTTAAAACATTGTAGATAAGAATTATGCAAATTAGGCATGCTATGCATTTTAGAAAATTCAGTACTATCTACTTTAACCTCCGCACATGCAACAGGTAGCAAGTAGATTTACAGATATTCAATGATTTTCTAAACATACATGGAATAAAAGAATTAACAATAAATCACTAATTCTATCCAATCCATTCCTGTTGTTATAAGAAATTATATAATCTCTATTACCTAAGTCAGTTTTATAAAATAACTTGATGTTATACTGACACCCTAGGTAATTATTCCATCTTTTAAACTTTTTAAACCTTAACAAACAATTCAGAATGAATAAGCAAATCTTGTTCTACTGGGGATCCTGAAACTAGCTTAAGCAGAGGTCTTATATGCTTAACATATAACAATTAAAAATTAAAGGATATTGTCTAAGGAACAACTCTAGCTCACTACTGCAATTAATTAAATTCAACAAATATTCATACACATATTAAGATCTTCTAACCAAAGATATAACAATTAAAAACTAATATCTTAACATGCTTGAATTTCTGAGAATTACATATTACATTAGTTCGAAGAATTGATACCTGAGACATTTGAGGTGAATCATCTTCAGAGATTGCTATGAAGGCAAGATATACATTATGCTCTTCTCATCATCATCTGATCCATCCCAACTCTTTCCTTCAGCAAGATAAGTTCTGCGCTGATGCTTCTGTTTCATCTCATTTAATGAATCCCTATTCATCCTTGTCTGTCAGAATTCTGTACCATATTGCACACCTTGATAGTTACTTATCACATATATCTTTTCATACTGCAACTATCAAGTCTTGTTTCTTTCCACCATCTCAGTCTGGTAACCACCTCTTGAAGTTGAACTATATCCTGAAGAGTTTCTGCTTCGGAGTAGATAGGCCTGATCCCTGGATAAAACTTTAGTACTCTTTCTGAATTAGTAACTCTTCATGTCTGTTCTGAGGTTCCATCATTAATTCCTGACTGGGATGTCTAACTGTCTAGTCCATTCTCAAACCTCCTTGATTCCACTTTTCTAAAATCTCTATTGATTCCTTGAAAGACATTTCTTGGTACAAACCACTAAGTGTAGTAGATGTTACATTGGAGCAATCCACTGAGTGTTTGTATATCATAGAGTTAATTAAAATCTTCGAGAAAAATTCTATCCACTAAAACCTCTTTCATTCCTGCTTCTGAAAAACCAGTGAATTCTATGGATATAACTTTGAGAAGCTTCAACAAAATTTTTCTTCAGTAGGTAGAAATTAATTCCTTGAAAAATGCATCTTCTTCAAAAGATTCAAATCATCTTTACAACCCGGAGGAATTTTCAACTAACAATCTTCTTAGAACCATTGGCTTAGAATAAATTCAAAATATTTAAAATTCAAAAACTTCAAGGACTTGAAAATTTTTGAGAAATAAAAATTTTTAAAGTAAGTTCAAATTAATTAAAATTTGAAATTAGAGTCAAATTATTTAAGAATCAAAAAATCTCAAGAAATGAAAATTTTGAGAGTTAAAGAATCCAAAAATAAATTCAAGTTAATTAAAATTCGAAATTACCAAGAATTAAAAATTTTGAGAATTAAACAATTTGAAAATAAATTCAAGTTGTTTAAAAATCAAAATTTCCAAGAATTAATCATTTCAAGAATTAAAAAATTCGAATATAAGTTCAAATTATTTAAAGATCAAAAATCTCAAAAATGAATATTTTTGAAGGTTAAATAAATTCGAAAATAGAGGAGTTGACTTTTTGGTCTAGTACCGGATTTAATTTTGTGTATGGGTCAACAAACTCGAAAACCTATTGGAGGACCACAAAAATAAGGATCTTGATTTGTGCGTCAATCAAAATGCTCGGATACCAATTGTTAGGTCCAAAATAGTTTGTAGAAGGGGGGGTTGAATACAAACTATACCGTTTTATCGAATTTGCTCTTTTCTTAAAATATGAAATCGAGAACAAATTGATGCGGAATAAAACGAATACCAATATTTCAAGTTGAATATAAAATTATATTAAACTTGATGGGGTGTGTCTAAATACATGGGTACAAATTACAAGGTTTGATGACCAAACTAATTATTACAAATTCTATAGAAAATTCGACATGAACTTTTCTATATTTATAATAAAAAGATCGAATGCTAAAAGCAATTCGAGAGATAAGTTCTAGGAAACTTAATTCGCTAGATAGTTCCAATAGTACAAGTAAACAATTTCTGTCGGTTTAGATTTAACAATACATGGCAGAAATAATTTACAGGAATTTATTTGAAGAACAGAAACTATTTCTCTTGGTCTTTCTCTTGTTCAGCTCGGAGAGAATTTGTGAAGTTGTGTCTGTATGTCTTTGTCTCTGTTCTGTCTATTTTTCTTCTTTTATACTCCCTCTGTCCCGTATTACTTTTCTTATTTCAAATGTCGGGATTGTTCATGACATGAGACAAATTACTAATTTACGTCTAATGTATAAGACCAAATATAGTCATGAGTGATCTTGTTGGATTCGTATTTATGAGTACTTTAATACAGTGAAGTTTTTATATTTAATACTCATACAAAATTCAAGATATTAACGATCAAAAGTGTGCGTTGGCAAACGTGTCCAGTCAAAACAGGAAAAACATTAAGGGACGGAGGGAGTAACAACATAGACAAAGGCTGTCGGTATGACATAAACTTCACCAAGACATAATCTATACTTATCATTATGACATAAACTGCTCCATGACATAATTCATGCTGATCAATATGACATAAACTGAACCATGACATAATTTCAGCAGGTCGGTATGACATAATCTGAACATATGACATAATCTTCATGACATAAATCTGGATATGACATAATTGAATATGTTCGGTATGACATAAATCTGTTGCTGAGAAAATTGAATTGAATTGCCAGCTGAGAAGGCCACTCGCAGGATGAGGTGTAGACATCACACGCGGGCGTTTTGCTGGTCAGTCTTGGCGCGTGAGATACACGCGCTGTATGGCGCGTTGCGAATCTGGCCGACAGCATATGTACTGATTCACGTGGGCTGCTTTGGTTTCATTTCTTTGTTTAATTTGTTTATTAAATAAACAAACTAACCTTTACTTTGTTTATTCAACAAAACCTGCTAACCTGCTAACAATTTATACAAAACCGGGGCCTATTTTGTTTTACATGAAATGGGCTCCGTAGAAATGCTTTTTAACCCGCACAGCTTATAATCTTTAATTAATAAATAATTATTTTAATCCAGAAATTATAAAAATTAATATATAATATTATTAGATATTTATAAATATAATTTTCCAAATAAATAAAATATTTATTAATATAAATAAATCCTTAAACTGTAAGCTGCGGTTACCTGAGCGTCTGGAACCGGACTCCTTTTGCTTAACAAAAAATACAACAATTCTAACCGGGGTTTCAGCATTAAGAATATATCACTTTGCATTTTTTTGTGATAAATCTTTTTCCTCACAGCCAGTCCACTTGATAGTAAAATCCTCGTGTTCAATGAATTTAGCACTTCTGTTGCTTGCACAATGATTTTCCCAAATACCAGTCTTGATAGCTTGAACCACTGAAGTTAATGATGAACAACCACTGTTTAATGTTGACACTCGATGCACGATCTGGTTCATGAGTGACTAACCGCAATGACTGTTCTTCATATATTGACTTTAAAGTTGTGGTTCATGTCTTCCTTTTCTTCACTCTTTATTCAAACCTTTATAATCTGTATTCTGCCACTGTAGGAATCTCTTGTCACTATAAATAGAACCCACTGTCTTGATTACTCCACTGACGCTTGATCAACTGAATGAACTTCTTCAAGTGTAGTATAACTCAAAACGGTAGATTGACTTTGTCTTCTTTCTCTTGACAGTTAAGCATTTGAGATCCATGTGACAGTACATATACTATTTACTATTACATTCTTGTTTGAGTTGAGTTGAATCCTCGAAATACAAATAGGCTACATCATATGCCTTTAAAAAAAACATCCTTATTGCCTCCAACCTGGCAACTGGAGCAAAAGTCTCATCATAATCTATTCCCTCTTGCTGTGAATAGCCTTTTGCCACAAGTCTGGTTTTGTTTCTTGTAACAACCCCTTCACTATCAGTTTTGTTTCTGAAAACCCACTTAGTACCAACAATAGATCTATTCTTGGGTCTTGGTACAAGTGTCCAAACTTCATTTCTCTCAAATTCATTTAACTCTTCTTGCATTGCTGTTATCCAGTCAGCATCTTTAAGAGCTTCTTCAATCTTCTTTGGCTCAGTTTGTGACAAGAATGCATGAAACAGACATTCATTTGTTGTTCCACTTCTTGTCCTAACTCTTGCATCTGGATCACCAATTATTAAATCAGGTGTGTGAGATTTGGTCCATTTCCTAGCTGAAGGCAAATGACTTCTCTCAGTGTTTGATCCTCCCCCTCGATCCATGTTCTCCTGATTTCCTTGGTGTCTTTCTTCATTCTCTGAGGCTCCCCCTGAATGTGACTGCTCAGAATGTGAATCATCAGAGATTGATCCAGATTTTTCATGTGATTCACTTTCAGAATGTGAATCATCAGAGTTTTGTTCTTCATACTCCCCCTTAACTGGTTCTCTCCTTTGTTTTGGTTGAACAATTTCTTCTGTGTTTACCAGTAGAGGTTCAGAGTTTGTATCAACAGAGTCTGTTGGAATTGATCCGTCAGAGTTTATTTCGTCAGAGATTAGATCTTCATTTTCAAAATGTAGTTGATCATGGTCATTGACATCTTCAAGTCCAGTTACTTTCTTGTCATCAAAAGACACATGAATAGATTCCATGACCACTCTGGTTCTCAGATTATAAACTCTGAATGCCTTAGTTGACAGTGGATAGCCAACAAAAATTCCTTCATCTGCCTTCAGATCAAATTTGGTCAACTATTCAGGATGAGTTTTCAGCACAAAGCATTTGCACCGAAAAATATGAAAATATTTCAGGTTTGGCTTCTTTTCTCTCACCATTTCATATGGTGTTTTTCCATGCTTATTGATCAGAGTGGCATTCTGAGTAAAACAAGCAGTTTGAACAGCTTCTGCCCAGAAATAGGTTGGCAATTTTGCTTCTTCAAGCATGGTTCTGGCAGCTTCTATCAAAGTTCTGTTCTTCCTTTCAACTACACCATTCTGTTGTGGAGTGCCAGGTGTAGAAAACTCTTGTTTAATTCCTTTGTTCTTGCAAAATTCTTCCATTGTTGAATTCTTGAATTCAGTTCCATTGTCACTTCTGATAATCTTCACTTGATTCTTTGACCCTTTGTCCAGCTGCATTATATGTTCTGTCAAAGTTAATGCATTTTCATCCTTCTTTGCTAGAAAGTACACCCAAGTGTATCTGGTGTATTCATCAATAATGACTAGAGCATATTTCTTCTTTCCAAGAGACATAACATTCACTGGTCCAAAAAGATCAACATGTAAAAGATGATAAGGATCAACAATTGAGGACTCAGACTTGCTTTTGAAGGAAGCCTTTCTCTGTTTGGCCTTTTGACATGAATCACACAGGCCATCTACATTTAGCAAGGACTTTGGAAGTCCTCTCACAAGATCATTCTTTATCAGCTCATTGATGTTGTTTAGATTTAAATGAGAGAGTTTCTTATGCCACTTCCAACTCTCTTCACTGGACATCCTTGTTGACAGACACACTGCTTTGCCATCAGAGTTTGTTGACAATTTTATTTCATAGATGTTATTGTGTCTGTTTCCAACTAGAGCAACTTTCCCTGTAGATTTACTGATAACTTGATAGTATTCAGGCTGAAAATCTACATGATATCCTCTGTCACAGATTTGACTCACAGAAAGCAGATCATGCTTGAGTCCTGGAACCAGAGCTACATTTGTGATGATGACACTTCCATGATTAATATTGCCATATCCCAGAGTATGTCCTATGTTGCCATCTCCATAGGAAACTTTTGGGCCAGCCTTCTCCACATACTCTGATAGCAGGGCTTTATTTCCAGTCATGTGTCCTGAACATCCACTGTCCACGACTAGGGTACTTTCCCTGGTGCTCTGCAATCATAAACAATCACTGATTGTTAGTTTTAAGGATCCAGACTTGCTTGGATCCTTTTGCTTTATTGAATCTGTTAGCTTTTGCAGCGGATTTATCATTATCAGAGTTTAAACTAACATTTTCAGTCTTAGCACTTGCAGAATTAACTTTAACCCATTTCAAATTAGGTTTCAGTTCATAGTAATTATGATAAATAGCATGATAATTCTTGCAAGTATAAATTGAGTGCCAAGTACTTCCACAATGTTTGCACAGAGTTTTTGGTCTAGGTTTGACATTATTCTTTTTCACTCCTGATTTGGAGGGTAAAGAATTAATGTCTTTGTTTTTCCTGCAGAAACTAGCAAGATGATTAGTACTACCACAGTTATGACAAGTTTTTCTGGGTACAAATGTAGCAAGCATTGGCCTATTTCCTGATGTAATGCCTACCTTTCCATTTCTGTTTTTCCTAGGCATTTTCTGTTTGTTGACAGATTTTATCTCTTTAAGCTTTTGCTTAAGTTGTTTATCTGTCATTGAACCAATGTTAACCTGTTTTGCACAGGTTTTAACTGATTCACCTTTAACAGTTCCATGTTCAGTTTTAACTGTACCATGAACAAATTTTCTAGTTGGAAGAGTTTGCCTAACTTTCACATGATTAGAAATCTAAGCTCATCTTCCTCACAGTACCCTAAACCAACAGTGTCAGCTTGAAAAACCTCATGAGTGTCTTTTCCAGAATCAGTCCAAGTTTTAATGATGTGATTAGCATCCTCCAGTTCAGATTCTAGTTGCTTATACTTACCTAGCAACTCCTGTTCTATAAAAACAGCATCATCTCTTTCTTTCTGAATTTTTTGCATGTTTTCAAGTTTTTCTTCAACAAGTTTGTTTCTCTCTTAAAGTTGAGAACACTCATTCTTGATTCTATCATTCTCTAAAGTCTGATCCCTATAACTGATATGTAATGCTTTAAGATAAATTCTTAATTCAGTTATATTATCAGTATTATAAGCATAGGTAGTTGGGGGTACCTTAAGTTCAGAATCTTCATTCTGAGTAGAAGCCATGAGTGCATAGTTAACTTCCTCATCTGAGTCTGAAGTGTCTGCCCAGTCTCTGCCTTTTGTATAGAGTGCCTTTTCAGTTTTACCCTTCTTGCACTCAGGAGCATCACCCATCTCCTTGCACTTGTAGCATTGAATCTCAGACTTATCTTTCTTCCCAGATTTGGAGTCCTTTCTCTCAGATTTGATGAAATTCTTCCTGTCAGGCTTTGAATAATTCTTGGAGAATCTCTTTCCCTTCTTGAAGTTATTGAATCCCATCTTCTTGAAGGTCTTTACCATTAATGCAGCCATTTGCATCATCTCTTCAGAATCAGATGTTCCATCTGTGTTTGTGTCAACATCAGAGTTTGATGACTCACTTTCTAAATGAATGACTAAAGCTTTTCCTTTTGCCTTCTTCCTTGATGGTTTCTCTTCAACCTTGAGAGCAACAGACTTCAACTTCTTGCTTGATCTCCTGTTTCTCTGCTCCATTTCCAATTCATGAGTCTTGAGCAGCCCATAGATTTCATCAATCTCAGTATCAGCAAGATCATAGTTATCTCTTATAGTGGTTGTTTTCACATCCCACTTTTCAGGTAGAGAAAGAAGAAACTTGAGATTTGAGTCTTCTAGATCATATTCTTTGTTAACCAATGATAGATCATTGAGCAGTTTACAGAATCTGTCAAATGTTTCTCTCATGGTTTCTTCAGACTTTGCCTCAAAATGCTCATACTCCTGTGTGAGTATGTTCGTTCTATTCTTCTTGATTGCAGCAGTTCCTTGACACCTAACCTCAAGTGCATCCCAAATTTCTTTTGCAGTTATGCAGTTAATCACCTTGTTAGACATAACGTTGTCTAAAGCACTATGAAGTAAATGCCTTACTTTTGCATCTTTAGCAATAGATGAAAGATCCTCAACAGCTAGATCTTTCTTTTCCTTTGGAATCACTTTTGATTCCTCACCAGCAATAGCAGCAGATAACTTTGTAGGAATGTGAGGGCCTTCATAAATTCTGTCAAGATATTCTGGATCTGTAGCCTCCAGAAACATTGTAATCTTCACCTTCCAGATTGCATACTCTGCTGGCCTAAGTATAGGAACCCTAATTGTCTCATACCTACTAACAGTAGTAGGAGCTTTCTCAGAACCTGATGGAGGAGGAATCTCTGCCATTAATTACTATTGTGTTTGGATCTTCAACTGTAATAAAGTAATAGATTGTCTCTGATACCAATTGTTAGGCCGAATACACAATATATATAATCAAGTACTGTATGAGAGAATAACAATAACACACGTTTTAGTACTTAAAAACTGTTTGGAATTAATAATTCCTCTCTCAGTGATGTAAAATATCACAAAGAGCTGCTTAGGTTACAATGAATGATATTCGTTCACGATAAAAATTACCCTTCTAGGGTTAACCTAACTGTATTTATAAGATATACAGCTACGTACAATCGTTAATTGATTCTCCTATAATTAAGCTATACAATTTATATCAATTACGATTGCTACACGTCTTCTAAGTCAACTCAATCTCTTTGACAGCTATCCAATCTTCAAAGATATTGCTTCCATGTTTATCTTGAATTAATCTTTAATCTCTGTTGACCTACAGATGCTCCCGCTAGACAGAGTTTAGCAAACTCTGTTGCGCTTCCAGTCAGCAGTGTTTGCGCTTCCCATCTGTCAGCGTATACTCAAACTCTGCTACGACTGCTTTTATTAACAAGTTAAACTCGGTTTCCTGTAACACTTAAACACTGATATTAAATCACATCAATTATATCTAACATGAACATAAAGCCATAAATTTAGGACCTTGATGATAACAAAACATTTTTCTAGAGGTATTTACTAATAGATGCATAATTGTATTAAGCTTCAAAATTTAAACACAGAAAGTTTGAGAAATTTACAGAGAAAGATTGCTCCTCTAATCTGAGCAGATCATTAATGTTTTCTTTCTCTTGTTGGCACCACTCTTGATTTTCCTTCCTTAGCAGAATTTGATTCAATCTGGATTTGGAGTTGCCTGTAGAAGGCTTCTTCTTCAGCAATATTTGAATTCAGCTTTGATTGCAACCACCTAAGGTACTGGGTGCTAGCCTTAGATAGTTGATCCTCCAACCTGAAGAATCTACTGTTTCCACCTTCATCCCTGAATTCCATCATCCAATAAGGTTGAATGTGGATTTTCTGTCCATTGTATGGGATCTTCAATTTCTTGGGCAAACTTGATGGAGAATTCCATTCTGCTCTAATCTGTTCAATCCACTTGATTATCTCATGCCTGGCTACTATGGAGAACCCTGTATGTCTCTTAATGGCAGAGAATACTTTGGTTAAGATTTGATAATTTTCTCCAAGTACCTTATGTAAAGGCCATGTCCTCTCTTTTCCTCCTTTGTAGACAAACACTAGTCTCTCAGGTAGTTGTTTGTATTTGTCAATTCCTCTCACTTCTGACACTTCATCCATATATAGATTGATGCCAGAATATTCTTCTATAACTGCCTGATATATGTAATCTTCCTTGTTCTCAGTAGGTGACTGTTTAACAATAGAGGGCACCTTAGATATTTGGATAGGCAACTTTGGAGTTTGCTTTCTTGAGGCCCTTTTCTTCTGTGTTGATTCAAACAGAAATTTAGGAACCTCAATTTTGTCAAACTCCACTGGTTCCTCCTTTGGCTCTATTTGCCGTTCATGGAAGTTTACAGATGGGTTTATTACCTCTTGAGGCATTTGAACTGGTAATTGTGTGCCACTTGTTTCTCTGGATCCTTTCTGTGGAGAAATAGGTGTTGGTCCCTTTGGATCATAGTGATTTGTGTTTAATCCGTTTAATGATTACAAAGGGGGTTTAGAAGATTTACCTTAATTGCTACGGCGCAAGCGATTCAAATCCACAATCTTCTATTGTATTCCTTTACTCCCTTGAACAAAGGGTGGCCTTCGATCCTCCAAGGTTTAGCCTCCAAGCTCTAGAATTCCGAACCCTTATTCTTGGAGGCATAATGAGTATTTATAGGCTACAATAGGGATCGAAGAGTAAATTAGGTCGGGCCTTCTAATGATAACTTGGGCCAAGCCCTTTATCATTAATATTAATTAATTCCACTAAATAATTATTATTGCACCACCCACCTAATTCCGGTAATTTATTTAATTAATTAAATCGGCTCTTTTATTATTTGCTTATTAAATTCCCCATGTTTAAAATATCGCATGTCCATTAATTAAATAAATTACTGATAATTCATTTAATTAATATCTTTTATCCTTGATCATCCACTCAACCTTTATTTAATTATGCTGGAATAAATCCACCTGCAGGGTTTCACATAATTAAATCTTTTTGAGCTTTCAAGGGGACATCATTAACCCGAATATTATCAGGACATGGATTCCTTCAATAAATAATATCCACTATATATATTATTCCATCACCCAAAATATAATGATTTAATTCAAAAGAATTATTTCATATATAAATCAAAGCATGTAAATAATATACACGTGTCAATTACTATATCTGGATTAAGAACCTAAGCATTAATAATAACATAGAATCTTAGTTCTCCTTCTTAATCAGTATAAGGGAACAATTCTAAATTTGATCCTGTTCAATATACACAAAGTATACTAGTATTATTTATTAGTCAATATAAACTAATCTGAATAATACTACAGCCATACCAGTAGATTGTCCAACACCACCTGTGCTGTGAACCTTATTATATTATATATACCGTATTTAATAATCTAATATTCTGTATCCCATTTGATACTAGATTATTCACAATATATAATATTAGACAGCATGTAAACATTTAAATGATTCTCAATAAAACTGGGCAAGAAATAAATGTATAAACTTCAAATAAATATTTTCAGTATACACTAACAATCTCCCACTTATACTCAAAATATTCTATGAGTATATCAGTGTTTATTTAATCCACTATTACACAAAAAACTATATGTCCATCCATCTGACTCCTATCGCTTCCACATGCCTGTCAAAAACCTTGGCTGGCAAGCTCTTTGTGAAAGGATCTGCCCGGTTGTCTTCTGATGAAATGTGAGCCACAACTATGTCTCCTCGCTTTACGATTCCTCGTATGAGATGATACTTACGTTCAATATGTTTAGCTGCTTTGTGGTCTCGCGGTTCCTTTGAATTTGCCACAGCACCAGTGTTATCACAATACACTGTCAAGCTCCTAGGCAAATTAGGTACCACATCCAAGTCCATAAGGAAGTTCCTGAACCATACTGCCTCCTTTGCAGCCTCAGAGGCCGCCACGTACTCGGCTTCCATGGTAGAGTCTGCAATGCATTTCTGCTTTACACTCCTCCATATAACGGCTCCACCTCCCAAAGTAAAAATATATCCCGAGGTTGATTTCCTCTTATCTCTATCTGATTGAAAATCTGAATCAGTATATCCCAAAGGAAATAGATCTGAGGCCTTGTAAATTAACATATACTCCTTAGTCCTTCTCAGGTACTTGAGTATAGTTTTTACTGCACTCCAATGTTCCTGACCTGGGTTCGACTGATATCTACTAACCATGCCAACAGCAAAGCAGATGTCAGGCCTTGTACATAACATAGCATACATTAAGCTTCCACATGCAGAAGCATAAGGAACTGCTTTCATGCTCTCTATATCCTTAGGTGTCGAAGGACACTGTTTCTTGGATAGAGCAACCCCATGCTTAAAAGGTAGAAAACCTTTCTTGGAGTTCTGCATATTAAAACGAGCTAATACTTCATCAATGTAGGGCTCTTGAGATAAAGCCAACATCCTTTTCTTGCGATCCCTTATCACTTTGATCCCAAGGATGTATGCCGCTTCACCTAAGTCCTTCATGTCAAATTATTTGAACAACCATGCCTTTACTAATGACAACATCTTAACATTGTTTCCAATGAGTAGAATGTCATCTACATATAGTACTAGAAAAACCACTGCATTACCCTCACTTCTCTTATACACGCATGATTCGCTTGGACTTTGATCAAATCCATATGATTGGACTACCTAATCAAAACGAATATTCCAGTCCCTAGAAGCTTGTTTAAGTCCATAAATAGACCTCTTAAGCTTACATACCAGATGCTCTTGGCCTTCCTTAATGAATCCTTTTGGTTGCTGCATATAGATGGTTTCCTCAAGACTTCCATTAAGGAAAGCTGTCTTGACATCCATTTGCCAAATCTCATAATCGAGATGAGCTGCTATAGATAAAAGAGTCCGGATCGACTTAAGCATAACAACCAGCGAAAAGGTTTCCTCATAATCGATCCCTTCTTTCTGAGTATACCCTTTCGCCACAAGTCGTGCTTGCCAGGATTTTACCTTTTTGTCAGATCCTCTTTTATTCTTGTAGATCCACCTACATCCAACGGGTTTTACACCTTTGGGTGGTTCCACGAGCTCCCAAACTTGATTGGAATACATAGATTCCATCTCAGATTCCATTGCCTTTTGCCATAGATCTGCATCTTTATCTAGAATTGCCTCTTCGTATGTCCTGGGATCCTCATCATGTTCACCAAAGACCAAGTCCGAGGACTCTCCCAAAAACATGAATCTATCTGGTTGTTGAACAACCCTCCCACTACGACGAGGCACTGGTGCGGTATTAGTGTCAGGCTGTGCATTTTCTTGTGGTTGTTCTACTTGTACTATTGGCACTTGAGGATTATCTGTCCCTCCCACTAGTTCCTCTAAAACGATACTACTCATGGGTTTATGATTCATAATACAGTCTTCCTCTAAAAATCTAGCATTGGTGCTAACAATGACATCTCGATCCCTAGGACTATAAAATGAATAACCTTTCGTTCCCATGGGATAGCCTACAAACAGCCTTACTTCTGTACGAGATTCTAGCTTGGTCGCGTTTTAGTTCAGCACATGTGCTGGACAACCCCAAATTTGAATATGTCTTAGACTTGGTTTGCTACCAGTCCATAATTCTATTGGAGTCTTGGGAACCGACTTAGAAGGTACCAAGTTCAGAAGGTAAGCCGATGTTTCAATAGCATATCCCCAGAATGACTTGGGTAAATCTGAATAACTCATCATCGATCTAACTGTAAGAACCCTGATTTTTGTAATCTTTTAAGAATATAATATCATATGACATTGTGAATTTGGGACCTTTTGAGTCACCTATGTTGTTTAATGGAATTGATTATCTGAGAAATTTATGTTGTTACGTTCACTGTATAAGAATAAGGGAAGATTGTTAAGGCAAGAGGCCTACTGCCCTTAAGATTTATAAAAACTTGGGATTTGAGAGTTATTAGAGTATTAAAGGATTTTAAGAGACTATAACAAGAAGTTATGGATATTTAGGGAATTTACACAATTAAGTACTTAAGGAATTACAAAGGAAATCTCTACGCGACAAAATATTATTACGAGGAATTTAATTAAGATACAATATGAAATAAGGATTAAGTGACAAGCATTGGTGGAGAAATAATAATACAAGGAAGGATATTGCATGCAAGTGCCATGTAACTAGCTAGTTAGGAAATGGACTAGAAAGCATAAAGCATAAAGTAACCATGAATAGTGACTAGTTGGATGGTGCTACAACCAAGGAGACAAGAGGGCATGGTGGGGGGCTAGTCTACTAACCCTAGGGTGTCAACATGTGACACAATACATACACACATCAATACATATCACAATAATACACTTCATTATTTCAAATTCACCCAACCAAACCACTCTCTCTCTCTCTCTCCTTGAAGCTCTCGGCCAAGCTCTTCCAAGGGGGAAGAAGAAGATTTTTCTTCAACTCCCACCCACTCACAAATCACAATAAAATTCCTAGAGCCTCCTTGTATCATAGTGAAGGTATGTTATCAATTTCATAGCTTTCTAACCATCCAATCTTGAGATATTAATTGTTGAAAGTTTGAGTGAATATTAACCAAACTTGTTTATCCTTTAGATCTTGAAGGATTAAGGTCTTTAAAGGCTCATCCAAGTGTTCTTAGTGGTTGTAAAGCTCACCCAAGGTCTTTAGCTACTCAAGAAGGTATAAAACTCCAAACTCCTCTTAGTCATGAAGTGTTTATGATTTTTAATGTTAGATCTAGGAGTATTAATGCCTATCTTGGTTATATGAGTTATGGACTTATGGATGATGAAATCTTGAGGTTATATGTGGTTGATGTGATTTTAAAGCTTGTGCTTAGAGTATGTGACCCCATGTATGTTATAGAGATGAGACTTGGTGGTTTTGATGGTAGATATGAAGTATAAGTTGAGTTCTTGAAGGTTTGAGTAAGGATGAGTGATGTACAAAAATTCTGGGAGAATGTACTGTCTTGCAGTGGGTTTTTGAACCCCTTAAGCTTGTCTCCCGAGGGTCTAATACCCATGGTTAGAAAGGTATTTGAATGTAGTTTCCAGAAATATACGTCTCATGTCTAGGTGATGTATAGATTTTGATTTATGACCTGAAGAGTGAGGAGTGGTTCTGAAATCCGGACTGCACTGTATGGTCTGTTTGTGAACTGTCTTTGGACCCCCAAAATTTCTGCAAACATTGTGAAAAATTGAGGTTAGCTAGGTCTTACAGTGAGGAAGGCTACACAAAAAGAATCTGATTAAAACTCGAATTTTCCAATTTTATAAAAATGTTAGAGCGAGGTGTGCGCAAGTGAAAAACCACTTAGGGGATTAGTTTAAAGTAGTTTTAAGGATATTCACTTGAGTTTCGAGTTCGAGGAATTGATTTGAGTCGAATGGGTAACGAAAGTGATAATGTGACGACATGGTCATATGAGAGGGTTAGTGGTCACAAGTGGAGTCGTTAAGTTGGTCTTACGATTTTTAAAACCTTATGATTAAGTAGCGTTGTTAAGGTACTAACGTACAAATATTGATTATGTATAGATTTCCATTCCACTTCGCGAGCCGACCACCCCAACCTCACCAAGGCAAGTTTTCCAACCCTAAGTATTTAATTTCAAAATATTATATTCTTGATTTTACCTATGCAAGTCTACTTTACAAAACTTATATATAAGGATTTTTCACTTTTGTGTTTGTAGTTCCAAACGTATTATATGCGTATGCTTTATGAGATTATGTTGAAGTTTGAGATATATACATATGTGTTTGTACACCCTTGAACTTAGAATGAAAATGTTTCTTCGGACAACGACTCTAGCAATAGAGGTCGTAGCGGTCCAAATATACTATTGACCGGGGAGCGGTATATTATTGTATCGTGATTAAATTACGAAAATCCGAAAGGTCATTCGGGAAGTATCGTATACTTACGTATTTATTATTTTTACGTTGTTAAAAATACTCAAAAATATCTATCTTGGATTAAAAGCTTATTTTAATTAAATAATGATTTTACTAATTGTTTATATATTAAATCTAAAAATATTATTTATTAATTATCGTTCATTATTTTAAAGACAAAACTAATCCAAGATACCTTCAGCATTTTCAAACTTGAACTCTTTCGGACCCAAAACATTTTTGAAAACCCCCGGTTAGCATTTGCTTCTTGTACGATTTTCAAGAATTATCGGACGACTGAGGTCGAACTTCAACTACTCAGGTTTTCTATCAAAATGATTTTGAAAAGAAAAGAAAAAGGGGACTCTGGCAGGTGTGGGAATCGTTGACGAACGATTCCCGGGATGTGTAAGCGGCCGTGAGCCAGGCGGTCCATCAATTATTATTCCGGCCCAGGTGTTGCCGAAGGATGATTACGGATGTAGTTTTCATCAAGGGTGATTACGGATGTAGTTTTCACCCGAGGATAGTTACGGATGTAGTTTCTATCCTTCTACCGGTAGAGAAGACCCGCGGATTATTGGACTTGGATGTGGCGACTGATCATCGTCAATCCTTGTCAGGTTTTTATGTTTTCTTCCAGTCCCATCCTCCACTTTGGAAAAATACTCAAACACTGCTTCTTGGGCCTAAGTGCCAAGTTGCCGATAGTGTGGTTTTTGATAAGAAAAATATTAACATCGTGCAGTATCTAGAACTACAAGATTTTCTATAGAGATTGGCACGTGTTAGTGCACTCTTGCAATTATTTCAAAGAATGAAATGTTTTTGAATGAGAAACCTTCTAAGCTAATGGAAGGAAAGAGGTTTTGCATCAATGCATTCCCTGTACATTATGTTAATCGTAGAGTGTTTTGCCAAAACTGATATACTCATACGTATATATTTTCAAACTTGAGATATATTGAAATGAGAACCTTGTAAAGGATTCATATGTTATTCTTAAAGCTCCTTAGCGAGTATTAATGTTTTATTCAAACTCGGACATATATATTGTCGAGTTATGTTTTGTAATCTGAGATATACACCCATATAGTTGGGAACATTTTCAAAATAAACCACTTTATCATTTTCCAAAATGGTGAACTTGCTGAGCATTATGTAGCTCATTCTTTCTTTATAAAAACTTTTCAGAAAGAGAAGAACTTGGTCGGTTAACTCCGCACCAGCAGAAGAGGAGTAGGAGATTTACCCCGGAGGTGATTTAGTTCCTGAAAAATACTACAGAGTAAGTCTAATAGGTTTTCAACTGTAATAGTAAGACTTGTCTTCAAGTGTAGTTGTATAAGTGGAAGTGCGTAAGATTCTGGATTGTATAGATGAATTGTAATATTTAGTGTTACTTTTGATTATCGTTTCTGAGGCTCTAACTTGTATGTGCGTAAGATTGAGGTCTGGATGGATGTATTGTTGAGTTGTAAAGTTAATACAGGTATGATATGGTTGAATGGTGATGTGACGACCTGAATCTCTGACCTCGGATTTGGGGGCGTCACAGAAATGGTATCAGAGAGATAAGTTACAGTACTCAGAAACGAGAAGTGTTGAGAGTTAAGTCTAAGTAGGAGAATGACATAAGAGATCGTAGTAAACTTATTATTGGACTACCGGAAGAGGTACCGGTGAGTAGAATGGACTGGAGTGTTTACTGGAGGTATTATACTAGGGTCGATAGAATCCTTAGAGACCTTCAGAATGATGAATAGAGGTTTGAGAGTCGTACATGACCTATCATAGGTAATGATATAGGAAGCAGAGCGAAACCTCAAGAGTAGTTGAGGAAGAGGCGATACTGCCAATATGATTGGATGACTTGGCTGGCATAAATTTTGTTGCCCGTAGTCCTTCAGAGTTTGCCTATAAGGAGGCGGCAATTTAAGAATCGATAAGTTTAGACTTCCTTACATAATTAAGGGTACTTAGTACTTGGAATAATGAAAGTCTTTTATTTTGGCTATAAGATCCAATTTTCGATAAGTAACGGGTTTACCTGAAAGGTGGTTACTATGCCGTTGTGGATTTCATTACTCTTGATGGAGAATTTTACATGTGTTATACGAGAATGTTATCATAAGACGAGCGTGCTAGATAATTCCACGCATGATTCGGACGCTAGAGCATGGTAGTTCAACTTAGTGAACAAACAAGTAGAATTAACAAAGGGACTCAAGTGAAGTTGAATATGGTTGCATCGAGCGATACAGTGATCTCAGAGTCTACCAAAAGAAAAGACCAATGGGTCTAGAGTGGGATCCTTTGATAAAGATGGTATCAGGGACTACGTATATATGTATTGTAGACCTCAATATTTTTGGTATATGTTCACATGCACACACCCGCCACTGAACCTATGGACTGCACTGAGATCCCTGAGAGATCTCTTTGATCTGTTCCCAGGGGGAACTGGCCACTCGTGATTCTTGTCGGAAGGCATGAAGTGGGACCCTATGGACTTAGCAGGTGTCCCCGGAATGATGTGAAGCTTGGTCTTCAAGATAAAGCACGAAGATGATAGATATATTTGTGAAACCCTAACTCGATAATTGACTCTAAGATGAAGATTGAGAGATGCACTAGTTGGTGTCTTGTATTACGAAGACGAAGAGATGGAGTTACCCTCATAGTGGTGATAATGAGATGCACGAATGATTATTAACTTATTTTGGTAACTACCGGCTGGTGCACTACTTCATTTTAAACTTTTCATTAACCATGTTACCTCGATTAGTTTATATCAGGTAATCCTTCTAGCTTTCTACTTCAAACTTGTGGAATAACCACCAGTGATATACTTTCTCTAAACCGGGACTCATCCAAAGTATATTATTTGATCCCCAAGTATTCTATTTGAAGTTTTTAATTATTTCGTTCTGCTCAAGACTATTTACACTTCCTTTCAATTATCCAAGGAATGTTCAACAATTGTTTCCTTAATTAATCAATGAATATTCCTAAACGAATATTGATATTTGACTGCTTCTTTCATACTTGCACTCTTCAGTCGAGCCCATAAATATTTATCAACTTGTTGAGAACAGGGATGCTCTAACATCCAGATATTCCTCATGAATCCTTTCTTCTATTCAAAATGAGATTGTGCGTCGTACATTGAAATCATAGTAAGGATATCATTTTGATACTAGTATTCTGAATTTCATTCTACTGTAAGATCTGATAAAGCATGTGTACGGAGGCACCCTTGGGTGGACCATTTCACTGATAAGTAATATTTGATGAGAGGTTATCGATTGTTCCGATACCTAGAACATTCTCTTAAGATTTTATAGTTTTTTTTTTTCAAACTTAATAACTTCTTATTTCCATTCGTTGTCCGAGTAGCCTAAAGTTTCTTCAGTGGCTACGATGTTGAAATTCCGTTCTAGCAAATTGAAACTGGCTAGTCGATATGTCAATATGAATGACTAGTTGATTGTTCTAATTAGTCAAAATTGTAATGTTGTGAAGAACACCTAGCTAATTGTCCTAGCTAGTGGTGATGTCTCAAACAGGCGAACTAGCAAATTTTGTCTAGCTAGTTGCTAGTGTTTCTTGAAAAGGACTAGTTATTGTTTCACTGGTCCAACTCCCAATTTAATTCATTCAGCAATTCCGCAATGCATTTTGCATGTGGTAAAGTATGATGATGAAAGTTTTAACGAATGACTTGATTGAGACCTAGTGAGGTCGTCCACTCAACTTGAATTCTACCCATCTTTGTATCAGACTTTATGTCACTTGAATATTCTGTTCTTTCATTCATATAATGAAGATTCATTTGAAACCATAGATTACTTGAATGATAAACTGCTTTATTTTTATCGTCATAGAGTAGATTTCTTTCGATCGGTTGACCTTTATCAATGGGACTTTTTAGATCCTCTATTTTTCAAAGGGAAAAGTATTCACCAGATGTAAGAATTGTATAAAGATCGTCTTTATGACTTCTGTATCCAACAATCATTGCCCTCGTGCAAAATTCTCTATGATATCACATTACAAAATTTTCAGGACATGAAGGAATAAACCTTGTTGTATTCTTTTTGTCCATCCTTACATCTCCGAAAATCGAGACTCCTAGTATTTGGAACCATCAACATTCTTGGAACATCCAATGTAGAATTCTTATTGAAATTATCTATTGCACCTCGTTATTTTGAAACCATTCCTTCCAAAAGTGATTACTCTAAGGTGAACGGGAGGTACAATTGTGAACCGTTGCACCAATATGAGATCAAAAAAAAAAAACCAAATGTTGTAATTGTGCAGCCAGAGCATTATGCCGAGTGATTATTTAAAGTAGGAATAACATGTCGGGGCATACCACAAGGACCTTTAATATTAGTGTGAGGAAGGTTATAAGAAATGATGAGGTGGTTGGGAGAACGCCCCTGATGTGTTAAATTATACCTAACCGCAAGCGCACGGTATCAATTGTAGTAGATACTAGCAAATACGGGTCGAATCCTCAAGGAGACAGTTTCAGTTTCAATTCAATTGCTATCAATTGTTTCTAGTCACAACGATTGTTTGAGAATTTTATTAACTACTAAAACAAATTTTAACAAAGTTTTAAGTCAATTAATTAAGGGATCTAGGGCAATTCAGGTTCACCATGTTTACACCAAACAAATCACAAAAGTATAGCTTTTCAATGGGATTAAGTAATTAAAGCAATGGTTAATCTTTCTCAAGCATTAACACTCTCAGAATATCTAATGATGTTCTCACACTCACCTTCAATTCTGCTAATTGTATGTAAGCCTTTAGTAGTAAAATCTCTCGATCTATTACTCCTATTGCAATCAATTAATCCATGATATTGCGCAATTACACAAATTAAGAATTATAACATATCAATCAGAATTACTCTTTACCCATCAATCTACTAATCAAATTAAGCCCAAATCATGGTGCAAACATGGCTCCCCTTAATACCCTAGAATTAAACTACTCACTCATGGTAGAATAAAAAATAATAATAATAATGAAAGAAGCCATAATAAACATGTAATTAATAAAAAGGAGATAAGAAATACCTTAAACCTTTGAATAACGAAGAACAATGAAGATCCAAATTAAACTAAGTGCTTACAAAAGAAGAGATGAAGAGAGGAAAAACCAAAACCCTAACTTATGTAAAAACGTCTGTATATGTCTATCTATCTCTTTCAACGTTTTCTCTTCCTTTTATAATAAAACCCCTTAATAAAATCTGATCTCTATCTCCTAATAAAAGTATTTTTAATATCCTAATCAATTTACAAAAAGATATCCATAATTGAATAGGATTTTCTTGTATAATTCGTCACTTCTTTTTCTCCTCTGTTTCTGGGCTCTTCCAGTTGGATTTTGCTTACTGGACCACCTCTGAATTAAAGATAATTCCCTAAGCTTCGCGTGGACAGTAAGATCGTCAAATTCTGACTTCTGGAACTCAAGATATGGCCCAAACAGTGCAGGCAGCCCGTATAGCCCAATATTACGAATTTTCTCCTATTTTATCTCCAAAATAGCTCTTTTTGCTCCAAATCCTTCCAAGTCATGAATTCTTTATTTCCTACAATAAAACAATAAAATCTATTAAATAAAAATCCAAATCAATGCAAAACACAATAAATATGAGAATAAAATCATCTAAAATATATATATAAATATACTCTATCAAACATCCCCACACTTAGCATTTGCACGTCCTCGGGCAAATAAGTGAAATAAAAACTAAGTCCTAACAAACATCACTTTCGTAGATGACACGATTGCATTGAGCATATGCAACAAGCCGTTAAACCCCTAGGTAGCCCTAGTAGGACGAGTGTTGTCTCGTGAGGGTTTATAGTGAATGTACCCACAAAATTCGTCTAACCATGCAAAAGATCAATGCTAACACAACACCACACACACAAGTCCTCTCATGCCACATCAACTTAAGAATCAAAGCAAACATACGATGTCTTGGTGTCAAAAGTGCAAGTATTCACGTAGTCTACTCAACCAACATGCAGAAGGTCATAAAAATTCATGTCAAGTGTAAAAATCGTTGGTAATCACGCTAAGCCCACAAGAAACACATCTTTAAGTCTAAACCCGGGATCTCCTATGCCAAAACAAGTAATAACTCACCTTTCACTCAAAAATGAATATTCACTCAAGAACAAGGTTAAGTGTATCACTCAATTCCAACAAAATCATAAACACAACTTGACACTCGCAATCAATCTCACTCTCAACACAACATACATCACTGATGACAATCAAAAGGTCTTTATTCGGGTTGTAGCGTGGGCTAGGGACCAGGTATGTCAAGTAAAGCTAAAATAGGTTAATGTCAAAAGCTAGTACCCAACAATAATCATTATTCAATTCCCTTTCTATTAAAACAAATACTTCCCCACACTTGGATTTTTCAATAACCCTTACATAATAACTTGACTAGTCGAATGAAGAAGGATCATACAAACATAAAAATGCTCTCAAATTTATTCATTTTTTTTCTTTTTTCTTTTCTTTTTTCTTTTTTTTTTCTTTTTTTTCTATTTTTTTTTCTTGAGAGCTAAAGAATAAACACAATGATCCATAGATATTTTTATGAATTTCGACTAGCAAGCATCAACCCAAAATTAATATTCACCAAAAGTATGATCATCAATAACCCCCCTTTTATGAACACCTTATTACTCCCTTAAGCACGATACTAGCCTTTGACAATTTAGGTTCAAATTCAATGTAAGGCCAATAGAATAAAAAGGATAATGGCAAGTAATGTAGTGTGTCACCGAAAGAATAGGATTAAGCTCAAAGGGTTAACTAATTGATCATGTTTAAAAGGTGTGGAAATATGGGAAATACGAGGTCAAACCTAAGTGCCTTTATCATCTCATCATCAATTAATGTCATGCATTTCAAGAAAGATCTCAAGTAAGTGCTAGCAATGTAAACAACATGTGGACACTCAAGCAAACGAAAAATCATGCAAAAGATATGCATATAGGCTCAAAACTCACTTGGTGTGACAAAACATAATCAATCCCAGGTAACAAGACTCTCTAACGCACCTACTTGTACTCAAAGCATGGAAACCAAGTCATCTTGCACATATTCATGTCATTCTAATCACTTACAACATCCAATTAAGTCTACAAGCTTCAACTTGCTAGTGTAAGTGTGTGCACAAGAACAAAGCACGTCACTTCTCATACAAAAGCGTCAATAAACACAAGAATTCTACGCATGCATGGGTGTATCAAGCAAAATACAACAAATAATCAACTTGCATGGCCAGAAATATTTTTGGTATTTTTAATTTTTTTAATTTTTTTGGATTTTTTTTTAAACAAGTAATACACTACGTTGAGAACACCTCCCCACACTTAAGCGGTTCATTGTCCCCAATGAACTAATGAACAAGATACAAAACTACAACTAAAAACAAAATAAAACTACACTAAAAAGAAAAGAAAGAAAACTCCCCTGGAATCAAGATGTCAGGTGTGAAAACCATCCCTCATTTGCTTAGGAGCCATCCACTCACCACTTCCGAACCACTCACCAATCATATGAACCAACCCAACAATTTTTTTCCTCGCCAAAAGAATCAATACCCAACTCACAAGAAACTCCACCAATAATTGCCAAGCAATATCACACCAAAAATAGCCCAAATTCCAAGAATAATACAAAATCCCAATTTACAAGAACACAAATTCGTAATAAAAATAAAATTAGAGAAAAAGATTTACCCAATACGAATCAAAGAAGTGAACTTGCAATTAATTCCTCTTTAGAATTGAATTTTTAAAGAAGTAGAAAAGGAATTGGATTTGTATGTATAGGTGGGTATATATATTTGGAGGAAAAAATAATAATAATAATAATAATAATAATAATAATAATAATAATAATAATAATAATAATAAAAATAAATAAAAAAAATAAAAATAAGAATAAATAAAATATGATATGAAATATGATATGGATTGGGAATAATTTGGAATTAATATGGGGCTAGAATTAGGATTTTAGGTGGAGAAAATAATTAGAAAAGGGGTTGGAATTGATTTAGGAGATGAATTAGAATTTAATATATATTAAAACATATAACATTCACGTACATTACTAACCTGGACAAACACTAACCTGTTACAAATTGTGTCTGAGCAGTACGGGTCTGGCGCAGGTGCACTGTTGGGCGCTTCACGCGCGGGGGTCTTCTGTCCATCCAGGCGCAGGTGCGCGTGTGCTGGCGCTTCATGCGCTGGCGCATCCTGTTCGACTTTTTTTTTTTTTTTTTTTTTTGGACAACACTCAAAAATTTTTTTTTTTTTTTTTCTTCTTCCTACACTAATGCATGGGTTGCCTCCCACGAAGCGCTTCTTTAACGTCAATAGCTTGACGTTACTTCCTCAAATGAAGGCGGTTTCAAAAGAATAATCGAACCATCTTCAACAGACAAACCATTTATACGAATGTTGACATCTTTGTTGCTTGCTTTCCACAAATCTCTTCCATCAGACTTCAACTTAAATTTACTACCCAACGGCCAAATCTTTTTCTTTTTCTTCTTCACACCTCTAAAATGTTTCTCTGACTCATCCGGCTGAACAAAAATTTCTTCTTCCTTATCATCTGCTTTCCACCTTCGCAACACGTTATCATGCCCCTCTTCAAAAATCACTAGCTCATTATTGAAAAGGACATACCTCAAATGTGGTGGAAGTTTCCCAAGCTTAATACTCGAGAGATCTCGAACTGAAGAACTATCAATGGAATCAATGTTGTGATCATTCAACTCAAGAATTAATGAATCGACTTCAGCATGTCCTTCTCCTTCTGAAGCTTCAAGCATGAGCACTGCTTCCAATGTATCATTCAATAGAATCTGAGGAGTATAATCTTGGACAATTTCATCTACAACATCGATACTGCAACAAGTATTCTCAAGCAAAGGGGATTTAAGAGCAGAGGTTAGAGTAAAAGCAATTTTATCATCACCAACACTCAATGTGAGAGTCCCACTTTTAACATCAATAATAGCACCTGCAGTACAAAGAAATGGTCTACCTAAAATAATAGGTATCTGACTATCCTCTTCCATATCTAGAACTACAAAGTCTACAGGAATATAGAATTTTCCAACCCTAACAGGCACATCCTCTAAAATTCCAAGGGGATATTTTATCGAACGGTCTGCCATTTGCAAAGTCATCTGTGTACATTTTAATTCTCCCATATTTAGTTTTTGAAAAACCGAGAGAGGCATGACTGAGACACTAGCGCCTAAATCACATAAAGCTTTATCAATGAACAATGCACCTAAATGACACGGGATCGAAAAACTACCAGGATCTTTAAGCTTAGGTGGAGACTTATTCTGTAAAACAGCACTACACTCTTCAGTAAAAGCTACTGTCTCTACCTCACCAAAAGATCTTTTCTTAGTGAGAATATCCTTAAGAAACTTTGCATATGATGGAATTTGAGAAATTAAATCAGTGAAAGGAACTGTTACCTCAAGATTCTTGACAAGTGTCATGAACTTACCAAACTGCTGATCCACCTTAGTTCTGTTCATCCTGCTAGGGAATGGGAGCTTTGGCACAAATGGTGGAGGAGTAACTGCAGTCTTCTCTTTATCCTTTTTCTTGCTTTCCTCAGTTTCACCTTCACTTGTATCTTCCACAACTTTCTCTACCTTGTCTTCCTCAAAATTCTTTTCTTTTTTCTCAGTAGGAACATCGTCAGTAGGCATTGGAGGAGCATCATTTGTACGACCACTCCTAAGAGCAATGGCATTCACATTTTCCTTTGGCTGAGTTGATTGTGCTGGTAGAGAGCCTTGTTGCCTTGTAGATGAAGAACTAGCCATTTGAGCAATCTGAGTTTCCAACATCTTGTTATGAATCTCCATCTGGTTCATCTTTGTTTGCATTTGTAACAATATCTTCATCATATCACCTTGATTATCAGCCTGTGCAGCTTGATTCGCTTGAGGAGCATAATTCTGATAGGGCTTCTGAAATCCAGGGGGATTCATAGGTCCTTGAGGAGGCCTATACTGCTGCTGTGGAGGAGGCTGGTACGACTGCTGATATTGCTGCTGATTAGGAACATTTGTATTCTGAGCATTATTGTTCCTATATGAGAAGTTCGGATGATCTTTCCAACCAGGATTGTAAGTGTTGGAGTACGAATTGTACTGCTGCCTCTGTTGGAAAACATTTGCTTGCTCCATCTGAAAATTTTGTGAATTTTGAGCATTGTATTGGCAATCGTTACCATAGTGGCCTTGGATGCCACAGACTTCACAAACAGGATTATTCATAGGAGCCATGGATGACAATGCATTGATACTCATAGGTTGAGTAGAGGGCTGAGATGTCTTCAATGAGTGGATCTCCTGAGTTAATGCAGCTAGTTGAGATGATAATAAAGAATAAGCATCCACTTCAAGTTTACCCCCTTTCTTGGTTGCTCTCGGATTACTGAAGTGATTGGCAGCCAAATTTGAAAGAAAAGCATGCGCATCATCAACTCCTTTATCCAGAAATACACCACCTGCAGCGTTATCAACCATACCTTTTGTCTCAGGATCAAGACCATTGTAGAAGCGTTTAAGCAGAAACCACTTCTCAAGACCATGGTGAGGGAATGCACGTTGATAATCCTTGAATCTGTCCCAAGCATCCCGTAGAGATTCACCATAATCTTGCTTAAAACCCATCATCTTGTCGATCAAATTGTCGGTTCTGTTAGGAGGGAAGAACTCAGTTAAGAAGGCTTGAGCAATCTCATCCCACTTGGTCAATTCAATATCGTTCAACCACTTTTGAGCTTTGTCACGAAGAGAGAAACCGAACAACATGACTTTCAACTGGTCTGGAGTGACTCCTTGATGTTTAATTGTAGAACAGAGCTGTTGAAACCGTTGCAGATGAAGTGTATGGTCTTCAGAGGCAAGCCCAGCAAATTGATTCTGTTGGATCATAGTGAGCAAAGCAGGCTTGATCTCGAAATTTGCTGCTTGAATCGCTGGCATAGCAGGGCCAGTAGGTACCCCACTCGGAGAGGGCTGTGAGTAGTTCTTCAAATTTGGGAGGATGGTCCGCCATCTCAATCTTTGGTTCAGGTATCTTTTGCTGCTTCTCTTTCCTTTGTTGACTAAGAGGAGTTGTATCCTTTTTCGCTTGATCTACTTTCGTTTGAGACCTGGTCTTGGGCATCAACAACTAAACAAGGAAAAGCAGTAAGATCGGTCTCAGTTGGAACAAAGGTTCCAAAGAGACAAGAGAAACAATATAAAACAATCAAACTAAAATTATAGAAACTAGGCGTCTCCCCGGCAGCGGCGCCAAAAACTTGATGTGTTAAATTATACCTAACCGCAAGCGCACGGTATCAATTGTAGTAGATACTAGCAAATACGGGTCGAATCCTCAAGGAGACAGTTTCAGTTTCAATTCAATTGCTATCAATTGTTTCTAGTCACAACGATTGTTTGAGAATTTTATTAACTACTAAAACAAATTTTAACAAAGTTTTAAGTCAATTAATTAAGGGATCTAGGGCAATTCAGGTTCACCATGTTTACACCAAACAAATCACAAAAGTATAGCTTTTCAATGGGATTAAGTAATTAAATCAATGGTTAATCTTTCTCAAGCATTAACACTCTCAGAATATCTAATGATGTTCTCACACTCACCTTCAATTCTGCTAATTGTATGTAAGCCTTTAGTAGTAAAATCTCTCGATCTATTACTCCTATTGCAATCAATTAATCCATGATATTGCGCAATTACACAGATTAAGAATTATAACATATCAATCAGAATTACTCTTTACCCATCAATCTACTAATCAAATTAAGCCCAAATCATGGTGCAAACATGGCTCCCCTTAATACCCTAGAATTAAACTACTCACTCATGGTAGAATAAAAAAAAATAATAATAATGAAAGAAGCCATAATAAACATGTAATTAATAAAAAGGAGATAAGAAATACCTTAAACCTTTGAATAACGAAGAACAATGAAGATCCAAATTAAACTAAGTGCTTACAAAAGAAGAGATGAAGAGAGGAAAAACCAAAACCCTAACTTATGTAAAAACGTCTGTATATGTCTATCTATCTCTTTCAACGTTTTCTCTTCCTTTTATAATAAAACCCCTTAATAAAATCTGATCTCTATCTCCTAATAAAAGTATTTTTAATATCCTAATCAATTTACAAAAAGATATCCATAATTGAATAGGATTTTCTTGTATAATTCGTCACTTCTTTTTCTCCTCTGTTTCTGGGCTCTTCCAGTTGGATTTTGCTTACTGGACCACCTCTGAATTAAAGATAATTCCCTAAGCTTCGCGTGGACAGTAAGATCGTCAAATTCTGACTTCTGGAACTCAAGATATGGCCCAAACAGTGCAGGCAGCCCGTATAGCCCAATATTACGAATTTTCTCCTATTTTATCTCCAAAATAGCTCTTTTTGCTCCAAATCCTTCCAAGTCATGAATTCTTTATTTCCTACAATAAAACAATAAAATCTATTAAATAAAAATCCAAATCAATGCAAAACACAATAAATATGAGAATAAAATCATCTAAAATATATATAAAAATATACTCTATCAGCCCCTACCAACCATCGTCAGGATGTTATATTAATGAATTCTGGAGTTACCAAGCCTTTTACTGATCCACGAAATTCAAATCGATTGCGATGTAAGACATATCCTTAGAGGAAACTAACATGGAAGTGAGATGGACAAGAAATGAAGAAATATCGTGGCAAGAATGTGAAGCTTTACTTAGCTAAAAGGGATTGATGCACATAGCGAGACATAAAGTTTAAAAGACCCCTAATAGCAAATGGATGCATGGATATATCCCAATGATCCTTCGAGATTACCACCTAATCAAGTTTATTGGGAATTGCAGCAGCATACAGGCCTCAGGCTGATTGGTGCCAGTTTTGAAAGAGGACGAGCGTATGACATCTTACATATACCATCGAGAATCGATACCCCTAACCGGAGATGTAGGAATTGTTGACCGGTTAAAACACGTAGTAGTTTTTCAAAGATAAGGTTGAAAAGCGGGTTTCACCAACTCAAGATCGACCTCTGTACTGTGCCAAAATTGGCATTTCACACTAATATAAACGTTATAAAATTATGGTAGTATCGTTTGAGTGGATTAATGGGTCAGAAGCCTTTATTGATTAATGAACAAAGTTTTGGAATGAAATGAAATATTAGCAACAACCTTGTTGTTAGCTATACTTGATGATAAAAAGAGGACTTTGAGAGTCACGATGATGCATCTTTCAAGAGTTTAAGAGGTGTGCTGATGCAGTAGAAAGGGGATGATAGCCTATACTTCTAAACAACATAAAGGTTACGGGATGTGATATACTAACCGTGAGTCGGGGATTAGTCATGATAGCATTCACGCATAAAACGGAGACGTTAATCTTATAAGAAAAGTGTGAAATTTTTTTTTTTTTTCCACAAGTGCCTTAAGTATATCTTCATATTAGAACTAAACATAAGAAAGAGAAGGTGATGAAAGGGAGCAGGGAGTATAATGGAGAAATTTGTTATGACCCAAGAAAGGCCAGTGTGGTGGCCGATACTTATAGAAGGGATTATTCGAAATTGGAATTCAGTCAGTATTGACCAAGAAAATAGAGTATATACAATAAAGAATAATGTTAGAGGAAAATGACTAAATTATGGGGAAGGACAAAGATGTATAGAGAATTAAGAGAATGTTTGGCAGACAGGTATGAAGAATGGCATTGGCAAACTATTAAGTACAAACGTGACATGTCGAAAGCAGAATGATAGAGATCTAGTGGATTAATTCTGCCTGTAGAAAATCTTGAACGTGGACAGAATTATAATGAATTTCATAAGTAGGTCGCCGAAGACCGAGCCAAGAGATGGCCCTAGTTGATTTATAATTGTTGAACCAAGTGATTTACCTACGAAAGACTTTCCATTTAGAAGATTATCGATTTATATACGGAAAAGATGGTGGTGCAGTATAAAACTTCTACAGCGATTACGTCAGATAAAGACTTAAGGGACGAAGAATTATCCAGACGATCGAATTTATATTTAGTGTCGTGCCTTAGATTTCACGGGGCAGTCGAGAAAAAAAAAACTTGTCCATGAAATGAACGTTGTTATCACGATCGTCACCATGCGAACGCAAGTCCGTCTCTTGTAAAGCATACTGCGAAAGAAGAAGTTTCGCTTTTCTTGCGTTACGAAGAAGTCAATGAACGAGGGATATAGTAGCTGAACTGGTTCGACGTATACCGAAGACTATACAGTATCCATAGCAAGTGGTAACGGCTGACGGGAGGCAACACATGCGTGCTAATCAAGCCAAGGAATATGAGGAATACCGTGCGTATTGACGTTGTCTCAGATTATAAAACACGACCACAAAGTATTCACGGGCCAGCGATACAAGGACTCAACACGGATACTATGAACAAGGTAGAAGAGGAACGTATAAGTAGTGGGATAGAAATTTTCATTCATAGAACAACCGATAAGGAATACAGGTCGAGGAGAGCATGCGTTGAGAAACAACATTAAAGCGTTGGTGAGACCATCATATAGTCATCATAATAATGGAAATCTTTCTCCTGTTCCATGAATCCAATTTTCATTTCATCCGAGAAAAGCAATTTTTTCTCAACAATGTCTTTGTCATTTGATCTAGTAGCGTTCCGTTAGATAGGAAGAGATTTGATAAATACTGATAACTCTTGGATAAAGTAATAGAACGGAGAGATACATTCGATAATGAACTAGTGGTTCTAAACCATCTATGGCGATTAAAGGGTTGAACAAAAGGGTTGAAGTGTCAACCTGAGAGTTGGAAAGAGGAAGGTTGGAATTGTATCCATAACTATTTTCCTTAGGTTCTCAAGATAAAATCCTTTTAAGGAGAGGAGACTGCAATAACCCTAATTTTCGTGAATATTCGAAACCTGGATGAATAGTAATTTTAGGGGTGGATGAGAAATTTTTGCAACCACGATATGTACGAATTATTAAATGAAGATTTCGAATTGATATTACGTTTTTACGGTGCAAATGAGTGTATGTATAAGTCGTTAGTTCTTTTTTTACGAAACCCATTATTTCGAATGGTCAAATTTTACGAGATATAAAAGGAGTATGAGGTTCGAGACTTCGTGATGCTAAAGGTATCCCCCTGGAAAGGATTGCTGTGGTTTGGTAAGAAAGGGAAGCTAAGTCTGAGGTTTATTGGACCTTTTGATATTTTGAGGAGTTGGAAAGTTAGCCTATGAACTGGCCTTGCCCCCGAGCTTGCAGCAAGTGCATAATGTGTTTCATGTGTCCATGTTACGACCCTACCATGCCGACTTTCGGCACGTGATAGAGTACGACCAGGTAGACCTACAGCCAGATTTGACTTATGTGGAAAAACCCGTGGAAATCATGGATAGAAAGGAACAAGTGCTGAGGAACAAGGTTGTCAAGCTAGTGAGAGTTTTGTGGATAAACCAGAATGTCGAGGAATTAACATGGGAACTAGAAAGCGCTATACGTGAAAAGTACCCTCAACTGTTTTCAACCTGATTCCGGGACGGAATCCTTTTAAGGAGGGGAGGCTGTAAGAACCCTGATTTTTGTAATCTTTTAAGAATATAATATCATATGACATTGTGAATTTGGGACCTTTTGAGTCACCTATGTTGTTTAATGGAATTGATTATCTGAGAAATTTATGTTGTTACGTTCACTGTGTAAGAATAAGGGAAGATTGTTAAGGCAAGAGGCCTACTGCCCTTAAGATTTATAAAAACTTGGGATTTGAGAGTTATTAGAGTATTAAAGGATTTTAAGAGACTATGACAAGAAGTTATGGATATTTAGGGAATTTACACAATTAAGTACTTAAGGAATTATAAAGGAAATCTCTACGCGACAAAATATTATTACGAGGAATTTAATTAAGATACAATATGAAATAAGGATTAAGTGACAAGCATTGGTGGAGAAATAATAATACAAGGAAGGATATTGCATGCAAGTGCCATGTAACTAGCTAGTTAGGAAATGGACTAGAAAGCATAAAGCATAAAGTAACCATGAATAGTGACTAGTTGGATGGTGCTACAACCAAGGAGACAAGAGGGCATGGTGGGGGGCTAGTCTACTAACCCTAGGGTGTCAACATGTGACACAATACATACACACATCAATACATATCACAATAATACACTTCATTATTTCAAAATCACCCAACCAAACCACTCTCTCTCTCTCTCTCTCTCTCCTTGAAGCTCTCGGCCAAGCTCTTCCAAGGGGGAAGAAGAAGATTTTTCTTCAACTCCCACCCACTCACAAATCACAATAAAATTCCTAGAGCCTCCTTGTATCATAGTGAAGGTATGTTATCAATTTCATAGCTTTCTAACCATCCAATCTTGAGATATTAATTGTTGAAAGTTTGAGTGAATATTAACCAAACTTGTTTATCCTTTAGATCTTGAAGGATTAAGGTCTTTAAAGGCTCATCCAAGTGTTCTTAGTGGTTGTAAAGCTCACCCAAGGTCTTTAGCTACTCAAGAAGGTATAAAACTCCAAACCCCTCTTAGTCATGAAGTGTTTATGATTTTTAATGTTAGATCTAGGAGTATTAATGCCTATCTTGGTTATATGAGTTATGGATGATGAAATCTTGAGGTTATATGTGGTTGATGTGATTTTAAAGCTTGTGCTTAGAGTATGTGACCCCATGTATGTTATAGAGATGAGACTTGGTGGTTTTGATGGTAGATATGAAGTATAAGTTGAGTTCTTGAAGGTTTGAGTAAGGATGAGTGATGTACAAAAATTCTGGGAGAATGTACTGTCTTGCAGTGGGTTTTTGAAGCCCTTAATCTTGTCTCCCGAGGGTCTAATACCCATGGTTAGAAAGGTATTTGAATGTATTTTCCAGAAATATAAGTCTCATGTCTAGGTGATGTCTAGATTTTGATTTATGACCTGAAGAGTGAGGAGTGGTTCTGAAATCCGGACTGCACTGTATGGTCTGTTTGTGAACTATCTTTGGACCCCCAAACTTTCTGCGAACATTGTAAAAAATTGAGGTTAGCTAGGTCTTACAGTGAGGAAGGCTGCACAAAAAGAATCTGATTAAAACTCGAATTTTCCAATTTTATAAAAATGTTAGAGCGAGGTGTGCGCAAGTGAAAAACCACTTAGGGGATTAGTTTAAAGTAGTTTTAAGGATATTCACTTGAGTTTCGAGTTCGAGGAATTGATTTGAGTCAAATGGGTAACGAAAGTGATAATGTGACGACATGGTCATATGAGAGGGTTAGTGGTCACAAGTGGAGTCGTTAAGTTGGTCTTACGATTTTTAAAACCTTATGATTAAGTAGCGTTGTTAAGGTACTAACGTACAAATATTGATTATGTATAGATTTCCATTCCACTTCGCGAGCCGACCACCCCAACCTCACCAAGGCAAGTTTTCCAACCCTAAGTATTTAATTTCAAAATATTATATTCTTGATTTTACCTATGCAAGTCTACTTTACAAAACTTATATATAAGGATTTTCACTTTTGTGTTTGTAGTTCCAAACGTATTATATGCGTATGCTTTATGAGATTATGTTGAAGTTTGAGATATATGCATATGTGTTTGTACACCCTTGAACTTAGAATGAAAATGTTTCTTCGGACAACGACTCTAGCAATAGAGGTCGTAGCGGTCCAAATATACTATTGACCGAGGATCGGTATATTATTGTATCGTGATTAAATTACGAAAACCCGAAAGGTCATTCGGGAAGTATCGTATACTTACGTATTTATTATTTTTACGTTGTTAAAAATACTCAAAAATATCTATCTTGGATTAAAAGCTTATTTTAATTAAATAATGATTTTACTAATTGTTTATATATTGAATCTAAAAATATTATTTATTAATTATCGTTCATTATTTTAAAGACAAAACTAATCCAAGATACCTTCAGCATTTTCAAACTTGAACTCTTTCGGATCCAAAACATTTTTGAAAACCCCCGGTCAGCATTTGCTTCTTGTACGTTTTTCAAGAATTATCGGACGACTTAGGTCGAACTTCAACTACTCAGGTTTTTTATCAAAATGATTTTGAAAAGAAAAGAAAAAGGGGACTCTGGCAGGTGTGGGAATCGTTGACGAACGATTCCCGGGATGTGTAAGCGGCCTTGAGCCAGGCGGTCCATCAATTATTATTCCGGCCCAGGTGTTGCCGAAGGATGATTACGGATGTAGTTTTCATCAAGGGTGATTACGGATGTAGTTTTCACCCGAGGATAGTTACGGATGTAGTTTCTATCCTTCTACCGGTAGAGAAGACCCGCGGATTATTGGACTTGGATGTGGCGACTGATCATCGTCAATCCTTGTCAGGTTTTTATGTTTTCTTCCAGTCCCATCCTCCACTTTGGAAAAATACTCAAACACTGCTTCTTGGGCCTAAGTGCCAAGTTGCCGATAGTGTGGTTTTTGATAAGAAAAATATTAACATCGTGCAGTATCTAGAACTGCAAGATTTTCTATAGAGATTGGCACGTGTTAGTGCACTCTTGCAATTATTTCAAAGAATGAAATGTTTTTGAATGAGAAACCTTCTAAGCTAATGGAAGGAAAGAGGTTTTGCATCAATGCATTCCCTGTACATTATGTTAATCGTAGAGTGTTTTGCCGAAACTGATATACTCATACGTATATATTTTCAAACTTGAGATATATTGAAATGAGAACCTTGTAAAGGATTCATATGTTATTCTTAAAGCTCCTTAGTGAGTATAAATGTTTTATTCAAACTCGGACATATATATTGTCGAGTTATATTTTGTAATCTGAGATATACACCCATACAGTTGGGAACGTTTTCAAAATAAACCACTTTATCATTTTCCAAAATGGTGAACTTGCTGAGCATTATGTATCTCATTCTTGCTTTATAAAAACTTTTCAGAAAGAGAAGAACTTGGTCGGTTAACTCCGCACCAGCAGAAGAGGAGTAGGAGATTTACCCCGGAGGTGATTTAGTTCCTGAAAAATACTACAGAGTAAGTCTAATAGGTTTTCAACTGTAATAGTAAGACTTGTCTTCAAGTGTAGTTGTATAAGTGGAAGTGCGTAAGATTCTGGATTGTACAGATGAATTGTAATATTTAGTGTTACTTTTGATTATCGTTTCTGAGGCTCTAACTTGTATGTGCGTAAGATTGAGGTCTGGATGGATGTATTGTTGAGTTATAAAGTTAATACAGGTATGATATGGTTGAATGGTGATGTGACGACCTGAATCTCTGACCTCGGATTTGGGGGCGTCACATAACACTCTCTAAAAGAGTCCGATTCCTTCTCTCTGCTACACCATTCTGCTGAGGTGTGCCAGGTGCAGACAACTGGGATGTAATCCCATTTTCTGATAAATATTCCCTAAATTCTCCAAGCAAGTATTCGCCACCACGATCTGATCGTAGTGACTTGATACATTTTCCAAGATGTCGTTTCTCCGCACTTGCTTTGTACTCTTTGAATTTTTCAAAGCACTCAGACTTGCACCGCAACAAATAAATGTACCCATATCTAGAATAATCGTCAATGAAAGTGACAAAATACTCATAACCTCCTCTTGCTTGGATACTCATAGGTCCACATAAAATCAGTATGAACCAATTCTAATACTTCTTTGGCTCTATTCCCCTTTGCTTTAAAAGGTCTATTAGTCATCTTACCTTCCAAGCAGGATTCACAAACCGGAAATGGCTCCACTGCCAACGAGCCTAGTGGCCCATCTACTACCAGTCTTTGAATCCTCCTCAAGTTAATATGACCTAATCTTAAGTGCCAAAGATATGTTTGGTTCAATCCAGAAGGTTCCTTTCTTTTATTTGAGCTAGAAGATGCGTTATTTATTTCCCTATGTTGCAATGTTGGTTGACTAGGATTAATGATATACAAATTGTCTTGCAATGTACCAGAACATATAACTCGTTTATTCATCACAATAGAAACATTATGATCCAAACAAAGTTTATAACCATCCAAAGCAAGTTTAGAAACCGAAATCAAATTCCTTCTAAACGAAGGTACATAAAGACAATTGTTCAAAACCAAAATCCTATCATCGTCGAAAGCTAAAGTAATTATTCCAACTGCAACTACTGCTACTTTCGTAGCATCTCCCATGAACACATATATCTCGCCATCTCTAAGCATTCTGGTTTGCTGGAACCCCTGCATAGAGTTACAAACATGGTCAGTGGCTCCTGTATCTACACACCAAGTGCTCGTAGATATAGCCGCTATATATGTTTCTGTAACTAGAGAAAGAGACATACCAGTATTGTTTGTCTTCTTAGGAAGAGGACAATCCTGTTTCCAGTGACCTGACTGCTTGCACCTGAAGCACTTGCCCTTAGGCTTTTTCACACCACCTTGAACTCCCACTGCATTAGCAACCTTTCCAGCTTTCTGTGTCTGAACCTTCTTCTTCTTCTTGCCTTTCGGCTTAGAGGAAGAAGCTTTCTCAGCCACATTCACTTGAACATTCTGTTTAAAGAGTCCTTCAGCTGCCTGAAGTTCTGTCAGAAGTTCCGTGAGACTATACGTCCTTTTGTTCATGGTGTAATTCAAGCGGAACTGCTCAAAACTTTTGGGTAGACTCATAAGGATGATATCGATCTGGGTTTCCCCATCAATATCAGCACCAAGGATCTCCATCTCATTCAGATGAGACATCATCCTGAGAACATGATCCCTTACCGGTGTCCCTTCAGCCATCTGAGTGTTCATTAAAGACTTCATTGCTACTTGCCTAGAAGCCCTATTCTGTTCCCCAAAAAGTTCCTTGAGATTAAAGAGCATATCTGAAGCAGTGGCCATAGCCTGATGCTGATGCTGCAAAACACCTGACATTGCTGCCAGAATGTAACATCACGACATCTCATCGGCCTTAACCCACCGCTTATAATACTCCTTCTCACTTTCAGGAGCGTCTTCAGCAGGTTGATCTGGCTTGGGTTCATAATTGCAAAATTTGTACTCCTCAGCAGTCAACACTATGTCCAAATTACGTTTCCATTCAATATAGTTTGGTCCGGTAAGTTTGTTATCCTTAAGTATGGTGAATAGTGGATTAAAGCCCATAATGATCTAATCCTGAGAATCATACATGTAACACATAATCAGAGAGTTGCACAAATCTTAAAGCCTATTGGTTTCCTCTAACAATTAATTAAAATTAATGCACTAATATTTAAACAACATAAGTATCTGGTACGCCACGATGGGTGACATATATACCACTTAAATTCGTTTAAATATTACTTCGGTCCTATTACTAAATAATACGCCACGTTAGGGTGGACTATATATTATTTTTCATAGCTAAGTGTATACCATTATTAAATCTTAAATTAATAACAATTAGATCGGATGCCACCATTAAATATTTCAAATCAATAATCGATAATAGGATAATTCCCAGATCGGGGGGAGCATTGTCAAGAGGCGTCACTTAATACCCCTTTCTAGACAGAATCATCCTTTCTCTCAATATCGAAAATCTATATTCAATCATTGGTACCCTTCTAATTAATCGAATTCTATGAAACATGGTACGCCACGTTGGGTGGCATGTATACCTTTCAATATTCGTAATTTAATTTAAGAATTTTGTTCTAGTAATTTCCACAACCTTTTAATAATACCGTAAATAGTACGCCACGATGGATGGTCATATATACTATCAACATTATTTAAAAGGTTATATTACATACAAAATAATGGAGACCGTGGGATTTAATTCCTAATTAATTCCCTCACCCACTTAGAATTTTTATTAAATTGAGGAATTTTAAAATTAAATGGGGCCTATGTCATTACAATTATGTCTAACATGCATTCAAAATACACACATAATTTAACAACATAAAACATTTAATTAAAGTAATAAATAAAAAATTCATGTCCATGTCGTCTTAATTATGTTAAACATGCAATTATAAATTACACACATAATAAACAACACGCATAATAATTATTTAAAGCAATAATTAAAAATTAAATAGCAGAATTAAAATTAAAAAACATAATTTAAATCCACTATTATGGCCCCAAAAAAAAATTAACCAGCAGCCCCTCCTTTCGAATTTAGCCGGCCACTTGAAACATCTCGGAGCTGAAATTAAACAGAAACAATATCATGTTAACAAAAACAAGCCACTGCCTCATCATGTACTCTTGATAGCTGCAGGCGCCTCTGGTATGCGTGGTGACCACGCGGCTATGGCGCACACGGATGATGCGCGAATCCTATTTCTAGCTTCCTCGTTTTTTTTGTTGATCAGCCGCCGCTCTAGTAATTAAACGAACCCAGCAGCTACGCAGCGGATAATAATTTTTCTCCGGTTTCGATTTTCGATCGCACGTAATTGTTACAAAAAACCCGGATTTTTACAAAATTCATCAAACAATTACATAAAAAATAGACCTATTTACAAAACTAATTTTGTAAAATCTATTCTAACACGATCAACCCTCGTGATTTACAACCACGATAAACCACGTGGAAACCAAACAAAATAACCACGATTAAACCACGTGGGATCCAAACTCATATTTAAAAACATGGCCATAATAGTGGATAACAACCTGCAAAAGATATTTACACAAGCATACCACTATACATACAAAACCAATTTTAATTACGATATGGACGTCATCAAACACAAACACAAGTCCACTAAACCTCAGGCTCTTGATGCCAATTGTTGGTCCCTTTGGATCATAGTGATTTGTGTTTAATCCGTTTAATGATTACAAAGGGGGTTTAGAAGATTTACCTTAATCGCTACGGCGCAAGCGATTCAAATCCATAATCTTCTATTGCATTCCTTTACTCCCTTGAACGAAGGGTGGCCTTCGATCCTCCAAGGTTTAGCCTCCAAGCTCTAGAATTCCGAAACCTTATTCTTGGAGGCATAATGAGTATTTATAGGCTACAATAGGGATCGAGGAGTAAATTAGGTCGGGCCTTCTAATGATAACTTGGGCCAAGCCCTTTATCATTAATATTAATTAATTCCACTAAATAATTAATATTGCACCACCCACCTAATTCCGGTAATTTATTTAATTAATTAAATCGGCTCCTTTATTATTTGCTTATTAAATTCCCCATGTTTAAAATATCGCATGTCCATTAATTAAATAAATTACTGATAATTCATTTAATTAATATCTTTTATCCTTGATCATCCACTCAACCTTTATTTAATTATGCTGGAATAAATCCACCTGCAGGGTTTCACATAATTAAATCTTTTTGAGCTTTCAAGAGGACATCATTAACCCGAATATTATCAGGACATGGATTCTTTCAATAAATAATATCCACCATATATATTATTCCATCACCCAAAATATAATGATTTAATTCAAAAGAATTATTTCATATATAAATCAAAGCATGTAAATAATATACACGTGTCAATTACTATATCTGGATTAAGAACCTAAGCATTAATAATAACATAGAATCTTAGTTCTCCTTCTTAATCAGTATAAGGGAACAATTCTAAATTTGATCCTGTTCAATATACACAAAGTATACTAGTATTATTTATTAGTCAATATAAACTAATCTAAATAATACTACAGCCATACCAGTGGATTGTCCAACACCACCTGTGCTGTGAACCTTATTATATTATATATACCTTATTTAATAATCTAATATTCTGTATCCCATTTGATACTAGATTATTCACAATATATAATATTAGACAGCATGTAAACATTTAAATGATTCTCAATAAAACTGGGCCAGAAATAAATGTATAAACTTCAAATAAATATTTTCAGTATACACTAACAATAGGTATGTTGGGTCTTTGCTTTTTCTGTCTTTTCTGTACCCTAACCTTAGTGCTACCTTTTCTCTTAACTGGCTTAGGAGGTTCCTCAGACTCCTTTTCTTCACTTTGTAACTCATCCTCTAACTCTTGAGCTAGCCTGGCTAGCCTCTCTTCTGAGTTTTCATTTTGCAATTCAGTATTTGGATGAGCTTCTCTTAGCAGCCTTGAAGTCTCTTCCCTCTTGGCTTCAACAAATCTAGGATGGCTGTTGGAGATGTTCAGAATTTTTCCATTCCTTGTGATTACAGCCATCCATTCTCTTACTCTTTTATTAGTCTTTTGCTTGAACTCCATGAAAGCTTCTCCCATTAGCTTCTCTTCATCATCCTTGGGAAATGGATAGTCCAGTTGTAACTTGTTCTTCCCATTTGCTTTTGGTGGAGAGTAAACTCTGGTTTTTATGATGGGTTCAAATTCTTTGACATAAGAAGGTTCAACATCATAATATGTAGGAGCCACAATTGCTGGAGTGAGCACCTTCAGAATTGTAGTAGATATTGTTGGAGCTAAGGTTTGGCTAGAGAACAGAGTTGATGCAATAGATTCATTGATCAACCTTTCTAACCTCATTATCCTTTCATTTTGTTCCTCTCTTATCTTTTGTAGAGCTTCAATCTTGGCTAGCTTTTCCTCTTCTGTCATGTTTGAGAGATCAAACTCTTCAGATAGAGCTATTGGTAGGGGTTTGGATTTGCTGGGGGAAGCTTTGACAATAAAGTCCTGTGGATTGACCACTATGGTAGGCTGCTGCTCCCCCTCACTTGTTGCTTCTCTCCTTTCATAAATAGTGATTTGTCTTGTAGTTGCCACAGCCTCTTCCACTTTCTACCCCTTTTTGTTAGCATCAAGGGTGTGAATAGAAGTAGGGGCTGCAACCAACTTTTCTAAAAGTTAAATTTGCAGCTTCTGATGTTGAAGAAATTGCTCCATCTGGGATTCCATCTTTTCCACTCTAGTGGTGAGTTGTTGCACAGACTTAGCCAAGCTGTCTTCCTTGATGAATCTTTGTTGCAACACCCTCTGAGTGGCTGTAGGAGCCAACTGCTCCAACTTGGAATCCACAGAAATCTTCACATCTTTGATATCTTGCTTGACCTCCTCTAAGTTTGATCTTTGAATCACCATTTGCATCTTTTGCAACTTGAGAGAGTCAATTGCTTGTTGAAGAGAAACCTGTCGTTGTGGATCTGCACTTTGGTGCTCAGCCATGGCAGATTTATATTGCCTTATGATCTCCAAATCAATGTCAAGATAGGTGTAGCTAGTAGCAAATTTCCAATCATGAATACTGCTAGCACCTTCATCCTCAGTGCTCTGGCTGGCTTCACTGTCAAATTCTTCAATGTCTTCATCTTCAGCAATGGATGGCAGAGCTTCTAAAGATTCCTTAGCTCTTTGTAGTGATTGTGAGGTATGGACTAGGTGCATTGCCTCCTCTGCTTCCACATTGCTTTGGCGAGCCAGAACTTGATAGGCAGGTGGAGGAATAAAGGTTTCAGCATCCAAAGAGATGGAGTCAATCATTGACTGATATTCTTTTTGATATTCCATGTCCTTGGTTGCATCATCAACCTCCATTGGCTCACTTGCAATGGCTTCTCCTTCCAACCTTATGCCTCCTGTAGTCCCTTCTCTCCTCTCATCTCTCTTTTCTTGCATCAAGGGCTCCCCTTGGCTCACACCTCTCACACCCTCACCTTCACCTACTAAGGTGGAACTCTCAATCTCTCCTTTTGCCTGACCGGAAGAAATGGTCAGCCTCTCATTATTTGCCTCTCCTTTTGCCTGCTCACAAGGCAGCCTCTCACTCCCTTCCCTCAATCCTAAAAGTGTTTCAACTACAGAGAACTCCTCCACACTTGACACATGAATGTCAGATATAGCAGTGGTAGAGTGAGTTATCAACGGATAAGGAATATCCGTTGATGGAGTAGTTATAGCTGTCAACGGATGGCTAGACATAGGCGCATCCGTTGATGGAGAAACACTTGTCAACGGATGAAGGATATCCGTTGATGAAGGAAAGATAGTATCCGTTGAAGTGAAAACCAACACTGAATCTGTGGTGATTGATTTTAAGGAAGAGGCCACAGATAGTGTTGTGAATTCAGGAATGGAAGATTAATGGCCCAACAAATCATCTAAAAGATGATGACCACCAATTGTTGAGTGGGGCTTCTCCAAGAATTTTAAAGATGGAGAATCAGGAATTGATGTAGATATCATATCCACATCCAGAGATGGAGTTGGTGATGGTGGATTGAAATGTGTATCGATTTGAATGTTAAGATCAAGGGGCTGTGACTCCACATTTATTGAAGTCACATCAAACTGAATTTGAGAAGGTACAATTTGCTGTACTGTGTGTGCACCCTGTGATTCCCCAATGGTTTTGGATTTTACTCTTCTACCATAGGTTTTTGAGTGAGAGCTATCTGTGTCTCTTGCCCTTTTGTGCAGTGTTCCTGGAGTGGAACTTAAATCAGTAGTCACATCCTGTTGAGAGGATGTAACTAGAATTTGGCTTGAAGGTTCATTAACAGTCTTTTGAGAGACTAAAATGTTGGTTGCACTTGCCTCACCTTCCTTATCCTTAGGGCTTCTTTGATGTTCACCCTGTCCCTCACCACTCACTACCACCTTCATACTCCCCTCAAGAGTTTTGGTAGTTTTTGCAACAAGTGCCTTTTAAGAGACACCTGAGGTTTGTCTTTTAGATTGTAATTTTGGAACTTTGGATTTGGTCACTTTGGTAGAAGCCTGTTTGGTCACAGCTACAGACTCCATTGTGACACTAGAAGGCAAAGAAACTTGGGGGTTGGAGATAGGAGTTTCAGGGTTGGAAACAGTTACCTGAACAGTTGGTAGATATACCAATTGTACTTCTGCATTTAGGTTCATTATCAAATCACTTAAGACTCTTTTCTCCTGAACAAAACAATTGAACTTGCTATCCGGGTTAGCAATGGATAGCTCATTCTCAGATACATGCAGTGCTAAGAGCATTACAAATCTAGCAAAATAAATATTCTTGCTCCTAGTTTCCTTTTTACCTAATTTAGTTGCTATCTCATACATGACTAGTGTGCCAAAATTATAGAATTTATCAGTCAAAAGCATACACAGCATAACTAGCATGAAATTGGTAACATCATCAAAGTTACTAATTTTTCCAGAAAAAGTTTTAATGAAGGCATCACAAAAATAACTCCATTCTTTAACCATACCTTTCCTAACAATTTTCCTTAAGTTCTCAGTACTAAGGGTATAATTTATGGAATTAAGCATGGTAACAATTTCAGCATTACTGGGTACTTCCAGACAGTTATTCTCAGGCAATTTAAACAAGCAGTTATCACATCAGAATTAACTACGTAGTTTTTACCCTTTAAAGAGAAAGCAACTGTACCGTCTGTGCCAATGTACTCAGCAGATGCTCACACCTCTTCAATTACCTCGTGGATTAGAGGAGTGGTGGTAGTCATAGCATATGACAGTTTGCATTTCTTCACGAAATTCATCATGGGAAGATGCAGTTAACTTATGAGATTCTTGAAAATGAATAAAGGGAGATGTGAGGACACAAGACAGCCTTTTATATTTTTCAAGAATTAAAAATGAAATAATTAAAAATAATTACTTCATTAGTCAAAAGTAACTGTCAGAGAATAAATGAAAAGAAAAGAAGTACAACCGTGACTAAATATACACGTTTACCAACGGCTATAAAAAAATATATATCAACGGATATAGAATGGACGGTTGTGAAAACAGTTTATCCATCGATGACGTGAACAACCTGTTATCCGTTGACATACGAAAATCTAGTAATGTGTTTATACTACCAACAGATAAAAGAATATCCGTTGATAAGTAAATTTTGCCTTAGACAAAATTTATGCAGAAAATTTTTCTGAGAGTTCTTAATTCTCAAGTAAATCAAAACACATTTCTAGCTGCAATACAGTATGATTAGATATCACTAGGAATTACGAAAAATTAAGCATACCTAGTTCACCTACCAACCTTGTGAATGAAGATTCATCAAGAGGCTTGGTGAAGATATCTGCAAGCTGCATTTCACTTGGCACAAAGTGCATTTCTACTGTACCATTCATCACATGCTCTCTAGTGAAGTGGTATTTGATGTCAATATGCTTGGTTCTCGAATGTTGCACTGGATTCTCTATGATGGCAATAGCACTAGTGTTGTCACAGAAAATTGGAATCTTCTCAACTTTTAGACCATAGTCAATAAGTTGATTTTTCATCCAAAGGATCTGTGCACAACAACTTCCAGCAGCAATGTACTCAGCTTCAGCTGTAGAAGTGGAGACTAAGTTCTGTTTCTTACTGAACCATGACACAAGTCTGTTCCCTAGAAATTGACAGGAACCTGTAGTACTTTTCCTATCAATTCTGCAACCTACATAGTCTGCATCTGAATAGCCAATTAGATCAAAGCTAGAATCTCTTGGGTACCAAATGCCAAGGTTTGGTGTTCCCTTGAGATACCTGAAAATTCTCTTAATAGCAATCAAGTGAGACTCTCTAGGGTCAGCTTGAAATCTAGCACAAAGACAAGTGGAAAACATTATATCAGGTCTACTAGCTGTTATATATAGAAGTGAGCCTACCATGCCTCTATAGCTTGAGATGTCCACAGACTTTTCCTTAGTATTCAACTCAAGCTTAGTTGCAGTGGCCATAGGTGTTTTTGCAGAGGCACAATCCATTAAGTCAAATTTCTTTAAAAGATCATAAATATATTTTGTTTGACTTATGAAAATTCCCTCATTAACGTGCTTCACTTGTAAACCAAGAAAGTAAGTTAATTCACCCATCATGCTCATTTCATACCTACTTTGCATAAGTTTGGCAAACCTTTTGCAAAGCTTCTCATCTGCAGACCCAAAAATAATATCATCTACATAGATTTGAACAAGTATTGAAGAACCATTGACATTTCTATGAAATAAGGTTTTATCTACTGTACCTCTAGTGAAGTGATTCTCTAAAAGAAATTGAGATAAAGTGTCATACCAGGCTCTTGGTGCTTGCTTCAAACCATAAAGTTCTTTCAGGAGAAGATATACATATTCTGGAAAATCTGGATCTTCAAAGCCAGGAGGTTGATGGACATATACCTCTTCTTCCAATTCCCCATTTAGAAAGGCACTTTTGACATCCATCTGATAGACTTTAAAATTGGCATGTGCTGCATAGGCTAGGAAAATTCTAATTGCCTCAAGTCTTGCCACTGGAGCAAAGGTTTCATCAAAATCTATCCCTTCTTCTTGAGAATAGCCCTTTGCCACTAATCTAGCTTTATTCCTCACAATTATGCCATTTTCATCAGTCTTATTCCTGAGAACCCATTTGGTACCTATGACACCTATATCATCAGGTTTGGGCACAAGCTTCCATACTTTATTTCTCTCAAATTGGTTTAGCTCTTCTTGCATTGCTAAGACCCAATCTGGATCTAGAAGGGCATCTTCCACTTTCTTAGGTTCCTCTTGAGATAGGAAACTACTGTATAGGCATTCTTCTTGTGTGGCCCTCCTAGTTTGGACTCTTGAGTTTGAGTCACCAATGATTAACTCAAAAGGATGATCTCTGGTCCATTTTCTTGAAGGTGGAAGGTTTGATCTAGATGAGGTTACTTCATCTAAATGAGCATGATCTTGTTGATTGGTCATTGAGTTTTGACTTTGAGAAACTCCCCCTGAGTTTGTTGTCCTTGCGGAATTATGAAGTTGACTGTCAACGGATGCATCATTTTGTCTATCAACGGATGCTCCATTTTGCCTGTCGACGGATGCATGAGAATGCCTGTCAATGGATGCATCTGATGCTCCAGTATGACTGTCAATGGATGCTTCATTTCCAGTGTTAGCATCACTTCTAGTTGGACCAACAACTCTAGGTGAATTTTCATGGTCATGATCTTCATTTTCCTCATCATCATCAATGTACATTCTTCCTTCTACCTCATTTTCAAATCTCAACTTTTCATGGAAGCCTTCATCATTTAGACCTAGAATCTTTTGATCATCAAACACAACATGTACAGATTCCATAACAATGTTGGTTCTTAGATTGTAGACACTATAGGCTTTCCCTGCTGCATACCCAACAAAGATAGCTTTATCTGCCTTTGCTTCAAATTTGCCCAAGTTATCTCCATGATTCCTTAGTACAAAACACTTACATCCAAAGACATGAAGAAAAGCTAAAGTTGGTTTCTTGTTGGTGAATAACTGATGAGGAGTCATTCCTCTAGCTTGATTGACCAAGGAAATATTCTGAGTGAAACAGGCAGTGTTGACAGCTTCAGCCCAGAAATATGTTGGCAATCTTGATTCACTTAGCATTGTTCTAGCTGCTTCAATGAGAGTTCTGTTTTTCCTTTCAACAACCCCATTTTGTTGAGGTGTTCTAGTAGCAGAAAACTCATGGACAATTCCATTCTCTTCACAGAAAATCTTCATTGTGGAATTTTTGAATTCAGTGCCATTGTCACTCCTGATTCTTTGCACTTTGACTTCAGAACCATTGTTTACTAGTCTGAGATGATTGATGATGATTTCACTTGCACAATCTTTGGAGTGCAGAAAGAAGGTCCATGTAAACTTAGAAAAATCATCTACAATCACCAGACAGTATTTCTTCTTTGAAATGGACATGACATTTACTGGACCAAATAAGTCCATATGCAGTAATTGAAGTGGCTTAACAATGGATGACTCTGTCTTGCTCTTGAAGGATGATTTCTTTTGTTTCCCTAATTGGCAGGCATCACACAATCCATCCTTGATGAACTCCAATTGAGGGATTCCTCTTGCCAGATCCTTTCTTACCAAATCATTCATAACTTTAAAATTCAAATGTGACAGCTTTTTATGCCATAGCCAACTCTCATCCTTGCTTGCTTTGCTGAAGAGACAAGTGATGGATTCTGAGCATACTGAATTGAAGTCAGCTATGTAAACATTTCCTTTTCTAAAGCCTTTCAATACCACATTGTTGTTTTCCTTGGAAGAAACAACACAGGCTTCTTTAGTGAACTTTACTTCATAGTCTTTGTCACAAATCTGACTGACACTTAGCAAATTATGCTTCAGACCTTCAACTAAAGCCACTTCTTCAATGATGACATTGTCCTTTGAAATCAAGCCATATCCCTTGGTATATCCTTTGCTGTCATCTGCAAAGGTAATTCTAGGGCCAGCTGCCTCCTTGAACTCTGTGAGCAGGGTTGAATCTCCTGTCATGTGCCTAGAGCATCCACTGTCTAGGTACCATAGATTCCTTCTATTTCCCTGCACACATTCCAAAACACAAATCAAGTTGATTTTGGTACCCAAGTTTCCTTGGGTCCTTTCTTGTTAGCCTTTGGTTTTGCACTCTTAGCAATCTGCATTTTAGGTGTAGATGCTTGAGTGATAGGTTTTGACAGATGCTCATTTGCATAAATATTTGATGCATGCATTTGTGGGAAATTGGCATACATATTATTCATGCTAGGAATGCTCCATGACATTTGTGGCAAATTCACAGATTGAAAATAAGGATTAGACACATATGGCATGTTCACATATGGATTTGAAAAACTAGCATTCTGATACAAACCAGGCATTGCAGGCATACTTGGCATAGATTGAGGTACATGAACAGGAGTCCTATTAACAGACTTGCACTTAGAAGATAGGTGATTGACATTATTACAATTACCACAAGTTTTCCTAGGGGCAAACTTGTCAGGAGAATAATTGTTTTTCTTGTTGATGCCTATCTTACCATTTCTGTTCTTTTTCTTTTTACCCTCAGTCTCTACCTTTTCATTAACTGATTTACCAACAGCCTTTATGTTATGTAAATCACCTGCCTTAGCCTTCTCACTAGATTTGGCTTGGCTACTTTCACCAGAAACAAAGTTCTTGGCTACTGGACCATACTGATCATTCAGTTTCTTGAGTTCCTTCTTACTAACAAACTTTTTGTTAGTCGACGGATACCTCTCATCCATTGATGGTTCATCTGTCAACAGATGATCACTATCCGTTGATACACAAATAGTCTCTAGATCCTCAAGGCAAGGTTCTAGCTTCTTCTTGTTTTTATTCCAGGTCTCCTTCACAAATGATTCCATTCCCTGGATTTCTACTATGTTTTGTGAGATTTTCCTACAACTTTGAAATTTAGCAATTATCTCTTGTTCTTTTTCCAGCTGGTCTCTTAAAATTAGTTCTCTTTTTAACACAGCTTCAAGTTCACTTTTAGCATCATTGCAATCAACTCTCATTTTCTCAAATTCTAGAAATTGAATTTTTAGAGCAGCATTTCTATCACTTAAAAACAGATTAGTCTCTTTAATACTATTCTTCTCTTTAGTAAGTGATTTAAGAGTAACACTCAAGTGATTTAGTTCAGTAGACATTTCATCTATAACACTATTGCATTCCTCTTTGGTGAGCTCAGAGAGATTAGTAGAAAATACCTGATTGCTAGCTGAACTTGCTTCCTGCTCAGAATCAGCCATCAATGCAAGGTTGACAAACTCAGCATCATCATCAGAATGATTTCCATCCGCAGCCCAGTCATACTCTTGGGTCATGAATGCCTTTCCTTTCTGCCTGAGAAGATCAAAATATTTCTTCTTGTAGTCAACATTTTCAGTTGGCTTGCCCTTGTTCTCAGATCTAGGCTTCCTGCACTCACTTATCATGTGACCAGCAATTCCACAATTGTAGCATTTAATTTTGGATTTATCCACATAGTTGTTTGTGGAAAAATCCTTGTTAAATGGCTTAACCACCCCAGAGTTTCTTCTGAATTTTAGCTTAGAGAATCTCCTAGATAGAAAGGCTAGATGCTCATCTATCTCATCCAATTCATCCTACTGAAGGACACTCATTTCTTTAGATGCTTTTTCTTTGCTTTTGCTTGATTCTGCTCTACCTTCACAAACCTCCTTGTTTGGTGTAGATTTAGCAGCTTCAGTCCTCTTCTCCTCCTTCTGCTCCAAATTGGCAACAAGTGCAACTGTCCCACTTTTTTTTTGGGCCTTCTCAATTTCTTCATCCTGCTCCATTTCTAGTTCATATGTCTTTAAAGTTCCATAGAGCCTTTCAAGAGTAAATGACTTGTACTCTTGAGTATTTCTTAAAGAAACAGTCATTGGCTTCCACTCTTTGGGCAGTGATCTCAGAAATTTGAGATTAGAATCTTTCACTTGGTAGATTCTTCCATACAGTTTCAAGCCATTCAGTAGCTTCTGAAATCTACTAAATGTGTCATTCAATGTCTCTCCATTCTTGAAATGGAAGTGCTCATACCGTTGGATCAGTAGTTGCATCTTGTTTTCCCTTACCTGTTCTGTAGCTTCACAAAGGGTTTGAACAATGTCCCATACTTCCTTGGAGGTAGTACAGTTGATAACATTGTCAACCATGTTTATTTCTAAGCCATTAAACAGAATATTCATAGTCTTTTTATCTTTGTTGACTTCTACAACGTCTTCAATACTCCACTCAGAAACAAGTTTGGGAATGTAAGTGTTTGGTGCATCTGCAACAAGGCCAACTCTTGACGCAGTCTTCATTGGAACATGAGGACCCTTCTCAATGCAATCTACAAAACCTTCATCAATAGACATGAGATGTAGGCGCATTTTTACTTTCCAGTGAAAGTAATTTTCTCTATCAAGGACCAGTATCTTTACTCCATAATCCTTCTTAGACATGTTGGAAGTGTGTTGATCTTTAAACTTCAAATATGTTATTCCCAGATTACACACTTGTATAATTGTAGAAGGGGGGGTTGAATACAATTCTTGATATTTATAAATTTCTGATAAGAACCACAGAAATCTATAAGGAGATAATTGTTGAATGAGAAAAGATTCAAACACATAAAAAATCAGGTGGTTAAATGTACCACCTGAGACTTTTATTCGAAGAAAACTCTGTGATACAAATGTACACAGCTTCTGTTTTACAACTCTTTGCTTCTAAGAATATTCAAGAAACCCTAAGCAAATATGTCTGTTTTCTTAGTCTCTAAAGAGTTGCTACACTTGGTTATATATCCCAAGTTTACAAGTACTACAGGAACAAGTAATATTAATCTAATTCAAGTTGACTTGCTACTCCACTCCAAATCCACATGTAGCCGAAAGGTTGTCCTTGTGAACAGATATGTCCCCTGCACCTTTCTTGTATGTACTCTGTAAATGGAATGCTTCTTTCTTCTGCGTTTCCAAAGTATGGCTGCCATACTGCTTTTTATACCTACTATCAACCCATGTGATCTGTCAGTCAAACCTGTCCTTATCAACTGCTAATTCCCAGCTAGCATAGAAGAAAGTGTTAATGATTATCCGTTGATGTTATACACAGTCATCCGTTGATGGTAGTTTGAGCTGTATCCGTTGATAGAGTAGATTTGAGTTGTATCCGTTGATAGAGTCATGTTCTCATCCGTTGATGCACTTTCACTTAGACAGAATTACATAGCATAACTTATTTACAATTGGCTACCCTATTCTGCCTATCCATTGATGGTCAACATGACTCTGAATAGAAACACTATCAACTGATAAATAGAGATACTGTAGTATGCTACAAAACCTCATCCGTTGATGAGCTACCTTTCAACGGAATAGAGTTATAATGTCTCATCCGTTGACAGTTATAAAACATGACTTATACAATTTTGTGCATAGAATGTGAAGTTATCATCAAGTACAACATATTCCTAACACATATTTTCTAATTATTAATAAATATATGAAAAATCCATATACATTGTTTATAATAGGGAAACATTAGCATAATCTATAAACATGAGTATATTAAATTATATTAATTTAAATTAAAAAATATTGAAAGTAATGATTATATAAAAACATAATTAATAATAAATAAAATTTATAACATAATAAGAGAAACCCGATGCATCGCACGAGCATCGAAAGTTTGTCGGTTCGATTTTCAGCATGGTTATCCTAATTAATAAAATAAATAGTAAAATAATATAGTTAGTGATAATTAGCCGATTGTCTTTTTTTTAATTAAAAAAGGTTCACTTTTAATTGATTGAAGATATTACCTTTTATAAACTCCTTAAATATCGTATATTCCAATCAATAATATTTCTTTCGAAATAAAACACGTTAACTTTTATTTCAAAATATAATCTTACAATAATTAATATATACCCAAAAATATAACACTATCATTTAATCGCTAACAAAATATAATAGAAATCTATATACAACGAATAATGACCGTTAGATTTTTTGTAAAAAATTAGAACTGTTAGATCTAATGATTAGATATATTATATGTTAAAATTAATTTATTAAAATTTCAAGATTCGAATTTTGTCAACAACATATTTTTTTAAAAATTTTATAATATAAGTTTTAAAGCACATAATTTTGCAATCATTAAAGTATACCAATAAATATTACACCATTTTGCTGTTAGATTTTAGTAATTAATAAGAACCGTTGGATGTAATTATTAGGTATATTTTATGATTAAAGTACTTTACTAAAAATTTAAGTTTCGAATCCCGTCGACGACATATTTAACTTAAAATTCGAATATAAATTTTAAATCATGCATATCATTAACTAAATTTATATTAAATTATATTAAAATAATTTTACAAAATAATGATTATATAAAAAATAATTATAAGATAAAATAAAATTTATAATATATTAAAAGAAACCCGTGCATGGTAGGGGAGAGCAAACCCCGGTTCGGTTCGGTTTTTGGGTAAAATCGGAACCGAAACCGGAAGTCCTCGATTTTAAAAATCAAAAACCGGAACCGCAACCGAACCATCGGTTTCGGTTTCGGTTTTAAAATCTCGGTTCGGTTTTTATCGGTTCGGTTTCGGTTTTAAAATCGAATAAAATGAAAATAAGATCTTTGTGCTAGGGAACACTGACCTTTCATGGCTGGACAATAGTCGTAGAAATTAGTTTAGAAGTAGAAAGAAAGAACATGCTTAATATTATGTTTAATCAAAACCTTCATGTTCAAATTATATATCTGATGCTTACTAGATATTCTGTTCTTTTCTTCCTCTGTCAACTTCGCAACAAAATCATTGAAAGGTATACCAAAACACATTCCAAGCTGATGGCTTGGTAACTAAATTAGATTTGGTTACCAAAAGGTATACCTTATTGAAGTCATCCTTTAACACATGCATTATGTATACTTTATAATTTAAACAAAAGATAAACCTGATAAGTATGATTATGATCTAAATATGTAAACAACCTGCCCACAACTTAAAGTATATATAATAGCAATTGGATCATCAAAGTATTTCAATTGGCCCCAATTATTCTTTATTTCATCGCTTCTTTACTTTCCAAATATGTATATGTGAATGTGTTTAATTTTAAATATATATAAAAAATATAAATATTTATTTATTTATATTAATAATCGGTTCGGTTTCGGGTTTTTTCGATTCGGTTTGAACCTAAAACCGGAACCGGAACCGAAAGTCTCAGTTTTTAAAAATCAAAAACCGCAACCGATGATTCGGTTTTGGTTTTTTCGGTTCGGTTTTGACCGATTTCGGTTCAATTTCGATTTCGATTCGGTTTTTTGCTCAATCCTAATGCATGACACGGATTATAAGCTAGTATCTATTATACAATCACAATCGAAAAGCAAAGAAGTCTCGATCTTGGAAGCTCCAAATTTTATTCCGAAAATTTCATTTATCGTTTTGAAAGAGGGTTTGGTAAATACTCCCCCTGTCTTATATTATATTTCTGGTTTTGACTTTTTACACTGTTCATTACAATCGGTTGACTATTAATTTATGCATAATTTATAAGAAAAAATATAGTAATGATGGATTTTGTTTGATTCGTATTTGTGAGTACTTTAATACAATTATGTTTTTATATTTAGTACTAATACGAAACTAAAGATATTAACGATTAAAAGTGTGTGTTGGCAAATGTGTCCAAAAAAACAGGAAAGGTATTTTGAGACGGAGGGAGTATATTATTATTATTATTATATGAATAATATCATTCTTTGTTATATAAAGAAATTTATGTAATTTAGTCATTTTTGAACGTACATTAAAATTACTCAAAAGAAACATTTTTGAAGAACAATTCAAGAAACATTAATTTTGAAAAGAGAGGCCAAACAGTTTGTAAGAAAAAGAACCCACAGCCACCACCCAACCTAAGTTAGCTAGGCGGTGGTGGTCAGTCACTCCGAGTCCATTAGCCCACCCCAACCCAACCACGTGCGTAGTTTAACACCCTCAACACCCCCGGCGCACATTAGCCCTCCTCCCCACCCTAATCCGTTACCTCTTCTTTTCCTAGATCTCCAAATCAGCCGCACACCTCTCACCCCCCACCACCACCCCAACCCCCCTTATAACCCACCCCCCCCTCCTAATTATGTCCACCACCCCTCTCCTCTTTTTAACAACAATCTCCTTATCCTACGCCACCAAACCCTTATCCGACGCCAATGACTACCCCCTCACCTTCACCTCAAGATCTTCAAAACCCATCTCCGGTCCCACCTCCACAACCCTCCGGGACCACCACCTCCCGCCGGCTTCCACCGCCGTGCTGGTCTCACGATGAAACGGTTGCGCTAATTGACTCGTATCGAGAAAAATGGTATTCTTTACGTAGGGGGAATTTGAGGGCTTGTCATTGGCAGGAAGTGGCGGATAGTGTTGCTTTACGAAGCCCGAATGAGCCCGGGAAAACGTCTGTGCAGTGTAGGCATAAGATGGAGAAGTTGAGGAAGAGGTATCGGAATGAAATTCAGCGATTATCGACTTCGGTGGGGAGGAATAGGTTTAATTCTTCTTGGGTGCATTTTGGTAGGATGGATTGTATGGAAAAAGGGCCTACTGCGGTTGCGTTGCCCCTAATTAAGAATTTGATTGAGGATAATGAGGATGAGGAGGACGAGGACGATGATGAGGATATTGGGTTTTATCCGAAAAGTGTTAGGAATGGTTGTGGTTTGAGTGGGAATGGGAATAGTGGGAGTGGTGTGAATGTGTGTTCTTGGAATAGGGTTCCGGGTCGGGGGAATATGGTTTCCCCGACTCCGTTGACAATGTATAATAAATTTGATGGGGGGTATAGTACTCCGAAGACTAGTGATGTTGGGAGTTATGGGGGTGTGGGGAGGTTTGGAATGGGGAAGAATGGGAATGGGGAGAGGGTTGAAATAAAGGAGAGTGATGATCCTGCGATGGAGTTGGTGGGGGCGATTAAGGCGTTGGGAGATGGGTTTGTTAGAATGGAGAGGATGAAGATGGATATGGTGAGGGAAGTAGAGGCGATGCGAATGGATATGGAGGTGAAGAAGACAGAGATGATTCTTGAATCGCAGCAGCGGATTTTGGAGTGTTTTGTGAATGCTGTTTCAGAGGGAAATAAGAAGAAGGCGAAGAGGATGAGATCGCCCTCGTCGTAGATAAGTTTTTGTAGGTGGTCTTTTGGTACTATGAATATTATGTTTAGTTTATGTTTGATGAAGTTTAGTGGTAAAGAGTAATTGAGAAACCTGGAATTTATCTAGGCTAGCAATTTTTTATGTGGAACTTTTTGATGATTATTATTATGATGGGTATTATTGTGTTAAGAGTAACAATTTTTAGTCAGTTGATTCTTTTTGGCTTGGTTAATTAATTGTTTGCTATTACTTTGGAATAGTTATGCTTATGCAGTTATTCATCAAATGGCTGTTCTTAGTTATCAATACCTTCAATTTATGTCCTGAGTGGGTTCAGAGGATCTGTATAAAGTAAAAGGGAGCTTTTGGGAAATTTGCATGATGTGTCAGTATACAACTAATGGATTTTATTAAATTGTTATCATATAAATGTGTCACATCCTGAAGGTTTGTGATGAAATAAATTAGGGTGTGTTACTTCTATGTTAATTTGTTTATGATTTTTGTAACTGTTAGTTACGAACTTATGATGAGCTGTAATTTAAGTTCTGAGTGGTTGCGAGGATGTGTAGATAATGCCGAGGAACTTAGTCAAGGACATTCAACATGTAAATTGGTGCCGACAGCAGAGTTGTTTTTTTCTTTTTTCTAGATAAACGCAGAGTATTGTACTTGGAATTGTTTCTGCTGGAAACCTTGGTTGTGATGCTGTGGGAATGTTAGATAGTTCATCAAAGTTCACCTTCAGGTTTGTTATTTTTACCGTACCTAGATTATCTTTTAAACTGTTTTTACCTATTCAGTGGCAGTATGGAACTGAACGCTAAATTTTGTCTAGTGTTTGGCAGGAACTTTTAGGTTGCTTTCTTAAATAGAGTATTCTGAAAAACAAAATCGCCTTTCGTCTGATCTTGTTTTATCATACAAGTAATTTTATATATATTTTATCCCTGTCAATATATAGTTATCCAACATAGTAGGTTATAAGTTGTTTCTAGTATACTGACCCTGCTTAGCAAATTGCTTTTAGAGGACGGAGCATTATCATCATGTGCATGACGCATTGATTTAAAAATATTGTAGACCCGATATTGTAGTTTGATAATTATTCTGTATAGTTTTATTGTTATGACTATCTCAAAATAAAAATTTATAGGTAAGTTATTAGGAAATTGTTATTTCTTTAGCTGGATAGATTTGTGGATAGCATAGGAGGAGATTTAAGTTTACAGGACCTGTCTTTTGCCAAAATTGATGCTGGTTTTGTTCAGGACATGGTGCTCCTAATTCAAACTATTATGTATAGCGTATAGGTGGTAACAAACCCTGCTTGTTGTCATGGACTCGTGATCATTAATTGTTCCTCTGGGAACTTGTTTTAGGTGAAATAAATCAAGATTTGTAGATTTTATTAGTAAATGTCTGTTTATTTACTCTGCTGAAGTTGCATGTGACTTGAGCCGTGTTTGCAATCTTTAAACTGAAATAATTTGTTGTCATATAAGTTGTATAAATCTGTTACCCTTAGCATGCTAGGATCAATTTTGTACAAATTTAGAAGGCTATCTTGTTGTTGAGTTGTGAGTCTGGATCTAGGTGGCTTTCAACTTTGTTGAGTACGTCTAGCAGTTAAAACCAAGGCAGGGACACCAAAGTTTGGATGTGTTTGTGAATATGTATAATATGTGGTCTCAGCGTTGGACTAAAATGTGATTCTGTACTTCAGTTATGATTTTTCAAATTGAAATTCTTCGAATGGGAATGGTTACAAGTTCACACGTATTTCTTGAAGTGCACCAAAGGTGCTGCAGCCTGCGTGGTTGTTGCCGGGGCTTTAGTCGCAGGTGGAGCATAGTCACAACTTACAAGGGGGTTGCCCTTTATGTTTGGAACGACTGGCTCTTAGTCTTTAAATCCTTGATTTCAGTTAATTTGTGGAATTAGTAAAATTTTTAAGTTAAGTAAAACAACAAAGGATTGGGTGTCAGAACATCAAGAAGTCCATTGCTCAACACTGGGACTGCATTCCCAAGTATTTTTTGTATTGGTCGTTTGCAGAAATTTTGATATTCTCAACTTAAGTTCGAACCTTTGAAATCTTGTTATGGAGAGAAGTGTGTTTACCTGAGTTAAAATGCTACGGATACTTTGTCTTGTCTTCCCTGCTTAAATGTGAAAATGCATAATAAGGCTGAAGCATGCATCTTGTTATAAAATGTACATGCGAACGTGCTGCCTAGGCTAGGCTAGCGGCAAAGAATAGGCTCGATTTCGGATTTAGAAAGGGGTTTTATATCAAACTGGCCACTCCCTTCGTCAAAAATTATCATTTAATCCATCGTTCTCATCGGGGTCTCATTTAAACCACTAAATTAAGAAAATATATCATTTGCCCCCCTTGTATATCACTTAGACCACCATAAATTGTATTAATTTTTTTGAATGCAGGGGGCAAATGATATATTTTCTTAGTTTAGTGGTTTAAATGAGACCCCGATGAAAACGGTGGGTTAAATGATAATTTTTGACGAAGGGAGTGACCAGTTTGATATAAAACCCATTTTGAAAGGCTAATTTACCAAAAAAAAAAAACGCTGGAAAGTCTAGGCCCGATTTCGGTAATAATAAAACTAACATCTAGAAATTGGGATGATAGTATTTTAGTATCACTTATAAAAGACAATACTATTATTGGGGGTGTTTGGGGAATTTTTTTTACAGAATAATTCAACTTATTTTAAGACAAAGTTAAAGATTCCTAACATTCCAACTTATTTTTGCTTATTTTTGCAATTTATTGAATCTCAAACATACATTAAATACTTGTATAAATTTTTTTTTATAAAAATATAAAATTTTTACCTGAAAATAAGTTCATAAGTCCTTAAAAAATTTTTTGTCAAACGGGCACATTATGTATGGTTCTGAGAGAGTGCAAAGGTGAGTTTATTTCAAAAAAAAACATGAGAGTTGAAGGTGCTGTGTCGGTGTTTGAGGCAGAGGCGTTTGGTGTTTGGTGTCAATGAAGCTTTGTCGTGGGTAATGTCTCAAACAGTCCGACCGGTGATCGTTGAAACTTAAAAGTGATTCATTACTTACAGTGAAGGCTTTGCACAATGCTGAGATCAATCAACTCGAAGTTGGTAAATTTGACAAAAAAAAAAAAAAACTTGAAGTTGGTAACATATTTGACAGCCGTCGTCTAGACTCCTAGATAGAAATAATGATTCGGTAACTTTTGTTAGAAAGCAAGTGAATTGGGTAGACTATAATCCCTCACTCGTTGAATTGCTATAATTTGTTTAGGTCTTCTTTGATTTATTTGTTGGAAATACTTATGTATGACTCAACTTTTATGTGGTGAAATATTTTAGTTTTCAAAAATAAAGAAATGTCATTACTAATTGTTGATATTATTGACATTCAAGCTGTAAAAAGAAATATACAAATTTCTATTTTTCTTTTGTAAGAGCGATCTCAAAAATCTATACAAGGTTATACAATTAGGGCTGATTATTTGATTATATCCGAACCGAATTACCGAAAATCGAAATAACCGAAATACCGAATAAGCTCAAAACCATATCCGATTAGTAAACCAAAATAATTTCGGATATTTAACCGAACCGAAATTTTTATTTCGGTTAAAACCGAATACCGAATTAAAAAACCGAATTAGAAAAAGGAAATAATTTTTTTAGGAATTCATAAAACACTAACTCAAAATTAATAGGAAACTTAAATAATTCACATCATTGTCAGTTCTTCCTGGCAAGAGAGTTGCATACAATGATAATTTGAAACAACTAAACAAGGCATGAATCATTGAATCCCACCAGAAGTTTGCATACATAAGAAACAAAACACACAAATACACTAGTTTAAGAACAGCTGAGTAACACAAGTTCCATGCTCAGAAGTCAGGTCAGATGCACCACCAGCAGCTGAGTGAAGAATCGAGTTGATTAATTGAAGTTTGGATAGAAATTAGAAAACAAATGAATGAAGTGTCGAAAATATTGAGTGTCTAAGACGGCGACTTGAATTTAGAGTTAATATCATCTGTGATTCACTGATTTGTATATATATATATATATATATATATATATATATATATATATAATATATTATATTTTATATATTTCTAACCGAATCGAATGCTACGTACAAAATCGTAATTGGGCAAGCACTTTGATACGTGTCAAAATTGATGATATATGTGAGCTGATAATGTTTAACTATCTTTTTCTTCGTTTCATTTGTTTGATTTCATAATTGAGGACTTGTGATGGGATGTGACTAATAACGAGATAGTACACTTTCGATGCAGAGTGGCGCATATATATATATATATATATATATATATATATATATATATATATATATATATATATATATAAGCAAGTGCTCAAAAGAGAACTTATTTTTTGAAGAAAACTAAGGTACTAATCCTAGCCATTAGATGTATTAAGATCAATGGCCCCGCCAGGGGCACCCACACACTAATCAAATACACCCTCACACACAGAATCACACCTAATCCCCTCCATTTTTAATTTGATTTTTCCCGTCAATCGGAGATATTTTTTTTAAATCTAATTTCACCACATTTTTCTTCATCTCCCAACGATTAGTTTGCATACCATATATGCTATATTTCGATTTAGTTTTCTAAGTTTTCCATTAAACGAGGTTTTCCCTAGAACCCTTATTTATTATGAGATATGAGATCCAATCACATCCGTTCATTTTATAAATAAATCCTGCCAAAATTATAATTTTGATCAGTGGTTTTTTTTATAAATAAAACGAATTTTAGGGGCAGTTATACACACTAAAACAATCGCCCGCCTATACATACTAAAAAAATCTAACAAATTGCTCAGACATATTAACTTCTCCCCCTTTCTCTCTCACAGCTCCCAATAAACATACCGTCTACGAATTTGAAATCACCGGCGATAACGACTCATTTTAGCAAAATCTTCTTCGATTCTTCATCCGACAACTGCTATTGAGGTAATAATCACTTACATTTTTGAAAATAAATCACTATCATCTTTTTTTCTAACTTATTTGTGTATGTACTGATTTCTAGGTTTACATAAAATGTGAAGTGATTGTTAAGTGTTTTCGAAGAAATAATGGATAAAGAAACACAAGGTATGTATTATTTAACTTATATTTGTGATTTTGTGTTGATTAAGTATATGTCTGTGGTGCTTAATTTTGAAATGTTAATAAAGTTTTTTAGTGATTTTGTTATACTTGTAGTGATTTTCTTAATTTGTGATGATTTTATAAGTATCGTGCTTATTTTTCTCATATTTAGGATATTGTCATTGTTCTGTGTAATTTGTGGTGATTTTAAACATTTTAGTGTGATTTTAATATTTTTCTGGTAATTTTGTAGTTTGTGGTGAGTTTTAGATTTTTCTTAATTTTGTTCTTCTGTACCTAGTTTGTTATTATTAATTTGTGGTGAATTTGTGCTTAACTGATGATTTTATATAAAAGTTTTGTAGTCAGTTCTTGTTTGTACTGAATTTATTTCTAAATTTTATAGAGTGTAAGAGTAATGTTTTATATATTCGGGAATATTGTGCATTCTTTTTCAGTGAAGACATTTGCTATATGGCAATTAAATTTGCTATACTGAATTGATAAACTTAATATTGTAGGAAGTAGAAGACGCCGTAGCTCACATCTTATATTACAAAAACTGAAGAGACTGATTGATGGACCAAGTTCACATCAAGACATTTTACAGGGAAAATGTTTTTGTGTATAGAGGACAAAATTTCATGTGAGGACTGATTAAGCCAACAAAAAATTGTTATATTCGATTATCGATATATGGTCAATTTTGATGAATGCAAGAGAAAACTACAAATCTCCAGAATCACCAATGCATCTCTATTTGGACATTGGTTTTTTGGTAAATCAATCTTTTTGTTTATCATTGCTATCATGTTTAGTCTTTGTGTCATTCTCTTTGTAATACTTGTCAGTTTGTGTCAACAAGCTTAATTTCAAACATGCAGCTTGGCCGTTGGATGAGAAAAAGAGTTTTGAAAACATGAAATATTCAAAAGCGAGATGATTCATTTTCTTGAAAGATGCCCAACCAGAAGAATTGGAAATGCTGATTTGGTATATTTTATCTTTATCACAGAAATTTTATTTTAAGCACAATTTAGTTAGGCATTTAACAAAGATATTGTTTGTAGGTGTTTTTTCCCATATTTGCATATGAACATTTTTACCTTGTCAGCTACAATTTAAAGAAGGCTTCATACGAAGTAATTGATAACATCAGACGAGGTAGAAATGCTTCTTTATGGGCAAAAAATTAAAATACTGGTAAGTCAAAGATAAGTAGCAAATAGTTTAAAATAGTACGACACATAATTTAATTTTGCACTTGCACTAAATTTAGGAAAAAATCACCACTGTAATTTGTGTTGTTCTCTGATTATGAAACCGTAAATAAAATTTTAAATTATTTGTAAAATTGCAGCACCAACACTTTGTGAAGTACTTGATGGAAAACAACTATGAGTTCTTGGCAACCTCCTGTCAAGCCAAAAGTCCTTCGTATGTGTCAATGCCTTGGCAAACCCTATCAAATTTCAAGGATTGCAGGATCTTCTTAATGAGACATATGGAGACTTATAAGGGCGATGCAAAGCATTGGATATCTGATCAAAAAAGAAACTGTGAGTTAAATTTAATAATTACGTATACATAGTTACTGCATTTCGAAATATTGTCCTGTCATTAAGATTCAATTTTTCTATGTCTTTTTTGTACATAGAATGACGAAATAAGGCAGTTAGAAAAGCTATGTGCAATGCCATGCTATTCTGGTTTTTAATCTAAATGAAAAGTGATAGCAAATCCTTGGTGAAGCAAAGGCTTTATACAACAAAATGGTGTCAGAGAAAGTGATGAGCTTAGTGGTTGCTGACTTGCTGCAAGTCAAGGGAAGGCTGTTGGAAGAAAGAAAATGCAAGGAAAGATTTGTTTCCAGATGTTCATTAAAATGTTTGATTTTGTCGCACTATTTTTTAAGAAGTATTTGTATACTTAATTTTTTTAGACAAAGGTACAACATTGTCATGGTCAGTTTATGTTAACAGTTTATATTCTTTTATAGATTACCTATGGGATGTTAACAGTTTCAATCACTTTGCAGTGAAAAACTTGAATTTATACTTGACTACTTTTACAATTAGTTTTATATGGGATAGTTTATATGAGGTCACACTTTTAATGTGGTTTAACATTACCAATATGAGCCTATTATTATGAAAATCACCAGTATACAAGTAAAATCACCACTTTGTACTAATAAAAATAACACTAACATTTTAAAAAAGCAAAAAATATATTTAGTTTTTGTTTGGAACTGATTAAATGTTCTTTTAAAAAATGACCATAAAAATGGGTTATTAATTTGTTGGGTTCAAAACTCTACTCAAAACGCTACTTAATTGTTTTTAAAAAACGATACTTTAAGTAGAGTTTTAAAAAACAACACTTTAAGTGGTGTTACCTTTTTTTTTTTTTTTGCTAAATATGTATTTGCAAACACTATTAAAAAACTTACAATCACATGGTCACCACAATTTACAAGAAATAGTTTAGTAAATCCCCACAATTTACTAGTGGATCTATGTTACACAATGGTTTGCCTCTAGTCCACTACCCTAGCTTGCTGGAAGCGGCCAACAAATGTTAAAGGCCCTCTTGGAATTGTTTCTTGGGTTGAGTTATAGTTCTCATTTCGTTTTCTTGTGCTCATAGTTAAGTCATCCTTAGCATATGTACATGGCATGTCTGTATATGTAAACACAATTGAGACAGAGCATGTATAAGGAACTCATTTCTTTATTTAACATGATACTCATTAAAGTACTCATATAACCTTATAATGCTTAATATAACAAAAATAAAATTATTAACACGTCAGTTGGCTCTGGCAGGTGAAAAGTTAGGCTGCAGAGATTGGCCCTCATATTAGGCTTTTTAGCAAAATCTATCTCGCTTTCCTCTTCGTTCCTGTAACTAGAACATCACCACTGTTGTAACTACTTTCTTTACTGCACATAGTGTATGCTGGACTCTTTAATGGGTTATTACAAATCAAATTTACAAGGTAATTCCAAAATTGATTAAAAATCACCAAAATTGACTAAAAAACACCATTATTCTTGTATAAACATTTTAAAATCACCAACTTATGTAGCTGAAAATGAATTGAAATTACACATGCTTGCAACAAATCATAATAAACCTATATTGAATTTAAAAAGTGAAAAAATTATTATTTGCACAAAGCACCAACAAATCACCAAGCAAAAAGAAAAGAATGTTTCTACTTTCATCTGGTCCAGACAATGGAAAAGTACATGATATCAAAGAATGTATCTACTTTCTCTCAAGAAAAAAACAAAAAAAACAAAAATCGAAAAATGTATCTACTCTTACTAGCACTTTTTAAATGTCTTCAAATACTTGAAGTCGCTTTGATCTCAGGTTCTGCTCCTATAACTCCGGTTTCATGTTCTGCTCACACAATTCCGGTCTCATGTTCTGCTCCCACAGCTACAACTCTGCCCTCAGTTTCGGCTACCACGACAACTTGATTCTTTTGCGGACAAGTTCTTTGATCGTGCACAACAGAACGACATAATTTGCATTCTCTTTTTTTTTTTTTTTTCAGCACTACAATGTACAGAAAATCCACATAAACTTGCACACTCCTTATAAAAAGTAATACCAGATTCCAACGGCTTCTGAGTGTCGTCAACATAGAAAGGAACATAGTACTTATATCCACCAGGACTAACCGTAAAACCAGAGTCAATTTCTTTGTTTTCATTCACACAAAAGCTATTACTAACATCGGAAATATTATCGACACAACTAACAACTACAAAAAATGACATAAAAACAATTTAATATTGTATAAACTTAATAAAAAATAACAGATAGACATAATAACACTGTAAAATAACAATATGAATGTACTAATATAGAAAATCACTTAGATAACAGACTAAATCACCAGCTTAACATAGAAATCAACAAAATGGAATAATCTTAAATATTTAGAAAAAACTGATAAGCACATAAATTACTTATAAACAAGGTCCAAAAATTTAATCTCAAATTGAATAATCAGCTTAAAAACTGAAAAGACAAAATCACCACATAACAAATTAGATCAGATTTTGATCAACAAATAAGCATATATTCACGTCAAATAATCAACAAAAATGAAAGCAACACCTTAATTTAACTATTCACAACAAACAATCAACAAAAATGAAAGTAGAAGTATTGTTTTACCTTATTTGAGCTAATCTTCAATAAATCTTTGGTAACCATGATAAAAAAAGAAATTTTTGATATGAACTTCAATTGTAAAATAGATGAATCCGATTAAATTTCCAGTGAAACTCGAAAACTCCGATGAAATCTCCGGTTAAACTCGTCGGTTAAATCGAGCTTTCAGTGCGAGATCGAGATGAGAGAGAGGGGTAAGAGAGAGTGAGAGTTAGAGAGAGAAACAGAGACGGTGAAAAGAGAGAAAAATGGAGGCGTAAAAATTTAATGTGCGTAATCTTTGTCTTTGTATTTTTTTTATTAAATTTTATAAAATTATTAACTGGGTGGCTGAGATTAATCTAGAGAAACAAATTTTGGCTGGCTGAGATTAGATCTCAGATCTCACATAGTTAAAAGTTTTCATTTGAGCAAAAACATATATATATATATATATATATATATATATATCTTACTTTTCCAATGTTTATCCTCTTTCATAAATAATGAAAAAAAAAAGAAACTTGAATCTCACTATAACTCAACTTGGAATGTCATTTACGTTTGTAAAATATATGTGACAAATTACTCATAACTTGGTATTAGTTTTTTTGTCAAACGTCATTGTCCTGTGGATGCAAATGCAATGCTATAATTTTACTTGTTTGGTGTGTTAGAACTTAGAAGTACGTACGTACGTGAGATGATATTTCATTTGTTCAAAAAAATCTGATTCGAAAGTTTAATTATGATGGTTTCTCCTGTAATGTCTTTAATTTTATTAAAGGTCCCAATGCCACACAAATTATATACTACATATTTGTATTATTATTGCATTGCATAGTACTAGTATAAAAGAAGCCTAAGGGCTGCAAATCACAAGTGAAGGCTAGAAAACCTGTAGGGGAAGGAAATTGCCATGGAAGATTCAAGCGCATCTCAGAGGTTCGTTTCTTTTACTTGCCTTAGTTGATCATTTTGTCACTTACAACTGTTTTAAACAAACATATTATTGTTACTAACTTATTACCCTTTCCTTTCTACCTGACTTCTGATCACAGGAAGCCCTTTCATGATAATTAATTTTAACAATGTTTACATGTGTGTGTGACTGTACGTGTGCTGATAAGTGGGTTTTATATCCATTTGGAGCATTCCATATCAGCTTAAATTGATTAACTTGGCCTCAAGTTAATGGTAGTTTTGATGTGTTTTTTTTAAATGTGCAAGGTTGTAGAATTGTCGTTTAGGGTTAACGTTTCCGTCAAAATTGGAGTTGATTTGTGCAATGGAATGAAGTGTGGAGTCAAGCTTTAAGATCTTACGAAGATTCCAAGTAAAGATAAGTGACTACGGAAGCATTTGCAAAAAGAACGGAAGGAAAAGACGAAGAAACGAAGAAACGGAGCTGAAAATGGCAAATCAGCCGAAGCCCACGCGCAGGCAGCGCGTGGGAGGTGTAGGCTGCGCGGATTGCAGCTGATTTACGTGCAGGCAGCGCGCCTGGAGGCGCAGGCTGCGCGCGCGCGTTGCTGAAAAATTACAGTTTTGCCCTTTTTCACTGTTTTGGCCATATCTCGAGTTCTACAAGTCCGTTTTGGGCGATCTTACAGTCCACGCGAAGATAACAAGATTCTCTATCATTCTAAAGTGGTTCAGATGTCCAATTACAACTGTAATGGCCCAGAAATACTGAAGAAAAGTCAGCGACGAATTTTCCTTAAAAACAGAATCAGTTTAGGAAACGTATTTTATGCTAAATTGCAGAAATTCTATTTTAACTCTATTTTGGGGAATTTATTGTTGGACTAGAATTCTAGAGCCTATATAAACACATCATACCATTGTAATTTGTATCATTAGATAGCATATTATAACATAGAATTCATATCTTGTTTCATTATCATGGTTTCACTTGATCCCATGATGACGAGAGGTTCAATTACGAACTAATCGTTGTCATGAGATTCTAATGGATTTATTTATGGAGCTTTAGTATCTTGATGATTTAAAGATCTATGTGTGATGTATATTTGATACCCTTGTATGGTTGTGCTTTATGAATTTAGATGCGTAGCTAACATCTAATTTGTTAATCTTTTGTGAAACGAGAGTGGATCTTGAGATTTAGAACTTACCATGCTAGCATAGGATAGGTTGATGTTTTAACATCATGATTTGTAGCTTAAATAGAGATATTATGCTGCCCTATGTGATCTTAATAGACAACTTGTTCTTCAACCGTTATGTTTTCAAATCTTATAGAGATATAGGGTCTAAGCGTAATTGGTGTCTATTCATCTTCTATCTCTTTTGTGGATGTATATTTAGTTTGGTATTCGTATACTGAGAAGTAGCGTGTACTTGTTTCGTGTTGTCCGATCAGATATCATAACCATTGCATATAGTGATTAAAGGCGTCAGATCTAAGCAAAGTATTTAATGAAGTTAGGATCCCATGTTTTCTCTTGCATAAGTAATTCGATTCCAATTCTCATTAGTTAGTTAATTCTTAGTTTGTTAATTTACTTATTAGTTAATTTAGTTAATTAAAACCCAAATTTGTTAATTGTCTTAGCAGTGAATAAAAACCATACATTGTTGCATAGGTGCATTAACTAAATTGAAACCTAAACCAGATCTCTGTGGGAACGAACCCAACTTTATTCTATATTACTTATGACCACGTACACTTGCGTGATTTAGTGCAAACAAGTTTTTGGCGCCGCTGCCGGGATCATCGGTGTTTTATTTTTAGTTTATGTGCTTGTCATCAGTGGTCATTAGAGTTCACTGAATCAGATTGTTTCTTATATAGTTGTTTAGTTTTATGTGTTGCAGGTAGCAATGGGAGAACCAGCAGCAGCAGCGAAAGCATTGATGTATTATTCTCAACCAAAGATCAATGACATCCAATTTAGCATTGTCAGGCCAGCATATTTCAGATGGTGCAGAATTCGGTTCAGTTTGGGGGTGCTCCGACTGAAGATCCTAACATGCACATCCGGAATTTCATTGAGACCTGCGACACTTTCAAGATCAACGGGGTGTCAGAAGATGCTATCAAATTGAGACTTTTCCCATTCTCTTTGAGGGATAAAGCTAAGGGGTGGTTGCACTCTCTACCAGCAGGTTCTATTTTGACATGGGAGGATCTTGCTCAGAGATTTCTCATTAAATTTTTCCCCATGGCAAAGACCGCAGCAATCAGGAACGCTATTACTCAATTTTCACAACAGTCTGAAGAATCTTTGTGCGAGGCTTGGGAGCGATATAAGGAGATGCTAAGGAAGTGTCCACATCATGGGATGCCTGATTGGATGGTGATTAACTGCTTTTATAATGGCTTGGGTGTACAATCAAGACCCATGCTAGACGCAGCATCAGGTGGAGCTTTGTGGGCTAAGAGCTATGAGGAAGCTTATGAGTTGATTGAGATGATGGCTGCGAGTGAATACCAGAATCCAACTCAGAGACTATCTCAAGGCAAAATAGCAGGAATTCTGGAAGTTAATACAGTCACAGCTCTAGCAGCTCAGCTAGAGGCACTTAATAAGAAATTGGATTTTATGTCAAAGCATGGGGTGCCTCAAGTTGCTAGTGTTTGTGAGCTATGTGAGGGCGCACATGAGACGAGTCAATGTGCCATATCTTCTGAATCGATACAGTTTGTGAGCAACTTCCAGCAACCTTCGCAACCAGCTCCAGCCACCTATCATCCCAATTTCGGCTAGAGCAACAACCAAGATTTTCAACAGCAACAGTTTCATGGGGATGATTGTCAATTTTCGAATGAAAAATCTGAATTGGATGAATTGAGGTTGATGATTAAAAGTCAGGCAGATTGGGCAAATTGCAAGTGCCTTTCTCAACGGACCGCAGGGAGTTCTTCCTAGTGACACGGAGGTGAATCCAGGAAAACAAGATGGCATGGAGCAGGTTAATGCCATAACACTCAGATCTGGAAAAGTCACGAACGATCAGAATTCAGCAATTGAGGATGAAAAAGAAATTCAAGATTAAGACCCTACAGAAAAAGAAGAAAATTCTATTTTGTCAGAACCTGTGGTGGATAGTGATGAGGAGGAAGAGTGTGAGTCACTAGGCTTGGCTGATCTCTGGGATTCTAAGGTGTTGGTTGATGAGGTGGTTTCATGGTCAAATCTTGAGGATAGTGCAATTGAGTCTTTTCTTAAGGAAGATGTTTTGATTGAGGGTAATGAAGATCTTCATGAGTTATATAGGAATTTTACTTCTGATGAGATGTTAGAGGAATTGAAGGTCATTTGTTCTAAGCATGAAATCCGACTTGAGGATAGTTCTTTTGATCCTAAGTCCATTGTTAAGACCTCTGTTGGTGAACCACCCACTTTCGTTCCTAATCCGTCTATTCCTACTCTTGATCAGTCTTGGGAAGTAAATAATGAAAATCATCATATTGAAGAAGCTTTCAAACTCGAGCTTAAACTATCAGATCACCCGAGGTATGCATATTTGGGTCAATCATCTACTTTACCTATTATTATTGTTGCAAACTTGTCGGGTAGTGAAGAGAACATTGTTGCTGACACCTTTGAAGAGCGAAGAAGGCTGAAACTTGTTATCAAGGATGTAGCACCGGAAAAGATAATTAAATGGCCATATTAAGCTACGGTGTAGATATTTTTAAGAGAAAAGGCCATGGCCATGTCTAGCTAAAGACTTTAAACAAAGGCGCTTCGTGGGAGGCAACCCACGCTTTTCGGCATTTTTATTTAGGTATGTTCCTACTATCCTTTGTATTACCTTCCATTGAATATTTCAAGTTTGGGGGTGGTTTGGGGGATAAGTAGTGTGTGGTAGTTATTTATGTCATTGTGTTAATGTAATTCATTCATGTTTTGTTCGTATTTTTGTTTGTTTGTTTCATATAGGGCATTCTGTTATTTTTTTTTTCGTATACCTTGTGAGTTCATTTTAGTTGCATTTTCATGGCATGCATTTTTCATGATCCCTTAGGACGAGCTAATTCTGATTGGTAGGTAGATGTTTAATTGAGTGTGGTAATGATGAGTAGAAGGTTGATTTATAGTTCCTAGGAATTGACTTGCATGTTACGGAACCAAAACTTTTACACAGTCTCATCGTTTGCTTTTGAGCTAGGTTGAGGTCATGCTTGTTTGGTTGTTTTAGATTTAATCACTTGATTATATTTAGAATTTTCGTTATTCCCTTGATGGCGTAGGAGCACTAAAGTCTAAGTTTGGGGGAAACCAGGGATTTCATGCTAGTTGTTAATATTTGTTAAATAATGGCTAGGCGTCAAATGGCTAGTAGCCGGCTCATATTTATATGAGTAGTCTAGGGTTGGATGAGAATTCTCATTCCAGATTGCATATATAAAAAAAAGAAAAAAAAAAAAAGAAAAAAAAGAAGTCAAAAGTCAATTGTTAAATGCAAAATTAACCACGAGTGAGCTCTTTAATACTCGAGTAATTAAGTCTGAGGGGACTTAGTCCTAGTAACCTACAGCTCTTGTGGTTTGGGATTGCTGACCTAACACTCGCTACATGGGTATTATTGTATAAGCCTTTTGGGGTCTCATTCATTGCACGGTTAAATAAGCATGCGTATTATATATAGTATTATGTGTCGTAGTGTAGTAATAAAGCATGAATTCCTGGCTAACTTGAATGAGGATGGAGTGTTCCTAGGTTATGAAGTGTCTACAATCTATTCTATTTATAAACCTGTGATTGTCTTGGCGAAGAATAGGTATGATTTTTGATCTAGTTTTGGGAGTATTTCTGATGAGCATTGCACACACGCACATTTCTGTTCATGTATTGTTAGTATACGGGGACTTAGTCGAGCTCTATTTGGAGTTAGTTGCATTCTTTGAGATATTTGCTTGCTAGTTGGTTTTGGTGAGTTTAAAGGGGATCATTGCATTTTCATATTAGTTACATTCATGCATTGCATTGTTTAGTTAGATGGATTTTGTGGGTACATTCGCTATAGGCCCTCACGAGACCTTACTCGTCCACTAGGGCTACCTAGGGGTTTAAAGGGCTTATTGCATATGCCAAATGCAACCGTGATCACCTACGGAAGTGGTACTAGTTAGTTTTTAATTGTTTATGCTTGAGGACAAGCATCAGTTTAAGTTTGGGGGTGTGATAAGTGGGTTTTATATCCATTTGGAGCATTCCATATCGGCTTAAATTGATTAACTTGGCCTCAAGTTACTGGTAGTTTTGATGTGTTTTTGTTTAAATGTGCAGGGTTGTAGAATTGTCGTTTAGGGTTAACGTTTCCATCAAAATTGGAGTTGATTTGTGCAATGGAATGAAGTGTGGAGTCAAGCTTTAAGATCTTACGAAGATTCCAAGTAAAGATAAGTGACTACGGAAGCATTTGCAAAAAGAACGGAAGGAAAAGACGAAGAAACGGAGCAGAAAATGGCAAATCAGCCGAAGCCCACGCGCAGGCAGCGCGTGGGAGGTGCAGACTGCGCGGATTGCAGCTGATTTACGTGCAGGCTGCGCGCGCGTTGCTGAAAAATTACAGTTTTGCCCTTATTCACTGTTTTGGCGATATCTCGAGTTCTACAAGTCCGTTTTGTGCGATCTTACAGTCCACGCGAAGATAACGAGATTCTATATCATTCTAAAGTGGTCCAGACGTCCAATTAAAACTGGAACGGCCCAGAAATACTGAAGAAAAATCAGCTACGAATTTTCCTTAAAAACAGAATCAGTTTAGGAAACGTAGTTTATGCTAAATTGCAGAAATTCTATTTTAACTCTATTTTGGGGAATTTCATGTTGGACAAGACATCTAGAGCCTATATAAACATATCATACCATTGTAATTTGTATCATTAGATAGCATATTATAACATAGAATTCATATCTTGTTTCATTATCATGGTTTCACTTGATCCCATGATGACGAGAGGTTCAATTATGAACTAATCGTTGTCATGGGATTTTAACGAATTTATTTGTGGAGCTTTAGTATTTTGATGCTTTAAAGATCTGTGTGTGATGTTTATTTGATATCCTTGTATGGTTGTGCTTCATGAATTTAGATGCGTAGCTAACATCTAATTTGTTAATCTCTTGCGAAACGAGAGTGGATCTTGAGATTTAGAACTTGCCATGCTAGCATAGGATAGGTTGATGTTTTAACATCATGATTTGTAGCATAAATAGAGATATTATGCTGCCTTATGTGATCTTAATAGACAATTTATTCTTCAACCGTTATGTTTTCAAATCTTATAGAGATATAGGGTCTAAGCATAATTGTTGTCTATTCATCTTCTATCTCTTCTATCTTAATTGTTGTCCGATCAGATATCATAACCATTGCATATAGTGATTAAAGGCATCAGATCTAAGCAAAGTATTTAATGAAGTTAGGATCCCATGTTTTCTCTTGCATAAGTAATTCGATTCCAATTCTCATTAGTCAGTTAATTCTTAGTTTGTTAATTTACTTCTTATTTAATTTAGTTAATTAAAACCCAAATTTGTTAATTGTCTTAGCAGTGAATAAAAACCATACATTGTTGCATAGGTGCATTAACTGAATTGAAACCTAAACCAGATCTCTGTGGGAACGAACTCAACTTTATTCTATATTACTTGTGACCACGTACACTTGCGTGATTTAATGCAAACATGTGTACATTTACACTTATGACTATACTTGTCCTAGATTTTCAGATTTGTTCTCATCTTGATATTGAGATGTGATGAAAAGCAGGCTTCTTGTACATTTTGAAGAAATAAGCTTGCTTGCATTGTTGCATAACATGTAGTAGTACTCTTTGGCCATGTTTATTTCATGGAATCCCGAATTCTTAATTAATTTCATGAGATTACAATCCCGATCGAATTGTAAATAGTACAAATTTTAATGTTCTTGCAATTAACAAACAGTTGTATATATTAGAATTACACTAATCTTCTTTTTATCTGTATCAAAAGGTTCTTGGACTGCCAACAAATGGTTGGTGCAGTGGTCGAGGTCTTGGCTTCTTGAAAGGTCAAGAGTTCGACTCATGAAGTGTGCGTGTGTTTAACTATCAAAAAACAAAAGTTGGACTGCTTATCTTAAAATTTAAGAATATTTCACTGAGCTTCTGTGTTAAATTATAATATTTGTTATTCGCGTTAAGTTATTTATCATCTGAATGAGTAAATTAGCTAGCCCGTTCACTATGAAAGTATCTTATCGGTTGTGCAAGAGGGTCACCATGGATGATGGCAAATTCTACAGATGTGACGAAGGTTGGACAAGTAACATCACCCCAACTGAGGCATCCAAAGCTGGAACCCCCTTCTCCAAATGTGGTTCAAGCTGTATTTGTATAACGTATGTTCTCAAATCACTTTTTTAATACAACCATTATGCGCAGGCACAACGAAACAAATAAATTCAGTATCAAAACCTTGTATAAAAGATATTACTGACATCGAAGGCTTTCCCTCTGGTATTGAATTTTTAAAAGAGGGTATTATGTTTGCATAGTGTTATTTCCAGATCTACCAAAATTAGAGAGACTCTAGACAAAAAAAAATATTGCGCATTCGCCCTATATGTTCATGTCACCGAGATGCAGAATATTTATTTCATTTTTGATGTGTTATTCCTCATTATGTAGTGCAAAGTCATGTACCTCCCATGTGCCCTATATCGAAATATACAAGTAGTTTTTTCTTTCCTTATTTTTGTATTAAGATTTTTAAAATTATGCTTTGCTTTTTTCAGTGATGCCAGCACGGGCAATCCGTTGTCAGACTTGCATAAGACTTTGGAGAGCTCTGCTACAGGCAAGGTGTTCTGCAAGTGTGATGAAAGCTGGATGTGTGTTATCTCTAAGGCCGATGGCCCCCAAGCTGGAAAAGTGTTCTTCGAATGTGGTGAGGGGTGCATCTGTGTTATCGACGAAGCAAACAAACTTCAAGTTACCTGTGCTTGATCTATAACCTAAAAGAAATAAATGGAGGGATCTTTTGTGGATGAGAGTGTGTGGCAGTAGCCAAATATGTTATGATTGATGCGCTGCTTTAACAATGTAAAATATATCTGTGTGTGAAAAAATAAGGTTTGTTAGAGTATCTCCCAACGGTGTTATGTAAAGTGATTGGCTAAATACAGTTGAACCTCGATAAAGTAAAAATCGATAAAGTAATAACCTCGCTATAGTAGTATTTTTTTCGGTCCCAACATAATGGAGACAATGTATTTTTACTCCCGATAAAGTAATAAACTCGATAAAGTAATATTTTTTTCCGATCCTAAGCGTATTACTTTAAAGAGGTTTAACTGTATTGATTATGTAAAATTTGCTGAAGTTATTAAAAATAGAATATATTATTTTAATATGGTAATTGATGATGTGAAATTTTATTACAGGTTGCTAAAGGTTCGACAAATATAGCCAACCTATTATGGTTGTCTAAATTTTTACCTAAGGGTTTTGTCCCGTTGGAGTGGACAAAATTTTAAAAATTATCTATAATTCTTATTTAAGATAATTTATCTTAATTTTTAATTAAGAACTTTACATGATTAGAGATGCTCAAATGTTAATAAATAATCTCACAGCAACTCCAATGCTACACACCTATGACCTAAAATTGATGACATGACATAATTTTTAGATAATATGTATATTTTTTCTTCTCCGACCATGCTTCCTGTTAGGTAAACTTTTAGATAATCATCTTGACATCCTCTATATTTGGAGGACATCTATAATATATAGATATATCTATAATTCATTATCTCCACTTATATCGTGACACATCATCGATCTTATTTACTTATATATATATATATACATATATATTAAAATAATAATAAAATACTATTCTTAAAATATAGCTATTCATTATAGCTAATACTATTGGAGTAAAACATCTTACAGTTCAGCAAATTTTTAGATAATCATTAAATAGTTAATCCGTTGGAGATGCTCTCAATGTTAAGATTTCCTGTATTTAGATGCAATAAATTGCCATATAATGTTTAGAGTCGATTTCAATATGGTAGTTAAAATTAATCCCAATTTCTAAAATAATGGCTGGAATTAAGATTTGCAAAATAGTGGTAATATTTTATTTTCACAGTATAAAATAGTGTAGTGACCCTCAATCCCACATTTGTGTATTTATTTTAACAGTATAAAATAGTGTAGTGACCCTCAATCCCACTTTTGTGCATTTAACGAAGGACCACAATTTTGTACAATGAAAATAAAATTGAAGCACAAATTTGCAAAATCTTAACTCCAATAATTTTTTTAAAGATAGGAATAATTTTTGGTCACCATATTGCAATGACCTCTAATATTTATTGCTAGTATTATTCATAAGTGATTTGGTATAATGTTTGCATATTTTTGTTGGGTTATTAAGACTTTGGTTCTCGAATTTTGGTCAAATGTACACATAAATCCTTAAGGTAAAAAAATGTACCTCCATGCCCTTGAAGTATGTCCGATATACATCCCGACACCTTTTCAGGTCAAATAAGCCTGAAATTATAAGTCTGCACTTCTATTAAGGGATAAGGTGTAATTTCAATGAGCTTGTAACGTTACATAACAAATAAAAACATTATACATCAAAACTACGATTCATTACACCCACAAACCCTTAACATATTTCAATTAGCGACATAAACCCTAGAAAAGGAAAGCTAATCCAAATTAAGAAGATCGATGGTTGAAGATCACAATGCCAAGAAAAGCTCGTAAAGATCCACCTCCTCCCCCTTCTGGTATGCTCTTAGTCCGTCCTCTAGTTTTATGCATACATGTGTTTAATTTTTGTGTCCGAAAAGGGAACTTGATTGATTTGTATTTATGTTGGATAATATTATATTGGCATGGATTATTTAAACCTAAATTACATGTGGGATATATGTACTTCCTTTATCTGTGCAAATTAATATACACGATGTCCCCTTTCTTACAATTTGTGTATCTGTATATGTAGACTTTTTTATATAGATGAAGATGATGAAGTGATTAGTGTGAGCTTGTTTAATGGTGGGAAGTTGGTTTGGCTCCCAATTACTCAGTATATAGAGGGTCATCTTAGTATTTATATAATGGATTATGTTGATCTTGGTAAGGAGACTTTGAGGACTAAAGCTTTAGGTCATGGTGGTCTGTTTTTCCTATATTATAGAAAACTTGGACATCCTCTGAAAATAATGAAATTAGATTTAGATGATGATGATGATGTGTGTTGTGGAATAAAAACTAGGGTTCGTGCGTAATTAATGCTAGGGTGGTTGAGCTTCGAGCTTTAATGGCTGTTTCCGTGTTCGAGACTAATCGGTCCTCATAGAGTGCCTATGTATCTCGTATTGAGAATCAAGCCAAGAACGTAGTTCTGATAATGAGGGGTCAGGCCCTTTATATAGGCTGAGAAGCCTTAGAATCGTAGTAGGATTAGTTGACTTGATGGGCATGTCACCGTCTTGAGGAAAGTTCTAGATCCTATTGTGTAGGAATCAGTTTCCATGTTGAAGTAGGTGCCTTGGAGGCTAAGTCAGGTAGGAGTAGTATCCTTATTTGAATCATATTGCTGAGCTGTTTATTACCCCTAATATTAATTACGAAATTAATTAAAAATAGGGGTTGGACCTTGTTGGTGGGCCCCACGTTTGGACCATGCTAGGTCTAATTAATGTAACATTAAATGTTTCTTTAGGGCTTACTTTTAGCCCATATCATTTGCCCCCGAACTTCTAGGAAAACTGATCAGGTTTTCCTTGAAGTTTTAACAGCCTTTTCCGAGACTCGGGTCAAGGTTTATCTTCATACACTAGTGTTTCACGAGTATTGTCTTGATGTAAAGCGTGTAGCGACCGACACATTTACAACAATGTTAATTCAATTCTAATCGGCACTAATAAGCTTTAACGACATTTAAACGTTGTTAAACGGCGTTGAACGGCACTAAACGACGCTAAACGACACTAAACGGAGCTAAACGGCACTAAACAGCGTTAAACGGCACTAAACGACGCTTGGCTTCAGATGCCATTTTTTCAAAATAACGGGCAACCACACATATTTCGAGCATCTACCTTGACGTCCAAAGGTTGTTGAACGTGTTCGAAGGTTGATGATCACGTTTGAAGGTTGACAACCACACTGGTAGGTTGACGATCACCCCGGAAAGTCGAAGATCGCAATGAAATCACCTTCCTGGCCAACAAACCTACAAGAGGTCGGCCAAAGCCTTCCCCTGCCAGCTGGTCGGCTACCAGGAGGTCGGCCAGGCCTTCCTCTGGCGCCTACTTGGCTACCAGGAGGTCGGCTAGTCCTTCCTCTAGTGCCTACTCGGCTGCCAGGAGGTCAGCTGGAGCCTTCCTCTGGCGCCTAGTCGGCTGCTAGGAGGTCGACTGTGCCTTCCTCTGGTGGCTGGTTGGCTGCCAAGAGGTTGGCTGGCCTTCCTCCGATGCCTTGTCGTGCCTCTCCGAGCTTCTTTGCGATGTTTTTAGCCTTGAACGACATTTAAACGGTGTTTAAATGCTGTTGAATGGCATAAAACGGCACTAAATGGTGCATATTTCCCACATCTATCTTGACATTCAGAGGTTGTTGATCATGTTCCAAGGTTGATGGTCATGCCAGAAGGTTAAAAATCATGTTGAAAGGTTGAAAATCAGCTAGTGGACAACCTAACCTGACAAGAGGCCGGCTGGAGCTCCCCCTGACAGCTGGTCGGCCGGACCCTCCCCTGACAGCTGGTCGACTGCCATGAGGTCGACTGGACCTTCCCCTGATAGCTGGTCGGCTGCCAGGGGGTTTGTTGGCCTTCCTTCGGCTCCTTGACGTGCTTCTCGGAGCTTCTTCGTGCCTTTCGGGGCTTGTTCGTGATGCTTGAATCCTTTCATCAACCTTGAATCATGATCTTCTTTATCAATCTTGAATCATGTTCATCAACATTCAACCATGTTCATCAACATTGAATCATGATCTTCATACTTGGTTGTTGACTATCAACCCTTCTATTCCCAGCATAATTAATATTTCTATTAGCATTGTTGATCTATGGTAATCTACCTTCCTTAAGCATAATTAGCTCTTCAAACTCAGTTAAGTGCTTTGACATAACTTGTTGCTATATATTCGTTCAAACCCTTCTTTTCCTTTTACAGAATCGTATGAATTGTTACGATTCTTTCCATATATAACAGATGAGTTTCATCTTTTTTCGTTTATTAATGATAGATGACCTGCAAATGCGTACCGAGCTGTGTTTCAACCTGGTATAGGAAGTCACCCATCTTCTATAAAAGAGTGGAAGGAGCCTTCATTTTCATTTACTTCTCTTCTTCTCACTTCTTGTTTTCAAGCTTTCAAGCTCTCAAGTTATCAAGGTTCTAGGTCGAAGTTCAAGTTTCAAGCATGTCGGACAACAGCCGTGCTCCTGCTCCTCCAGTTTCCATGGCCGAGGCAATGGCCAAAAGAAGCAAGGCAAGATCTCTTAGAGGTAAAAATAGACTGAGACCTCCTTCGTATGTTGATCGTCGTTTTGATTCTCTTTTAGATTTGTTAAGTACTATGAGGGAAGCATTCCCTAATAGTTCAGAACTAGATTCATACCATAGTCCATGTATGTTGAGCAAGGCTCAAGTTGAGGAAATTGCCAACACCTACAGCTTCCCAGATGTGATTAAGGTTTGTTCTCCGGGTTTAGCCGACAGAACATGCAATTGGCACCCGGAAAGGTTGTTCATCACCAAAGGTGCTCTTGAGGCAAGTCTGAGGTTTCTCGTTGATCCGTTCATCATCAGACTACTAGCCGAACTTCAAGTTCATCCTTACCAACTGTATCCCAATGCTTGGATATTTATCATAATCTTTATCATAAGGTGCCGAGACCTGGGCATTCCTCTGAGCACTACTATGTTTCGAAGTATATTCACAATGAAGAATTCTTCTAACACTAAGAAAGGATGGGTCAGCATTCAACATAGAACCCGTCTTCCATAGATGGTTAACACTCTTTCCGCCCCGGATTCTCATCATTTCTGGCCACGAGGGTTTGTGGTTCTTAAGTGGAAAGGGGGCGACTGGAGCAAGTTTTTTGTAACTAAATTTGGAACCGTGAAAGATAGTTCACATTTCATATGTGATCTTAGTGTGGAAGAGCTTCTAGATCGGGATAGACTATTGGTTGACAATGGTCGCACCCATTACAGAATTTTCTTGACCGAGAAAAAGCTTATTGAAGCTAGCCTTAGATCTCTTTCACTTGAGGGTACTTATTCTTGTTGTCCATTACGAACTTCGTTTGTTCTTATTCCGATGTTTTTTGTTTCTTTGTTTCAGCTGCTAAAGAGATTGACAACCAACCTGCAAACCAGCCGAACCCTACTAAGAGGATGCTCAAGAAGGCCGAAGCCTTGGCAAACCCTGTCGAAGTGCAAACTCCTGAATTCCTAGTCGGAAGCTCTCAGAAGAGGTCTAGGAATGCTGATGGCGAAATTAGATCGCCCTTCACCCCTAAGTGGGGTATCTGCGAGCAAGACTCTGTCTTGGGAAGCTCTGTTTTAGCCTTGGATTGGTCCCAATGCTCCATCACCCCTACTGACTTAGCAACGGTATGTGCCGGGGTTAAGATGGAAGAGTTTGAGTGCCTTGGGGCACAGGCTCTTTATCAGGTATAACATTCATATATTCAAGCTTGATATCTCTACTTGTGTCGACATTATAGATGCCTTACCAATTCTTTTGTTCAGGCGAATGCCTACTTTCAATCTGCCACCCGTCAGGGATGACAAGATAGCCCTAAAACAAGAGAAAGAGAAGTGGAAGGAGGGGAAATTAGACTTAGAGTCTAGAGCCATCCGTTCTAAGGTAACTGCAAGATCTTATCAGAAGTAGTACAACTCTTTACTCAAGAAGAAAACAATTGAGTTCAACCAGGTGGTTGAAGCTTATCAGCAATCAGAGTCCTTCTTAGACTTCTTGGACAACCATGACGATGAGGTGCGCCCCATGAATATATCCATTGGCTAGGATAAAGCCATTAAGGCTGTGAGTAACAAGTATCCAACCATGATTGACCCGAGTCATTTTTCTTGCCCTAAGTACTGGGCTGCTTCTCAGCCATCAGGCTCTGGTACTAAGAAAGTCGTTCCAACTACTAGCCATGGCTCAAGCTCCTCAGGCTCTCGCGGGAAGAACCCCACACCTGCAAGAAGAGATGGAAAAATTCGGGAGCCGATCCTTGGGAAGAGGACGATTTGGAACGAAGGCAGCCTCACTTCTAGCTCATCTTCCGGAGAGGAAGAGGATGAGGCTGTGGAGACCACAGCACAGCCGATGGTGGTGGCCGAATCAGGCAGTGGTTCTGAGGAGGAAGATTCAGACGAGGAAGGTTCAGACGAGGAGAGCGGTGAGGAAGAATCCTTGGAGGAGTAGGTTGGGATTACCCCATGGCCTTGCATGGCCTTGTTAGCCGCCTGTGGCTTTATTTTCAGTTTTCAATCAAGGTCCATCGGGGCTTAACTTTTATTTGCTTAAGTGTTGTAACTTAACTTAAACCATGGCCCTTCGGGGCATTTTATTTATGCACTTGTTTCCCTCATTCGTATGTTCACTTATTTTCAGTACTTGGTCTTTCTAGACTTATACTCAACAGGTGCTAGGTACATAAATAAAATATAGAATCATAGAATGGAAAACAAACTTGCATTAATAATTCGAAAGTGGGTTCAACCCTTACATAGTTTACTACTGTCCTACTCGGGGCACTAGGCCCTGGAATGGTTTCGACGAACCTTATTTCTACTTTTCCTAATAAATAAATAAAAAGCTAAGTCCTTACAAGGATAGCTCAAACATAATAAATCTTCAGGTTCAAAGCATGCCAAGTACGTGGCATTTCATTCCCATCCAATGTCTCCAACTTGTAGGATCCTCGTCCTAGTGTCTTCTTGACTCGATATGGCCCTTCCCAGTTAAGGGCTAGCTTTCCCTTCTGTCCAACTCCAGAAGCCTCTATCTTCCTTAGAATGAAGTCGCCTTGTCGAAAGAACCTCTCCTTAACCCTTTGGTTGTAATGGAAGGATGCTCTTTTCTGATGCTTTGCATTCCTGGCATTTGCTTCATCCCTAACCTCATCAATTAGGTCTAGGGCAATCCTCATGCCTTCTTCATTAGTCTCTTGTTCATATGCCTCAACTCGAGGTGATGCATGCATAATCTCCACGGGCACAACTGCCTCGGCTCCATAACCCAACAAGAACGGGGTTGCTCCAGTTGTCACTTTACAAGTGGTGCGATATGCCCAAAGTATAGGCAGCAACTCATCCACCCAAGTGTTCCTTGAACGTTCAACCCTTTTCTTCAATCCATCAAGGATAATTCGATTAGCTACCTCTGCCTGCCCATTAGCTTACGGGTGTGCTATCGAAGTAAAACGAATCTCAATAGCATTTTCCTAGCAGTACTTCTTGAACTCTTCATTGTTGAATTGTGTCCCATTATCCGTCACAAGGATTCGCAGGATTTCATACTTGCAAATTATGTTCTCCCAAAAGAACTAGGCAACTTGTTTGGTAATTATCTTGGCTAGAGGTTTAGCCTCAATCCACTTGGTGAAGTAGTCGATGGCCACTATCAAAAACATTCTTTGTACAGAAGCGACGGGAAATGCCACATCGCGAACAGAATAGGAGAGTTAACTGATGTCAACATCTCAGGCTGCTACCTTACAATCGGAGCGTACTTTTGACACCTATCACACTTCTTGACATAATTCTGTGCATTGGCCAACATCTCTGGCCAATAGAATCCCAGACGAGTGATCTTGTGAGCTAGGGCTCTGCCCCTCAACTGTTGCCCACAGATCCCTCAATGAACTTCTTCCAATGCTTCCTTTGCCTCTTGGGGCCTTAAACACTTCAAGTATGGGATGACAAACGATCTCTTGTAAAGGATGCCTTCGATCAAGGCATATCTCAACGCTCTTACTGATAGCTTTCGTGCCTCCGAGGCATTGTCAGGGAGCCATCCAGTTTCGAGGTGAGCTTTGATAGTATCTATTCAACGGCTTCTTACATCAATCGGTGCTACCAACTTAGAGTTGATGGTCGGGGCCTTCAAGACTTGGAAGTAAACACTCCATGCATAATTTTCTATCTCAGAAGAAGCGAACTTAGACAAGGCATCAGCCTTAACGTTCTCTTCTCTCGGAATGTGCTCCACATAGAACTCATCAAACTGAGTCATAACAGCTTTCACAACTCTCAAATACTTTGCCATAGTTTCATCCTTTGCTTCAAATTCACCATTCACTTGCGATACTACTACTAGTCTTGAATCCCCACAAACTTTGAGATTCTTGACCCTCATGATTCTGTCCAAGCCCAACCCAGCTATCAAGGCTTCATACTCAGCTTCGTTGTTGGTTGTCGGAAAGTCCAACTTCAAAGCATACTCAACTGTGAACCCATCGGGGCTTTGCAAGATTAAACCTGCACCACTAGATTTTGTTTTTGATGCTCCATCAAAATATAGCACCCAATACTCCTTCAGATCAGGTGCAAGTTCTTCATATTTATTCTCACCTTCTTGGTTGGGTACTACCTCATGCCCCCCGACTTCTTTGTTGCCAAAGGTACATTCAACCACGAAGTCAGCCAATGCCTGAGCCTTTACGGCTATTCGAGGTTTATATGCGATGTCAAATTCTCCAAGTTCAATCGCCCACTTAATTAACCTTCCACTAGCCTTCGGGCTATGCAATATGTTCCTCAACTTCTGGTCTGTCAGCAACTCAATCTTGTATGCCTGGAAGTATGGTCGTAGCTTTCTCAAGGCTGTTATCAATGCCAAAACAAACTTCTCAATGGGAGAGTAATTCAACTCAGCCCCATGCAACACCTTGCTCACGTACTAAATGGGTTTCTGAACCTTTTTCTCTTCTCGAATGAGGACGACACTCAATGCTTGTTCAAATACCGCCAATTATAGATAAAGAGTCTCCCCAGGACTAGGTTTGGCCAACAACGGGGCTTCAGCCATGTATTTCTTCAGTTGTTCAAAGGCCTCTTGGCTCTCAAGAGTCCACTCAAAATTTTTCAGTTTCTTCAATGCATGAAAGAATGGCAAGCATTTGTCACCAGACTTGGAGATAAACCTCCCTAGGGCTACAACTCGGCCCGTTAACTTCTGTACATCTAGTATAGAGCGGGGTGGTTCCATGTCCAAAATTGCTTTGATCTTATCAGGGTTGGCCTCTATGCCTCTTTTCGAAACCATCAATCCCAAAAATTTTCCAGATCCAACGCCAAAAGCACACTTGGCTGGATTCAACATCATCTTGTGGTGCCTCAGCACTTCGAATGCCTCTCTGAGGTGCTTGATGTGGTCTGCCTTAAATAGGCTCTTGACCAACATGTCATCAACATAGACCTCCATAGTTTTTCCAATCAGATAGGCGAATATCTTATTCACCAGTCGTTGATAAGTTGCGCCTGCATTCTTTAGACCAAAAGCCATAACAAGATAGCAGAAAACACCAAAGTCAGTTATGAAAGATACCTTTAGGATGTCATCCTTGTGCATATTAATCTGATTATAGCCGCTGAACCCGTCCATGAAGCTCAACATCTCATGTCCAGCTGTGGCATCTATCAACATGCCTATCCTTGGTAGGGGAAAACAATCCTTCGGACATGCATCATTCAAATCAGTGAAGTCTATACACATCCTCCACTTTCCATTCACCTTCTTGACCATCACTGGGTTAGCTGTAAGAACCGAAATTTTTGGTAGAATTAAAACTTTTTATTATGCATTGATAAAAGAAGGAACAAGGATTCCGACTGTGATAAGCGTGCATTTAATAATAATATTGTCCATATATTTAAGTTATTTTGCATTGATTTGGATGTTTATTTAATTAATTTTATTGTTTTATTGTAGGTATCAAGGAGTTTTAATAAAGGAGGGCTTGGAGCTTAAATAGAAGGAGTTGGATATTTATTTGATTAAAAATCGGATTTACGGATAGCTTGCGCAGTCTTCACTGTTTGGGCCATATCTGGAGTTCTACAAGTCCGATTCTGACGATTCAACAGCCCACGGAAAGCTTATGAGAAGAGCTTCAATTTAAAAATGGTCTTAATATCATATTCAACCTACATCAGCCCAGAAACAGAGCCCAACAGCCAGTTACGAATTTCTTTTCTTGGAATTCAATTCTGATTGGGAAATCTCCTTGTAATTGTATTAAATAACTAAAAAAATACTTTTATTAGAGATATTGTTAGAGATCAGACCTATTACCTAGAGGAGAGATATACATCGGACGAGAGAAAGGAGCCGCACAAGGGAGGAGGAGAAGCCATTAACAAGAAAAATTCAGCCATTGAAGACATTCAATTGGCTTTGTTTTCTCTTTATCTTTTTATATCTCTTCTTATGATTATGTGTTGGTTAACTTTGGATTGTTTTGATACGTTTATTATGAACTAAACTTGTATGAGTTAGGATTTTTATGGAACCCTAGTATGGGATTGTTGGTGTTTTGATAAGAAGTACTATTTGTAGTTGCAGTTTATTCGTTCAAGAGGATATCATGATATATACTTGCTATTATTTGGCCAACAGTAGTATATTGTTTAGTTAATTATAATACTGAGAGGGTTATAGTTAATGGACGCAATACTTGAATGGTGCATGATTATATCTGTTGATAGTAATTTTGTGACGGTATAGACATATATTGTTATCTTGCATAGCTGTGTGAAATTGGTACTTAATTGTATTCTGGAAGTTGAATTGGGCATAGACATATGTTAATTTAATTACAGAATCTATACCATAGTGAATTCGAGAGAAACCTATGACTGTTGAATTTCTGGTTAGTAGACTGTGATTTTGCTATAGTATTACACTGCTTTATTACCAACATGAATATATTAGGGGGAAGTAATTATCTTGACTTAGCTACTCGTATATAAAACTCATCTAATTCTCTTTGTTAGTTTAATATATATTAGTTAATTTAGTTGGTTAATTAGATAAATCAAAACTCCAATTCTTGTGTTCTATAACCGAGTTGTTTGATATTAATTTTGATTTATACAATTAGACAGTCCTTGAGGAATGATATCTGGTATTTACTACTGTATTACTTGATTGCGATTGTGTACACTTGCACATCTGTATTTTACGCAACAAGTTTTTGGCGCCGCTGCCGGGGATGCGCGGGCCCCTTTTTAAAGATGCTGTTGGTTGGCCTTGATCATAAATTTGCTGGTTGGCCTTGATCATAAATTCACTCCAATTGCTATCCACTAAACACCACATCACCCAACACAGCCCATTAATATTTTTATCCAGCCCATATCAATGCATGGGCCAGCCCAATCAGCCACCAGCGCCAAGTTGTTGTGGGTTTGCTTTTGCAAAAAAATGTTTTGGAAATGGTAAGTGTGGGGAATTGAACCCCTGACCTGCTGCTGCTACAAGAATTCTATTTACAACTGTCAACCGCCCATGCTAACTCAACTCAGTTACTAAAAAGTGGACTACAATCTTTATATATGGAAGTCTAGCTTGAAGTTTAAATTAATAGGAGGCAAATCATTCCTTTCTTTTTGGAGCGGCACTTCATCATGCATCATTAGGGGAGTATTTTAACCTTTTTTTGTACATATTTTTTTAGTTTTTTTTAATTTTGTATTTTTGTTAGGATATTTTTAATTCTAAATGTTTTATAAATATTATTCAATGGAGACAATGAACCGCTTAAGTGTGGGGAGGGGTTTCCAACATAAAAATAAATAAATAAATTAGGATAATTAATAATTTTATTTTTAGCATATTTTTTTTACTTAGTTTTTTTAGGACATTAGATATTTTTATTTATTTATTATTATTTTTAGATTTTATTTTAGGATAGTTAAAAAAAATTAGAAAAGTACAAAAAAAATAGAAAATTTAAAAAAATTGATTGCCTTGTCAATATATCATGTTAGTAAGGATAAGTACACACCATGTAGGCTTATTTTTCGTGTGTCATGTATATGTCTCCTTAGCGTAAAATACCTTATGCATGATGATGTCTTGTACGTGCTTGCGAAAATTAAAAACTTGAATGTGCGTCATTGTCAATTTTGATGAGTATGGCATGCGATCACCATGTGAGATCTTGAGCCTTAATTTGCGATTGATACATCTGTTATCAATCTATTTTTTTTGCGGTGAGTTATTCGTCATTGTATGTGTTGTTCTAGAACTTGCTTTAAACCAGGTCGTGCGTATATTGATATTGTGTATTGTGTAAAAATGATAAAGGCACTAGGATTAACCGTATTGTCCTAAACAGTACCCTGAAAAAATAATCCTTAGTGAGCCCCCTTGAGCCTATATCATTTTTCTTTGTATATCACCATCTAAAATTTGAGCTTATATATTTCTTCTTGTCTTGATTGACTAGTAGAGCATTGTGGTGTATACATGAGATTGGTAAAATATTAAGTGTGGGGATATCTTTGTCATTGTGTGAAATTTTGGGTGGGAACTGAATTGGTTTGGCTATTCCTTCTTCGTGACACTTCAATAAAGTCACTCGAATCAATAAAAAAGGAGGAAGCAAGAAGTGAAAGAAAAAAAAAAGAAAAAAAAATGAAAGAAAAACAAAAGAAAAAAAACCTCTCTGGAAAAAAAAGAAAAGAGAAAGAGAGTATATGTTCAAAGGTTCTTGCAATGTGAAATTTATGAGTTTACATTATTATGTGGGATGATATCTCAAGGTTAGTTTCATGTTGAGTGCTTCAAGTATATATGAACATTATGCTCTATTAGTTGTCAAGTTTAGCCACTTGTTAGCCTATTTCTTTGATTTTCCTACCCCGCACCTAAGCCTCGTTATAACCCTTGACAAAGACCTTTTGATTTATATGAACACGAAGTCTAGAGATTTTGGTGGACAAGCAAGCTTATGGTGGCACATGTGCATTTGATTGAACTTGAGTGATACAGTTGCACCTAAACACTTTTGTGAATTGAGTGTTTGTGAGGTTATTTTCCATCCAAAGCACGCTATTTTCTTGTTGATTGAGACTTTGATGTTGTTCATGATATTTTAGTCTTTTGAGACTATGTGTGCGTGCTTGAATAGTTGTGTTGGTGTGTAAAGTTGAGGAATCGCATTATATGACATCTATGAGCTATTACATGATTAAGTTTGCATGTGTGGAGTGCTATGATATATTTCATGTTTGAGACTTGGCAGTCAAAATAAAAATTAGGAATTTTGTGGGTACATTCGCTACAAACCCTCACGAGACCTTACTCGTCCACTAGGGCTACCTTGGGGTTTAAAGGGCTTTTTGCATATGCCAAATGCAACCGTGATCACCTACGAAAGTGGTATTAGTTAGTTAAGATTTAGTTTTTTCTTTCTTCTTTGCCCGAGGACGTGCAAGATGCTAAATGTGGGGATGTGATAAGCGTGCATTTAATAATAATATTGTCCATATATTAAGTTATTTTGCATTGATTTGGATTTTTATTTAATAAATTTTTATTGTTTTATTGTAGGTATCAAGGAGTTTTAATAAAGGAGGTCTTGAAGCTTAAATACAAGGAGTTGGATATTTATTTGATTAAAAATCGGATTTTACGGATAGCTTGCGCAGTCTTCACTGTTTGGGCCATATCTGGAGTTCTACAAGTCCGATTCTGACGATTCAACAGCCCACGGAAAGCTTATGAGAAGAGCTTCAATTTAAAAGTGGTCTTGATATTATATTAAACCTACATCAGCCCAGAAACAGAGCCCAACAGCCAGTTACGAATTTCTTTTCTTGGAATTCAATTCTGATTGGGAAATCTCCTTGTAATTGTATTAAATAATTAAAAAAAATACTTTTATTAGAGATATTATTAGAGATCAGACCTATTACCTAGAGGAGAGATATACATCGGACGAGATAAAGGAGCCGCACAAGGGAGGAGGAGAAGCCATTAACAAGAAAAATTCAGCCATTGAAGACATTCAATTGGCTTTGTTTTCTCTTTATCTTTTTATATCTCTTCTTATGATTATGTGTTGGTTAACTTTGGATTGTTTTGATACGTTTATTATGAACTAAACTTGTATGAGTTAGGATTTTTATGGAACCCTAGTATGGGATTGTTGGTGTTTTGATAAGAAGTACTATTTATAGTTGCAGTTTATTCGTTCAAGTGGATATCATGATATATATTTGCTATTATTTGGCCAACAGTAGTATATTGTTGAGTTAATTATAATACTGAGAGGGTTATAGTTAATGGACGCAATACTTGAATGGTGCATGATTATATCTGTTGATAGTAATTTTGTGACGGTATAGACATATATTGTTATCTTGCATAGCTGTGTGAAATTGGTACTTAATTGTATTCTGGAAGTTGAATTGGGCATAGACATATGTTAATTTAATTACAGAATCTATACCATAGTGAATTCGAGAGAAACCTATGACTGTTGAATTTCTGGTTAGTAGACTGTGATTTTGCTATAGTATTACACTGCTTTATTACCAACATGAATATATTAGGGGGAAGTAATTATCTTGACTTAGCTACTCGTATCTAAAACTCATCTGATTCTCTTTGTTAGTTTAATATATATTAGTTAATTTAGTAGGTTAATTAGATAAATCAAAACTCCAATTCTTGTGTTCTATAACCGAGTTGTTTGATATTAATTGTGATTTATACAATTAGACAGTCCTTGAGGAACGATATCTGGTATTTACTACTGTATTACTTGATTGCGATTGTGTACACTTGCACATCTGTATTTTACGCAACAGACTGCAAGGTATTAACAGTTCTACTGAATGAATATTGAATGGATATAGATTCCAAGGTTATATGTCATGAAGAATACAATGGGTTGACAACTTAGATTAGAATAATCTATCCCTTAGGGAAGTAAGATATAGGAATTCCAAATAGAGGAGATATTCTCATGTCATCCAAATCGATATCTGTTATTAGTCCAGTGATTCCGAAAAAGGGTTAAGGAATGCCCGAAAGAGAACAAGGACATTTTTAATAAATATAAGGAATAAAAAGAGAATGAAATGTGAATAGTGTTTTTGGTGAAAATGAGAATATTATTAGACGACGCTATATAGAAGTATTCAGAACGGAATTCTGAGTTCGTATTAGTGATCCAGGGGGAAATTAAGTGTATGTAAAAGCTGTCGGATTCTGAAAAGTAGCACTTTTATTTTCTATGAGAATTCCCTGGACACTGATAGACTTTTAATAAGGGGATTTAAGGATTTAAATTCGAGAGTTATTAAGAAAGATTGAGAATGGTATTAGAAATGTTAAGGAGGTTTCCGGTAAAACCCTAACTAGAAATCCTTGAGATCTTCCTATGAACGATCAATCGAATTGAGCAATAACTGGACAAAGAAACAATCAGGAAAATCAAGGTGCATGCATGTGCTAGTGGAAAATATCTAGTAACCAAGTAGTTACATGATCAACTAGCTTACTTAGCAAATCAAACCACTTGGTTAGATCAATACATCATCCAACCACAAAAACCTAACACATGTCTCTTAAAAAACTTCATGCATGACCTATGACCTTTAATAAAGTAGCTTTGTGGCTTAGATATTATCTACACTCATCAATAATACACTTTAGATGAGAATTATATGAGTGTAAAGCAAGAGAAGCAAGCCAACCACCTTTTCTTTCTTTCTCCCCCATTTCCATCAGTTTGGATTTTCCAGGACAGGGGGTCTTTGTGATTTTTTTTCACCCTGTTCTACTCATCCAAAAATCATGAAAACAATTACGGAGCTTCTACACATCAAGATGAAGTTGTGGATTTAATTTCATAATTTTTGAAGATCGTTTGGATGGGTAAATAAATTCGAGAAAGTCACTCTGTTTTTACCCAGAAGAAAGCCCTTCGAATTTTTGCATAATTCAAGAATCAAAATCAACCTTCCAACCTGATATGGGCTAAAAGTAAGCCCTAAAGACACATTTAATGTTGCATTAATTAGACCTAAAATGGTCCAAACGAGGGGCCCACCGGATGGGCCCAAACCCCAATTATAATATTAATTTCGTAATTAATATTAGGGGTAACAAACAGCTTAGCAAATAAGAGTCAAACAAGGATATAACTCTTGCCTGGATTAGCCTCCAAGATACATATCTCAACATGGAAACTGATTCTTAAAAGGAAGGGATCTGGAACCTTCCTTGAGGCGGTGGCTTGCCTACCAACCACCTATTCCTACCATAATTCATCAAAGTACGTAGGCATCTTGTGAGGGCAGATTCAGCCACGAGCACGAGAGCAGCCATTAAAGCACGAAGCTCACGCACTCTAGCATTAAATACAGCAAACCCTAGCCGCAATCTAATAACCTAGTTTTTATTCCACAACATTTGGCACCGTCTGTGGGACGAAGACATCAACCATGGTTCAAACACGAAGGACACCAGGGGCAATTGTTCTGCACCGCCCACTACGGATCCGGTACCTCCGACGACCGGGGCGATTGTTCAACATCAAGTTTCTCAACCTCTAGGGACAACTTCCCATGTTGAAAGTACGTTACCTCCGATCGTCCATACAAATCAAGGGACCAATCCTCTTCAGGTGGTGGTCTCTCCCTTGGTTGTCGATCCTATTAATCCCCCACATGGGGTCCAGATCCATGCTACGGATCTCCCCATGAACACCAACCCAATGTATGGGCTGCCTAACTACCCTCCAGTTACTCAAGGTCCTGGACCTAGTGGCCACGCCTTGCAGATTCGAGATCGAGAGTATGTTGACTACTCTGGCCCCTATACTGATGATTCATCGTCTGATGAGGATGATCGTAATGAAGCCCCAAGGAGGCGACGTGCTAGCAGAGAACCAAGAAGAAGAACACAAACCATCCATGATGGACCTCCTTTGACAACCGCTGAGAGGATCAGGGCTCATGAGGCCAAGATCTTAAGGTTGAAGGACGATATTGCGAGAGAACAAGCTAGGTTAAATCAGACTCAACCTCCTCCAACATCAGGACCGATTCCCATCATAGACTTAGAAAGGTCCTCAAGAAGGCAGAGAAGGGCCGACGCCCCAACTGGAAAAACAACAAGGGTCGAAACCCCTAAGAGCAACCCCAAGGATCTGATGCCACTTGGGGATCCTGATGATCCCACGCCCCCGTTCACTGAGGAGGTGATGAATGCTCGTATCTCAAAGAAGTTTAAGATGCCAACAATTAAGGCTTATGATGGAACGGGTGATCCCGCAAACCATGTTAGGACTTTCTCAAATGCACTGCTGCTGCAACCTGCGAGTGACGCCTTAAAGTGTAGGGCGTTCCCTCAAACTTTATCGGGCATGGCTCAAAGATGGTACAACCGATTGCCTGCAAACTCGATTGCCTCTTTCAAGGAGTTAAGTGCTGCCTTTGTTAGCATGTTTTTCAGCGGGAGAGTGCATGAGAAAAGTTCTGCATCTCTTATGTATGTGATGCAAGGAAAGAATGAAAATCTGAGAGACTACCTTAAGAGGTTCACTAAGGAGACTTTGAACATCACTGATTTGAAGAATAAGGTGGCGATGGTAGCCTTGGAGCATAGCACCACCGACTTATACTTTAAAAGGTCATTGGCTAAGCATCCTCCTGAGAATATGGCTGAGCTCCAACGAAGGGCTGCCAAGTATATCAAGGTTGAGGATAGTATAAAGAAGGAGGTCACAGTAAGCAATGGTCGAGGTAACAACGACTCCAAGAAGCAAAAGCAGGATCAGGAGTATGATGCTAGGGACAAGTATCCCCGTACTAGCAAAGACTCTGAATCAGCACCAAAAGAGATTCTTGGACCAAGGTTTTCTGACTATGCAAGGTTGAATGCTCCTAGGAGTCAAATCTTGTTAGAGATTGAGAAGGATAAGGACTTTCAAAGGCCGAAGCCACTCAGGGGTGACCCCGCAAAGAGAGACAAGGAGCAATACTGTCGGTTCCACCGAGATGTGGGGCATGATACAGATGATTGTAGGCAGTTGAAGGATGAGATTGAGTTCTTAATTTGCAAAGGAAAACTGAATAAATTCACTAAAGAAGAAGATCGTGGAGCCCAAAGAAGGGACTATGACAGGAGAGACAATGATGGGAGGGATAACACACAGCCCCGAGGGCCAGTTATCAACATGATCTGGGGAGGCCCGACAGCGGCTGGCATAACTCGAAACTCTCGAAAGGCGTATGCCAGAGAAGTGATGCACATCGTAGGAGAGGCCCCAAAACGTGCCAGAACTGAAATCGCAATTGGTTTTGATGAATCTGACCTTGAAGGGGTGAAGTTTCCCCATGATGACCCATTGGTCATAACTCCTGTAATTGGAAACTCAGAGGTGAAGCGAGTCTTGATAGACAATGGAGCTTCTGTGGATATCTTGTTTCATGATGCATTCGTGGAGATGGGATACACTAATTCACAGTTAACCCTAACTAACATGCCCATCTACGGGTTTAATGGAGTTGAGTCCAAGATAGAAGGGACTATTCAGTTGCCCATGACAATCGGGCAAGAACCTAAGGAGGCTACTCAGATGTTGAATTTTTTGGTAATCAAGGCATCCTTGACTTATAATGCGATCCTGGGAAGGACTGTACTTCATGCGTTCAAGGCTGTTGCCTCCACTTACCACATGAAGATTAAGTTTCCAACCCGGAATGGTGTTGGAGAACAAAAAGGTGAAAAGAAGATGGCAAGAAGTTACTATGTGTCTGCGTTGAGAGCTGATGGAGTCAGGGGGCAGGTGCTCCCAATTGAAGACATGGATGTCCGTAGTGATGATGAATACCGAGGGAAGCCAGCTGAAGAGTTGATCCCCATACCTCTAGAGCTGGGCGACCCTAAGAAAGTTACTTACATAGGAGCTTCTCTGAAGGAACCCTTGAAGGGAAAGTTGACGACATTTTTGCAAGAGAACAGTGATGTATTTGCTTGGACAGCTGCTGACATGCCAGGGATTGATCCCCAACTCATAACTCATAAGTTGAATGTTGATCCTGACCGGAAGAAGGTAAAACAGAAGAAGATGAATTTTGCTCCTGAAAGGCAAGAGGCCATTAAGCAAGAGGTTGATAAGCTCTTAAAGGCTGGGTTCATTGAAGAGATTCAGTTTCCCGAATGGTTAGCTAACCCTGTGATGGTCAAGAAGGCGAATGGGAAGTGGAGGATGTGTATTGACTTTACTGATCTGAATGATGCCTGTCCAAAGGAATGTTTTCCCCTACCGAGGATAGACATGTTGATAGATGCCACAGCTGGACATGAGATGTTGAGCTTCATGGACGGGTTTAGCAGCTATAATCAGATTAAGATGCACAAGGATGACATCCCAAAGGTATCTTTCATAACTGACTTTGGTGTTTTTTGCTATCTTGTTATGGCTTTTGGACTAAAAAATGCATGAGCTACTTACCAACGACTGGTGAATAAGATATTCGCCCATCTGATTGTAAAAAAACCATGGAGGTCTATGTTGATGATATGTTAGTCAAGAGCCTTTCCAAGGCAGACCACATTAATCACCTCAGAGAGGCATTCGAAGTGTTGAGGCACCACAAGATGATGTTGAATCCAGCCAAGTGTGCCTTTGGAGTTGGATCAAGAAAATTTTTGGGATTGATGGTTTCAAAGAGGGGCATAGAGGCCAACCCTGACAAGATCAAAGCAATTCTGGACATGGAACCACCTCATTCTATACGAGATGTGCAGAAGTTAACAGGCCGAGTTGTAGCCCTGGGGAGATTCATCTCCAAATCTGGTGACAAATTCTTGCCTTTCTTTCAGGCATTGAAAAAGGTGAAAAATTTTGAGTGGACTCATGATAACCAAGAGGCATTCGAACAGTTGAAGAAATACATGGCTGAAGCCCCGTTGTTGGCCAAGCCTAGTCCTGGAGAGACTCTCTATCTATACCTGGCGGTATCTGAACAAGCATTGAGTGCTGTTCTTATTCGAGAGGAGAATAAGGTTCAAAAACCGATTTATTATGTAAGCAAGGTGCTGCATGGGGCTGAGTTGAATTACTCTCCCATAGAGAAGTTTGCATTGGCATTAATAATGGCCTCGAGGAAGCTACGACCGTACTTCCAGGCACACAAAATTCAAGTCTTGACATACCAGAAATTGAGGAACATATTGCATAGCCCTAAGGCCAGTGGAAGGCTAATCAAGTGGGCGATTGAGTTAGGAGAGTTTGATATCACATACAAGCCTCGAACAGCCGTTAAGGCTCATATATTTCCTGACTTCGTGGTTGAATGCACCACTAACAACCAAGAAGTCGGGGGGCAAGAGATAGTGACTACCCCTGAGAAGGAGGAAAAAGAAGAGGAGCTCGTACCTGATTTGAAGGAGTATTGGGTGATCTATTTTGATGGAGCATAAAAAACAAAATCTAGTGGTGCAGGTTTGGTTTTACAAAGCCCCGATGGGTTCACAGTTGAGTACGCTTTAAAGTTGGACTTTCCTACTACCAACAATGAAGTAGAGTATGAGGCATTGATAGCTGGTTTGGGCTTGGCCAGAGTCATGAGGGTCAAGAACCTCAAAGTTTGTGGAGATTCAAGACTGGTAGTCTCGCAGGTGAATGGCGAATTTGAGGCCAAGGATGAAACTATGGCAAAGTATTTAAGAGTCGTAAAGGCTATTATGACTCAGTTTGATGAATGTTATGTGGAGCATATTCCAAGAGAAGAGAACATTAAGGCCGATGCCCTGTCCAAGTTCGCTTTTTCTGAGATAGAGAATTATGCAGGGAGTGTTTACTTCCAGGTCTTGAAGGCCCCGACCATTAACTCAAAATTGGTAGCACCAATTGATATAGGAAGCTGCTGGATAGATCCCATCAAAGCTCACCTCGAAACCGGCTGGCTCCCTGACAATGCCTTAGAGGCACGAAAGCTGTCAGTAAGGCATCCTTTACAAGAGGTCTTTTGTCGTCCCTTACTTGAAGTGTTTAAGGCCCCAAGAGGCAAAGGAAGCTTTAGAGGAAGTTCATGAAGGTATCTATGGGCAGCACTTGGGGGGCAGGGCCCTAGCTCACAAGATTACTCGTTTGGGATTTTACTGGCCAGAGATGTTGGCCAACGCACAGAATTATGTCAAGCAGTGTGATAGGTGCCAGAAGCATGCTCCGGTTGTAAGGCAGCCGCCTGAGATGTTGACGTCAGTTAACTCTCCCATCCCGTTCGCAATGTGGGGCATGGACATACTTGGTCCCTTTCCCATAGCTTCTGCGCAGAGAAAGTTTTTGATATTGGCCATCGACTACTTCACCAAGTGGATTGAGGCTAAACCTCTAGCCAAGATAACCACCAAGCAAGTTGCTCAGTTCTTTTGGGAGAACATCATCTGCAAATATGGAATCCCACGAATCCTTGTAACAGATAATGGGACACAGTTCAACAATGAAGAGTTCAAAAAGTATTGCGAGGAAAATGCTATTGAGCTTCGTTTTACTTCAGTAGCACACCCACAAGCTATTGGGCAGGCCGAGGTAGCTAACCGAATAATCCTTGATGGACTAAAGAAAAGAGTTGAACGCTCAAGGAACACTTGGGTGGATGAGTTATTGCCTATACTCTGGGCATATCACACCACATGTAAGGTGACAACTGGAGCAACCCCGTTTTTGCTGGATTACGGAGCTGAGGCAGTTGTGCCCTTGGAGATTATGCATGCATCACCTAGAGTTGAGGCATACGAACAAGAAACCAATGAAGAAGGCATGAGGCTCGCCCTGGATCTAATTGATGAAATCAGGGACGAGACAAATGCCAAGAATGTAGAGCATCAGAAGAAGGCATCCTTTTACTACAACCATAGGGTTAAGCGGAGGTTCTTCCAGCAAGGTGACTTGGTTCTGAGAAAGATAGAGGCTTCTGGAGTTGGCCAAAAGGGAAAGCTAGCCCCTAACTGGGAAGGGCCGTATCGAGTCAGGAAGACACTAGGATGAGGGTCATACAAGTTGGAGACGTTGGATGGGAACGAAGTGCCATGAACTTGGCATGCTCTGAACCTGAAGATTTATTATGTATAAGTCTTCCTAGTAAGGACTTGGCTTTTATCTATCTATTAGGAGAAGTAGAAATAAGGTTTGATGAAACCATTACAGAGCATATTGCTCCCAGTAAGAGATAGAGTATTTACGTAAGGGTTGAACCCGTTTCAAGTTATTAATGCAAGTTTGTTTTCCATTTCATGATTGTGTGATTTTATTTATGTGCCAAGCACCTGATGAGTGCAAGTCAAAGATGACCAAGCAACGAAAATAAAGAATACACAAATGGAAATAAAATGAATGCATAAATAAACACCCCCAAGGGGCCAAAGTTGAAGTTAAGTTACATAACCGAATAAAAGTTAAGTCCCGAAGGACCTTGATTGAAAGCAGGAAAAAAAAAATAAAGCCACAAGCGGCTAACAAGGCCGTGCAAGGCCACTTACTCCTCGGCGGATTCCTCCACCACCTCCTCGCCCTCTTCTTCCTCATCATCGTCATCTTCTTCCTCTTCCTCCCCGGAGCTCTCCTCCTCCTCATCTTCTTTGGCTTTCGTCTCCATTGGCTGCGCCGTCCCTTTCTTCGCCACGCCCCCTTCCTCTTTTGAAGTCTCGGTCGAGGAGTCAACTCTGGCACGAAGTTTCTTACCGGGGAAAGCTCACCTCGCAGCTGCTTCCCTCCCTGACATGGCCTTCTTCCCAGCAGAACGGGAAGAGGTAGAACCGGAGCTAACAACATTGGCCGCCTTCCTCATACTAAAAGGACGGCGACTTCCCCCAGCGCCTGATGCATGATCCACATCATGACTTCCGATATCAACAGCCCAGGTAGGGCAAGGGAAGTCCTCTGGATTCACCACCGAAGGGTACTTGCTGCTTACAATGCCAATAGCTTTGTTCCATCCAACTGACATGTTAAAAGGCCTCAACTCGTCATCATGCTTATCCATAAACTACATAAAGTCCTCCGAATTGTTATATGAAGCAATTATCTTTTGAGCATTAGAAAGTTTCTTCTTGGCAAGCGAGCGAAGTTGCTTTTGATAAGATAGGGTGTTGGCCTCAGATCGGACAACTCTGGAGTTTATATCTTGAAGCTGCTCCTTGAACTTTGTTTGCTCGTTCTTCAGTTCCATGTTGCTATCTTTATAGGCTCGGCCTTGACGAGTGGCAGATTGAAGATAAGCATTGGCCTGTAGTAAGGAAATTAGTAAGACGTTTTTCAAAAAAAATGTACAAACAAAAAGATCGAATGTAAAGGTTGATACCTGATACAGAGCTTGGGCCCCAAGGCGCTCGGATTCATCAATCTTGTCTCCAGCAGTTAACGTTAAGAGATCAGGGGCAGTGATAGAGAGCCTGGACCAGGACAAAGCTAAATCAGTACTCCCCAAGATAGAGTCCTGTTCGCAAATACCCCAGTCTGGAGTGAAGGGGACTCTAACACCCTCAGCAACATTCCGGGATCTCTTCCCCCCTTGGGAACATCCCTCCAAGAATGAAGGGATCCTTCGGTAAGTAGGGTTCAGTTGCTCTGTTGCCTTTTTTATCATTCGTCTTGTAACTTGAGGTTGATTCTCAGGTCGGCTGTCCAGCTCCTCAGCAGCTAAAAGATGAAGAAAAAGCATCGGAATAAGAACTAACATAGCTCATAATGATAGAATGAAAGAAAAATTACCCTCGAAAGAAAGGAAGCTTAAGCCAGCTTCGATAAGTTTCTTTTCTGTCAGAATAGTTTTGTAGTGGGTGCGACCATCATCAGCAAGTAACCTATCTCGATCAGCCAACTCTTTGAGATCAAGGTACTAAGTAAAACCTTAAATAGAGCCCTGAATGGCCAACATTGATGTTAAGATTCCATATTGATGATCGATGTCGGTATGCGAAAACTAAAATCACTGATAGTGATCAAGCCAACCAAGGTAACATGAAAGCGGTTGACTCACTCACTCCAGGGACCTTAACCGACCACAAAAGTAGCCGCTGAGGCCTACAATGAGCTTTGGCTGACCGATGTTCATCGTCGGTATGGGATTTCAAATTAGCTGATTGCTTCACTAGCCGACTGGCCTTTTGTGAGTGTTTCGGCCGACTGAAGGTGATCCTCAAGTTGAGGTTTTGCCAAAAAAAACAAAAAAACAAAAAACCGGCCGACCAGAAAAAACCGGCCGACCGAAAAAAACCGGCCGACCACATGACCGGGCGACCGCCCCCCTTCTGCATGCTTCGGCCGACCGGCATCGACCGTCGGTACGGGTTTTTGGCCCGGCCGACTGGTGGCGATGCTCGAGTCGAGGTTGCAAAATTTCGTTTTTTCCGATTCGGTAATTAAGGAAGTGAATATTGAGCACAGATTAGTACCGATTAGCACCGTTTAGTGCTGTTTAAGCACTAATTAGTGCCTGTTAGCACAGATTAGTGCCGATTAGTGCCGTTATTGCCATTTTATGCCATTTAACGTTGTTTAACACTATTTAAACGTTGTTTATGGCTGAATAGCGCTGTGTAGTGCCGTTTAACACCGTTTAGTGTCATTCCACATCATCGTAAATGTGTCAGTCGCTCCACGCTTTACGTTAAGATGATGTTGTTGAAAATACTCACGTAAGAGCAATGAACCCTGACCCAAGTCTCGAATAAGGCCGTTATAACTTCAAGGAAAACCTGATCAGTTTTCCTAGAAGTTGGGGGGCAAATGATATGGGCTAAAAGTAAGCCCTAAAGACACATTTAATGTTACATTAATTAGACCTAAAATGGTCCAAACCAGGGGCCCAAACCCCAGTTATAATATTAATTTTGTAATTAATATTAGGGGTAACAAAAGCTCAGCAAATAAGAGTCAAACAAGGATATAACTCTTTCCTGGCTTAGCCTCCAAGATACATATCTCAACATGGAAACTGATTCCTAAAAGGAAGGGATCTGGAACCTTCCTTGAGGCGGTGGCTTGCCCACCAAGTCACCTATTCCTACCATAATTCTAAGGCTCCTCAGCCTATATAAGGGTCTGACCCCTCATTCTCAGAACTACGTTTTTGGCTTGATCTTTGATATTCATCAAAGTACGTAGGCATCTTGTGAGGGCAGATTCAGCCACGAGCACGAGAGCAGCCATTAAAGCACGAAGCTCACGCACCCTAGCATTAAATACAGTAAACCCTAGCCGCAATCTAATAACCTAGTTTTTATTCCACAACACAACCATTGTTTGATCTTGAAACTTTTATGGTGAGTCTTACATTTCCTAAAAATGATCTCCTCAAAATCTTAGCTTCAAATTCATCTTTTACCATTTTCAAACAAATCATTAAAGAGGAGGATGAATAGTGTTCTTCAAGAACTAATCTTTGTTTTCATGTTTCTTTTGTTTGATCTAAGCTAGCTTAAAGCACCCAAGGACTAGATCAAGGTTTAGTAAGGCTCTAGAACTCTCAAAGGAAGGTATATCTCATCAAAAAACCCTAGCTCTTACTTTAAGTATATGCTTGTTCTTGATGGATCTAAGTAGTTATGGTGTTAGAATGATTATAAGCATGAATATGATTGGGCTTTGGTGAAGGATAAAATAGTTTAGATGAACGGAAAGACATTTCTTGGCCTTAGTTCATGGTTAAATAAAATGTATATGTTGTTTGGAGTGGAAACTATGATTATTGGAAAGTTTGGAATTTGGAAATATTCGATTTATAGCCGTCGTAATGCCCGATTTTTGTTAAACCTTAAGAAACCGTGCATCGCAGTAGCTTTAACTCACTTTCTAGCTTTGCATTATGCCATGAAAACTAGATTATGTTATAAGCTTTGTTTTGATATAAAGATCGTATAAAATGGACTTACGGTTTAGGAGTTATGATTAAATTCGTAAAGGTGGTTCGAAACTGTAAAAGCAAGTTCGTAACTGAAATTGAACCTTAGTAACATGAGATATGTAGTGACGAATCATGGTAATTAAATATTAGAGGCAAAAAGGAAGGTGTGAGAGAAAACCACATGTCGAATGGACCGTTTCCCGATTTTATAAAAATGTTCGAATCAAGGTTAAACGCGAACGAACCCCTAGGAGCATAATTGGTTATGATTTTGGTAAATGACTTAGAAAGCGGGCGATAAATCTCGAGGTATAATCTTGGTTCATAAATGACCGACCTTAGAACTTATACGACTTAAGTATACACCAAGTATAAGTATGATGACATGTTTTAATAATGAGCAAATATCGGATCGTATCGGTGTTAATAAGAGTACACAAAAAGGGGTGTATAACGAGATAACTCGAAAACGTGTTTTTACTAAAGTTAAGTCTATACTTAGCCTTTTTAAAAGTATAAGTGATTAACCTCGGATATTGTGACTATTGATAGATCACCGGATTTACCCGAGGCACACTACCCCTACAGGATTACCAGGCAAGTTTCCAATACCATGGAACTGTTGTTGTAATAATATATATGATTATTGTTATACATATGCCATAGCATGCATGCCTACTTTCAAGCTAATATTGAATTACTTGTTCCCCTGAATTGATATTGAACTATAGACTAGATATGAATTATCAGTTACAAGCCGAATTGCTTTGTTAAGACCCTTAGTGAAGGGCGTATGATATTCATTCTTTAAATATAGACCGGGAGTCGGTACTTTGAGATATAGAGTGTGACGCCCCCAGATCCGGGGTCGGAGATCTAGGCGCTCACGGTCCATTTTCCATTAATAACATACTTGTTCTTGCACATAATATAAATAAACAGCCATCGACCCCACAATAAACTCACACCGCACACACACACACACACACACAGGTTAGAGTCTCAGAAACGTCATACACTTGATTAAGCAAAAGTAAAAGTTTTAGAGTTATTACAGACCGAATTAAATAGCATTTATGCTACCAGCAACACTTCGATATGAAGCGAAGTTGGCGGCTTGAAAGTTTGTTACGGTACACTGCCTTGCACAGGTCATACTTATAAATAAAACGTACTAACAAAAGCTGCCAACCAATCCGGCTAATGGGGCCTACCGGTGGGATCTCAACTGCAGCCTGGGGTCTAGTCACCTGCTTTCGAACAGTCTGACAGGTTCTTGCCATTTCTCTTAGCTGTTGTGTTTGTAAAATTTGAAAACAAGCAAGAGTGAGCAACTATAGCTCAGCAAGGATATATGTATAAGATAAGCAATATAACATTTCATATGTATAACAGTCATTAAACTCGTTTGTATCAATCAGTTATAAAATCACTTGTCATTATTGGTAAATTTCAAAGGTGCACCAGTACGTGCCCTTGTTTTCAAAATAACCTTGCAGTTCTAGCTACTGCATAAAGTCAACATCTTTCTCATCAAAATAGGACACTATCGGCAACTGGCACATAGGCCTAAGATGCAGTGTCAAAGCATTTTTCCAAAGTGGAGGAATGGGACTTGAAGAAAACATAAAACCTGACAGGGATTGACGATGATCAGTCGCCACATCCGAGTCCAATAATCCGCGGGTCTTCTCTACCGGTAGAAGGATAGAAACAACATCCGTAACTATCCCCGAGTGAAAACTACATCCGTAATCACCCTCGATGAAAACTACATCCGTAATCATCCTTCGGCAACACCTGGGCCGGAATAATAAGTGATGGACCGCCTGGCTCACGGCCGCTTACACATCCCGGGAATCGTTCGTCAACGGTTCCCACACCTGCCAGAGTCCCTTTTTCTTTTTCTTCTAAAAACTTGATTTTGATTGAAAACAGAGTAATTGAGGTCCGACATCAATCGGCCGATGATTCTTGAAATCATACAAGAAGCAGAACCTGACCGGGGTTTTCGAAAATGTTTTGAGTTCGAAAAGTTCGAGTTTGAAAGTATTAAAAAGTATCTTGGATTAACTTTGTTTTTAAATTAGTGAACAATAATTAAATAATGATATTTTAAGATTTAATATTAATAATTAATAAAATAATTATTTAATAAAATAAACTTTTAATCCAAGATAGGGTTTCGAGTATTTACGAAGATATGAATATAATACTTGAGTATATGATACTTCCCGAATGACCCTTCGGGTTTTCGCAATCTAGATACGATATAATAATATACCGCTCCCCGGTCAATAGATATATACGGACCGCTACGACCTCTATTGCTAGAGTCGCTGTCCGAAGAAAACATTTTAATCTAAGTTCAAGGGGTACAAGCATATATGTACTTATACAATCTCAGTTGCATCAATACTTCGATAAACATCGCATTGCATTTGATATAATTGAAAACTACAAACACAACAGTGAAAGTCCTTGTATATGCATAAGTTTTGAAAAGTAAACTTGCCTTGGTTTGGTTGGGGTGGTCGAGCGTGCGGAGTGGAACGATCTATACATAAGCAATAACCGCTCGTTAGTACCTTAACAATATCTCTTTAATTACGGGGTTTTAGGGGGTACGAAATTAACTTAATGACTTCGTCTTATGACACTCTAGCCCCTCTATAGGTCCATGTCATCACTCGATTACGCTCGTCACTTATTCGACTTAATTTAGTTACCACATTCGAACCATAACCATTACTCCTAGAATTATGCTCCACTAACGACTTTTTCCCTTGCGCGAAATTTACTCTAGAATTTTTATAAAATTCAAAAATTCGTATTTTAATCCAATTCTTTTTGAGTCGCCTTCACCACTGTATTTCCTAGCTTCTCTAATTTTTCCATGATCCCACATAAATTTTTAGGGGTTTAAACAAGGCTCACAAGGGGGTCACTTAGTGCAGTCCATAGTCCAGAAACACAATTCACTCCTCCGGCCATAACTTAAAATCTATACATCACCTAGCCATGAACCTTACATTTCCAGAAACTACATTCAATTATCTTTCCAACAATATAGGGTAGGACATCAGGGGACAACATTTGGGTGTTCAAAACCGTGTTACAAGTCAGGTCATTGCTCCTGGAAAAACTCAGCATGCACATACTACTTAGATCAACCATTTTCCACAATTCCACCATACAACCAACACTTAATACACTCAAATTGTAACACCCCCAGATCCAGGGTCAGGGATCTGGTCGTTACGGTCTCAATATCCATCCATAAAACCAACATAATTTAAATTACAACCTTGTGACCCAGAACAACATCATAAAACACACCCGTTATAGTCCCAGAGATGAAATCAGAGTAACCATCAATATTATTAATCACAAGATTGAGTTCTTACAACCCAAAGAATTACAATTTTACAATTACATGCTCTTTGCCATCCATTGGTATATGTCATATAAATATAAATACATTTGATGTACAAATGCTAACAACTAGCCTACCAGAGGCTGCATCCTTAGCAATGGTAGCTATGACCTCAGCGGTTAATCCTCTGACGGCTGACACCTGCCTATGCTGAGTACGCCTTGCGCGGCCATCTGAACTAGCTGTTGTTTGTGATATAAATAAATAAAGCAAGGGTGAGCAATAGCCCACCAAAAATATAATTGAAGAGTGATAATATATAACAGTCCAAAATATCTTTGAAACCATATGCCATGCATTAACGATGTAGTACCAACATAAGGTATGAGATGAAGTTACAAGGTAACTCAAAATATATTTGTTTTGAATAAATATCTGCTATGTCAAAGATGAGCAAGATATTATCAACTTTTCATAATAGAGGAACTTGCAGGAAGAGTATTGCAATTCCAATTCAAACACTTTTCAAACCTGCCAATAATGATAAGGTTGCAGGGAATTTCCAACATTGAGAGATGAACTAATACTGGAGTTTGACGCGCCAGGAGACATAGCATTTACACGATGATCAGTCGCATGTTATGCTCCCCACCTCTTGTTTACTACATGTAGAAGGAAGCACCGACGGATTTACTTGTCTACCGCCCTCTGGAACCCCCCGGCCAACGGTTGGGCCATTTTCTGGACCGGCGCCACTGGGTCACTTACGCATCTCCTAGTTCATTTCACATCCATAACTTTAAAACGTAAAGTTCTTCCCCCTTTCCCCAAGTATATTACTTATTGATAGGACTCCACAAAGTAGTCGTATCTATTTGGAAAGGAAAAATCACCAATATTTCCCAAGCTGATGCTTGTTAATGGATATAAACTTGTTCCATCAATTCTTACCCCTCGAGCGTTGAGGAGGTAACCAAAAAATTCATATCGATGTTTGAAAGAATCAAGATGTGAGTAACAAGATAGTTTAGCAAGTGTAGGACCGGGCAGTCCAATAAATAACATCTCTCAAGTGAGGTCCCCTTATATATTTTTGGAAGTTGAGCGAGTATTTAAATCTTCTTATAAGACAGATTTAAATGGAAATAAAGTTTTGGGAACCTCCCCTTGATAAAATAATCATAAAATACTCCGAAATATTTTACACCATATCTGAAGATGAAAGATAATCTTTGAATAATATGAATTATTATAAAAAGAACTTAAAAGAATTTAAATAAATATTCCAAGAATATTCATTAAATCAATAATAATTAAGGAATATGATTAAATCATAATATTGCTCGAAAGTAATCCTCGAATAAATACATAGAATTATTTACTAAATAACTCTCTTCTTTAAATGAATATTCAATATGATATTCATTAATTAAATAAACTCAAATAAATATTTAAAATAATATTCACTAATAAATCAAACCTTAAATGAATATTTGAAAATAATATTCATTTAATAAATAATATACTAAATGAATAGCCAAATAATATTCCTTTCGTAATCAAAACTTTAAAGGAATATTCGAAGCAGTATTCCTTAAGTAAATAAAACTCCAAATGAATATTTTAAAATAATATTCATCAAGTACATAAAATCTTAAATGAATATTCAAATTAATATTCATTTAATAAATAAATCCCAAATGAATGTTCAATTGATATTCATTAAACAAATAATGTTCGAAATAAATATCCCAATAATATTCATTTAGCAAATAATATTCTAAATAAATATCCAAATGATATTCATTTTGTAATCAAAACCTTAAAGGAATATTCGAAATAATATTTCTTAAATAATTAGAACTTTCAAAGAATACCTTTAAAATAAAATAATATTTATCAATTACATAAAACTCAAATGAATATCTGAAAGTGATATTCATTTAATGAATAATAGTCAAATGAATATCAAAGTAATAATTCATTTAAATAATCCAACTCTAAATGAATATTCAAAACTAATATTCATTTAAGTAATTAAAGTTCAAATCAATATTAAAATAATATTCAGCGAATAAATAAACGCGAATGAATATTCAAAATAATATTCATGTAGTACTTCTCGACTGAGATAATATTCAAAAAACATTCCTCGAATAATTTCCAAGTAATTAATACTTCGTGGAAAATATAAATAATGTTCATAAATAACATTCCTCAATAAACTGTCACTGGAATCCCTCCGGGTTTCCACGACTATCTCTATATTACAAAATACCGACTCCCGGTCTATATTTAATGAAGGAGTATCATACGCCCTTCACTAAGGGTCTTAACAAGACATTCTCGCTTATAACTGATAATTCATATCTAGTCTATAGGCCAATATCAATTCAGGGAACAAGCATATCAATAGACTTGAAAGTAGGCATGCATGCTATGGCATATGTATACAACAATCATTATATATATTATCACAACAACAGTTCCAAGTATTGGAAACTTGCCTGGTAATCCTGTTGGGGTAGTGTGCCTCGTGTCAATCCAGTGATCTATAAATAGTCACAATAACCGAGGTCAATCAGTGAACATTTCGAAGGTTAAGTATAACTTAACTTAAGTCATGTAAGCTTAGTCCAAAACAAACCTCGAACCTATCCTTAATGTCGGATCTTTCGTATATCTTACTTAATCATTTATAACCTCGTTCTTTGCACCAATATGTTGTCTCGATAATTCTTAACAAGTTTCATGTTTTAGTCGACTCGAGATTCCTCTTTTAATCTAGCCAAAATGGGTGGTCAAAGTAGTACCTCTAGAGTTGACTTCCATGGGAATTACTATTCCGGGACTCAAACTCCAACCCTTTTAATAAATCACTGGAATTGTAATTAATTACGAAACCACTTCTAAAATCGTCTTTGGTATTTGTAATATTTATCATAAAATTTCCAATTCGAAGCCACGGGCCTAGATAGGTGAAATGCATTTTTGAAGTTCGGTCGACTACGGATCTTTACTATTCACACCTCTTTCACTAAAACGTTCATAACTCGGTAACCGTTAACTCAAATGACGCACCGTTTTCGCGTACATGATCTAGAGAATGTCTAGAAGGTAGCTAACCCAAAATTGTACTTAGATCAGAAGATTAATTTTTCGGATTTTTGCTAAAACAGGGCAGGAGGTTTTAGTGAATAGTGTTACCTCCGAAAAGTGGTTTCTTCGCACTTAGCCTCGATTCGAACTTTTTTATAAAATCGGAAAAAGATCCATTTTACTTGTGGTTTTCTCTCACGCCTTCCTTTTTACCTCTAATATTTAATTATCAAGATTCGCCACTGATTTCGTGGTATTAAAGGGATCCAATTTCAGTTACGAACTTTCGTTTACGGTTTCGAACCACTTTTACGAATTTAATCATAACTCCTAAACCGTAAGTCCATTTCATACGAACTTTATATCAAAACGAAGCTTATAACATAATCTAGCTTATCATGGCAGAAATCGAAGCTTAACAGTGAGTTAAAGCTACTGTGATGCACGGTTACTTAAGGTTAAACGAAAATCGGGCATTACGACGGCTATAACTCAGACATTTCAAAACTCGAATCAATCCAACCAAGCGCCCCGGGCATCTAAACAACTTATCATCATATAACTCATCTCATAAGTCCAATAGCTACTGATTTTACCACCACTATCAACATGCTTCTTAAATCACATAACTAACTACATAATCATGCCTATAATCATCATCAATATCATACTAATCTAAACCCAATCAAGACAATCATAAATCTCAAATTACAAGCTAGGGTTTTGGTGATATATACCTTCCATGATGTGTGTGAGACCTTGATAAGCCTTGTATAGTCCTTGTATACCCTTAACCAAGCTTAGATCATCCAAAAAAATCAAGATCCAAGAATTTGTTCTTGAAAATCACTATTCACCCTCATCTTCAAGGATTTATTTGAAAATGGAAAAAGTGATGTTTGAGGCTAAGATTTCTAGGGTATTACTTTTATGAATTATAGGATCTACCATAAAAATCTCAAGATCAAACAATGGTTGAAAGGTTGATTTTGATCTTTGAATTAAGGGGAAAGCCGAATGGCTCTTGGTGGAGAGAAATGGTGTTTGGCTTGGTTGATTACTTTTGATAATAATGCATAAAGTGGTTTCCTTGAATAATATCTCATCTAGTTGCATTATTAAAAGTGATGATGCAAGGGATGATGATTTTGGAGAGACATGTGTTGATATTTTGATGGTGCAAGGCTAACCAAGTGGTTTGATTGCTCATGTACTAGTTGATCTCTAATGGTTCTAGTTAGTAATGTAACTAGATTGGTTACTAGATATTTTCTAATAACACATGCATGCATCTAGCTTCCCCTGCTTGTTTCTTTGTCCGGTTATTGCTCAATTCGATTGATCATTCGTAGGAATATCTCAATTGATTCTAGTTAGGGTTTTACCAGAAACCTTTATAATAATTATAATACCATTCTCCATCTTTCTTAATACTTCTCGAATTTAAATTCCTTAAATATTAAATATTAAATCCTTAATCTATCAGTGTCTAGGGAAAATCTCGGAGAAAATGAAAGTGCTGTTTTTCAGAATCCGACAGTCTTTACATACACTTATTTTCCCCTCGGATCATTAATACGAACTCAGAAATTCATTCCGGGTACTTCTATATAGTGTCGTCTCATAATATTCTTATTTCCATCAAAAACACTATTCATCACTTATTCTCTTTTTAGTCCTGGTACTTAGAAAATATCTTTGTGCTTCCTCGAGCGTTCCTTAACTCTTTCATGGAACCTCAGTACTTGTAACCGATATCGATCTGGATGACATGAGGGTATCTATATCTCTCTAGGGAATCTTATCTTAACTTTCTAGGAGATAGATTATTCTAATCTAAGTTATCACCCAATAGCATCCTTCAGGACATACAACCTTGGAGTCTATATCCTTTCATTATTCATTCCTTAAAACCAGTATTACATTGTAGTTGTAACCACTGTTCACTCTTACATCAATACATAATAAAAAGTTTTAATTCTACCCAAAAATCTGGGTTCTTACAGTCTCCCCTCCTTATAAGGATTCCGTCCCGGAATCAGGTAGAAGACAATTGGGTACTTGTTGGTTATTTCGCTTTCCAATTCTCTGGTCGATCCTTACACATTCCAATCTTTTTAAAGCACATCGTATTGGTGTTACAATACACCCTTTATCCATTTTACCAATTCTTTGATACTTTCGTACAACACATTATCCGGTACACGTTCTTGTTCGATCTTATACTATTAACCTTATTGGTACGTGCAGTGACTTCAGTATCAGTATCGCGCTACGAATTCGGAGATAACCTTACTCGTACTACGTTCCTGATCGCTTTTACCTTCGCAATCTGGATCTATATATATTGAAGTGAAAAAAATTTATTGAGAGATCACTATGATCAATGAACATTTGTTATATTGCATAGTTAGTACAGAAGGGGGCCAGCCTTTAGTACTTGACAAGCAATTAAACAATTAATGGCATTCCACTTAGACTTCTATCACACAGACAGATCGTCACGTAGTAGTACCTCCCCTCCTTAAAGGGTTGTTCTCCTCAATTTAGAAGAATATGAATAAGTGAGAAGAAAAGAAAAGAATTTCAAAGATTTGTAGAAAAATTTTCTTGATTGCAAAATATCATACTTAGAATTTACCCCTGAACTATAGAGGTTTGTCAAAGAAGAAAATAGTCTTAATCGTAATAAATACTATTTTATCGTAATCTCGTGTGTCAACGCATTCCCGATGTTCTGTCCATCTTTCTATGGACCATCATATCCTAATCAGTATTTCAAATATCATGTCATTCCAAAATTTAAACCATCCGAAACAAACCTGGATGATTTCTCCAACTTAGATTCAATTCCGACCCTTCCACAGTCGTTATCATCTAATTCCGCAGTAAATCACCACTACCTTAATGTGGTCCATGGATAAATCATCATCGTTTATCCTTTACGTAGGGCTTTAATAGCTAATCCTACAGGTTTCCTAATTGTCAGATCAAAATCCTCTAGGAAGACGGAATAATCACTATTCCCTTATCCCTAGGGAATACTTACTGAACTTGACGTGGATATTACATGAAGCAGATAAAATTGCAGAGAAGCTTCAAACATCGCAGCTATGACAGGTTGGTGAGATTATTAATCGTATATCTCTAGTTGAAGACTGGAAGCTCAGCGTTTTACTTAATCACTTTCCAAATCTCGTTAATCCTTAATACAGGGATACCTTTCAGCATCACGAATCTTTACCTGTACTCTATCTTGTTTGCGCAGAAATATGCCAACATAAACTTGCTTGTCATTCATCATCATGCCATTTAGCTTATCAATATTTGTACCATCTCTGTTTCTGGTCATCTACTACCAATTCCTTGTTACTTAACCTCCCCTCTCTCTTTCCAAAGAAAAGGCGAGTCTCTTGGGGAATTTGGTCTGGCATGTCGTAGAGCCTCCTAATGTCGGTAATGTGCTATCGGCAACATCAGGAATCGAATCTTTACTTAAACTTATCCTTATAGTTGATCTTGGCACAATCATCAGACGGAATGTAACTTCCTCTACCACATTATGACCATCAAGGTCCTTTACATTATCATTTTATCTCTTTAGTATGAGCATGTATACTTACTTCCTTATACATAAAGTGTCGGCCACCTCATTGGCCTTTCCTTAATATAATATTTTCTTGAAATCAATATTTTCTGGATCTATTCCAACTCAGGGTGGAAGAATCCTCCCTTGAACTCTGCTAGATGAGAGAAAACATATTCCAGTCTTTTTACAAAAGTCATTGCTTCCACCTTTCTGTGGGAACTTCATCACGGTTACTCCCAATCATATCTAGGATATTTCCTATCTCAGTCTTTTCTTATTTTAGGAAAATCTCAACCTTATTGGTTCAATCCATACTTGCTCATGGTTTCATACATGCTTTTTCTGGCCTTATTGTTACTATGTCATACATTCCTTACCAAACTTCCCTTTTGAAGTTCAGAATATTACCTCTTCCCTTGTAAGGTTTCTTAGGCCATCCTCATCATTCCTCCTATATCTCCTGGTTACAGGGTATATCAAACATCATTAATCAATTCGATAACAATTCTGTCTATGTACTTTTAGAGACTCCTTTCCACAAATCCTTACAGGTTATTGATACCTTGGTCGATTCAACTTATATCGTCTGATTTCACAATGTCTATATTAGGGGTAATGCTATCCTTTGTGCATCCCCCAGGGTTCGTATTAATCTATGGACATTATATCCTCAATTCCATTTTCAAGGAATACTTACATCCTGTACTTGGCAATTTAATCATATATCCATAATAAGGGTCTCTTTTCAATCATTCCAATCTTGATAATCTATAGGTAGCTTAATGTTACCTCTCCTTTCAAACGAATGTCAGTCTATATGACTTTCCCAAAAGACAACGTATGTCTATCTGTCTTTCTTACAGAACTTGGTAATGGTAGCAAGGATGTTCTGGAAGATATTGGTCGTGTTCAACGTGAATCTCTTAGTGCCTAATCCATCTAGGGTTTTTATAAAGTCCATCATCATGTATCTCAATTCATTCTTCATCAAAAGTTCTTGCGGTTGGCACTTTGTTGGAAGCACCCCGCTTTGTCCTTACATTGCTGGATTAGTCACTTGACAATCCTTAGTGACTTGACCCCAACTGGCCACACTAAAATATGTGAATTTAGGGGTCGGCTAATAGCATTACTTTTCTAGCAATTGTTGGCATAGTGCCTTCTACTTGATACCTTTTGATCTTTTCAAAACTTCACTCCATATAAGTCTCAATCGACTTCTCGGTACCATCTCCGGTCACCCTTACTTTTCTTTTATTCTTCTAGTTACTCTTATCAATTTCACGTGCCACCAAAGCTTAACATTTCTGGCATAACAACCTTTTTATTTAAGTCAATCCCGAACTTTCTTAGTCCGGCTTGTTTCTTAATTACATTTCCCTTTTTCCGTCCAATCTCAACTTCATAATTTTGTCTCTACAATCAATCGTAATAATTGGGATCTATCTACCAATCCGTGTAGCGGCTACCTTACCCAATTCATAGGGTTTGCTTCAGTTTCCACTCTCTTCAGTGATGTATTCAGATAATCAGAAAGACAAGGTTTGCCAAATTTTGTCCAATTCCTTTCCAGGATTAGGGAAATTTCAGTCAATCTATCCATCCACTGGTTACATTAAGAAAATCCATTTCGATACCCAAAGAATATTTCTATGAACATCCGAGCTGGTCGAACCATAAACAGTTACAGTAGCGAAATGATTGACATAAAGCTGGGAGTTTAACCATTAGAAGGAAACCAAATATACATCGTCCCTAGAAGGGGAATCAAAAGTTTCAAACTAAGCATGCCGTACCTCCCCGATACATGTTTGTCCTAATAGTCGATACTACCGAATACCAGTCTACTTAACAACTAGTCTGAAGAAGGAACACTACCATCGGGGTCAGTCGCTTCCCAGAATTGGCACAACCAAGGTCATCCGAATCTGGTGAACCGTGTTGTCCAATTGTATTCGAAAATTATGTTGTCGTGTTACACAAGCATAACACCTAAACCTGTACGAGGTGCATCCTAATATATTCCAAAATTCTCCTTCTTCCATTAGGTAACGCCAATGCTGGGTCGTCACCAGTTTTTATCTTTAACTCCAGGGAGATTTTCCCCTATTTATCTTGTCCATTCAAACTTTTATTCTTACAATAAGTCGGGTTACGGGACTACACTCTCTGTAAAGTCCTGAGCAAATCTTTGGTAATACCTTGTGAATCTTATGAAATTTCTCACCTTTGCCGGTGTGGTTGGCCAATCTCCATTTGAAACTGTCTTTAATTTGGTGGGGTCAATCAATCACTACTTCCTATTGATTATATGTCCTACTGTCTGGACTTTATTTTGCCAAAACCCTCACTTCGAGAACATGGCCTACACCTGTTCATTCAGGTTTCATCTAAAAGCATTCTCAATTTCATCTCAACCACTGCTTGCCTTACTCAATCCATTTATGATTCAGTGTCAAAATAAACCTAAGATAACTACCATAATCCATTCAAGGAAAAGAAGGAATTTAATATTCCTTTGAATCACATGCATCTAATGTTTCTGGTTCATCATTCCACTGAATTGAACTAGACTTATACTTGGTTCCTGACGATAGCCTTGTTACTAGTTTATCACAGACTCATTGGTCTTCTCCTCTTATAGGTTCTGAGATCATTGTCTCGCTTACTACTTCCTTATATACTTTATCCAATCATGCCATCACCTTCCTATGTCTTTATTTTTCTAAGTTGATCCATTCATAAAATGAACATTTCCCTGAACCAAACCACCTCATCAATCCCAGTTTGACTTTATAAATTATATCTTATGAAATCTGCCTTCTCATGGCGAATTACCATTAACAATATTCGCACTAATCTATTTATCACATAATGTGGCACTTGCTGCCTCTATCTCAACTGCTCCTGGAGACTCTGCTCCCTGTCCTCTATCTGTGTCTTTGATAATCATGTGCCACCCTAACTCTTTTCTCATTAATCTGTAGGTCTCTAAGGATCTTTATTTATCCCCATATAAGACCTTAAGTAATCTTTCCAATTCGTCTTAATTGCTGGTACTTCATCCGGCAGTCCAGCTATGAATCCAATATGCATCTTTAGTTCTTTTAATAATATCCCCATTCTTTACGCTCACTTCTCTGAGCACCATACCTTAACGCTTACAGTCTCTCTGGCTGTAGCCCTTATTTCCTTAAGGGTAAACTTCTAATCCTTATCAGGATTCTCCTCCTTTGCTGGAACCTCTTCCGGGTCCTCAGTAGGGTACTCTTTCGAATCCACCATCCGACCTTCAGCATTAAACCAAGCATCATTGTGTTACTGCTCGTAATCTCCAAGGCTTGTCGCTTTACTAGTCGGTACGAGAACGAGCTTAAGTTACTATCATGATACTTAGTAGTTCCTATAAGGGTTTTATATGTCAATACTACATTAAGTAGTCCGACTATGAACTGGGCAAGAGTTCTTATTATCTTAATGAACCTATTGTTTTAACGTCGCATCATCTCTAAGATATATAACGCTCTCTCTGATACCATTTCTGTAACACCCCCAGATCTAGGGTCAGGGATCTGGTCGTTACGGTCTCAATATCCATCCATAAAACCAACATAATTTAAATTACAACCTTGTGACCCAGAACAACATCATAAAACACACCCGTTATAGTCCCAGAGATGAAATCAGAGTAACCATCAATATTATTAATCACAAGATTGAGTTCTTACAACCCAAAGAATTACAATTTTACAATTACATGCTCTTTGCCATCCATTGGTATATGTCATATATATATCAATACATTTGATGTACAAATGCTAACAACTAGCCTACCAGAGGCTGCATCCTTAGCAATGGTAGCTATGACCTCAGCGGTTAATCCTCTGACGGCTGACACCTGCCTATGCTGAGTACGCCTTGCGCGGCCATCTGAACTAGCTGTTGTTTGTGATATAAATAAATAAAGCAAGGGTGAGCAATAGCCCACCAAAAATATAATTGAACAGTGATAATATATAACAGTCCAAAATATCTTTGAAACCATATGCCATGCATTAACGATGTAGTACCAACATAAGGTATGAGATGGAGTTACAAGGTAACTCAAAATATATTTGTTTTGAATAAATATCTGCTATGTCAAAGATGAGCAAGATATTATCAACTTTTCATAATAGAGGAACTTGCAGGAAGAGTATTGCAATTCCAATTCAAACACTTTTCAAACCTGCCAATAATGATAAGGTTGCAGGGAATTTCCAACATTGAGAGATGAACTAATACTGGAGTTTGACGCGCCAGGAGACATAGCATTTACACGATGATCAGTCGCATGTTATGCTCCCCACCTCTTGTTTACTACATGTAGAAGGAAGCACCGACGGATTTATTTGTCTACCGCCCTCTGGAACCCCCCGGCCAACGGTTGGGCCATTTCCTGGACCGGCGCCACTGGGTCACTTACGCATCTCCTAGTTCATTTCACATCCATAACTTCAAAATGTAAAGTTCTTCCCCCTTTCCCCAAGTATATTACTTATTGATAGGACTCCACAAAGTAGTCGTATCTATTTGGAAAGGAAAAATCACCAATATTTCCCAAGCTAATGCTTGTTAATGGATATAAACTTGTTTCATCAATTCTTACCCCTCGAGCGTTGAGGAGGTAACCAAAAAGATTCATATCGATGTTTGAAAGAATCAAGATGTGAGTAACAAGATAGTTTAGCAAGTGTAGAGCCGGGCAGTCCAATAAATAACATCTCTCAAGTGAGGTCCCCTTATATGTTTTTGGAAGTTGAGCGAGTATTTAAATCTTCTTATAAGACAGATTCAAATGGAAATAAAGTTTTGGGAACCTCCCCTTGATAAAATAATCATAAAATACTCCGAAATATTTTACACCATATCTGAAGATGAAAGATAATCTTTGAATAATATGAATTATTATAAAAAGAACTTAAAAGAATTTAAATAAATATTCCAAGAATATTCATTAAATCAATAATAATTAAGGAATATGATTAAATCATAATATTGCTCGAAAGTAATCCTCGAATAAATACATAGAATTATTTACTAAATAACTCTCTTCTTTAAATGAATATTCAATATGATATTCATTAATTAAATAAACTCAAATAAATATTTAAAATAATATTCACTAATAAATCAAACCTTAAATGAATATTTGAAAATAATAATATTCATTTAATAAATAATATACTAAATGAATAGCCAAATAATATTCCTTTCGTAATCAAAACTTTAAAGGAATATTCGAAGCAGTATTCCTTAAGTAAATAAAACTCCAAATGAATATTTTAAAATAATATTCATCAAGTACATAAAATCTTAAATGAATATTCAAAGTAATATTCATTTAATAAATAAATCCCAAATGAATGTTCAATTGATATTCATTAAACAAATAATGTTCGAAATAAATATCCCAATAATATTCATTTAGCAAATAATATTCTAAATAAATATCCAAATGATATTCATTTTGTAATCAAAACCTTAAAGGAATATTCGAAATAATATTCCTTAAATAATTAAAACTTTCAAAGAATACCTTTAAAATAAAATAATATTTATCAATTACATAAAACTCAAATGAATATCCGAAAGTGATATTCATTTAATGAATAATAGTCAAATGAATATCAAAGTAATAATTCATTTAAATAATCCAACTCTAAATGAATATTCGAAACTAATATTCATTTAAGTAATTAAAGTTCAAATGAATATTAAAATAATATTCAGCGAATAAATAAACGCGAATGAATATTCAAAATAATATTCATGTAGTACTTCTCGACTGAGATAATATTCAAATAACATTCCTCGAATAATTTCCAAGTAATTAATACTTCGTGGAAAATATAAATAATGTTCATAAATAACATTCCTCAATAAACTGTCACCGGAATCCCTCCGGGTTTCCACGACTATCTCTATATTACAAAATACCGACTCCCGGTCTTTATTTAATGAAGGAGTATCATACGCCCTTCACTAAGGGTCTTAACAAGACATTCTCGCTTATAACTGATAATTCATATCTAGTCTATAGGCCAATATCAATTCAGGGAACAAGCATATCAATAGACTTGAAAGTAGGCATGCATGCTATGGCATATGTATACAACAATCATTATATATATTATCACAACAACAGTTCCAAGTATTGGAAACTTGCCTGGTAATCCTGTTGGGGTAGTGTGCCTCGTGTCAATCCAGTGATCTATAAATAGTCACAATAACCGAGGTTAATCACTGAACATTTCGAAGGTTAAGTATAACTTAACTTAAGTCATGTAAGCTTAGTCCAAAACAAACCTCGAACCTATCCTTAATGTCGGATCTTTCGTATATCTTACTTAATCATTTATAACCTCGTTCTTTGCACCAATATGTTGTCTCGATAATTCTTAACAAGTTTCATGTTTTTGTCGACTCGAGATTCCTCTTTTAATCTAGCCAAAATGGGTGGTCAAAGTAGTACCTCTAGAGTTGACTTCCCTGGGAATTACTATTCCGGGACTCAAACTCCAACCCTTTTAATAAATCACTGGAATTGTAATTAATTACGAAACCACTTCTAAAATCGTCTTTGGTATTTGTAATATTTATCATAAAATTTCCAATTCGAAGCCACGGGCCTAGATAGGTGAAATGCATTTTTGAAGTTCGGTCGACTACGGATCTTTACTATTCACACCTCTTTCACTAAAACGTTCATAACTCGGTAACCGTTAACTCAAATGACGCACCGTTTTCGCGTACATGATCTAGAGAATGTCTAGAAGGTAGCTAACCCAAAATTTGACTTAGATCAGAAGATTAATTTTTCGGATTTTTGCTAAAACAGGGCAGGAGGTTTTAGTGAATAGTGTTACCTCCGAAAAGTGGTTTCTTCGCACTTAGCCTCGATTCAAACTTTTTTATAAAATCGGAAAACGATCCATTTTACTTGTGGTTTTCTCTCACGCCTTCCTTTTTACCTATAATATTTAATTATCAAGATTCGCCACTGATTTCGTGGTATTAAAGGGATCCAATTTCAGTTACGAACTTTCGTTTACGGTTTCGAACCACTTTTACGAATTTAATCATAACTCCTAAACCGTAAGTCCATTTCATACGAACTTTATATCAAAACGAAGCTTATAACATAATCTAGCTTATCATGGCAGAAATCGAAGCTTAACAGTGAGTTAAAGCTACTGTGATGCACGGTTACTTAAGGTTAAACGAAAATCGGGCATTACGACGGCTATAACTCAGACATTTCAAAACTCGAATCAATCCAACCAAGCCACCCCGGGCATCTAAACAACTTATCATCATATAACTCATCTCATAAGTCCAATAGCTACTGATTTTACCACCACTATCAACATGCTTCTTAAATCACATAACTAACTACATAATCATGCTTATAATCATCATCAATATCATACTAATCTAAACCCAATCAAGACAATCATAAATCTCAAATTACATGCTAGGGTTTTGGTGATATATACCTTCCATGATGTGTGTGAGACCTTGCTAAGCCTTGTATAGTCCTTGTATACCCTTAACCAAGCTTAGATCATCCAAAAAAATCAAGATCCAAGAATTTGTTCTTGAAAATCAATATTCACCCTCATCTTCAAGGATTTATTTGAAAATGGAAAAAGTGATGTTTGAGGCTAAGATTTCTAGGGTATTACTTTTATGAATTATAGGATCTACCATAAAAATCTCAAGATCAAACAATGGTTGAAAGGTTGATTTTGATCTTTGAATTAAGGGGAAAGCCGAATGGCTCTTGGTGGAGAGAAATGGTGTTTGGCTTGGTTGATTACTTTTGATAATAATGCATAAAGTGGTTTCCTTGAATAATATCTCATCTAGTTGCATTATTAAAAGTGATGATGCAAGGGATGATGATTTTGGAGAGACATGTGTTGATATTTTCTAATAACACATGCATGCATCTAGCTTCCCCTGCTTGTTTCTTTGTCCGGTTATTGCTCAATTCGATTGATCATTCGTAGGAATATCTCAATTGATTCAAGTTAGGGTTTTACCAGAAACCTTTATAATAATTATAATACCATTCTCCATCTTTCTTAATACTTCTCGAATTTAAATTCCTTAAATATTAAATATTAAATCCTTAATCTATCAGTGTCTAGGGAAAATCTCGGAGAAAATGAAAGTGCTGTTTTTCAGAATCCGACAGTCTTTACATACACTTATTTTCCCCTCGGATCATTAATACGAACTCAGAAATTCATTCCGGGTACTTCTATATAGTGTCGTCTCATAATATTCTTATTTCCATCAAAAACACTATTCATCACTTATTCTCTTTTTAGTCCTGGTACTTAGAAAATATCTTTGTGCTTCCTCGAGCGTTCCTTAACTCTTTCATGGAACCTCAGTACTTGTAACCGATATCGATCTGGATGACATGAGGGTATCTATATCTCTCTAGGGAATCTTATCTTAACTTTCTAGGAGATAGATTATTCTAATCTAAGTTATCACCCAATAGCATCCTTCAGGACATACAACCTTGGAGTCTATATCCTTTCATTATTCATTCCTTAAAACCAGTATTACATTGTAGTTGTAACCACTGTTCACTCTTACATCAATACATAATAAAAAGTTTTAATTCTACCCAAAAATCTGGGTTCTTACACAAATCATGGTTCATAATACTCATGGTGATATATATACTATCCATAGTCATAAAAGTCACAATCTCAACATCAAAATTCAAGATCCATGCTATCCAATACATATACAACCAAGATTAGCTCATAAATACATGGATCTACTACCAAATATCATAAATACTATATAACCAAGAGGGTTTGTGATTTTATACCTTCTTGAGCACCTAGGGGCCTTGGATAAGCTTTTCACAACTCAACAACACCTTAGATGGTCTCCTACAACACTTATAATGCAAGATCTAAAGGAAGAACAAACTTGGTTACTATTCATCCAAACTTTAACAATTTGTAACTTGAAATTGGGTGGATGAAATGGAGTGAAATTGCTAACATACCTTGTCTAGATGATGTAGATGACCTAGGAATTATGGTGTGAATTATGAGTGATGGGAAAGGGGGAAGAAGAAATTTTCTTCTTCCTTTTTTTTTGTCTTGGCCGAGAGCTTTTTGTTCAAGGGGGGGGGGAGAGTGTTTTTGTGTTTTAATTTTTGTGTTGGATGAATGATTGTATTAAGTGGTTGGGTGATATGTATTAGTGTAAGTATATGCATGTACAACATAGGTATGGCTACTAGTACTTCTTGTCTCCTCCTTTTTGAAAAAGCAAGTAACTAGGCACTATTCATCTTCCAATGGCTAACTAGTTTGCTTGATTTCTAACTACTTGGTTGCATGGGCTTGCATGCAATACTACTCCTTGTAATATTATTCTTCCACCAATGCTTATTATCTAATCTTTAATTCGTATCGTATCTTAATTAATCTCTCGTAATAATATTTTGTCGCGTAGAGATTTCCCCTATAATTCCTTAAGTACCAATTGTGTAAATTCCTCTAATGTCCATAATTCCTTGTCATGATCCTTAATAAATCTTTTAACACTCTAATCATTCTCAAATCCCAAGTTTTATAAATCTCACTAACAATAAGACTCTTGCCTTCACAATCTCCCTTTTTATCTTACATAGTGAATACAACAACACAGTTTCTCAGACAATCAATTCTATTAATCAACAGGGGTGACCAGAAAGGTTCCAAATTGACATTGCCACAAGATATTAAATAAAATAAAATATTACCAAAAATTAGGGTTCTTACAGCCTCCCCTCCTTAAAAAGATTCCGTCCCGGAATCAGGTTGAAAACAGTTGGGGGTGCTTTTCACGCATTGCGCTTTCTAGTTCCCATGTTGATTCTTCGACATTCTGGTTCCTCCACAAGACTCTCACTAGTTTGACAACCTTGTTCCTCAGCACCTGTTCTTTTCTATCCATAATTTCTACGGGTTGCTCCACATATGTTAAGTCTGGTTGCAGATCCACTTGATCACTTGATCATGTTCTATCACATGTCGGAAGTCGGTATGATAGGGTCGTAGCATGGACGCATGGAACACATTATGTACTTGCTATAAGCTCGGAGGTAAAGCCAATTCATAGGCTAACTTTCCAACTCGTTTCAAGATCTCAAAAGGTCCAATAAATCTCGGGCTTAGTTTCCCCTTCTTACCAAATCTCATCAATCCCTTCCACGGTGATACTTTTAACATCACAAACTCTCCTACCTCATATTCCTTATCCTTGCGGGACTGGTCCGCATACTTCTTCTGTCTATCTTGGGCCGCTACCAGCCGTCCTCTTATGAGTTCGATAGTTTCTCTTGTCTGTTGGACCAGTTCAGGCCCTAAAATCTTCCGCTCTCCTACCTCTTCCCAACACAAGGGAGACCGACATCTTCGTCCGTACAAAGCTTCATATGGGGGCATGCCTATACTCGCATGGTAACTGTTGTTGTAGGAAAATTCGATCAATGGCAAGTGGTCGTCCCAACTTCCCTTGAAATCTATGGCACATACTCTCAACATGTCCTCGATGGTCTGGATGGTTCTCTCACTCTGTCCGTCTGTTTGGGGATGGTATGCAGTACTCATGTTTAACTTGGTCCCCACACAATCCTGAAAACTCCTCCAGAACCTGGAGTTGAATCTTGGGTCTCTATCTAACACAATGCTCACCGGAACCCCATGCCTAACCACGATCTCCTTTAGGTAGATATCCACCAGCTTGTCAACAGTGTATCTCTCGTTGATTGGAAGAAAATGTGCTGACTTGGTCAGTCTATCAATAATTACCCAAATGGCATCATGATTAGTCTTGGTCCTTGGTAATCCGACCACAAAGTCCATCGCAATTTGTTCCCACTTCCACTCGGGTATTTCTAAGGGTTGCAACAATCCACTGGGCCTCTGGTGTTCGGCCTTCACTCTTTGACATGTCAAGCATTTACTTACCCACTCTGCTACGTCCTTCTTCATATTTGGCCACCAATAATACTCTTTCAAATCCCTATACATCTTGGTGCCTCCAGGGTGAATCGAATACCTTGAACTATGAGCCTCTTGCAAAATCTTGTCTTTTAATTCTTGAACGTTCGGGATCCATATCCTAGATGCGTACCTCATAATTCCATTCCCGTCCTTCTCACACCTAATTTCTTCGCCAGTCAAAATTTTTTCCATCGAATTCTTTTCTTCTTCTATCTTCTTTTCCTGGCATAACTTAATCTTTTCCAATAGCGGTGGTTGGACTTTTATTTCCATTAGACTCTCTTGGCCAATTCCTGGTAACCTCACCTCAATCTCTAGCCTCTCGAGGTCCTTGATCAATTCGTCCACTGACGTTATCATCTTAAGCTTCTCCTTTCGGCTAAGTGCATCGGCCACTACGTTGGCCTTCCCTGGGTGATAATGAATCTCGCAATCATAATCCTTGATTAGCTCTAACCATCTCCTCTGCCTCATGTTTAACTCTTTCTGAGTGAATATGTACTTTAAGCTCTTGTGATCCGTGTAGATTTCACACCTTTCTCCGTAAAGATAATGTGTCCAGATCTTCAAAGCGAAAACTATCGCTGCTAATTCCAAATCATGGGTGGGGTATCTTATCTCATATTCCTTAAGTTGTCTGGACGCATACGCAATCACCTTACCGTGCTGCATAAACACACACCCTAAACCTTTATGGGATGCTTCGCTATAAATCACAAAATCTCCCCTATCATCGGGTAGGGCTAGTACTGGTGCTGTCACCAACCTCTTTTTCAATTCTTGAAAGCTTTCTTCGCATTTCTCAGTCCACACAAACTTCTCGGTCTTGCGAGTTAGCCGGGTCAAAGGGGCTGCTATCTTGGCAAAGTCTTGGACAAATCTCCTATAGTAGCCAGCCAGTCCTATGAAACTTCTCACCTCTGTTGGAGTGGTTGGTCTCTCCCAATTTGATACAGCCTCTATTTTGGCTGGGTCCACTAGAATGCCTTGTTCACTAATCACATGCCCCAAAAACTGAACTTCCTTCAACCAAAATTCACACTTCGAGAACTTAGCGTACAACTTTTCTTCTCTTAATGCTCCCAATACAATCCTCAAGTGCTCTGCATGTTCCTCTTTCGTCTTGGAATAAATCAAGATGTCATCGATGAAGACTATAACACACTTGTCCAGGTACTTCTTGAAGACTCGATTCATTAAGTCCATGAAAGCTGCGGGTGCATTCGTTAACCCGAACGACATTACTAAAAACTCATAGTGTCCATACCGGGTGCGAAAGGCCGTCTTTGGTATATCTTCTGGCTTAATCCTTAACTGGTGGTACCCGGTTCTCAAATCGATCTTGGAAAAATAAACCGCGTCCTTTAGTTAGTCAAACAGGTCATCTATTCTGGGCAAAGGATACTTATTCATATGGTCACCTTATTCAACTCCCTGTAGTCTATGCATAATCTCACACTGCCATCCTTCTTTTTCACGAATAGCACCGGGGCTCCCCACGGTGACACACTAGGTCTTATCATTCCTTTATCCAACAGCTCTTGCAATTGGGTGGCCAACTCTTTCATCTCCACTGGGGCTAGCCTATATGGGGCCTTTGAAATTGGGGCCGTGCCCGGAACTAAATCTATAGCGAACTCGATGTCTCTATCAGGTGGTAGTCCTGGAAGATCATCCAAAAATACGTCCGCGAACTCATTAACGACTGGGATTTCCTGTAGGTTTGGCGCCTCCTTCTTGGTATCCTTTACATAGGCTAAATAGGCTTCGCATCCTTTACGTAACAGCTTTTTAGCTTGAATCATAGTCAGGAACTTTTGGGTTTGTCGTTTTCCACTAAACACTACTTCCTCGTCCTCTGGTAGTCTTAAACTCACTTTCTTCTTCACACAATCAATCTGAGCCCCATGGGTTGTCAACCAATCCATACCTATTATTACGTCAAACTCTCCTAATTTAAAAGGTATTAAATCTACCCGAAAGTGTCGCCCTTCAATTTCTAGGTCGCAACCTGGACATACTTGGTTAACAGGAATAATTTCATGATTAGCTATCTCTACTTGCAATCTGTCTCTCAGTGGTTCAGTCTTAAGGCCTAACTGACGTACAAAATCAAGAGATATGAAAGACTTGGTAGCTCCCGAATCAAATAAAACATTCGCATTAACTGAGTTGAGTAGTAGGGTACCTGCGATCACATCCGTGTTCCTCATGGCATCTTACACAGTCATGTTAAAAGTTCTTGCAGTAGGGGCCCTGTTAGAAGCAGTTCCACTCAGTCTTAATGCAGCTGGCCCAGAGGACATACATTCCCTCATTCGGTGCCCTGGTTTCCCATACTTGAAGCAATTACCTCCGGCACTGGTGTTGTTACTAGTCCCTCGACAGGTGTTAGCATAATGTCCTGTCAGCCCACACTTGAAGCACTTCACATCTTGCAGGTTACACACGCCCGCATGTTTCCTTCCACATTTATTGCATTCCGGGAGTGGGGCTCTGGGTGGGGTAGAGTAAGACGATCCCTGGGGTCGACCGCTCTGGCCCACACTCCAACTTTCAGCTCTCTTGGTTCCAAAGTTTCCGCTGGGTTGGGACACTATTCCTCGCTTAAATTTGCTCGGAAAGCTCCCTCCCGCAGAGTTTCCCTTTCGACTATCAAACTTCCTCTTCTTTCCTTCCCTCTCCTTCTGCATCTGTTCTCCCCCAGCCTCAACAATCGATGCTTTCTGTACCAGGGTGGCATAGTCTGTCAGCTCAAGAACCGCCACACAATTCTGAATCCATTGCTTTAGCCCCAATTGAAACCTTCGGGCCCTCTTCACCTCAGAGTTCACATATTCCGGCACAAACCTTGACAGCTCAGTAAATCTTGCCTCATACTCGGCCACCGTCATGTTGCCTTGCTTTAGTTCCAAAAATTTCAGCTCCATTTGTGTTTCCATGAACCTAGGGAAATACTTTTCCAAGAACAAATCGCTAAACCTCTCCCAGGTCACCACACCTCTTCCCTCCAAATTCTTTTTAGCTTCCCACCAGTAGTCTGCCTCACCCTTCAGCAGATAGGTGGCGAAAACAGTTTTCTGCTCTTCAGCGACTCCTAGTATCTCAAAAGATTTTTCCATTTCTTTCAGCCAGGCTCTTGCCTCGACCGGGTCTGCAGTCCCCTTAAACTCCGGGGGTTTCAGGGATTTGAAATTCCGAAAGGCATTGGCATTCACATTGTTGGGTGGTGGCTGAACCGGGGGACGGTCCAAGTTCTGTCTGAGTAGGTCCATGAATCGCTCCATAGGGTCTCTCCTTGGGTTTTCCACCTCTAGGGTATCATCTTCAGCTTCCTCTTCATCATACTCAGAGTTATCAAACAAGTTATAGTCACTACCTTCATCCTCGCTCAGGTTCAAGTCCTCTCTCTCACGGTTTTGGTGGCCTCCCGACCCATGGTGGCTACCCTGGCCTTCAGAGTTGGCCGGGTGAGCTCGGGTGTTCATTCTTCTGGGTGGCATGATTCTGATAATAAGACAAAAATGGGTTAGGGTTTTCAAATTATTTGACCGTACTGAGAGAAGTCAGGAACGTATTGTTCCTCCTTATACAGGGTTAAAATTTCGAAACTCGCAGTGCCCTTATGATGGCGATAAACTGTAAAACCTTTTTAGGGAAAGTCGTTACGTGGTTCGAAAACATTTGTAGGAATTTCCAAAATTTCGAAACTTCGTAATCTGTAGAAATATTTTTAGAATTTTAAGTAAACTAAAACTTTTTTTTTTTTGACAAAAAAATGTAGAGAATAATTTTGAAATCGCATATTGTAAATTTGAAACAGCATGGTTGTATTTGTGGCTTGTAGCAATTGTATAATCACAGTTGTATATCAAAACAGTAGAGCATGGTATCGGAAAGTAAAGCAGTTGAGACAATATCAAGGAAACTGAAACTAAATAAGTACGGTACAAGGGTTGTCACAAAGTTTTGATGTTAGAGCCAAATACATAGTTCCGATGTCAAAGTCTAGCAAAAGTGGAACAAATATAAGTACATCATCCGAATAGTCAGGACTACACAAAAGTATGGCTACATCCGTATATACTATCCGAAGTCACATCTACATATCTGTAGGTCAGTCTACTCGTCCACTGGTCAGAAAGGACGCCACTGCACAAGTCAACTATCCCGCAAAATCGACACACTAATGTCATCTGAACCTAGGGGACTGAGCTACCAGTAACACATCACGGGGCCGCACCGCGACGGAGCAAGGTCCTCACTCGGGCAAATGCACGACGCACAACACGTCTAACATCCCTAGCCTGGATCACTCCGCCCCCGCGGATCCCTAATCCGAGAACCCTCTCGCGACTCCTCCTATCAATCCTGTGGAGTCGAGCTCTAGTCCTCCTAGCAACAGTAGTCCTCATCTCAGCCTGAATCCTCAGTCGTGCCTCGCGCTCCTCCACTAGGGATCGCCTCACCTCGTTAAGTCTGGCCTCGGCAGAAAGTAAGTCTCGGGTCATGAACTGCACGACATAGGCGTGCTCAGCGCCCGACACCGGGGGTAGGTCCAGTGGTGGGGGTGGTATAATAGGGGCAGGAGCAGGAGCAGGGGTAGGGTCATGCTCCTCCTCGCTAGAAGTATCCTCCTCGGAGTCATCATCTGAAGAAGTGGGGCTCAATGACTGTGGAGAGGGTGGGGGTGACACAACACGGTCCTCACCGGATCGCACACTTTCCTCATCAGTGGCCACAGGGGAGGGGGTAACAGGCTCAGGCTCAACAAAGGGCTCCTCATAGGGATCCTCCTCCTCAGTGTCCTCTATCAGCTCAATCACAGGGTCGGTCTCAGAGCCAGCATCAGTATCCTCAACAGGGTCCTCAATCTCTCTCAGTAGTGCCTCATCATGCTCCCTCTCATAGGCCTCAGGGTCTGGTATCTCCTCCATCTACACAAGGGAAATAAGGTAGGTTACTAACCATAAAGAAGAGTTTAAGGAGTAGTTCCCTCACGGGCCTTAGAAGTCAGGGTTATATCCGATAACCCGACTGTGAACTCGATGAGAGCTCTAGGTATTAATGGGATTATTATTAGTGTTATATTATTCGTATTATTATGGTTGCTTCCCTAAGTTACTATCGTTTCTGAGAACTGTAACCTTCTCTCTGATACCATTTCTGTGACGCCCCCAGATCCGGGGTCGGAGATCTAGGCGCTCACGGTCCATTTTCCATTAATAACATACTTGTTCTTGCACATAATATAAATAAACAGCCATCGACCCCACAATAAACTCACACCGCACACACACACACACACACACAGGTTAGAGTCTCAGAAACGTCATACACTTGATTAAGCAAAAGTAAAAGTTTTAGAGTTATTACAGACCGAATTAAATAGCATTTATGCTACCAGCAACACTTCGATATGAAGCGAAGTTGGCGGCTTGAAAGTTTGTTACGGTACACTGCCTTGCACAGGTCATACTTATAAATAAAACGTACTAACAAAAGCTGCCAACCAATCCGGCTAATGGGGCCTACCGGTGGGATCTCAACTGCAGCCTGGGGTCTAGTCACCTGCTTTCGAACAGTCTGACAGGTTCTTGCCATTTCTCTTAGCTGTTGTGTTTGTAAAATTTGAAAACAAGCAAGAGTGAGCAACTATAGCTCAGCAAGGATATATGTATAAGATAAGTAATATAACATTTCATATGTATAACAGTCATAAAACTCGTTTGTATCAATCAGTTATAAAATCACTTGTCATTATTGGTAAATTTCAAAGGTGCACCAGTACGTACCCTTGTTTTCAAAATAACCTTACAGTTCTAGCTACTGCATAAAGTCAACATCTTTCTCATCAAAATAGGACACTATCGGCAACTGGCACATAGGCCTAAGATGCAGTGTCAAAGCATTTTTCCAAAGTGGAGGAATGGGACTTGAAGAAAACATAAAACCTGACAGGGATTGACGATGATCAGTCGCCACATCCGAGTCCAATAATCCGCGGGTCTTCTCTACCGGTAGAAGGATAGAAACTGCATCCGTAACTATCCCCGAGTGAAAACTACATCCGTAATCACCCTCGATGAAAACTACATCCGTAATCATCCTTCGGCAACACCTGGGCCGGAATAATAAGTGATGGACCGCCTGGCTCACGGCCGCTTACACATCCCGGGAATCGTTCGTCAACGGTTCCCACACCTGCCAGAGTCCCTTTTTCTTTTTCTTCTAAAAACTTGATTTTGATTGAAAACAGAGTAATTGAGGTCCGACATCAGTCGGCCGATGATTCTTGAAATCATACAAGAAGCAGAACCTGACCGGGGTTTTCGAAAATGTTTTGAGTTCGAAAAGTTCGAGTTTGAAAGTATTAAAAAGTATCTTGGATTAACTTTGTTTTTAAAATAGTGAACAATAATTAAATAATGATATTTTAAGATTTAATATTAATAATTAATAAAATAATTATTTAATAAAATAAACTTTTAATCCAAGATAGGGTTTCGAGTATTTACGAAGATATGAATATAATACTTGAGTATATGATACTTCCCGAATGACCCTTCGGGTTTTCGCAATCTAGATACGATATAATAATATACCGCTCCCCGGTCAATAGATATATACGGACCGCTACGACCTCTATTGCTAGAGTCGCTGTCCGAAGAAAACATTTTAATCTAAGTTCAAGGGGTACAAGCATATATGTACCTATACAATCTCAGTTGCATCAATACTTCGATAAACATCGCATTGCATTTGATATAATTGAAAACTACAAACACAACAGTGAAAGTCCTTGTATATGCATAAGTTTTGAAAAGTAAACTTGCCTTGGTTTGGTTGGGGTGGTCGAGCGTGCGGAGTGGAACGATCTATACATAAGCAATAACCGCTCGTTAGTACCTTAACAATATCTCTTTAATTACGGGGTTTTAGGGGGTACGAAATTAACTTAATGACTTCGTCTTATGACACTCTAGCCCCTCTATAGGTCCATGTCATCACTCGATTACGCTCGTCACTTATTCGACTTAATTTAGTTACCACATTCGAACCATAACCATTACTCCTAGAATTATGCTCCACTAACGACTTTTTCCCTTGCGCGAAATTTACTCTAGCATTTTTATAAAATTCAAAAATTCGTATTTTAATCCAATTCTTTTTGGGTAGCCTTCACCACTGTATTTCCTAGCTTCTCTAATTTTTCCATGATCCCACATAAATTTTTAGGGGTTTAAACAAGGCTCACAAGGGGGTCACTTAGTGCAGTCCATAGTCCAGAAACACAATTCACTCCTCCAGCCATAACTTAAAATCTACACATCACCTAGCCATGAACCTTACATTTGCAGCAACTATATTCAATTATCTTTCCAACAATATAGGGTAGGACATCAGGGGACAACATTTGGGTGTTCAAAACCGTGTTACAAGTCAGGTCATTGCTCCTGGAAAAACTCAGCATGCACATACTACTTAGATCAACCATTTTCCACAATTCCACCATACAACCAACACTTAATACACTCAAGTCATGGTTCATAATACTCATGGTGATATATATACTATCCATAGTCATAAAAGTCACAATCTCAACATCAAAATTCAAGATCCATGCTATCCAATACATATACAACCAAGATTAGCTCATAAATACATGGATCTACTACCAAATATCATAAATACTATATAACCAAGAGGGTTTGTGATTTTATACCTTCTTGAGCACCTAGGGGCCTTGGATAAGCTTTTCACAACTCAACAACACCTTAGATGGTCTCCTACAACACTTATAATGCAAGATCTAAAGGAAGAACAAACTTGGTTACTATTCATCCAAACTTTAACAATTTGTAACTTGAAATTGGGTGGATGAAATGGAGTGAAATTGCTAACATACCTTGTCCAGATGATGTAGATGACCTAGGAATTATGGTGTGAATTATGAGTGACGGGAAAGGGGGAAGAAGAAATTTTCTTCTTCCTTTTTTTTTGTCTTGGCCGAGAGCTTTTTGTTCAAGGGGGGGGAGAGTGTTTTTGTGTTTTAATTTTTGTGTTGGATGAATGATTGTATTAAGTGGTTGGGTGATATGTATTAGTGTAAGTATATGCATGTACAACATAGGTATGGCTACTAGTACTTCTTGTCTCCTCCTTTTTGAAAAAGCAAGTAACTAGGCACTATTCATCTTCCAATGGCTAACTAGTTTGCTTGATTTCTAACTACTTGGTTGCTTGGGCTTGCATGCAATACTACTCCTTGTAATATTATTCTTCCACCAATGCTTATTATCTAATCTTTAATTCGTATCGTATCTTAATTAATCTCTCGTAATAATATTTTGTCGCGTAGAGATTTCCCCTATAATTCCTTAAGTACCAATTGTGTAAATTCCTCTAATGTCCATAATTCCTTGTCATGATCCTTAATAAATCTTTTAACACTCTAATCATTCTCAAATCCCAAGTTTTATAAATCTCACTAACAATAAGACTCTTGCCTTCACAATCTCCCTTTTTATCTTACATAGTGAATACAACAACACAGTTTCTCAGACAATCAATTCTATTAATCAATAGGGGTGACCAGAAAGGTTCCAAATTGACATTGCCACAAGATATTAAATAAAATAAAATATTACCAAAAATTAGGGTTCTTACATAGAGATAGTCGTGGAAACCCGGAGGGATTCCAGCGATAGATTAGTATTCATTTTGAGGGTTGTTATTTATGAACATTATCTATATTTCCATAAAGTATTAATTACTTGAAAATTATTCGAGGAATGTCATTTGAACATTATCTCAATCGAGAAGTACTATATGAATATTATTTTGAATATGCATTTGAGTTTATTTATTTACTGAATATTATTTTAATATTCATTTGAGCTTTAATTATTTAAATGAATATTAGTTTCGAATATTCATTTAGAGTTTGGTTATTTAGCGGATATCACTTCCAAATATTCATTTAAGATCTTATGTACTTAATGAATATTATTTTAAAATATTCATTTGAAGTTCTATTTACTTAGGGAATATTATTTCGAATATTCCTTTAAAGTTTTGATTGCTAAAAGAATATTATTTGGATATTCATTTAGAATATTATCTATTAAATGAATATTATTTTCAAATATTCATTTAAGGTTTAATTTATTTAGTGAATATGATTTTAATTATTTATTTGAGTTTATTTATTTAATGAATATTATTTTGAATATTCATTTAAGAAGAGATTTATTTAATAATTAATTCTATATATTCCTTCGAGTATTACCTACGAGCAATATTATGATTTAATAATATTCCTTAATTATTATTGACTTAATAAATATTCTTGGAATATTTATTTAAATTCTTTTAAATTATTTTTACAATGATTTATATTATTCAAAGATTATCTTTCATCTTCAGATATGATGTAAAATATTTTGGAGTATTTTATGACTATTTTATCAAGGGGAGGTTCTCAAAACTTTATTTTCATTTAAATCTATCTTATAAGAAGATTTAAATACTCGCTCAACTTCCAAAAATATATAAGGGGGCCTCACTTGAGAGATGTTATTTATTGGACTGTCCGATCATATACTTGCTAAACTATCTTGTCACTCACATCTTGATTCGTTCAAACATCGATATGAGTCTTTCGGTTACCTCCTCAATGCTCGAGGGGTAAGATTGATGGAACAAGTTTATATCCATTAACAAGCATCAGCTTGGGAAATATTGGTGAATTTTCCTTTCCAATTAGATACGACTACTTTGTGGAGTCCTATCAACAAGTGTTATACTTGGGGAAAAGGGGAACAAACTTTAAGTTTCAGAGTCATGGATGATATTCGAACTAGGAGACGCGTAAGTGGCCGAGTGGCGCCGGTCCAGCAATAGCCCAACCTTTGGCTGAGGAGTTCCAAAGGGCAGTAGACAAGTAAATCCGTCGGAGCTACCTTCTACATGTAGAGAACGATTGATGAGATGCATGACATACGACTGATCATCGTAAACGTCAGGGCATCTGGCGCGACAATGCTCCCGTATTAGTTCATCTTCCAAAAGTGAGAAATTCTGCAACAATGTTGGTGTTGGCAAGGTGAAAAAGTGTTGAAACTGGAATTGTAATATTTTTCCTACAAGTTTCTCTTTTATGATAATTGAGAATATCTTGCTTATCTTTTGTATAGCAGATATGTCCACAAAATATATATTTTGAGTTACCTAGTAACTTCATTTTTAAGTTATACTGGCATCATTTTCGTTAATGCATGGCATATGGTTTCAAAGATATTTTGGACTGTTATATATTATCACTGTTCAATTATATTTTTGGTGGGTTATTGCTCACCCTTGCTTTATTTATCTATATCACAACAACAGTTAGATCTGATGGCCACACAAGGCGCACCTGGTGCAAGCAGGTGACAACCGTCGGAGGATTAACCGCTGAGATCATAGCTGCCATTGTCGATTAAGAAGCTATTGGTAGGCTAGATGATTGGCTTTCAAGTATCAATGTATTTATATTATGGCATATACCAATGGATGGCAAGGAGTATGTAATGGTAAAATTGTAATTCTTTGGGTTGTAAGAACTAAAACTTGTGATTAATAATATTGATGGTTACTCTGATTTCATCTCTGGGACTATAACGGGTGTGTTTTATGTTGTTGTTTTGGGTCACAAGGTTTTAATTTAAATTTTGTTGGTTTTGTGGATGGATATTGAGACCGTAACGACCAGAGACCCCAGATCTGGGGGTGTTACAGAAATGGTATCAGAACGAGCGTTATATATGGTAGAGATGACGTGACGTTAAAACAATGAATTCACTAATATAATAAGAACTCTTGCCAAGTTCATAGTTGGACTACTTAAGGTAGTACTGATATATAAAACCCTTATGGGAACTCTTAAGTATCATGGTAGTAACTTAGCTTGTTCTCGTGTCGACTTGTAAAGCGGCAGACCTTGAGGCGTACGAGCAGCAGCACTGTGATGCTTTATTATATGCTGGTGATCGGCTTATTAATTCGATGGAATAATCTACTGAGAACCAGGAGGAGGTTTTAGCTAAAGTGGAGAAACCTGTTGGGGATAAGGAGTTTACCCTTGAGAAAATGAGGGTTGCAGCCAGAGAGATTGTAAGAGTTAAGGTATAGGGCTCAGAGAAGTGAACATAAAGAACTGAGATATTATTAAGAGAATTAAAGAGGCATATTGGATTCATAGCCAGACTGCCGGATGAAGTACCAGCAAGTAAGACAAATTGGAAGGATTGCTTGAGATCTTATATGGAGTTCGATAAGAATCCTTAGAGACTTTCAGATTAATGAGAAAAGAGTACAATGATGCATAATTATCAAAGACATCGATATATGTCGGGAAGTAGAGTCCCAGGAACAATTGAAATAGAGGCAAGAAATGTCATATCATCTGATAAATGGGTTAAGTTCGAATATTGTCAATAGTAATTCGCCATGAGAAAGCAGATTTCATAGGTTATAATTTATAAAGTCAACTTGAGAATTGATGAGGTGGTTTGATTCAAGAAATGTTCATTTTATGAATGGACCAACTTAGAAAATAAAGACATTGGAAAGTAATGGTATGATGGGATTTAGAGGATTAGTAAATTCTTTCTTTTCCTTGAAGGGATTAATGTAGTTATCTTAAGTTTATTCCGACACTGAATCGTAAATGGATCAAGTAAGGCGATCAGTGGTTAAAAGGTAAATAAGAATTTTTTTATATGAAACCTGGAGGAGCAAGTGTTGCCAAGATCTCGAAGTATGAGTCTGGAAAAAATGAAGTTTAGTTATACGATCAATATTGAAGGAGTGTTGGTCGACCCCGCCGAGTTAAAGGCAGTTTCAAATGGAGAAAGGCCAACCACACTAACAAAGGACTAAAGGTTTGAATGGACAAGGAATAATGTGAAGAAAATATTCCTGGAGCTAAAGATGATATTGGTAATGATCCAGCATCGGTGTTGCCTAATGGAAAAAGGAAGAATGTGTGATATATTATGAGGCATCTCATACAGGTTTAGGTGGTATCAATTATTAGGACGTATATGTATCAGGGAGATGGGGCATGTTTTAGTTGGGGATTTTTGATTTCCCTTCTATGGAATGTATATATTTGGTTCCTTTCCAGTGGTTAAACTTTCGATTTTACGTTGATCATTTTATTACTATAATTGTTTACGGTTGGACCTACTTGGATGTTCATAGAACTACTCTTCGGGTTTCGAAATGAGTCTTCGTAGTGTTACAAATGGGCAGGTAAACAGACCCCGAATATTACAGTTGACTATAGATATAAAATTCTGAAGTTGAGATTGGACGGAAAAAGGGAAATGTAATTAAGAAACAAGCGGGACTGAGAAATTCCAGGATTGACTTAAATGAAAAGGCTGTTATGCCAGAAGTGTTAAGCTTTCGTGGCACGTGGAATTAATAAGAATAGTTGGAGAGATAAAAGTAAAGGAAAGGTGACCGGAGACGGTACCGAGAAGTCGATTGAGACTTATATGGAGTAAAGTTTTGAAAAAAATCAAAAGGTATCAAAGAAGAAGGCACTATGCCAGAAATTGCTAGAAAAGTAATGCTATTAGCCAACCCCTAAACTCGCATATTTTAGTGTGGCTAGGGGAGGCCAAGTCAAAAAGGATTAGCAAGTGACTGGATCAACAATGAAAGGACAAAGCGGGGTTGCTTCTAATTAAGCGCCAACCGCCAACCGCGAGGGCTTTTGATATAAAATGAATTGAGATAGAGGATGATTGATTTTATATATACCATGGATGTATTAGGATTGAGGGTAGTGACCAATTTAGAGTTACGAAGATTGTCAAGGATAGTGCAATATGATGCATAAATATTGTTATCTGAAGCTTAGTGTCCTCAAGAAAAGCAATGTGTACCAAGAGATTCATGTTGAACACGACCAATATCTTCCAGAACATCCTTGCTACCATTACCAAATTCTGTAAGAAAGAGCAGATAGACATGTGTTGTCTTTTGGAAGGTCATATAGACTGACATTAGTTTGAAAGAAGAGGTTAGAATTAAGCTACCTATAGATTATCAAGATGGGAATGATTGAAAAGAGACCCTTAGTAAGGATATATGATTGGCTTGCCAATTACAGGATATAAGTAATCCTTGAAAATAGAATTGAGGATAGAATGTCCATATATTAAAACGAACCCTGGGGGATGCACAAGGGATAGCATCACCCCTAATAAAGACATTGTGAATTCAGACGATGTAAGTTGAATCGACCAAGGTATCAATAACCTGTAAAGATTTGTGGAAAGGAGTCTCGAAAAGTACATAGACAGAATTGTTATAGAATTGATTAATGATGTTTGATATACCCTGTACCCAGAAGATATAGGAGGAATGATGAGGATGACCTAAGAAACCTTATAAGGGAAGAGGTAATATTCTGAACTTCAAAAGGGAAGTTTGGTAAGGAATGTATGACATAGTAACAATAAGGCCAGATGAAGCATGTGGGAAACCATGAGCATGTATGGATTGAACCAATAAGGTTGAGATTATCCAAAAATAAGAAAGGACTAAGATAAGAAATATCTTAGGTATGATTGGGAGTAACCGTGATAAAGTTCACCCAGAAAGGTGGAAGCAATTACTTTTGGGAAAAGACTGGAATATGTTTTATCTCATTCAATAGAGTCTAAGGGAGAATGTTTTCACCCTGAGTTGGAACAGATCCAGAAAACACCGACTACAAGAAATTTATTGTTATCAGGAAAGGCAAGTGAGGTGGCCGACACTTTAAGTATAGAGGAATAATTATAAATGCTCATACCAAGGAAACCGAATGATAAGGAAAAGAACCTTGAAGGTCATAATGTAGGAGAGGAATCTGCATTCCCTCTGATGATTGTACGAGAATTTACTATGAGGATAATTTAAGTAAACATTTGATTCCCGATATTGTCTGTAGCACATTACCGACATTAGGAGGCTCTGAGATGGGCCAGACCAGATTCCCCAAGAGACTCGCCTTCTTTTAGGAAGAGGGGGGGATGTTAGGTAATAAGGAATGATCGAATACAGGAGGTAGATTGGCTTTCCAAAAAAGGAGTAAAAGAAAGGACTGGACCAGCAAGGGGTTTGCAGTAGATAACAGGAAACAGAAGTTAATTGGCATGATGATGAATGACAAGCAAGTTTATGTTAGTGTATTTCTGTGCAAACAAGATAGAGAATAGTGATTATTTTGTCTTCCTAGAGGATTTTGATCCGACAATTATGAAACCCATAGGATTAGCTATTAAAGTACTATGTGAACGACAACTATGGTGATTCAACCAAGGACTACATTAACGTAGTGGTAATTCTTCTGAGAATTTAGGTAATAACGACTGTGGAAATGTCAGGATTGAATCTAAGTTAGAGAAATCGTCCAGGTTTATTTCGGATGGTTTAATTTTTGAGAATGACGTAATATTTGAAATAAAGGATTAGGCTACGATGGTTCATAGGATGATTATAGTAGAAATACAAACCAAGTGACCGATAAAAATAAATATAGAGTTGAGGATCAATAAAGGATCTAGATATGTGGACTCCGGATAAACCCCAGAAATTTACATTGTAAGTTGTTGGTCGCAACGGAAAGTTGAAATTGAAAACGTAAATGGCATACAGATTAACTCCCTTTAACTTGGGAAAATTTGAGGAAAATTGAAATAGATTGATTGAGTAATAATGAGACTCATGGAACGAGAAAGTGAGAATTTAGATGGTTGAACAAAGGACAGTTTGACCCCAAAAATATGATGCTTATTGAGTAAAAGTGACGGGTGTCTCAATAATGAGATGACAGTGGAGTTAAGTAATAAAATTGAACGAGAATCAGATAATAAGAAAGATGTGATTGATAAAGAAAAGATTGGGAAGATAATTATGGAATGTGAAGCAAGGATTGTTATGAATGGGCTTTTCTAACGAACTCTTGGGATAACAACCTGATAAGTGTTTTAATTACGAATATGAAGAGAGCTAGTAGCAACATGTGGAATGTCAGTAGCACTAGTGACAAGCGAGAAATCTAAGATTTAACCTGAAGAGGTTGAAGGACTTCCAAAAGTAAGTGTTATTAAGATTGAACAAGAATATATGTCCATAGAATGATGGACAGAGCGGCAAGGGATATGTCGACACGTGAGGTTACGATAAAATGGTAATTAATACGAATACGATTATTTCTTCTCTAATGAACCTCTATAGTTCAGAGGTAAATCCTAAGTATGATATTTTACAATCATGAAAACTTTCTATAATTCTTTGAAATTTTTTTCTTTTCTTCTCTTTTATTCATCCTCTTTATGAATTGAGAAGAACAACCCTTTAAGGAGGGGAGGTACTGCTACGTGACTACCTATCTGTGTGATAGAAGTCTAAGTGGAATACCAAAACTTGTTTAATTGCTTGTCAAGTACTAAAGGCTGGCCCCCTTCTGTACTAACCATGCAATATAACAAATGTTCAATGATCATATTGATCACTCAATAAATTCTTCTATTTGTATACATTGATCGAGATTGCGAAGATAAAAGCGATCAGGAAATGCATAGTATGAGTGAGATTATCCCTGAATTATCAACGCGATAGTGATACCAAAGTCACTATAGATACCAATAAGAATAGCATATGACCGGGTAAGAGCATAACCCGGATAGTGTGTCGAACGAAATGAAGCAAAGATTGGTGAAAAAGGATAAAGGGTGTATTGTAGCACTAGTGAGACGTGCTTTAAAAGGATTGGAATGCTTAAGGATCGACCGGGGGAAACTGGAAAGTAAAATGACCTACAAGTACCAAATTGTCTTCTACCTGATTCCAGGATGGAATCCTTTTAAGGAGGGGAGACTGTAAGAACCCAAATTTTTGGTAGAATTAAAACTTTTTATTATGCATTGATAAAAGAAGGAACAAGGATTCCGACGGCAAGGTATTAACAGTTCTACTGGATGAATATTGAATGGATATAGATTCCAAGGTTATATGTCATGAAGAATACAATGGGTTGACAACTTAGATTAGAATAATCTATCCCTTAGGGAAGTAAGATATTGGAATTCCAAATAGAGGAGATATTCTCATGTCATCCAAATCGATATTTGTTATTAGTCCAGTGATTCCGAAAAAGGGTTAAGGAATGCCCGAAAGAGAACAAGAACATTTTTAATAAATATAAGGAATAAAAAGAGAATAAAATGTGAATAGTGTTTTTGGTGAAAATGAGAATATTATTAGACGACGCTATATAGAAGTATTCAGAACGGAATTCTGAGTTCGTATTAGTGATCCCGGGGGAAATTAAGTGTATGTAAAAGCTGTCGGATTCTGAAAAGTAGCACTTTTATTTTCTCCGAGAATTCCTTGGACACTGATAGACTTAAGGATTTAATAAGGGGATTTAAGGATTTAAATTTGAGAGTTATTAAGAAAGATTGAGAATGGTATTAGAAATGTTAAGGAGGTTTCCGGTAAAACCCTAACTAGAAAACCTTGAGATATTCCTACGAACGATCAATCGAATTGAGCAATAACCGGACAAAGAAATAAGCAGGGAAATCAAGGTGCATGCATGTGCTAGTGGAAAATATCTAGTAACCAAGTAGTTACATGATCAACTAGCTTACTTATCAAATCAAACCACTTGGTTAGATCAATACATCATCCAACCACAAAAACCTAATACACGTCTCTTAAAAAACCTCATGCATGACCTATGACCTTTATTAAAGTAGCTTTGTGGCTTAGATATTATCTGCACTCATCAATAATACACTTTAGATGAGAATTAGATGAGTGTAATGTTAGTACCATGTTTTTAGGATGATACTTTGAATTATTTTCGAATTAAATTCTAGAGATTTGATTCAATGTGTCTAACGAATATCTTGAATATAATCTGTCATTTGCCATATTTCAGGGATATCATTTCTATCTATTTCAGGTAATATATCAAAGATATATCTTAGGATATATTTTAGTTTTAAGGTGTGATTTGATTATCATTCAAATCCCTAAACTTATTGTTAAATATAATTTATGTAAGTATTAATCCGTGTTTAAGTGATACAGTGATAAATCAAAGTTTAGCTGGAAGCAGTCAGAGTTTGGTTAAACGCTGACGAATGAAAGCGCAAACGTTGACAGATGGAAGCGCAACAGAGTTTGTTAAACTCTGTCTAGCGGAAGCGTCTACTTGTCAACAGTATCTGAAGATTAATTGAAGATAAATATGGAGGCAATATCTTTGAAGATTGGATAGCTGTCAAAGAGATTGTGTTGACTTAGAAGACGTGTAGCAATCGTGATTGATATCAATTGTATAGCTAAATTATAGGAGTATCAATTTATGATTGTACCGTAGCTGTATGTTTTATAAATACAGTTAGGTTAACCCTAGAAGGGTATCGAACAACGAACTATTCATTCATTGTAACCTAAGCAGCTCTCTGTGATATTTTACATCACTGAGAGAGGAATTATTAATTCCAAACAATTTTTAATTGTTAAACTTGTGTTCTTGTTAATCTCTCATACAAATCTTGATTATATTTGTGTATTCGGCCTAACAAGTGGTATCAGAGCCAATCTGTAAATCAACACAGTTTAAGATCCACACACAAAACTATAATCATGTCAGAGATTCCTCCTCCAACAGGATTAGGTTCTGAGAAGGCTCCTACTACTGTGAGTCGGTATGAGACTATTAGGGTTCCTATTCTAAGGCCAGCAGATTATGCTATCTGGAAGGTGAAGATGACTATGTTTCTGGAGGCTACAGATCCAGAATATCTTGACAGAATTTATGAAGGTCCTCATAAGCCTACCAAGCTATCAGCTGCCACTGTTGGTCAAGAAGCTAAGACATTTCCAAAGGAAAAGAAAGATCTGACTCCTGAAGACCTTTCATCTATTGCTAAGGATGCAAAGGTAAGGCATCTACTTCATAGTGCTTTAGACAATGTTATGTCTAATAAAGTGATTAACTGCACTACTGCCAAAGAAATATGGGATGCTCTTGAGATTAGGTTAAGAACCCAGATTTTTCGGTAGAATAAAAACTTTTCTTATTAAGAATGAGTATATACGTGAATAGTGTTTGTCATGCGTGAATAGTGATTTTGGTGGATGAATAGTGATTTTGAGGATTAAGAAATTTTTTCATGTCATCTATGTACGAGACATAGGATGGATATTCTGAAGTCATATTAGTGATCTACAGAGCAAATAAGTGTATGCAAAGACGATCGGAATTCAGAAATTCAAATTTGTATTTCGGTGTAATATTTGACCGGGCAGTGAATTATATATTATTATATTCAAGAAATGAGATATTAAATTTGAGGAAGTAAGGATTTAATATGTTAGGACTTTATTATATTTGATTTGAGGATTTAAAACGTAAGTGGAACGAACGTTCTAGAAACCGTTGAGAATTTACAACGAGATTAAGCGATTGAGCGAACGAATCATGGATTAAGGATATGGTATATTAAGAGTCCAAGGAAGGATATATTATGAGAGGGAAAAAGGATTGAGAATAAACTCCTAGAATTGAGAAATAGAGAATGCTTGAGAAATCGGGAGAACGTTTTCTGAGATATAGAGAAATAAACAAGGGATGTTGGAATTAATATTCGTTCGAGGTATTGTGCTATATTAGAGCAATAATATGCAACGTATAAGTTGTAACGTATTTATTTTATTCAAGAAACGACAAGGAAATCAAAGCGGTGGAAAAGAAAACAAAACAAAAGGACTTAAGTACAAGAAACAAGAGACAAGGACTTGGTTGCAATTAGCAAAGGACTTGGTTGCAATTTAAGTGGATAAGAAATCTAGAGGAGCCAATGAGAGGTTGCCACCTAGCAAGGATGAGATGCATCCAACCAAAAATAGATATATATCAAGTGTATGGCATTATTAGATCATAAAACCATGAACAAAACCATTCTGCCCAGCAGAACACCCTCTAAGTAAAACGGGCCTAGAGCCTTGATTACTCAATGAAAGTTTTTGTTCTTTATATGGTTAGAAAGCTGTTAAGATGCTCTACAACTTTCATTTAGAAGCCTCGTTCAGAAACGATCGGTAAGGGCCTCGTTTTTCATGATCTTTAAGTCGGATTCTAATAACTCCGAATTACTAACTTGATTTTCTTGATTTCTTGGATGATCTAAGGTATGTTAAGGCTAGACAAGGACCATACATAGCTTAGTAAGGCTAGTACATACTCTCAAGAAGGTATAATATTTGAAACCCTAGCTCTTGTTTTGAGATCTAAGCATGTTCTTGGTGATTTTAGAGTAGTATGTTCATGATGATATTATAAGCATGGTTAGTTAAGTGGTTTAGTTTATTTAAGAAGCATGATGATTTTGATGCTAAGATCAGTAGCTTCTGGACTTGTTGAGGTGTATACTATGTGTATAAGTTGTATTGATGCCCGGTGTGGCTTGGTTTGATGATCACGATTTTTGGAATGTCCGATTCATAGTCGTCGTAATGCCGAATTTTTGTTAACACTTAGAAACCGAGCAGGAAAGTTAATATAATTTCCTGACCTTGGCAATATTATGACATGTCCTTATAGCCGTAGATAAGTTTGGAAAAGGAATCGAAACATTCTGACTTACGGTTTAGGAGAAATGGCCGATTTACTAAAAGTGGTTCGAAACCGTAAACGCGAGTTCGTAATTAAAATTGGATTCCCTTATCGTAGTTAATTCAGTTGCGAATCGAGGTTATTAAATACTAGAGATAAAAAGGAAGGTGTGAGAAGAAACCACATGTCAAATGGATCGTTTTTCGATTTTATAAAAATGTTCAAATCAAGATTAAGTGCGAAGGAACCCCTTAGAGGAGCACTTGGTTATAACTTTGAGAACCACTTAGTAAAACGAGCGAACGAGATCCCATTTCTAAAACAAATCTTCGACCTAAGTATTTATTGATTAACATGGACTTAGTATGACGCTAAAGCGAGCAAGTAATGCTTTGGTGGTGTTTGTTGCATGTTTACACCTTGAGTTAAGAATGGTTATCCAGGGGATTAATGGTATGTTCTTATTTGACTTTGTCTAGATGGACCGACATCGTCGCGAGCCCTATCGTATCTCGAGTACCAGGCAAGTGTTCTAAACCATACTTTGTAGTATTGGTTCTATATTCCTGTTTTGCCATGTATAGATTTATACAGATTTGCAGTTATTGCTTATGTTGCCATATATATATAGTTGGCTTTCTGATTCACATATAAGATTTCAAATGAATAGTTATGAACTGGTGAATCGTGTAGCTCTAAGTATAAGAGCATACTTCTTGTGTTCGACTCTAGACCGGGAGTCGGTATTTGGATATATGTAAATAGTCGTGGAAACCCGGAGGGATTCCAGCGGCAAAGTACTATGTACTCTGAGGATTGTTATTTAGTATTATTACTATAATTTCAAAAAGTATTTATTACTTGAGTCAGATTCAAGGATTGTTATTCGAGTATTATCTCAATTGAGAAATATTAATAGAATATTATTCATTTAAGAGTTTTATTGAATATTTTACGATATACGAGGCAAGGTGTATGCATAGTTATTTTGACTTGATATATGGTCACACTTACATTGTGCTTTTGATAAGATGACTTATAGACTAGATGGGATCTAGTATCTATAAGCCATGATTATGATAGCCCTTAGTGTAGGGCATATGTTTTGAATATTTTGTTACGAACCGCGAGATGGTGTATCGTATACGTTTTGAGATTATTTTCTGAGTATTATTTATCGAGTAAATAATATTCGAGGATTATATTTAGTGGAGAATATCATTTCAAATATTTATTTAAAGTATGATTTCATATCATCTATTATTTATTTATTAAATGAATATTATTTTGAATATTCATTTCAAGGCTTTTCCAATTAGTATTTGATGATTAATTACTTAATGGATATTCTCCCCAATACTCATTTAAAGATTTTCTTATTATCATTTTGAGGATTAATCAGGTAGTGAATATTATTTTCAATATTCACTTTGAGATTTGAGTATAATTATTTTGATAAATTATATTATTCGAATATCTTGATTTTGATAAATATTATTGTAAATATAATTCAAGTTTAATTTCTTATATTCTATGATTCATTATTAAATGAATATTATTTCGAATATTCGTTTAAAGGTCTTTCTTATTATCCTTTACGAATTGTTTAGTTATTGGATATTATTTTCAAGATTCAATTAGATTGGATCATAATTCTTTTGTTAAACTATATCCGTCAGATATTTTGATTTAATAAATAATATTTGGATATTTATTAAATACTTTCGTATAGATGGAATAGTTTATGTGTATAAATGCATATTTGATTTCAATGGAAATGAAGTATATTATGACTTGTATATTTCAGACTTCTGGATTTTCTATAAACTATGTTGAGAGCCTATCCTATTTTGCCTAACAAAGATTTTCAGAAAAAGATTATAAGTATACCGTTTAGGTCCCCATGATTGCAAATCAACTTCTGGCCGTAATGGCGTCGTTTTCCTTCAAAACTGGGGAACCTTACTTGAGGAATTCGATTTTTATTTGACTTTTGAGTCATGAGATATTGTGGTTGAATTAATTCCAATCCAAGTATTATGAGTCATGATGACTCCGGTTACTTCCTCAATACTCGAGGAGTAAATTCCTGGAACAAGTCGATATCCATTAACAAGCAACTGCTTGGGAAATATTGGTGAATTTTTCCTTTCCAATTAGATACGACTACTTTGTGGAGTCTTATCAACAAGTATATATACTTGAGGAAAGGAGGATGAGCTTTACGTTTCAGAGTCATGGATTTTACTCAAACTAGGAGTCGTGTAAGAGGCCGAGTCGCGCCGGTCCATCCCATTGGCCCAACCGTTGGCCGGGGAGATCCAGATTGGCGATAGACAAGTAAATCCGTCGGTTCTTCCTTCTACCGGTAGTAAATTCAATTTGAGCTATACATGCTGCGACTGATCATCGTAGATGGAATACCGGGCGCGGTGAATACTCCACTATTAGTTCATCATCCAATTGTGGATATTTCTGCAACATGTACTGAAAGGTTTGCCGGTCATGTTGGCAGGGTTTTAAAAGTGTTAAAACTGATGTTACAATAACCTTCCTTATAGCTTCATCTTTTAAGATATATGCTGATATTCTGCTTATGGTTATTATAGCAGACATGATTTTACGAAAAGGTTATTGGTGTACTTTGAAACCTCATCCTTTTATAAAATGCAAGAACTGTTCATATTGCGATAAAGATTTCAGATATATTATGATATATGAACTTATCATGTTCATTTAATGATTATTTTAATCATTATGCTTTCCCTATTGAGATTTCTTGGATACAGATATTTTATTAATGATACTAAGTATCCGTGGTATTATGAAAACCCCACGTATATGATGGGAGATTTTGTGAACCCTAGTAACCACTTGCTGAGCAATTCTTTCGCTCATACTTGTATTTTTGTTTTATATATTAGTCTTTCAGAAGTGGTAGACGAATGAGGCATAATCTGCATAGCTCGGAAGAAGCAGACAAGGTACCCTTGTGGAGACGACATGATCCAGAACATCTATAGCGGGAGTAAGTTACATATCGTTTTATTAATGTGTAATATATATACATATATATCACATTGTATAGAGTAGAACTATTTGCTGGTATACTTCTCAATGAAGCTATACTAGTGGGATAAGATTTGTAAGACACGGTGTAATTTGATTCAATGGATGTAATGAAGTGAGTAATGTAAAGATTTTAGTTCTTGTTTCTAGCCCTATAACCTAAAAGATTCTTGATGGTTGGGGTCTCAATGATTGTATTTCAGTTATCAAATGATTACAGATGGATTAATGTTGTTAAACAGGTGAATTGTTTACGAGAATTTCCGTGTGACGACCAAATCCCTGACCCCGGATTTGGGGCTGTTACAGAAATGGTATCAGAGCTGAAGTTATAGTAAACTAGAAACGAGAGTGAGTAGGAGTGTGTATAGTTATGTGAGAACGTCAGAACTCATGTAGAGTTCATGTTGGACTATTGGATATAGTCAACGGTTAAGTTAAGGTGTGATTGCTACGTTGAAGAATATGATGATGTAGACCTCACTTCTTATGGTGATGAATATCTACCAATGAATGCTCAGAGACAAGTGTTGGTCGACAGGGGTATAGATCGCCCGAGACATGAATTTAAAATGATTTGAGGGATTCATGAATGCAGTTATGTATTCCCCGAACTATAGGAAATTTTCAAAATGATGATGAAGGATAGAAAGTTGACATCGGATATTGTGGTAGAGTGGGTGAGATACCGAATATTCCAGACCCCGAGGCCTCCGAGTAGACACATAATGATGCGCTCCTTGAGATGGACGCTGACCCGATAGAGGAGGACCCAGAGGAGGATCTAGAGGAGGACCTCATGGAAGGTCAAGGGAATAATCTTGTAGAGAACTAGCCGATTGATAAAGATGTGATATGTTTACTTGAGGACCGAAAGAGTCCTTAGAGAGTGATTAAGTGACAAGACAAGAATTTGGAGTCGATTATGATTCATCAGGAGATATGATGAAGTGAATGGGGTAGAGTTTTAAGAATAGACGAGATAGAGGTAGTATCAACTGTTGCCCACGACTGGATCATTGGGAACTTGGTTGTTGATTTGATTGGAATAAATACAAGGACCAATGAGTAGAGGACCCGGCTGACGGCCGAGGAGGAAATTACGAGGGTAGAACTGAGAAGCCGAAGTCAGATCCGGGTACTGCTGGTTTTGACGAATGACTAGTTATAAAGTAATGTTCCCTTTAAGTGGGGGGTTAAGTAAACTGACTGTAGGTAATATAGACTACTCGGACGTATATGTATCAGGAAAATGTGGCATGTTCCGTGTGAAACTTTGGTTTTCCCTTCTATGGGAGGTGTATATTTGGTTCCCTTTCCAAGGGTTAAACTTCCAACTTTATGTCGATTATTCCGTTATGATAACTGCATACGATTCTACCTGTTTGGATGTTCATAGAATTGTTCTTCAAGTTTCGAAATTGATTTCCTAGTATTAACAGTGGATAAATAGACTGACCAAATTTCCCTGATATGGGGAAGAGATTCGACAAATTTTGGCAAACCTTGTCTTTCTGATTATCAGAGAATGTCGCCAAAGAGAGTGAAAACTAGAACAAACCTGGTCGATTGGTTAAGGTAATCGCCATATGGGTTGGTGGACAGACCCAGAGTGTTAAAATGGACTGTAGAGATAAAATGATGAAGTTGAGATTGGACGGTAAAGAAGAACCATATTTAAAGGACTAAGACGGACTGAGAAATTCTGGGATTGACTTAAATGAAAGGCTGTTATGCCAAAAGTATTAAGCTATGTGGCATACAGGATTGATAGATACCAAATTTAAGCATGTATTTTTCTAATGATCGTCCGGAATACCGCCTATTCGAAATATGGAATTTGTCAACACTAAGGATGGCACCGATATCGAGGCCTTTTTGTGGAATGGAACGTTGCTTGAGATGATTGCGCCGAGTTGGGTATAACTCTCTACGATTGTAAATGCTGATGGTTGAGACTGTGGTGACTAGTACGAGTCGATAATGGAGTAAGTTATCGAGCACTCTAAGGTGCATGCAGAAAAACAAAAAACTTTATAATCAAACTATTATCCGCCAGATGAGCCGACATATAAGGCATCCGTAGAGACGTTGGCAGTAACCTCCCCATTAGTAAATCGTTTTGATTACCTCCCCGATCTATGAATTATTTGACATCTCTCCAAGCGAGAGCTTCCTTATATGGGATATACTTCTTCTAAAGATACATTATTGTATTCGTGTTCACCCGTACTGGGTTTCAATTATGACAGAGGCTGTCATGATACCTACTTTCAGGTTCTAAAGCCTGTATATTGATGTTATTTAAACTTTCACTTTCCTTCAATAGTGAATAATCTTATGGTGATACAACACCACTTGCTTGTGATATATATCAGTATCTTTCTGGATATGCTTTACTTTTGGAATCACACCTTAGAATTTTCTCCAAGGTGTCCTTTTGAGAATTATTTGTCGAAAGACGATAATTTATTAACTGGAGTTCAAATTGATTCCTATTTCTCTTCTTCCACCGAGACGAACTACGCTATTTTAATAGGGGCCACAAGGACTGTCTGTCTGTGTGATAGAAGTCTGATGGGACGCAATCACTTGTGTGTTGTGAAATACAAGAAGGCTAATTACCTTTAGTAATGCCTTAACTAAGGCACACAACGTTAGTTCTTTTGATCATATTGATCTCTTGGTAAATTCTCTTATCTCAAATAAGATTTGCTTTAAAATTCATAATCTTATGATCACCATTGTGTGACATTTGTCTTGATATGGCAGCTATCTTTTCAAAACTCCATGATTCTTGTTATCTCTAATGAATTCTGAGGGGATGCCAACCAGGTCAGATAAGCGAAATTCGTTAATATAGATTAGATTCGCAATGGAATCGCCGAGGATAAGAGTGAGTACCAAAATGATTAGTATACCAGCGACATATCAATAGAATCAGTTTACTCTTCCTCAAGGAGATTATGCGAATGAAAAGTAAGTCAAACCATATTTGCAAGGGATAACGAAGTAATGGGAGACTTCAATAATAGCGGTGTCCAACAGAGACACCATAGTTGGATTGAGATTATGGAAAAGTTGTTTACGAACGGACTCTAGTTTTGAAATTGCAGAATAATTATTGAGGTGAAGGGTTAGAGAACCCCGACAATTGACAAGTTCGATAACATATTCCAGTGAATCTACCCGGATTACCATCGGACCGAGAAATAGAAACTGTTATGGATTAACCCCAGTAGAAAGGAAAGAGTAGCGACTCAGTAACAAGAATGCTGGGCAAGAGTATGATAAGACCCAGTGCATCACCGTGGGGAGCCTCGGTGTTGGTTGTGAGAGAAAAATGGAATTATGAAAGTGTATATCGACTAACGAGAATTGAACTTGGGTTACCAGATTCAGAGCCTGATGTCCTAACCGCTAGACCATGGAACAAGTTTATCAGTAGGAGCAAAGACCTACTACCGAGGAAAAAAAATGATTTGCTAAACCAGCTAAAAGATGATATGTATTTTCCGAGAGTGAATTGAGAACTGGATGCCACCAGTTAAAGATTAAACCCGAGGATATACCCAATATTGCGTTCGCAATAGGTATAGACACTATGAGATTTTAGCAATGTCATCTGGGTGATTAATGCACCCGTAGTTTTTATGGATTTAGTGAATCAAGTGTTCAAGAAATATTTATATAAGCTCGTTATTGTATTTATTGATGACATCTTGATATATCCAGAGGACGAAGAATTGTTTTAGAGTTAATATGAGAAGAGCAGTTGCATGCCAAATTTTCAAAGTGTTAATTATGGTTTAATGAAGCCCAATTTCTAAGATGTGTGGTTATTATCAAGGGAGTATTAATGGATCCCGCTAAAATAGAAGTTGTTTCAATTGGGAGAGACCAACTACACCCACAGAGGTGAGAATTTTTATAGACCTGACAGGCTATTATAGGGAATTCGTGCAGGACCTTGCTAAGATAGCAGCACCATTGACACGATTTACGAGAAAGACTGAGAAGTTGGAATGGACTCCTAAGTGTGAGGAGAGTTTGCAAGAATTGAAAAGAGGTTGGTGTCAGCCCACTGTTGGCCCTACCAGATGATAAGGAAGACTTTGTGATATATAATGATGCATCTCATAAAGGTTTAGATTGTGTGCTGATACAGCACCGTAGAATAAGTGTGTATGCATTTAGACAGTTAAAAGAGTAAGAGACTAGATACCCACCCATAAATTGGAATTAGCAGCGATGGTTTTCGCTCCAAAAGATTTGGAAACATTACATGGACCATAAAGCCTCAAGTATATATTATGCAAAAGGAAAGAGCAAGGAAAATTTTTCAAGAACGAGGGTAAAGTATATGCCCGTTTAAGTACGAACAGGAAATATATATTATAACCAATATTTTCTTACAATTGTTTCAAGAAGTATTATTAGAATTATTTTCTGGAAAATTTTACATAGAAGATATATTTAAAGGTCGGAGTATTAAGACTTTATGTCATGATAGAGATCAAGATACGACTATAAGATGCACTACCATTCAGGGGAGGCCAATGTGGTGGCCAATGCCTTAGTCAAAAAGGAGAAAAGAGATGGATTCCGAAGATTCGGGAATTCAAGGATGAGATCTTACACAAGACCCATAGTCCGAGATATTAGATGCACTTAGACGGTACCATAATGTATAAGGGATACTAGCTTACGAGGCCGTTATGGGAAGAGTTGTCACTCTTCCCTGTGTTGGAAGGAGGCTGGCAAGATAAAGATATTGGAAACCGAGTTAATTCGACAAGCCAAAGAGACAAAAGGTTTTATCAGCAAACGGCTAGTGGAAGCCCGGAATGGATGGAGATAGTACTGCTATTAATAAGCTAAATGGCATGTTGAAGAATGACAAGCCAGTTTATATTGGTTTATTTCTGCCAAACAAGATAGAGAATATAAGATTGGAGAGGCGCAATGCTAAAGATATTCCTGTGGAAATCATGCAAAGAAATGAGCAAGTGTAAGGAACAAGGTTTTTAAACTAATAAGGAATTGTGAGAAAATCAAGATGTGGAAGAATCCACCTGGAAATGGAAAGAGTGAAACAAAGAAGGAGTAACCCTAGTGATTCCTAAACTGATTCCGGGACGGAATCCTTTTAACGAGGGGAGACTGTAAGAACCCAGATTTTCGGTAGAATTAAAACTTTTCTTATTAAGAATGAGTATATACGTGAATAGTATTTGTCATGCGTGAATAGTGATTTTGGTGGATGAATAATGATTTTGAGGATTAAGAAATTTTTCATATCATCTATGTACGAGACATAGGATGGATATTCTGAAGTCATATTAGTGATCTACAGAGCAAATAAGTGTATGCAAAGACGATCGGAATTCAGAAATTCCAATTTGTATTTCGGTGTAATATTTGACCGGGCAGTGAATTATATATTATTATATTCAAGAAATGAGATATTAAATTTGAGGAAGTAAGGATTTAATATGTTAGGACTTTATTATATTTGATTTGAGGATTTAAAACGTAAGTGGAACGAACGTTCTAGAAACCGTTGAGACTTTACAACGAGATTAAGCGATTGAGCGAATGAATCATGGATTAAGGATATGGTATATTAAGAGTCCAAGGAAGGATATATTATGAGAGGGAAAAAGGATTGAGAATAAACTCCTAGAATTGAGAAATAGAGAATGCTTGAGAAATCGGGAGAACGTTTTCTGAGATAAAGAGAAATAAACAAGGGATGTTGGAATTAATATTCGTTCGAGGTATTGTGCTATATTAGAGCAATAATATGCAACGTATAAGTTGTAACGTATTTATTTTATTCAATAAACGACAAGGAAATCAAAGTGGTGGAAAAGAAAACAAAACAAAAGGACTTAAGTGCAAGAAACAAGAGACAAGGACTTGGTTGCAATTAGCAAAGGACTTGGTTGCAATTTAAGTGGATAAGAAATCTAGAGGAGCCAATGAGAGGTTGCCACCTATCAAGGATGAGATGCATCCAACCAAAAATAGATATATATCAAGTGTATGGCATTATTAGAACATAAAACCAAGAACAAAACCATTCGGCCCAGCAGAACACCCTCTCAGTAAAACGGGCCTAGAGCCTTGATTACTCAATGAAATTTTTTGTTCTTTATATGGTTAGAAAGCTGTTAAGATGCTCTACAACTTTCATTTAGAAGCCTCGTTCAGAAACGATCGGTAAGGGCCTCGTTTTTCATGATCTTTAAGTCGGATTCTAATAACTCCGAATTACTAACTTGATTTTCTTGATTTCTTGGATGATCTAAGGTGTGTTAAGGCTAGACAAGGACCATACAAAGCTTAATAAGGCTAGTACATACTCTCAAGAAGGTATAATCTTTGAAGCCCTAGCTCTTGTTTTGAGATCTTCTTGGTGATTTTAGAGTAGTATGTTCATGATGATATTATAAGCATGCTTAGTTAAGTGGTTTAGTTTATTTAAGAAGCATGATGATTTTGATGCTAAGATCAGTAGCTTCTGGACTTGTTGAGGTGTATACTATGTGTATAAGTTGTATTGATGCCCGGTGTGGCTTGGTTTGATGATTACAATTTTTGGAATGTCCGATTTATAGCCGTCGTAATGCCGAATTTTTGTTAACACTTAGAAACCAAGCCGTAGATAAGTTTGGAAAAAGAATCGAAACATTCTGACTTACGGTTTAGGAGAAATGGCCGATTTACTAAAAGTGGTTCGAAATTGTAAACGCGAGTTCGTAATTAAAATTGGATTCCCTTAACGTAGTTAATTCAGTTGCGAATCGAGGTTATTAAATACTAGAGATAAAAAGGAAGGTGTGAGAAGAAACCACATGTCAAATGGATCGTTTTTCGATTTTATAAAAATGTTCGAATCAAGGTTAAGTGTGAAGGAACCCCTTAGAGGAGCACTTGGTTATAACTTTGAGAACCACTTAGTAAAACGAGCGAACGAGATCCAATTTCTAAAACAAATCTTCGACCTAAGTATTTATTGATTAACATGGACTTAGTATGCCGCTAAAGCGATCAAGTAATGCTTTGGTGGTGTTTGTTGCATGTTTACACCTTGAGTTAAGAATGGTTATCCAGGGGATTAATGGTATGTTCTTATTTGACTTTGTCTAGATGGACCGACATCGTCGCGAGCCCTATCGTATCTCGAGTACCAGGCAAGTGTTCTAAACCATACTTTGTAGTATTGGTTCTATATTCCTGTTTTGCCATGTATAGAGTTATACAGATTTGAAGTTATTGCTTATGTTGCCAGATATATATATAGTTGGCCTTCTGATTCACATATAAGATTTGAGATGAATAGTTATGAACTGGTGAATCGTGTAGCTCTAAGTATAAGAGCATACTTCTTGTGTTCGACTCTAGACCGGGAGTCGGTATTTGAATATATGTAAATAGTCGTGGAAACCCGGAGGGATTCCAGCGGCAAAGTACTATGTACTCCGAGGATTGTTATTTAGTATTATTACTATAATTTCAAAAAGTATTTATTACTTGAGTCAGATTCAAGGATTGTTATTCGAGTATTATCTCACTTGAGAAATATTAATAGAATATTATTCATTTAAGAGTATTATTGAATATTTTACGATATACGAGGCAAGGTGTATGCATAGTTATTTTGACTTGATATATGGTCATACTTGCATTGTGCTTTTGATAAGATGACTTATAGACTAGATGGGATCTAGTATCTATAAGCCATGATTATGATAGCCCTTAGTGTAGGGCATATGTTTTGAATATTTTGTTACTAACCGCGAGATGGTGTATCGTATACGTTTTGAGATTATTTTCTGAGTATTATTTATCGAGTAAATAATATTCGAGGATTATATTTACGTGGAGAATATCATTTCAAATATTTATTTAAAGTATGATTTCATATCATCTATTATTTATTTATTAAATGAATATTATTTTGAATATTCATTTCAAGGCTTTTCCAATTAGTATTTGATGATTAATTACTTAATGGATATTCTCCCCAATACTCATTTAAAGATTTTCTTATTATCATTTTGAGGATTAATCAGGTAGTGAATATTATTTTCAATATTCACTTTGAGATTTGAGTATAATTATTTTGATAAATTATATTATTCAAATATCTTGATTTTAATAAATATTATTGTAAATATAATTCAAGTTTAATTTCTTATATTCTATGATTCATTATTAAATGAATATTATTTCGAATATTCGTTTAAAGGTCTTTCTTATTATCCTTTACGGATTGTTTAGTTATTGGATATTATTTTCAAGATTCAATTAGATTGGATCATAATTCTTTTGTTAAACTATATCTGTCAGATATTTTGATTTAATATATATTATTTGGATATTTATTAAATACTTTCATATAGATGGAATAGTTTATGTATATAAATGCATATTTGATTTCAATGGAAATGAAGTATATTATGAGTTTTATTAAAGGTATCTTATATATTTCTAACTTCTGGATTTTCTATAAACTATGTTGAGAGCCTATCCTATTTTGCCTAACAAACACTACGCCATAGATGACCTATTGCAACCTTTTGGCATGGGTGTTACCATCTTGGATGTTACCATAGGTATGAAATTTTTGAGCTATTGCAACCTTATGATTTTGGTGTTACCAAATCCATAGAAGTATGTTACCATAGTTATAAAAGGTGTTACACTGGGCAACACCATGAGATGTGTTACCATAGAGTATTCATGAACAAAAATTTTATTTTATTTAAAATTAATGATTTAATAATTATTTGACTTTAAAAATAATTAATTTTAACAAAATCGTTGAAGTAATCATTTTAAAACGTAATAGTCCATCAAATAAATCGATTATTATTATTTTTTTAAAATTAAAATATTTTTAACAAATTCAAAATTAATCGGTTTTAAAATAAAGTAACATAAAAAAACTAATAAATTTTGATTAAAATCATTAAAAAAATTTATTGTAGAAAATAACGGCTTGCAATAATTATAAATTATTACAATTTAACTAAACTAATTAATCTTTTGTTATAACTTAACACCAATAAATTAAAAAGAATTGTAATATTAAGGTTTAAAAGAAATTAAAAGGCACATTTTAATTTAGCGAAAAAAAAAAGGCACATTTTACATGGTGAAAATGTTAGGAGCGAGACAATTTCCCCCCAAACCAAAAATTAACTCAGCATTTTTTCCCTCTTCCCACAAAACTCACTCCGCCTTATTTCCCCCGTTTCACAAACATACTCATCTAAATTCTCTCCATACAAACACCTAATTTTCCGATTACAACCTCTCGACTACAAGTATAAACTTCCGATTACAAATTGGGGTTTAGGTGGCTCATAAATTGGGGCTTCAGTTCTGAGCTTCTATTATATCTATTCTTTTGTCCCAAGTCAGGTCCTCTGTTCTTATTATTGTTCAATGAAGTGAAACAAACTAAAAAGCCCTAAATTTCTTCAGTATAGATTTTTCTTAATTAATTAGCTGCAATGAGTCGTGGTAGCGGAGGTGGTTATGATCGTCACATCACGATCTTCTAGCCTGAAGGTCGTCTCTTTCAAGTCGGTACGTGTATATCTTTCGTAATTCGAATCGAATTTGATTAATTTATCGAATAATTGAAGTTTGAGCTAATTGAATTGAATTGAATTGAACATAATATGCTTTTAAAGCTGTTAAGGCAGCTGGTGTAACATCTATTGGTGTTCGAGGTAAAGACTCTGTTTGTGTTGTTACTCAGAAGAAAGTTCCGGTGAGTTCTCGTTTCGATTCGATGCTCGTTCGATTGGTTTGTAATGTAGTAATTTGTTTTCGTGTACATTTGAACCTCGATAAATTAATACTCGATAAGTTAGTAAGATGTCTTGATAACTCAATAGCATGTCTTGTTAAGTTAATTATCGATAATTCAATAATTTAATAACCTGACTTGATGAATTAATAGTAGATAAATTTTTAACCTGTCTCGATGACTTAATGCTCGGCATTTTTGTTAAATTAATAATCGTAATTTAATAGCCTGACTTGATAAAGTGATACTCGATGACTTTAGTAACCTGTTTTGATTAATATATACTACGTAATAGCATGTAAGTACTTGATAACTTAATAACCTTTTTGATAAATAAATAGTCGAAGACTTACTAATCTGTCTCGATAATCTAATACTTGATAACTTAATAACCTGTTTTGATAAATTGATACTGATAAAATAGTAACCTGTCTCATTTAATTAATACTTGATAACTTAATAGTATGTCTTGATAATTATCAATTTATAGAGTTTTAATTGACTATATCTACATGTAAATTTTATGTGTTGTTAATATGTTGTGGTATTGAAACCAGGACAAGCTTTTGGATATAACGAGTATTACACATCTTTTCGCTGTTACTAAGTACCTTGGCTTGGTAGCAACTGGAACAACTGGTTAGGCTTCCAATCTTTAGTGAATCAAGATAATCCACAAGTTAGATGTGTAAAGATTTTTATCGTACTTATTACTTAAATATTTCAAGTGTTGAATTTTCTGTTAGAGATTTTGTTTTGCGTCATCAGTGTATTACTTGCTTTTCAGCTGATGCAAGGACCTTGGTTCAACTTGTAGGATGCAAGTTGTACTTGTTCGTTTGCTAGGGTGCATTTTGTTTTAGCTGTTCAATACCTTAACCTTTTGATATCGTTAGGTTTTTGTGAATAAGTTGAGTAGCTGACAGCTTAATCTGGCCATGTAATGGGAGCTAGTAATATCATAAAAACTGTTAGGTTGGGAATATTGATAAATCAAGAATATGTGATAAGGTAAATCAATAGTAAATCTCTTAAGAATGATGACTAATCGAGATTTAGTAAATCTCTGTTTGTTCTTATCTATTTTTGTTTATGATCCATTAGTCATTTTCTAAAAGGGAGGAGGGGTTTATATAGAACTGAGTTATGATGTCATTGATTACACTGCATAGTAACTTTTAAAAATATTATCAAAGTCCTTTGCCTCTTCTGATTTATTGATGCTTAGATTATAATTTTCACTATATTTTCTAGAAGCTTGTATTTTTCTAAAGCTTGTATTATAATTTGCACCATTGTTTATATTTGTTATGTAAGTTTTTTTAGTTAAATTTGCACCATTGTTTATATTTGTTATGTAATTTTCACTATATGTAACTGTTAATGCTGATTACTTTTATATATAGGATTGTCTGTGGCATACCTATCTGGTAAGCAATCAGCGAGTGGGCAACCTTATTGAACATATAGTCAAGATGATGTCAATGCTCTGCGGGCATTAGCTGAAGAACATGGAATAGTAGATATATTTTTAACATATCCTTGCATTGGATTATATTTTAACTCCCTCCTTAGTCCTTATCTTCTTCCCTCCAATTCTAACTCTGTACTATTATTTACTTTACACTGTTTGCTTCCTTAGCTATATATTACTAATGATTGGCCCAGTGGGATCCTGAACGGAGTTCCAACAATAGATATTCCACCAGAAATTCCAGAATTATCTGGTACTGATTCCACCTTCTCCGAGTCAAGATATTTCGGACTCACGGTATTGGCGATATGATGTCTCTAAAAAATGTCAAAAATATGGAGATGGTGATAGGCTCTGTTTCAAATTTGTATCTTCGGGTTCTTGTCCACATGGGGAGCAATGCCACTTTCGACATGATGTTGAGGCCAGGGAACAATCTTTAAGAGGAGTATGCTTTGATTTCATGAACAAAGGAAAATGTGAAAGAGGTCCAGATTGCAACTTTAAGCACAGCTTACAGGAAGAAGGTGGGAATGGTTCTGTTAGAAGACCTAAAGCAAACACCGACAGGTTAATTTTCAGAACACACCTCATTCCATCCCATATAAGTTTTAGAGCTTGTAATAGTTCTTAATTTTGTTCTGCAATTTTGGTTATCTATCAGGTTTGGATCTTTTCTTTCGATATCATCTATTATTCTGCTCTGTTCACATATAGCGTTAGTTCTGATACAAACTATATCATATAATTTATTTTATTTGTGTACCTATTAACTTTTAACATTAGTGTATTGAATTTTGCAAGTTTGTAGTTAAAATCTGACTGCTTAGTTATGAAAGTAAATTGTGTTTCATGTTTGTGAATGTTATATGAGCTGCAATTATGTATTTAATTACTTGTGGTGGAATTTAATTTTGGGATATGATGATGATATAGTTTAAAGGAGAAGTGGTGAAGCTGTTGACATGTCGGGTTTAGAGAAGATGCCGGATATGAGTAAGCAATCGGAAGGAGAAGTAAGTGGTAAGGTGTTAACACTACAAGTTTCTTTTTTTATAAGCTCCGTATTTCTAGTTTGCACTTTCTGATATATGCTTGACCAGGTTTGTGCAATTATGCTGATATATGATATCTGTAGGTACTGAGAAGGCCCAACTGGCAGCTACATTCATACATATGCTTCAGGTGGTTATTACAGATGCTAGCAATTGCTCTTCTGGTATGCTGGTTTAAATATTTGATTGTTTTGTAATCTGAGATTAGGTATTACTAAATGCAATTGTGCAGAATTGATTTGGTTTGCCTGTAATAGTGGAATAAAGATACTTGGTATTATCTTTGAACGTCAAGATTATACACTATGTAAGTGTTGCTTTTTAAAAGATTAGCACTGTATTTGGTATGCATATTGTGTAGAGTTTGAGACTTTGAGGAGCTTTATTTAATTGTTTTCCATGTTCGAATGACAGAGCTGGGAGAAAATAGTGGACTGCTTCTGTCCAGGACAGGGTTTGATGCCTGCTAGTTTTAAAGTTTTAACGACGCCTCATGAAGAAGCCAAGGAGGAAGAAAGATTAGATGCGTTAAGTCTTTGAGTCTTTGATGGACACCGGTTGTCTTTTGTAAATTACCATGTTATTAGCTCTAGTACTTGTATATTTTAAGTTTTGTTCATTAGCTAGTGTTGGTATATATTTTTGGATGATTTGGTTGGTTTTGTACTAGATGATGTTATTGAAATGATGTTGGATGATGTTATTGAAATGTAATTAATTTGGTTCTTGAATATTTAAATGTCATAATTTTTTTTGTTATTAAAATTAGTTATTAATGATTTTAATTATGTAACACTCAATGTGTTACAATTGGTAAAAGAGGGTGTTACAATAGATTGTGGACCCCATCTAGATGTGGGCCCCACAGTTGTCTATGTGCAAAATTATATCCTCTACAGTAACACACAAACTATGTTGCTGTAGAATGTTTAAGATGTTGCTATAGAGGTCTTTCGTAACCACATTTGCTATGTTACCTTAGGCTGTGTTTTGATGTTACCTTAGATATCTATAGTTACTGCTGAGAACCTAACCCAGCTAAAGTGTTACCATAGCCCTATTTTGGCCTATGGTAACTTCAAACACGGGTCCATGGTAACACAGTTTGGGGGTTACTATAAGCAATCTATGGTGTAGTGAAAGATTTTCAGAAAAAGATTATAAGTATACCGTTTAGGTCCCCATGATTGCAAATCAACTTCTTGCCGTAATGGCGTCGTTTTCCTTCAAAACTGGGGAACCTTACTTGAGGAATTCGATTTTTATTTGACTTTTGAGTCATGAGATATTGTGGTTGAATTAATTCCAATCAAAGTATTATGAGTCATGATGACTCCGGTTACTTCCTCAATACTCGAGGAGTAAATTCCTGGAACAAGTCGATATCCATTAACAAGCAACTGCTTGGGAAATATTGGTGAATTTTTCCTTTCCAATTAGATACGACTACTTTGTGGAGTCTTATCAACAAGTATATATACTTGGGGAAAGGAGGATGAGCTTTACATTTCAAAGTCATGGATTTTACTCGAACTAGGAGTCATGTAAGAGGCCGAGTCGCGCCGGTCCATCCCATTGGCCCAACCGTTGGCCGGGGAGATCCAGATTGGCGGTAGACAAGTAAATCCGTCGGTTCTTCCTTCTACCGGTAGTAAATTCAATTTGAGCTATACATGCTGCGACTGATCATCGTAGATGGAATAGCGGGCGCGGTGAATACTCCAGTATTAGTTCATCATCCAATTGTGGATATTTATGCAACATGTACTAAAAGGTTTGCCGGTCATGTTGGCAGGGTTTTAAAAGTGTTAAAACTGATGTTACAATAACCTTCCTTATAGCTTCATCTTTTAAGATATATGCTGATATTCTGCTTATGGTTATTATAGCAGACATGATTTTACGAAAAGGTTATTGGTGTACTTTGAAACCTCATCCTTTTATAAAATGCAAGAACTGTTAATATTGCGATAAAGATTTCAGATATATTATGATATATGACTCCCTACTCCTAACAAATATTTTGACAGAAAGGTCATTATTGTGATTATGAACTTATCATGTTCATTTAATGATTATTTTAATCATTATGCTTTCCCTATTGAGATTTCTTGGATACAGATATTTTATTAATGATACTAAGTATCCGTGGTATTATGAAAACCCCACGTATATGATGGGAGATTTTGTGAACCCTAGTAACCACTTGCTGAGCAATTCTTTCGCTCATACTTGTTTTTTTGTTTTATATATTAGTCTTTCAGAAGTGGTAGACGAATGAGGCATAATCTGCATAGCTCGGAAGAAGCAGACAAGGTACCCTTGTGGAGACGACATGATCCAGAACATCTATAGCGGGAGTAAGTTACATATGGTTTTATTAATGTGTAATATATATATATATATATATCACATTGTATAGAGTAGAACTAGTTGCTGGTATACTTCTCAACGAAGCTATACTAGTGGGATAAGATTTGTAAGACACAGTGTAATTTGATTCAATGGATGTAATGAAGTGAGTAATGTAAAGATTTTAGTTCTTGTTTCTAGCCCTATAACCTAAAAGATTCTTGATGGTTGGGGTCTCAATGATTGTATTTCAGTTATCAAATGATTACAGATGGATTAATGTTGTTAAACAGGTGAATTGTTTACGAGAATTTCCGCATGACGACCAAATCCCTGACCCCGGATTTGGGGCTGTTACATTAGGTGTCAAGGAACTTCTGCTATCAAGAAGAATAGAAGGAACATACTCACACAGGAGTATGGGCATTTTTAGGCAAAGTCTGAAGAAACCATGACAGAAACATTTGACAGGTTCTGTAAACTGATCAATGATTTGTCATTGGTAAATAAAGAGTATGATTTAGAAGACTCAAATCTCAAGTTTCTTCTTGCTCTACCTGAAAAGTGGGATGTGAAAACAACCACTATTAGAGACAATTATGATCTTGCTGATACTGAGATTGATGAAATTTATGGGTTACTCAAAACTCATGAACTGGAATTGGAACAGAGAAACAGGAGATCAAGCAAGAAAGCAAAGTCTGTTGCTCTTAAGGTTGAAGAGAAATTTTTGAAGAAGGAAACATCAAGGAAGAAAGCTAAGGGAAAAGCTTTAGCTATTTATTCTGAAATTGAGTCATCAGATTCTGATGTTGACTCAAACACTGATGAATCAGTTGATTCTAAGGATGAAGAGGAAATGAGGAAAATGGCTGTCTTGATGGTGACGACTTTTAAGAAGACGGGATTCAAGAACTTTAAGAAGGGAAACAGGTTCTCTAGAGATTCAACTTCAGACAGGAAGAGTTACAGGAAGTCTGAGAGAAAGGAGACTAAATCTGGGAAGAAGGATAAGTCTGAGATTCAATGCTACAAGTGTAAGGGGATGGGTCACTATGCTCCTGAGTGCAAGAAGGGTAAAACTGAGAAGGCACTCATCACAAAAGGCAGTGATTGGGCAGACACTTCAGACTCAGATGAGGAAGTCAACTATGCTCTCATGGCTTCTATTGAGAATGAATCAGAAGAGTCTGAAAACATGGTACCCTTAACTACCTATGCTTATAATACTGATAATATATCTGAATTGAGAATTTATCTCAAGACATTGCATATTAGTTACAGGGATCAGACTTTAGAGAATGAGAGAATAAAGTCTGAGAATTCTGAACTTAAACAAAGAAATAAAATTGTTGAAGATAAACTTGAAAACATGCAACAAGTTCAGAGAGAAAAAGATGATGTTGTTTATCTAGAACAGGAGTTGCTAGGCAGATATAAGCAACTAGAATCTGAATTGGAGAAGACAAATCACATAATCAAAACATAGACTCATTCTGGAAAAGACACTAATGAGGTTTTTCAGTCAGACACAGTAGGTTTAGGTTACTGTGAGGAAGATGAACTTAGATTTCAGAATCAAGTTAAAATAAGAACTCATCTTCCTACTACAAAATTTGTTCATGGAGTGAATGAATCTAAGTCTGAAGCTGAAAAAGGAACTGTTAAGAAAGAACCAGTAAAAACCAGTGTTAAACAGGTTAATATTTGTTTAATGACAGATAAACAACTTAAGCATAAGCTTAAGGAGTTAAAATCTGTTAAGAAACATAAAGTGTCTAGAAAGAATAGAAATGGTAAAGTAGGCATTTCTAAGGGTAATTATCCAATGCTTGCTACTTTTGCTCCAAGAAAGACATGTCATAATTGTGGTAGTACTAACCATCTTGCTAGTTTTTGCAGGAAGAAGAAAAACATTAATTCTTTACCTTCTAAGGCTGAAGTAAAGAAAGTTAATGTTAGAACTAGACCACAGACATTATGCAAACATTATGGAAGTACTTGGCATTCTATTTATACTTGCAGAGATTATCATGCTACTTATCATAATTACTATGAACCCAAGCCCAATTTGAAATGGGTGAAGGTTAATTCTGCAAGTGTAAATTCGAAAATGTTAGCTTAAACCCTGATAATGTGAATTCCGCTGCAAAAGCTAACAAATTTGAGAAAGCCAAAGGATCCAAGCAAGTCTGGATCCTTAAAACTAATCTTCAGTAAATGTTTTTGATTGCAGGGCATCGGGGAGAGTACCCTAGTCATGGACAGTGGATGTTCAGGACACATGACTGGAAATAAAGCCCTGCTATCAGAGTATGTGGAGAAGGCTGACCCAAAAGTTTCCTATGGTGATGGCAACATAGGACATACTCTGGGATATGGCAATATCAATCTTGGAAGTGTCATCATCATAAATGTAGCTCTGGTTCCAGGACTCAAGCATGATCTGCTATCTGTGAGTCAAATCTGTGATAGAGGATATCATGTAGAGTTTCAGCCTGAATACTGTGAAATCATCAGTAAATCTACAGGGAAGGTTGTTCTAGTTGGAAACAGGCACAATAACATTTATGAAATAATGTTGTCAATAAACTCTGATGGCAAAGCAGTGTGCCTGTCAACAAGAATGTCCAGTGAAGAGAGTTGGAAGTGGCATAAGAAACTCTCTCATTTGAATCTGAACAACATCAGTGAGCTGATTAGAAAGAATCTTGTTAGAGGGCTCCCAAAATCATTATTAAATGTTGATGGCCTGTGTGATTATTGTCAAAAGGCCAAACAAAGGAAGTCATCTTTCAAGAGCAAGTTTGAATCTTCAATTGTTGATCCTTATCATCTTCTATATGTTGATCTTTTTGGACCAGTAAATGTGATGTCTATTGGAAGAAAGAAATATGCTTTGGTAATTGTTGATGAACACACCAGATTTACATGGGTGTATTTTCTAGCAAAGAAAGATGAAACTGCAGTAACTCTGATGGAGCATGTAAAGCTCCTGGACAAAGGATCAAAACACAAAGTCAAAATTATCAGAAGTGATAATGGAACTGAATTCAGAAATGCAACAATGGAAGAATTCTGCAAGAACAGAGGAGTGAAGCAAGAGTTTTCTGCACCTGGTACACCACAGCAAAATGGTGTAGTTGAAAGAAAGAACAGAACCTTGATAGAAGCTATCAGAACTATGCTTGATGAAGCAAAGTTGCCAACTTATTTTTGGGCAGAAGCTGTTCAAACTGCTTGTTTTACTCAAAATGCTACTCTGATCAACAAGCATGGAAAAACACCATATGAAATGGTGAGGGAAAAGAAGCCAAACCTGAAATATTTTCATATTTTTGGGTACAAATGCTTTGTGCTGAAAACTCATCCTGAACAGTTGACAAAATTTGAATTAAAAGCTGATGAAGGAATTTTTTGTTGGCTATCCACTGTCAACTAAGACATTCAGAGTTTATAATCTGAGAACCAAGGTGGTCATGGAGTCTATTCATGTGTCATTTGATGACAAGAAAATAACTGGACTTGAAGATGTAGATGAACATGATCAACTGCACTTTGAAAATGAAGAATTATTCTCTGATGAAGTAAACTCTGATGAGGCTGAACCGACAACCTCTGTTGAGCTAAACTCTGAACCTCTACTGGTAAATACTGAAGAAACTTCTCAGCCACATACTAGGGAAGAACCAGTTGAGGGGGAGCATGAAGAATCACTTCAAAGTGATGACTCAAATTCTGATAATGAGTCAGTTGAAAAATCTGGATCAAACTCTGATGACTCAAACTCTGAAAATCCAAAATCTAATAGTTCAAACTCTGAGCAGTCAAATTCAGGGGGAGCCTCAGAGAATGATGAAAGGCAACAAGAAAATTAGGAGAACATGGTTCGAGGGGGAGGATCAAACACTGAGAGAAGTCATTTGCCTTCAGCTAGGAAATGGACAAAATCTCACACACCTGATTTGATTATTGGTGATCCAGATGCAAGAGTAAGGACAAGGAGTGCAACAACAAATGAACGTATGTATCATGCATTCTTGTCACAAACTGAGCCAAAGAAGGTAGAAGAAGCTCTTCAAGATGCTGACTGGATAACAACAATGCAGGAGGAGTTGAATGAATTTGAGAGAAATGAAGTTTGGACACTTGTACCAAGACCAAAGAATAGGTCTGTTGTTGGTACTAAGTGGGTATTCAGAAATAAAATTGATAGTGAGGGGGTTGTTACAAGAAACAAGGTCAGACTTGTGGCGAAAGGCTATTCACAGCAGGAAGGAATAGATTATGATGAGACTTTTGCTCTAGTTGCAAGATTGGAGGCAATAAGGATGTTTCTTGCATATGCCTCACATAAGAAATTCAAGGTATTTCAGATGGATGTGAAAAGTGCCTTTCTGAATGGTAAACTTGAAGAAGAAGTGTTTGTTGAATAACCACCAGGATTTGTGGACCCCAAATATCCAGATTATGTCTACAGGCTTGATAAAGCACTCTATGGACTTAAGCAAGCACCAAGAGCATGGTATGAAACACTAGCTCAATTTCTTCTAGAAAGTGGGTTTCATAGAGGAACAATTGATAAAACTCTATTTTACTTTAAATCTGGTAGTGACCTGCTTCTGGTTCAAATATATGTTGATGACATAATTTTTGGGTCTACTAATGATAAACTCTGTACAAAGTTTGCCAAGCTAATGCAGTCCAGGTATCAAATGAGTATGATGGGAGAGCTTAGTTATTTTCTAGGCCTACAGGTGAAGCAAATAGATGATGGGATCTTTATAAATCAAGCAAAATATACAAGAAATCTTCTCAAGAAATTTGGTATGCTTGATTGCTCATCTGCATCAACTCCCATGGCAACAACAACTAAGTTGGACAAAGATACAGGAACATCAGTAGATATGACAAATTACAGAGGCATGATAGGGTCTCTTCTTTATCTGACAGCAAGTAGACCTGATATCATGTATTCAACCTGTCTCTGTGCAAGGTTTCAGGCTGATCCTAGAGAACCACATCTCACAGCTGTGAAAAGAATCTTTAAATATCTCAAGGGCACCATTACTTTAGGTATGTGGTATCCCAGAGAGTCAGATTTCAAGCTACCCGGTTACTCTGATGCAGACTTTGCAGGCTGTAAGATAGACAGAAAAAGTACCAGTGGAAGTTGTCAATTTCTGGGTGAAAGACTGGTTTCTTGGTACAGTAAGAAACAGAAATCAATTTCTACATCTACAGCTGAGGCAGAGTATATTGCTACTAGTAGCTGTTGTGCACAGATTCTATAGATAAAGAATCAATTGCTGGATTATGGTTTAAGGTACAGTAAAATTCCTATTTAATGTGATAATCAAAGTGCTATTGCTATGACAGGTAATCCAGTACAACATTCAATGACCAAGCACATCAGCATAAGGTATCACTTTATCAGAGAGCATGTAGAGGAAGGAAACATTGAGCTTCATTTTGTGTCTACAGACCAACAGCTTGCAGACATCTTCACCAAGCCATTGAGTGAAGCTATATTTACAAGGCTGGTTAATGAACTAGGAATGGTCTCTGGTTTTGACTAAAGATATTGGTTAGACTCAAACTTCACTTATGTAATGCATTGCTTATGTTTATGTGATGTGTTAAATACTATGTGAACTCTGTTTTTAAACTCTGCAATGTAAACTCTTTGAGTAGACTGTTAAACTCTGCTCGCATGTTTTGTCAGTCAAACACTGTTGACATGCTTGATAAACTCTGTTAACTCTGAATTGATTATTGTCTGGATGTAAATACCAATGAAGAAATATGTATGAAGCATGATTATCAGTAATTAATCCTGAATCTTTCTGAGTTATAGTAATCTAATCTTAGACTGTGTAGAAAGTTAACACGGCATGATAATGTTTCATATTTATAACATCTCTTAGTTTATTTATCCTAAACTCTGAGTCTGTAAATGTTGTGTGCATTGCCTCTCATGAAAAACTTATAAGGTGTTGATGAACTCTAAACTCTGTTAGTTATACTCTGTTTAATAAAATGCTATTACGATAATACCCCGAAAGAAAATGTATATAGGTTGCTAAACTCCTTTGAGATTATGTTGGTGACTAGGATGACCTAGGAACTTACTGGTATATAGTATGGGCTAAAATTCTCTAATTTTTGGTGACTAGTCAAAGACTAGGATGACCCAGGAACTTATCAAAATGATAAGGGCTAAAATTTTAGGATTTTTGGTGACTGGCTCCAACCTCTAATTACTGGAATGAATAGAAATAATAAAAAAAATTAATTATTAGTACATAGGGGGGTATAAATAAATTAAATGTTACTGTATATAAATTGTTAACTACAGAGTTTAGCTTTCATCATAAATTCAGTGTTTACTATGAGAGTTTGTGCATCCAGTGTTTACTGATTTACTTTAGTGATGTTATGAAAAATTAGATGCTCTAAAAATTGATTTGATAATCTTTGCTACACACACAAATATATTCACAACTGTGCAGTTTTTTGAAAGGATTATTTTGATAAAGTTGGAGAATTGACAAACGCTGTTGGATTTTGTCTAGTACTCTAAGGTAAATTTTTATTCAGATAATTTGAAAAGTTTGGGGTAACAAGAGTTTTTGACAACTGTTAATGGGTGTAAATGTGTTAAAGTGTATTGGTAATGGGAAAGAGAAAACAGCGGTAATTATTGCTATATTTACTGCGCGTGCTTAGTTGGTTCATTGCATGTATGCCACGTGTCCCACTCACACAAATTTCTATGAACATGTCCCACTAGCACCTGGTCAGTGGTTGCGTAATTAATGGTAAAACGATTGGGTTTGTTTTGTTTTACATATCAAGCACGATTCGTATTCATTTATTCACTTTCACACATGCTCCAAATTACTTTTTACTCAATCACTCATTTACTTTGCATTTTTCACTTGAACATTTCATCAAACACCTTTCACTCATATCTCTTTCTTTCATCTTTTAAACTCTAATCATTCTAATGGACACCAAACCTTTCACTGCTCTTGGGCTCTTGTTTGTTTCTAATAATTATGCAGCTCCGCTGAACAATGAAAACGTTCCAGATGCGTTTCATTTGATGCAGAATTTCTTGCGAGATTCAGAGGTTGGTCAAGCCTTGGTTGAACCTCAAACGCTGTCTGCATCACAGATTGCCTCTTTCTGGCAACACTCTGTTTATGATGATGGTGGAGAAAATGGGACTCCGTCTATTATTTTCACTTATGACGAAACTGACTATGTTATCACTCCAGATACAGTCAGAGAAACCATGGGGTTTGACACTCACTCTTCATACAGTGTTGTTTCTGAACAGACTCTTAGAGAGATGTTGTAGCAGATGGGGTACTCAGGTTGTTTGGCTAAGCTTGGGTCAGTGAAAAGGCCACAGCTGAGGAAGGAATGGAGTTTCTTCTTTGACTGTATTACAAGGGCCTTTGGGAAGAAAGTCACCAACTAGGATGCAATTCCTACTGACAGTCTACAAATCGGGTATTCTCTTCTTTATGGAAGTAATTTCGATTTTGGAAGACTTGTCTTAATGAACTTAGGTGATAGGTTATCAAAGTCTACTACTGTTTATTTTGCTAGATTCTATCAATTGCTATTTACTGCTTGTGTACCTAACATTACAATTGCTGAGGATGATGTAATTCTGCCCTTCAAAGTCAATAAGAGAATATTCTCTGATTTGACTAATAAGGATGCAACTAAGGTAGTGCCTGAGCTAGTTCTGCCTCTTGCTCTTCAAAACTTCCTACATCAACCTTAAGAACCTCAACCCTTTGTAAACACTGATCAACCTGATAATTAAGAACCAAACACTGTACCAACAACTCACACTGATCCACCAACCACAAACTCTGCACCTTCACACCCTATAATCACGGAAAAACCAGCAACTACTCAACTACAACCACAACCTCAATCTGAATAGCAACCACCAATAACCCAGACTAAGCCTAAGAAGAGAGGAAGAACTAAGCACATTGCTGTCAAGAAGGCAAAAAGGGCTCCAAAAGCAAGAGCAAACAGACCCTCATCACCATCTGTTGTAGAGGTTTCTACAGAGGGAGATTCTTTTGAAGAAGAAGTGCCAATTGAGGTACTTACTTACAAGTGAAGGAAGTTGGTAATCTTTGAATCTGATGAAGAGATGAATTTTGAAGCTCCAGAGGTTATTCCTACAGAGATACCAGCTGTTGAGATGAATGTTGAGCTAAATGCTGCAGAAGAAGCTGTGCAACCACCTGTCAATATTCCAGTAGAAGAAGATAACAGAGATGGATTTCTCACAATGGATGATTTTCTTGACACAGTCATGCCATTCTCTGCTCCTGTTGATGTTCCTACTTCTTCTTTTGCTCTTAATTCTGGTGAAACTGGTGCGGCAGATCAAGCTACTTTGGTACTTGATGAAACAGTAGCTACACATACTGAAATTTTATCTGATGCTCACCACACTGTTGAACAAGGTGAAGAAAGTGAGCAGATACCCAAGGATGTAATCTCTGATCCTATGGATATAGTTGTTCCAGTTGCAAAGTTTGTTGAGATTCAAGCACAACATGCAGAGCCTGTTTCTGATAAAGATGCAGAGCATACAGTAGAGACTATTTCTGATGTTGCTGAGAATGCAGAGACTATTGAGATTGTTGCCGAAAATGTTGAAATGCATACAGATGAGCATGTTCTACAAACTGAGGACAATGTTGCAGAGAATGCTGAGGTACATATCACAGATTCTGTTGAAGATGCTAGGGTTGCAGTTGAAGGTGAAGAAAGTGCAGAATCTGATTCTTCTCAAAGTGCCCCTGTGCAAACGGATGCAAAGCATGCACCATTCTCTCAGAGCTTCTTTCCTGAGAAGCTGAGTATCTTGCTAAATTCTCTGCTAATTGGTACAAAGAATATTGTAATTTTCCTAGAGGGAGAGTAGCTAAGTTTGTTCAACAAACTGCTAAGGAGATTTCCAATCCAGAGCTTCTTTCCTGTTTAAAGGCCACAGTGGTTCAAGTCAAAACTCTGGATGGGAGATTTGCTGATACTCAAAAGGAAATCACTGATTTAAAAACTGAGATTCAGATTCGAGATATGACTATGGAGAGATAATCTAAGCTCAGGAGTCAAAAATTTTCTAAAGCTCAAGAGATTCTTTTTGAGATGATGGGAAAGGTTGAACAAAATCAGTCTGTAATGTCTGATAAGATTGATTCCATTTCTACCTCCTTGGAGTTAATTACAACTACTTCCTGATGATGTCAAAAAGGGGGAGAGAGTTGCTAAGTCCAAATGCAGGCAGTCTCAATCTCTTACTCAGAAGGATGATGCAGGAGATGGAGGAGCAAGAGGTCAGAGGAGTCTAAGGTCCAGAGCTACTGATAAGATTTTACAAACTGGCAACACTTCTAAATCAAAGTCTGATGCTGTAAACACTAATACTCAGGGTACTTCCAAAACCCAGAGTTTGGTATTAACTTCTAATCCACAGACTGATGAGGAATTGGCTGCTAAGTTGTTCCTTGAAGAGAATGTAGAGGGAGTTACACTTGCAGACATTCAAGCTGAGGAGAAGAATCTTCAAGAAGAACATAAGAAAGCTTTGAAGTCTGGCAAAGTCAAGAGGATTGTAAAAGCTGCTAAGCCTGTTCTTAAAGGCATTATAATTAATGAGAATGTTGGTGCTGATCAGAGGATGCAAGTATCCAGAAAACCAACAGAAGCAGAAGCGAAGTTGAAACTGAAAGGTAAAGCTATAGAGGAGGAAAGAGTCTCTAAGAAAGGAAAAACAACCTCTGTTGCTACACAAGTTGTGCAGAACTCTTTGTCTACTACACTACAATTAGTTTTTGGAAAAACATCAGTATATGAACAAATTCTGGATATTGAAAAGACTAGATGTACTTTTGTACATGGTAGAACTCAAGATGGAAAAATTGAAGGTGATAAAGCTGGTTTGGGTTCTCATAGAGAGAAAAAAACAAATACTAGTCCGCAAGATCCATCATCACTGACTGTTCCAGGTCTTGGAGTTACACAAGAAAGTTTGGATAGACTGGAATCAGTTCAGTTAATACACTAGAAGAGTTTGAAAAGGGATTTTCTCTTGTACTTTATGGCTGATGGAACTTTGTTTAAAATTGGTGAGTTCGATCTTGATTCGAAGACTTGGGAGGAATTAGAGTATGTACTCTATATTTTCAAAGTGAGAAATCAGAGAACTAAAAAAGCTGCAGATGTACTATATAACGCCCTAGAAAATTTCGAATTTAGAATTATTTATTTAATATAAATTATAAATTATATTATGTGAATATTGTTGCAAAGGTGAAGAATGTGTGAAGTTGTGTTTATGTACTTATATGATGATTAGTATGAGCCCTGATGGTTAGTATATTTTTATTTGTAATTTTGAGGATTTAAGTATATTTAAATCATGTATTTTTGACCTTCTGTAAATTTTATAAAATAATCGGAGGGCTTAAAAAATCATGAAATCTTTTGTAAAATTATCTTTATATATTTATTGAGTTTTTAAAATTGTTGGGTGGATTAATTTTGGTGGATGAGTATTTTAAAATGGTTTTAAGAGTTTTATTGTATTTAAAGGATTTATCTTGTAAAATTCATATTTAATTCATTTTTGATCCTAAAATTATTCTAAAAATTTGTGGGTGTTTGTAATTTCATACTCCTTGTTTAAAAATTTTAAAGTTTAATATTTCACCAATTTTACAATTAATTTCAAAATTGTTTTTTTAGAGTGATTTAATAGATTTTATTTGATTATTTCAGCAAAGAGCAATTACAGATTTTTCCCCTTCACTTTTAATCCCCAAAACACAGTTCTTTATCTCTCATTCTCTCAATTTCTCTCAATCCTTCTATACAGTTCTCTCTCAATCTTTAACCTCTTTCCCTCTTGTTTTCCCTCGTTTAGTCTCTCTCGGCTGTCTTTGTTCGGTTTTCTTACGGGTAAAGCCCACCTCTTCTCTCCTCTACTCCCCTGTAAGCCCGTGTGTAAATATCCAGTTGTGTGCGTGTAGGTTCGAACTGGTTTGCTGTGTTGTATGTATCGCCAGATCTGTATGTGTGATGCTGTGTATGTATGAGCACAGAGATGGGGGTGTGCAGTGGTGTATATATATGCGAGGGTCTGTGTACTAATTCGAGTGTGAGAGTCGTGTGTGCGTATGTAACCTGCGGTGTGTGTGTGTGATTGGGTCGAGAAATGGTGTTTAAGATTTGGGGGTTTCAGTTGTTTTGGTTCAGGAATTGATGCTGTAGTGAAGAGTTCAAGGCGTGGGAAGTGTGTTAAGACTGGGGGATTTAGGAAGGAAGACAGGGGACTCGGATGGAAGCTAAGTACTGGGCCTTTTGCTGTGTGTGCGTCTATGCAGGTGGGCGTGCGTGTGACTGAGTTCGCTGTGTCTTTGGCTGCATGTATACGGGTATATCAGTGATGTGGTATGGCGAGAGGTATGTGCTGCGTGTATTGCCGTGATTGTGCTATGTATGCTTCGGTTGTGTGTATGTGTATATGTTCTGCGATTGTGGTCCGATTGTACTGTGATTCGGGTATGTGAGTATTGTGTTGAACCGTGTGGCTGGAAGTGATGGTGATGTCAATTGTTTAGTGTTTGAGGGCGTTAAAGCAAGAAGAAGGAGGAAAAGAGTGGAAGAAAGAAACAGGGCTGGGGTGTTTGTTCTGGGGCAGTGGAAATTGAAGGTGGAGATGGTATAGTGAATGGAGGTAGTGCAGGTGTATGTGAGTGTTAGTCGAAGGTTGGGATGAAGTGAGGGTGTGGTAGTGCAGGTCTGCTGGTACAACAAAACAAATCTTAAAGCTCTGTTTTCCTTTTATACGTGTGTGTGCGTGTTGGATATTGTGTACGTGTATATGGTCAAAGGTGATACAAGATTGGGGGCTTCTGTTAATTCTTGGTTGTTGATGTGGTACTGTAAATTGGTGGTTGATTATGTTTCTCCGTGATTTAATTCTGTTTTAATAATTGTTAGTAGTTAATTATTAAAGACATCATTTGTATATGTGAACTAATGTGATAGTTAATTTGCAGAAGTTGTGTGGTTTAGTTCGAATTATGTATAGATGTGTATATTTATTTTATCTGGGTTAGTGTGAATTATGTGGTTGGAGGAGTAGTAGTTCGAATGGTACGATTAAAACAGTGTTTATATAAAGTTAAGAGTAACAATTGAAGTTACTTAAGATGTTATTTTAAAGGGGTAATGCTTGATAGCTCTTTAGAGATGTATATATTATAAGTTCGAAAGTTTGTTGGGAAGTACTAATAACAGCACGTATTGGTATTGGGTTGATTGGTACAACTTGGCAAAGCTTGAATTTCAGAAGGAACTTTGTCGCAATTTCTTTAGAACAATACATAATTCTTTGAGTTATTTCGATAAAACAATCTCTTATATTCTAAGTGTGCATAATATTTGTTATGTGACTATATGCGTGATATAATCACTTATGTGACTATATGTGTGATATACTCGCTTGAGTTATTTGGTTATACTAAGAATCTTTTTTTATGAGTATAACCTTACATGTTATATGTGTTATTGTGTTTACTTGAACTAGGAAACGTATGGGTAGACTAGAACAACAATGAGGTTTCGGTTGATTGCAAACTAAAGTAGTGCTTACCTTTATATAGGTACGAGTAGAAGGTCCGACTAGGACTTAGTGTATGTAAGGATGGAATCTTGTGGAATGAAATAATTATCGGAGCTGGCAAGTGTGCCCGGATAGCGGCTGACAAGTGATAAAATAAAGACGGGCATAGGATCGAGTAGAGGACAATGTGTAAAGAAGTAGAGACTGATGCAAAGTTGAGTAACGAATCGAGATGTTGGAAGTGGAAACTTCGCGTATTGAGGCAAGTGTTATTGCTATTCACTTATTATTCAAGTGATGCAATTTAGTTTATTTATCGTATGAATGAGTTGGTCAAGTATAGTTGAAAGATGATATATATATGCTTCTTCAAATTAGCATGATGCTGTTCACTTTCCCCACCCATAATTCAAATGTCGGTTTTACAAGGAATCTTATAAATAACCTTTTTACAATTTGTCAATGGAGTGCCATTTCCTCTATTTTCGTCAAATACTCTCAAGAAGTTTTTAAAGCAAGGAAATCCAAGTTTTCTTAACTTTACGAAAACCTGCTGGCAAAATTTCTGATCTAGTATGTTTCTACCAATAGATTTCCATTTAGACAATGTTTTCTCTAAGCTAATCTGAACCTTTCTATATTGAAACTGTTTTATAAATAATTGTCCTAATCTATTTTATCCGCTTATAGAAGCTCAAACTCTTCAGTGTGTATAAGTTTTAGTAAACACCCAATACTTGACCATCTCCTTGCTTTAGTCTAAATTTCAATTGTTGAAAATATTATTGCAATTTATGTTTTTATTCTTGCTCACGTGGAATTTCTCTTTGCGTAAACTGCTGATGTTATAAATCCAATTATTTCTTTTTATCTTGTTGATATCTTTTATTCTTATTGGTTATTCGTTTACACCCACTTATTGTATCGAACTTGTCGATACCTATTGATGACCTTGATTATTCCATTATTACCCTTTATTGTATCGAACTTGTCGATACTATTTATTTCCCCTTTCATTGTGTCGAACTCGTCGACACCTGTTGATTGTGAATTATTCATCGACTCTTAATTTTGAGTTGTTAACCGGGAACGTGAGTTTCCAGGGTGCTTGGCGAATTAAGGTGGTCGATTGTTCCGACACCTAGTGTGGATGATTTGGAATTGGAAATGTTTTTAAAATGTGGACCGTGAAGGTTATAAATAATTAAGGCCAATGTGTGCCATGGATCCAATTAAGGACAGGGCTGTGAGAGCTAGTTCGGGGTTAGTGCTGACTGATCAGCAGCCTAATCTTAATGATTTTTTTTAAAATAAATAAAAATTCCAATTCTAATCTATACTTTGAGATTGAGATGTTCAGTTATTGACTTCTTGAAAGTCTGTTTTGAATAATACCTTGATATCAGAATTCTTGTCAGTTCCATCTCTTGATGCACCTTATGAATGGTGAGTTATTGGCCTCGTGGAAATTGAAAAGTTGATAAAATAAATTCCCTCATAAAATGAGACGAAACCCTGTTGCTTATCAAATTGTCGTCATTATTGAAATAGTCATCACTATATACACTTGCTGAGCATTGTTGGCTCACTCTTGCTTCTGTTTATTTTCTCCAGTTATTAGAAATAATCAGAGGAATTAGAGGTCAGTGGGTATTGCTCTATAGGCTGCGGGAGGAGACGTTCGAGTTTTGGGCTTTTCAAAGAATGGATTTGGAATTGTTAAGGTTGGATATGTAGTTAGTCAGTGATGTTGTATATTCATAAGAAAATTGTATAACATTTTTATTTTGAGGTTGGATTGTAATAATTCAATTTGATAGTTTGTTTCATACCATAACCTGTATGAGATCTTGGTTAAGGGGTTTTTATCATTTTATATTATTTATATCCAGGGTTGTATTACATTGGTTGTGGTTAGTGGCCCCATATCTGTACCCCGGATTTTGGGATGCTACAAGTTGGTATCAGAGCTATAGGTTATGGTCACTGAAACAGATTATGAGAGTTAGGGTACGAGTATAAGAAAGAAGTCGAGTAGAACGATTTTGGATAAGGATCGCGTTAGGATACTTCGACCAGTGTCGCGACGTTAATCAGTCTTTCGGCATATCGCACGAGTGGGAGTTCGAATAGTTTAAGGATTGGGCTATGAGCGTAACAGCGAACCCGAAGCGGCATAAGCTATGTGGGCAGCTGAAGCTACCAGTTTGGAGGACATTATTTCGAGACTTTCGCGTACCTTCTAGAATGTTTCTACGACATTAGTTACGATGTGAACGTTATAGAGAGAATACGAGAAGACTAGAAATAAGATGTGGGAAGCAATTGTTGGCATGAGTTAGAAGTGTGGGCATAGCTGCACGCTACTAGCCGTTGATCTCGGTTGAATTCTTAATTGTTTCCTCATTTTGGTAGTTGAATTGATTCTTGTTCTTGCTCCGAATTGTTGTAAACGAATTCACGATTTATATTGTCACTGAAGCATTTGTTGCGCAGTGACGGTTAAAATCGAGAATGAATGGAGATCTTCTTACTTATTCAACTCATGATTGTCAGGCCGGTTTTGGCAGCTAGGTATATTAATGCCTAGCCGACAAGAGTGAGATTATGAATAATTATGAATTTCTTGAACGTTTGTTTAATTGACTATACTTCCATTGATGATGAGTTTGTATATTAGATTCACCTGAATCCAATTTATTCTTTCAGAAATATCCTTATTTTTAAAGGAAACTTGATCCAACTCTATACTTGGAAAATTTGAGACTCTTGAACTCTTTTCATTTTCTCCTTGAATATTTAATCTTTTTATTCAAACTGAGATGAACAACCTATGTATATAGGGGATTCAGGGACCTCTTATCTTTGTGATAGGGGTCCAGTGGCACGCCACTGATTGTGTTTGTCATAGAAGTACTAAAGACTGGCCATCTTTAGGTACTGTGGTGGTTAACCTTGTGACAAATGCAACCTGAAAATAGTTCAAAGATCATATTGATCTCTCAGTTGAACTCCTTTATAAAAGTTTTATCAAATAAACTCGGTGTATATTCATACTTGATGCCCCATTCATTTTTATTGGCTTCCTTTGTCAAAAATTCAATGTTTCAAAAAAAAAAAAAAAATCCTAATGATGAAGAAATGTGAAGATGGGCGTGACGACGTCTTAAAGGATAGAACTATAACTGCATGGACGAGAAATTGGTTATGCAAGTTAAGAATTTGGTGATTAAGACAAATATGTTATGTCAAATTGGAATAAGTACTGGTTCGAGGAATCGTAAGCAAGAATTGAGGCTAATGAGAGCTGAATCAAGGAGAAAGAATAGTAAATGAGAACCCATGATTGTAAATGTTGTTAAAGGGTGAAAAGAGAATGGAAATGGAGATGTTGGATATAAGATGTACAATGTTGAAGTAGGATTATTTGTAAACATCTTTTGTATGGTAGAGGTAGTAAACAGAATGTCATAAAAATTTGAATGTGTTAAATCCGTCGTTAGATATAAGATTTTAGAATCAAGAAGGATGACTTATATAAAGCAGAGTGAAGTAGAATGAAAAGGTTTGTAAGAGTTAACAAGAAGAACCAAGACTGAATGAGGGGTAAGATGATTATGTGGAGTAAATAACTTATGCAAGCCAGTGTAGAAAGTCATGATTATCAAGGATGGTGGAAAGTTGACCAAGATGGAATAAAATGTCAATAAGGAGGAAGGCAGAGAAACCAGAAAGTTTCCAAAAGTGATTAAATAGAAGACATATAAAATTTAGTTAAGAAAAGAATGGGGAATTCCGAAGATGTGGAGTTAGAAGAGAAAGGGCACTGTAGTTGCCTATAGAAATAAAATTAGCAAAAAATTAACGAGATCCCTTGATCAGAAAATTAGATTTCGGGAGTAGAATCCTTAGAGATTTTATTAAAATAAATGTGGGAAGTTGTGGATATAACCAAAAAGGCAGTGTGGTGACAAGTAGCAGCGTCAGAAGTAAAATCTATGTGTTATGAGCTTGAAAAGATGGGAATTTTTTTTTTTGCCAAAAATAGTATCATATCAATCTTAGTGGAAGTATGAGGAGAGTAATAAGACTACTGTTATGATTATCAAGAATCTAGAAATTCAAAATGGTTATGAAGGAGGTTAATAAGAAGTGGATTGTGATGACTATAAAGAAAAAAAAAAGAGTTAAAAATAACTCAGGATTAGATTTATTTCCAAACAATGAGATGCAAGTAAATTGTGTGGACCCGAAAAAAAAAAGATTTTGATTTTTGAGAAAGTTAAAGGCGGTGTTTTGAGGTCGGAAGCAGACATTGAGGTCTTAACGAATAAACAAATCAAGAAGTTGTAATACCAAAGGAATGAAATTATTTTGTATAAGGAGATGTTAGAAAGGAGACAATTAAGTCAAAGCATATTCTAATGAATAAGATTTCAAACGACATTCAGACGAAGAATTTAATTATGCCCATAGATCACATATCAAGATATTTGAAAACTGGTGAAGCATATTCAAGCAGATCGAGAATGACCTTGAAAGATTCCAAAAAAAGGGGGGGGGGAGAAAATTTGGCACAAGGATCTTAATGTGAATTTCGAAAGTCATGATTTTGTGGTTAATGTAAGTGGTGTTAAATGTTGAAGATGTAGCGTGTAAAGTTAAAAGTCGAAAACTCGTCAAGTATACAAAGCTGTGATTCGAAAGTTGATTTCGAGAGATGCGGAATAGTGTGCTGCGAATAAGGTATATATATGATTTAAGGAAAATGGTCATCGGTCTGGAATGGTTACATAGTAAAATAATGAGGTTAAGGATGGATAGAAGCTTTCTGATTATGCCCTTCCCGAGTAACATTGCACGTGAAAAATTAGTAAGAATGATTGGGAATTTCTTAATATTCTTTTCTCAAAGTTCTATTCGAGGAAGGTTCGTTTTAAGATATATCATTAAGCGATGATGCGTATTAAGTTGAATATGCGTATTGATAAAAGCGCGAGCTTGTTGGGAATTATTAAGGATTGTTTCATGATTAGTATCGAGTGAAGTTGTGACCTTGGGAGAATTGATATTAAAGATTGATTTAATTTCAATTTTGTTCTTACATTGAGTGAAGTCACAGTCAAGGTGACAAGTATATTAGTTATCAAAGCTGAAAATAATCGAGGCTATGTTCTTCGGAAGACTTAGCAAACCAGAATATTTTGTGAGAGTGAGAATCGAGTGCAAGTTGAAGTATGCTTGATGTACGTCTAAGGATGTATATATAATTATAATATTCGATTGCAAGGATGCGATTGAGAATGAACGAAATAATGTTAAGTTTCCAGAATGGGTATTCGGTAAGAATATGGGATTAAAGACAAGAAGAAACTTTTAATTATTCCCTTTTTGATCGACATGGTACTTGGAAGCGGAGTGGAAGCGATTAGAGAACTTCTTGATATTCTTTCTCGAAGATCTAATTAAAATCGTGTGGTTATAAGTAAAGCGTGGGAGTTGTACCAAAGTGTAGGTCGTTGTAAATTTAGGTGAATTTGCACGATAGTATTATTGCGAACGATTGGCGTGGTAATATAGTTTTAACGCAATGTATAGATCATTATACGAAAAGTTATATTGAATGTCGGGGAAAGATATTTGTTCCCGTGAGTTAAGCGTCTAGAGTTAAAAAGACTCGGAAGTCAAAGTTTAAGGTTATTTCGGAATTAGAGGGGTCGCAGAATGAGCTTATTAAAGTTTGAGTTGATATGATGGAATCCTAGAGGTTGAAAGATAAAACCTGGGAGATGAAAGCAAGATGTTTGAGAAGAACTGATACTTATGTCCTGAGGATTGATTCTGAGGACAGAATCCTATTAAGGGGGGAAGGATATAACGCCCTAGAAAATTTCGAATTTAGAATTATTTATTTAATATAAATTATAAATTATATTATGTGAATTTTGTTGCAAAGGTGAAGAATGTGTGAAGTTGTGTTTATGTACTTATATGATGATTAGTATGAGCCCTGATGGTTAGTATATTTTTATTTGTAATTTTAAGGATTTAAGTATATTTAAATCATGTATTTTTGACCTTCTGTAATTTTATAAAATTATCGAAGGGCTTAAAAAATCATGAAATCTTTTGTAAAATTATCTTTATATATTTATTGAGTTTTTAAAATTGTTGGGTGGATTAATTTGGGTGGATGAGTATTTTAAAATGGTTTTAAGAGTTTTATTGTATTTAAAGGATTTATCTTGTAAAATTCATATTTAATTCATTTTTGATCCTAAAATTATTCTAAAAATTTGTGGGTGTTTGTAATTTCATACTCCTTGTTTAAAAATTTTAAAGTTTAATATTTCACCAATTTTACAATTAATTTCAAAATTATTTTTTTAGAGTGATTTAATAGATTTTATTTGATTATTTCAGCAAAGAGCAATTACAGATTTTTCCCCTTCACTTTTAATCCCCAAAACACAGTTCTTTATCTCTCATTTTCTCAATTTCTCTCGATCCTTCTATACAGTTCTCTCTCAATCTTTAACCTCTTTCCCTCTTGTTTTCCCTCGTTTAGTCTCTCTCGGCTGTCTTTGTTCGGTTTTCTTACGGGTAAAGCCCACCTCTTCTCTCCTCTACTCCCCTGTAAGCCCGTGTGTAAATATCCAGTTGTGTGCATGTAGGTTCGAACTAGTTTGCTGTGTTGTGTGTATAGCCAGATCTGTATGTGTGATGCTGTGTATGTATGAGCATAGAGATGGGGGTGTGCAGTGGTGTATATATATATGCGAGGGTCTGTGTACTAATTCGAGTATGAGAGTCGTGTGTGCGTATGTAACCTGCGGTGTGTGTGTATGATTGAGTTGAAAAATGGTGTTTAAGATTTGGGGGTTTCAGTTGTTTTGGTTCAGGAATTAATGCTGTGGTGAAGAGTTCAAGGCGTGGGAAGTGTGTTAAGACTGGGGGATTTAGGAAGGAAGACAGGGGACTCGGATGGAAGCTAAGTACTGGGCCTTTTGCTGTGTGTGCGTCTATGCAGGTGGGCGTGCGTGTGACTGAGTTCGGTGTGTCTTTGGCTGCGTGTATACGGGTATATCAGTGATGTGGTATGGTGAGAGGTATGTGCTGCGTGTATTGCCGTGATTGTGCTATGTATGCTTCGGTTGTGTGTATGTGTATATGTTCTGGGATTGTGGTCCGATTGTACTGTGATTCGGGTTTGTGAGTGTTGGAAATATTAACTAAAACAGCAACATAGAGGCAGTTATATATCGTATTTAACAAGTCCAGGCCAAGCACACAATTAACGAAACAAAACATGAAGGTAAAACACATGCATGTTAGTAACTGATAGAACAAAGAGAAGGCAGAAAACATACCAGTAGCCATAGCAAAATTAGTATGTTAAACAAGTAAAACAAACAGCTGAGTCGTCAGGATTTGCTCAAAGTCCTGACTGCTCTTGAAGAGATAATTGCCCCCACTTACAACTGTGTTGGGATGCTTGCAACACCTCTCCCAGGATAAAACAGCTCCGAGTACAGTGATCACAGCAATCAGAATACTCAACTTCGACTAGCACCTCAGTCGCCAGAAAACCCTAAGTAACATATACTATAACAGGAGGAGAACAGAGAGTGTAGAGAAGAGAAGAGAATGTAGGGTATGGTCCCTAAAACCCAGCAGCTTAGCTCTCTATTTATAGGAGAGGCCAAACGTAACTGATGCCACCCAGTTAATATTGTAACTGCCGATTTACATTTAATAAAATGAAACGGCTGATTTACTAAAATCAAAACGGTTGATTTAATAAATCGTAATTGTTACGTTATATTTATCCACACATATCAGTTTTTATTTTAATTATACGAATATATATATTATCAAATTCTGACCCAACATCAGGATCTGATCCATCAGGATTTTCGTCCGTTAGGATCTGATGTCCATCAGCATTTGATCATTCATCAGGATCTGATACCGTCAGGACTTGAGGTCCATCAGTATTTGATCCAGCATCAGGATCTGGTAGTACCTTCAGGATTTCATTAGGACTTGGCCCATCAGTATTAGATGTCCAATATATATATTTATTCTAATTAAAATATATTTAAACACAGAAATAAAATCCCTCGCCCAGGTCGCCTCGCGTACGCGAGACGCCGAGACATTCGCCCAAATCGCCCTTCGACCGACCCGACCCGACCCGAGTCGAGTCGAGACGTGACGTGTCATGGCGTGGCGAGGAGGGCGGCGGCGGCGCACGCGTGTGTGTGTGTGTGCGCGTGGAGCACACAGTAACACCATGCACCATCATACACCTTAGTAGTTGTACACTACCCATGTGTTTGATTCTATATAAAGCCAGCAACCCCCTTTATTTATTTCAATGTGGGACAAATACACATTCTCATTTCATGCTTATTCAAGCTACTAACTTCAACTCCATTTCTCTATGGGTTTCACTAAGAAAATTACTTAGACCCATATATGAAAATTAAGTCCTCATAGTAAGGAACAATTTCCAGTCGTTAAAATCCGGAATTAACATCAAGAACATAAAATCATTATGCTCTAAAAACTCCATTTTCTAACAATCCCCCACAAATCCATACAGAAATGTTTCAGGTTTCTCATCATGACTTGTTTTTCAGAGTAAGTACCCTTCCGGGTTTGAACCCTCCTAAGTCCTCTACTTCAATGACTACCGGATTCAGATGGAATGTTTCACCTTGAATCTTAATCCGTTTGATGTAATCAAGTTCCATAGACGACGACAAGTCAAAGGCTATGGTGCCAATCTACGGCTTTGAGACATTAATGGTCTTGTCTCTATCCTGTTCATCGAATGCTTCAAGGAATAACCCTTTCCTCTAATTGCGACCACACAATTACATTCGCTTAGCTGGGCATCTCCAGAGATGTACTGCTACTATCTCGTCGAATGACTTGACCCCATTCAGAGTTATCATAACTCATGCTCACTAGCAGCGTCAGTACCTTCTAGGTTCACAGGGGATAGACTCAGATACAACAGTATCATCTATGTAGCAAAGGTACTACCAATTCATCCTTACAGCTTGTTATTACCACATTGAATACACTTCAAGGGATCTCCTCTCATGTGTATTGGGTTCCCACTGATGATGAACTATGATGGGTTGACAGCCCCATCCCCAACCTCGACTTAAGGACCACTGTAGGTTCCAGTCCTTTAGTTAAAGGATCAGCTATATTATTCTGAGTTCCTATGAACTCTACAACAATAATCATATCAGACACTAAACCCCTAATAGACTTTAGTCTAACTTGAATGTGTCTCTTGGTTTTAGCATTATACTTTTTACTGCTAATCTTGTCGATAGTTGTTTTACTATCACAATGAATAGCAAGCGCAGGAAGCGGTCTGCTTACTACAGGTATCGCGGACATAAGTCCATGTAACCATTCAGCCTCCGTCCCCGTGGCATCAAGAGCACACAACTCAGCCTCAAAAGTAGATCGAGTTACTATAGTCTGTTTGGTCGACTTCCAGGATATTGCTCCACCTGCTAAGGTGAACACGTATCCAGTCACCCCATTGGATCCAGACTTCTTAGCTATCCAACTTGCATCACTGTACCCTTCAAGCACACCAGGAAATCTCCTATAGTGTAAACTTAGGTACATTGTGCCTTTTAGATATCTAAGTACTCTATCAAGAGCATCCCAATGAGTTCTGTTTGGACAGCTTGTATACCTAGCCAACTTAGACACAGAGTATGAAATATCTGGTCTAGTACAGTTAGCAAGATACTGCAAACTCCCTATAATCTGAGAATACCTTAACTGAGACACAGGTACTCCTGAAGTATTCTTAACAAGGGCAACTTTAGGATCATATGGTGTACTAGCGATTCTACACTGTGAATAACCATATTTCTCAAGTATAGATTTCTCTATATAATGAGATTGCGATAAAGTTATTCCCTCAGCTGACTGTGTCAGTTTGAGACCAAGAATCACACTAGCCTCACCCATATCCTTCATATCAAAATGCCTTTTCAAGAAAGATTTTGTCTCGTTAATAATCTCAATATTGGTTCCAAACAGTAATATGTCATCTACATATAGGCACATGATGACACACTCATTACCTTTAACTTTGGTGTAGACACACTTGTCACTATCATTAATATCATAACTGAACGGCACTATAGTTTCATCAAACTTTTTATGCCAATCCCTAGGAGCTTGTTTCAAACCATAGATGGATTTGATTAACTTACATACTTTCCTTTCGTTACCAGATGCAACAAATCCCTCAGGCTGATCCATATAAATCTCTTCTTCAAGTTCACCATGAAGAAAAGCTGTCTTTACATCCATTTGATGGATGATAAGACCATGTACGAAAGCCAATGCTACAAGCATACGGATTGTTGTCATCCTAGCTATAAGAGAGTATGTATCAAAGTAATCAATACCCTCCATTTGCTTAAAACCCTTAGCTACCAGTCTAGCTTTGTACTTATCTATTGAGCCGTCAGGGTTCAACATCCTTTTAAAGATCCATCTGCACCCGATAGTAGAACACCCAGGAGGGAGATCAACTAACTCCCATGTTCCGTTAGAAACAATAGAATCAATTTCACTCTTTACAGCGCCCTTCCAGTGCCTAGACTCTGAAGAATCCATAGCTTGTTGGAAAGTTAAAGGTTCGTCCTCGACATTGTAAGTGATAAAATCACTTCCAAAATCCTTGACTACCTTTGCACGCTTACTCCTTCGTGGTTCCTCTATCTCCTTAGGAGTAGAGCTACTACTAGGTTCTGCCCCCACATTAGTCATCTTTTCCACATAATCAGGAATAGAACTTGATGTGCGAGTAGGATCTTCACTAGAAGTATCTTGAGGCATACCAGTCTTCATAGGGTAAACATCCTCAAAGAATGTAGCATCACGAAACTCAACTATCGTGTTTGCCACTATACCATCTATGTCAGATTTTAACACTAAAAATCTCATAGTTGTAGTGGTTTCAAGATAGCCCAGAAAGATACAGTCAACAGTCTTCGGACCTAGTTTCTTTCTCTTGTGTTCAGGGACAAGTACCTTAGCAAGGCACCCCCACACACGAAGATACTTAAGACTAGTCTTCTTGCTCTTCCATAACTCATAGGGTGTCTTATCCATATGTTTCAGAGGAACTCTATTCAGAATATGGAAAGCCGTATTCAGAGCTTCTCCCCACATGTATTTAGGCAACCCAGAATTAATAAGCATACTATTAATCATATCTTTAAATGTTCTATTCTTACGTTCAGCAACCCCATTAGACTCAGGTGTATATGGTGGGGTAACTTCATGAACTATACCATTGCTTGCACAAAATTCATTAAAAGCGTTACTCGTATACTCACCACCTCTATCAGATCTCAACCGTTTAAGTACCTTACTAGTTTGTTTTTCTACTTCAGTTTTATATATAATGAATTTACTAAGTGCTTCATCCTTATGTCTAAGTAAATAAACATAACAGTATCTACTACTATCATCTATAAAGGTAATGAAGTATCTAAAATGGTCCTTAGTCAACACACCACCAAATTCACAAATATCAGTGTATACTAAATCTAACAAGTCTGAATCCCTAACAATATTATGAAAAGGTTTCCTTATTTGTTTAGCAGACACACATATTTGACATTTAGAATTCTTTTCTATAGTGTGTTTTGGAATCAACTCTAAGTTCGTCATATTTTTAAGAGCACCAAAATTTAAGTGACCAAGTCTAGCATGCCATAAATCTGAAGATTCAACATAGTTAACAGATGGAGTAATCTTATTAAAAGCACCCAAAACGGGCTCAGCATTTATTACAAATAAACCATTTGACAAGTAACCCTTGCCAAAGAAAGTACCAGTATGAATAAGAACTACTTTATTACATTTGAGAGAGACTTCAAAGCCATTAGCAACTAAACAGCTTCCACTTATTATATTTCTACGCATGTTGGGAACATGATGCACTCTCGTCAGAGATAGAATACGACCCGAAGGAAACTTCAAGTCCACGTTTCTTATTCCATGTACTTGAGCGGCACTTGCGTTCCCCATCGTCACTGTCAAGCTATGACTCTGTTGATAAGATACAAATAAACTAATGTCAGCACAAATATGCACATTAGCCCCAGTATCAATCAACCATTCATTTGACAGATAAGTGGAAAAAAGTACAGGGTTGTAGCTAACATACCGGTCTTCGTTGGTTTCAGAAGCCAAAGCCTCACCGGTTATGTTCGCTACAGGCCCACTTGAGGTTCCAAGCACAGCATTCGCTTGAGCTATCCCCTCGGCTTTCTTTGCTTTCTTAGTAGGGCAGTCCTTACTCCAGTGCCCAACCTGCCCACAAGACCAACATGGTTTGTTTACCTTTGGTTTCTTGGCCTTATCCTTGTCATTCTTAGGTTTATTACTATTACCCTTCTTAGAGACAGCCTTCCTTTTCTGTCCTACAGTAGCTACATTTACCTTCGAACTTCCGTGCTCAGTTGGCATCACATGTCCCTGTTTGGACTTGTGTTGTTCTTGCACCGAGATGTCCAGCATAAGGTTGGTCCAGGTGATCTCTCCTTTCTGTCTTTTCAGGGAGAGAGAGAACTCTTCCCAAGACTTTGGAAGCTTTTCAATCACACTCATCACCTTAAACTTTTCGGGGAGGTCCATTCCAGACTCCTTCAAAGCATGCACTATCATCTCGAATTCATGCACTTGCTCAGTCATGGACTTATTGTCCACCAGCTTGAAATCAAGGAACCTAGCCACAGAATACTTTTCCAGACCTTGTGAGTCAGTATTATGTGTCTGGTCCAACTTCTCCCATAAGAGTTTTGCGGTGTAGGCATCAGAGGAGTACACATCAAACAATGTGTTGGTTAGAGCAGCCAGAATTGCTGCCCTAGCAACCCCATCCTTCTCAGCCCACTTCGCATAACCCTTAACTGATTTAGCCTTCTCTTGATCCACAACCGGCTTCTCATATTCCACAACAGGCCATAGACCCTTTACAGTCAACCACAACTTCATCCTTTTCTGCCAACGAGAAAAGCCAACGCCCCCATTGAATTTCTCCGGCAAGCCCGTTAATTCAACGGGTTGTGGAAAACTGTAAGTGGTCCAATCAATGACCCTAGCAGATGCAACCGAACTACCACTAGCAGGAATTTCACTCTCGTTAACCATTATGCTAAATACTATATAACAGATTATCTCTTCAAGAATGTTGGAAATATTAACTAAAATAGCAACATAGAGGCAGTTACATATCGTATTTAACAAGTCCAGGCCAAGCACACAATTAACGAAACAAAACATGAAGGTAAAACACATGCATGTTAGTAACTGATAGAACAAAGAGAAGGCAGAAAACATACCAGTAGCCATAGCAAAATCAGTATGTTAAACAAGTAAAACAAACAGCTGAGTCGTCAGGATTTGCTCAAAGTCCTGACTGCTCTTGAAGAGATAATTGCCCCCACTTACAACTGTGTTGGGATGCTTGCAACACCTCTCCCAGGATAAAACAGCTCCAAGTACAGTGATCACAGCAATCAGAATACTCAACTTCGACTAGCACCTCAGTCGCCAGAAAACCCTAAGTAACATATACTATAACAGGAGGAGAACAGAGAGTGTAGAGAAGAGAAGAGAATGTAGGGTATGGTCCCTAAAACCCAGCAGCTTAGCTCTCTATTTATAGGAGAGGCCAAACGTAACTGATGCCACCCAATTAATATTGTAACTGCCGATTTACATTTAATAAAATGAAACGGCTGATTTAATAAAATCAAAACGGTTGATTTAATAAATCGTAACTGTTACGTTATATTTATCCACACATATCAGTTTTTATTTTAATTATACGAATATATATATTATCAAATTCTGACCCAACATCAGGATCTGATCCATCAGGATTTTCGTCCGTTAGGATCTGATGTCCATCAGCATTTGATCATTCATCAGGATCTGATACCGTCAGGACTTGAGGTCCATCAGTATTTGATCCAGCATCAGGATCTGGTAGTACCTTCAGGATTTCATTAGGACTTGGCCCATCAGTATTAGATGTCTGACCAGTTACTGATTTATTCCAAGTACTGATCCCAATATATATATATTTATTCTAATTAAAATATATTTAAACACAGAAATAAAATCCCTCGCCCAGGTCGCCTCGCATACGCGAGACGCCGAGACATTCGCCCAAATCGCCCTTCGACCGAGCCGACCCGAGTCGAGTCGAGACGTGTCGTGGCGTGGCGAGGCGGGCGGCGGCGGCGCGCGCGCGCGTGTGTGTGCGCGTGGAGCACACAGTAACACCATGCACCATCATACACCTTAGTAGTTGTACACTACCCATGTGTGTGATTCTATATAAAGCCAACAACCCCCTTTATTTATTTCAATGTGGGACAAATACACATTCTCAATTCAAGCTTATTCAAGCTACTAACTTCAACTCCATTTCTCTATGGGTTTCACTAAGAAAATTACTTAGACCCATATATGAAAATTTAAGTCCTCATAGTAAGGAACAATTTCCAATCGTTAAAATCTGGAATTAACATCAAGAACATAAAATCATTATGCTCTAAAAACTCCATTTTCTAACAGTGAGTATTGTGTTGAACCGTGTGGCTGGAAGTGATGGTGATGTCAATTGTTTTGTGTTTGAGGGCGTTAAAGCAAGAAGAAGGAGGAAAGGAGTGGAAGAAAGAAACAGGGCTGGGGTGTTTGTTCTGGGGCAGTGGAAATTGAAGGTGGAGATGGTATAGTGAATGGAGGTACTGCAGGTGTATGTGAGTGTTAGTCGAAGGTTGGGATGAAGTGAGGGTGTGGTAGTGCAGGTCTGCTGGTACAACAAAACAAATCTTAAAGCTCTATTTTCCTTTTATACGTGTGTGTGCGTGTTGGATATTGTGTACGTGTATATGGTCAAATGTGATACAAGATTGGGGGCTTCTGTTAATTCTTGGTTGTTGATGTGGTACTGTAAATTGGTGGTTGATTATGTTTCTCCGTGATTCAATTCTGTTTTAATAATTGTTAGTAGTTAATTATTAAAGACATCATTTGTATATGTGAACTAATGTGATAGTTAATTTGCAGAAGTTGTGTGGTTTAGTTCGAATTATGTATAGATGTGTATATTTATTTTATCTAGGTTAGTGTGAATTATGTGGTTGGAGGAGTAGTAGTTCTAATGGTACGATTAAAACAGTGTTTATATAAAGTTAAGAGTAATAATTGAAGTTACTTAAGATGTTATTTTAAAGGGGTAATGCTTGATAGCTCTTTAGAGATGTATATATTATAAGTTCGAAAGTTTGTTGGGAAGTACTAATAACAGCACGTATTGGTATTGGGTTGATTGGTACAACTTGGCAAAGCTTGAATTTCAGAAGGAACTTTGTCTCAATTTCTTTAGAACAATACATAATTCTTTGAGTTATTTCGATAAAACAATCTCTTATATTCTAAGTGTGCATAATATTTGTTATGTGACTATATGCGTGATATAATCACTTATGTGACTATATGTGTGATATACTCGCTTGAGTTATTTGGTTATACTAAGAATCTTTTTTATGAGTATAACCTTACATGTTATATGTGTTATTGTGTTTACTCGAACTAGGAAACGTATGGGTAGACTAGAACAACAATGAGGTTTCGGTTGATTGCATACTAAAGTAGTGCTTACCTTTATATAGGTACGAGTAGAAGGTCCGACTAGGAGTTAGTGTATGTAAGGGTGGAATCTTGTGGAATGAAATAATTATCGGAGCTGGCAAGTGTGCCCGGATAGCGGCTGACAAGTGATAAAAGAAAGACGGGCGTAGGATCGAGTAGAGGACAACGTGTAAAGAAGTAGAGACTGATGCAAAGTTGAGTAACGAATCGAGATGTTGGAAGTGGAAACTTCGTGTATTGAGGCAAGTGTTATTGCTATTCACTTATTGTTCAAGTGATGCAATTTAGTTTATTTATCGTATGAATGAGTTGGTCAAGTATAGTTGAAAGATGACATATATATGCTTCTTCAAATTAGCATGATGCTGTTCACTTTCCCCACCCATAATTCAAATTTCGGTTTTACAAGGAATCTTATAAATAACCTTTTTACAATTTTTCAATGAAGTGCCATTTCCTCTATTTTCGTCAAATACTCTCAAGAAGTTTTTAAAGCAAGGAAATCCAAGTTTTCTTAACTTTGCGGAAACCTGCTGGCAAAATTTCTGATCTAGTATGTTTCTACCAATAGATTTCCATTTGGACAATGTTTTCTCTAAGCTAATCTGAACCTTTCTATATTGAAACTGTTTTACAAATAATTGTCCTAATCTATTTTATCCGCTTATAGAACCTCAAACTCTTCAGTGTGTATAAGTTTTAGTGAACACCCAATACTTGACCATCTCCTTGCTTTAGTCTAAATTTCAATTGTTGAAAATATTATTGCAATTTATGTTTTTATTCTTGCTCACATGGAATTTCTCTTTGCGTAAACTGCTGATGTTATAAATCCAATTATTTCTTTTTATCTTGTTGATATCTTTTATTCTTATTGGTTATTCGTTTACACCCACTTATTGTATCGAACTTGTCGATACCTATTGATGACCTTGATTATTCCGTTATTACCCTTTATTGTATCGAACTTGTCGATACTATTTATTTCCCCTTTCATTGTGTCGAACTCGTCGACACCTGTTGATTGTGAATTATTCATCGACTCTTAATTTTGAGTTGTTAACCAGGAACGTGAGTTTCCAGGGTGCTTGGCGAATTAAGGTGGTTGATTGTTCCGACACCTAGTGTGGATGATTTGGAATTGGAAATGTTTTTAAAATGTGGACCGTGAAGGTCGGACCGTGAAGGTCAGAAATAATTGAGGCCAATGTGTGCCATGGATCCAATTAAGGACAGGGCTGTGAGAGCTAGTCCGGGGTTAGTGCTGACTGATCAGCAGCCTAATCTAAATGATTTTTTTTTAAATAAATAAAAATTCTAATTCTAATCTATACTTTGAGATTGAGATGTTCAGTTATTGACTTTTTGAAAGTCTGTTTTGAATAATACCTTGATATCAGAATTCTTGTCAGTTCCATCTCTTGATGCACCTTATGAATGGTGAGTTATTGGCCTCGTGGAAATTGAAAAGTTGATAAAATAAATTCCCTCATAAAATGAGACGAAACCCTGTTGCTTATCAAATTGTCGTCATTATTGAAATAGTCATCACTATATACACTTGCTGAGCATTGTTGGCTCACTCTTGCTTCTGTTTATTTTCTCCAGTTATTAGAAATAATCAGAGGAATTAGAGGTCAGTGGGTATTGCTCTATAGGTCGCGGGAGGAGACGTTCGAGTTTTGGGCTTTTCAAAGAATGGATTTGGAATTGTTAAGGTTGGATATGTAGTTAGTCAGTGATGTTGTATATTCATAAGAAAATTGTGTAACATTTTTATTTTGGGGTTGGATTGTAATAATTCAATTTGATAGTTTGTTTCATACCATAACCTGTATGAGATCTTGGTTAAGGGGTTTTTGTCATTTTATATTATTTATATCCAGGGTTGTATTACATTGGTTGTGGTTAGTGGCCCCATATCTGTACCCCGGATTTTGGGATGCTACATACTGAGAAAGAAGATGCTGCAAAATTTGGCAGTTAGAGGTGATAAGTTTAACAGTCAGTATGTTCCTAAGTACAGAGATCATCGGGGTAAAATTGTTGAGATGAAGAAAAATAGTGCTAAGCTGAAGACAGATTTGGGAATAACTGTTCTTGATTTTAATTCTGAATCAAAGGAAGCACACTTCATCAGATTGGGTAATGAGATGAGAAGAAACAAGATTTATATTCTGAGAGCTGCTATTTATCAAACTGGTGAGTGTTAGTGTATACTGAAAATATTTATTTTAAGTATATACATTTATTTCTTGCCCGGTTTTATTGAGAATCATTTAAATGTTTACATGTTGTCTAATATTATATATTGTGGACAATCTAGTATCAAATGGGATACAGAATTTTAGATTGTTAAATACGGTTTATATAATATAATAAGGTTCACAGCACAGGTGGTGTTGGACAATCCACTGGTATGGCTGTAGTATTATTTAGATTAGTTAATATTGACTAATAAATAATACTAGTATACTTTGTGTATATTGAACATGATCAAATTTAGAATTGTTCATTTATACTGATTAAGAAGGAGAACTAAGATTCTATGTTATTATTAATGCTTAGGTTCTTAATCCGGATATAGTAATTGACACGTGTATATTATTTACATGCTTTGATTTATATATGAAATAATTCTTTTGAATTATATCATTTTATTTTGGGTGATGGAATTATATACATGGTGAATATTATTTATAGAAGGAATCCATGTCCTGATAATATTCGGGTTAATGATGTCCCCTTGAAAGCTCAAAAAGATTTAATTATGTCAAACCCTGCAGGTGGATTTATTCCGGCATAATTAAATAAAGGTTGAGTGGATAATCAAGGATAAAAGATATTAATTAAATGAATTATCAGTAATTTATTTAATTAATGGGCATGCGCTATTTTAAACATGGGGAATTTAATAAGCAAATAATATTGGAACCCAATTAAAAAATTAAGTTGCGGTATTAGGAAAGGTAGTGCAAATATTAATTCTTTAGTGGATTGAATTAATATTTAATTACATTGGGCTAGGCCCAAGATGTAATTAGAAGGCCTAACCTAATTATCCATGATCCCTATTGTAGCCCTATATATATTCTTATTCTCTTCTTGCTAGGGGGGGTCTAGAAAAATTTTGTAGCCACCTAGGAGCAAGAAGAGAGGTTAACTTGAGGAGACGAAGGCCACACTTCGCTCAAGGGAATTTGGGAATACAATAGAAGAGCGTGGAATCAACCGTTAACAAGGTGACTTTTGTATTTGTATTCGTTAATTTATTGTATCAAAAATCGCAGGGCCACGATCTGATTGTCCCAACAATTGGCATCAAGAGCTAGGTTCTATGGTTCTGCGATTTTTGATATGATGTCCATGTCGTAATTATATATGCATGTATGTAGTGGTAGGCTTGTATATTCTGTTTTGCAGGTTGTTATCCACTATTATGGCCATGTGTGATGCCCCCAAATCCGAGGTCAGAGATTCAGGTCGTCACATCACCATCCAACCATATCCTACCTGTATTAACTTTACATCTCAACAATACATCAATCCAGACCTCAATCTTACGCACATACAAGTTAGAGCCTCAGAAATGATAATCAAAAGTAACACTAAATATTACAATTCATCTGTACAATCCGGAATCTTACGCACTTCCACTTATACAACTACACTTGAAGACGAGTCTTACTATTACATTTGAAAACCTATCAGACTTACTCTGTAGTATTTATCCGGAACTAAATCATCTCGGGGTAAATTTTCTACTCCTCTTTTGCTGGTGCGGAGTTAACTGACCAAATTCTTCTCTTTCTGAAAAATTTTTATAAAGCAAGAATGAGCTACATAATGCTCAGCAAGTTCGCCATTTTGAAAAATAATAATGTGGTTTATTTCGAAAACGTTCCCAACTGTATGGGTATATATCTCAGATTTCAAAACATAATTCAACATTATATATGTCCGAGTTTGAATAAAACCTTTATACTCGCTAAGGAGCTTTAATAATAACATATGAATCCTTTATAAGGTTCCCATTTCAATATATCTCAAGTTTGAAAATATATATACATATGAGTATATCATTTTCGGCAAAACACTCTAAGGTTAACATACTGTACATGGAAAACATTATTGCAAAACCTCTTTCCTTCCATTAGCTTAGAAGGTTTCTCATTCAAAAACATTTCATTCTTTGGAATAATTGCAAGAGTGCACTAACACGTGCCAATCTTTATAGAAAATCTTGCAGTTCTAGATACTGCACGATGTCAATATTTTTCTTATCAAAAACCACACTATCGGCAACTTGGCACTTAGGCCCAAGAAGCAGTGTTTGAGAATTTTTCCAAAGTGGAGGATGGGACTGGAAGAAAACATAAAAACCTGACAAGGATTGACGATGATCAGTCGCCACAACCAAGTCCAACAATCCGCGGGTCTTCTCTACTAGTAGAAGGATAGAAACTACATCCATAACTACCCTTGGGTGAAAACTACATCCGTAATCACCCTCGATGAAAACTACATCCGTAATCATCCTTCGGCAACACCTGGGCCGGAATAATAATTGATGGACCGCCTGGCTCACGGCCGCTTGCACATCCCGGGAATCATTCGTCAACGATTCCCACACCTGCCAGAGTCCCCTTTTTCTTTTCTTTTCAAAAATCATTTTGATAGAAAATTCGAGTAGTTGAAGTTTGACCTCAGTCGACCGATAATTCTTGAAAAAAATGTACAAGAAGCAAAACCTGACCGGGGGTTTTCGAAAATGTTTTGGGTGGGAAAGAGTTCGAGTTTGAAAACGCTAAAGGTATCTTGGATTAGTTTTGTCTTTAAAATAATGAACGATAATTAATAAATAATATTTTGAGATTTAATATAAACAATTAATAAAATAATTATTTAATTAAAATAAGCTTTTAATCCAAGATAGATATTTTTGAGTATTTTTAACAACGTAAAAATAATAATTACTTAGGTATACGATACTTCCCGAATGACTCTTCGGGCTTTCGCAATTTAATCACGATACAAAAATATACCGCTCCCCGGTCAATAGTATATTTGGACCGCTACGACCTCTATTGCTAGAGTCGTTGTCCGAAGAAAACACTTTCATTCTAAGTTCAAGGGTGTACAAACACATATGCATATATCTCAAACTTCAACATAATCTCGTAAAGCATAAGCATATAATACGTTTGGAAGCCATAAACACAACAGTGAAAATCCTTATATATAAATTTTGAAAAGTAAACTTGCATAGGTAAAATCAAGAATATAATCTTTTGAAAATAAATACTTAGGGTTGGAAAACTTGCCTTGGTGAGGTTGGGGTGGTCGGCTCGCGAAGTGGAATGGAAGTCTATACATAATCAATATTTGTACGTTAGTACCTTAACAACGCTACTTAATCATAAGGTTTTAAAAATCGTAAGACCAACTTAACGACTCCACTTGTGACCACTAACCCTCTCATATGACCATGTCGTCACATCACTTCCGTTACCCATTCGACTCAAATCTATTCCTCAAACTCGAAACTCAAGTGAACATTCTTAAAACTACTTTAAACTAATCCCCTAAGTGGTTTTTCACTTGCGCACACCTCGCTCCAACATTTTTATAAAATTGAAAAATTCAATTTTAATCAGATTCTTTTTGGGCAGCCTTCCTTACTGTAAGTCCTATCTAACCTCAATTTTTCACAATGTTTGCAGAAAGTTTGGGGGTCCAAAGACAGTTCACAAACAGACCATACAGTGCAGTCCGGATTTCAGAACCACTCCTCACTCTTCGGGTCATAACTCAAAATATACACATCACCTAGACATAAACTTTATATTTCTGGAAACTACATTCAAATACCTTTCTAACCATATGTATTAGACCCTCGGGAGACAAGTGTAAGGGATTAAAAAGTCCACGGCAAGGCAGTACATACTCCCAGACTTTTTATTCTGTATACATCTTTGCTTAATCTTTCAAGAACTCAACTTATACATCATATCTACCATTAAAATCATCAAGACTCATCTCTACAACATACATGGGGTTACATACTCTAAGTACAAGCTTTAAAATCACATCAACCACACATAACCTCAAGATTTTCATCATCCATAACTCTTATACCCAAGATATGCACTATAACCCTTAGATCTAACAATATGAGCTCTGCACTAAGCATGGTTAAGAGTGAGGAGCATGTTATACCTTCTTGAATATCTAGGAGCCTTGAGTGAGCTTGGTAATCCCTAATAACACTTGTATGAGCTCCTACAACCCTCAAGCCTTCAAGATCTAAAAGGATGAACAATTTGGTTACTAAACATCAAAACTTCAAGAATTTATAACTCAAAATCTAGTGGATGAAAGGGGTTGAAATTCATAGCATACCTTCTCTATAGTGTAAGAATGGCCTATAAATTTTATCTTGATTTATGAATGAAAAGAAGTTGAAGAAAAATTTTCTTCTCCCCTCCTTGGAAGCTCTCGGCCTAGTGCAGATTCGAAAGAGAGAGAGATGTTTGTTTGTGTTGTGTTTGAAATAAAGTGATGTATTATTGTTGTATGTATGGGTGTGTATGATTGATATGTTGGAAAAGTAGTCACATGTTGCACTCTAGGGTTTATAGGCTAGGTATGCACCATGCCCTCTTGTCTCCTTGAAACATGCACCACTAACTAGTTACTATTCATGTTTGCTTTTTGCTTTTCTAGCTTCTTTTCCTAACTAGCTAGTTACATGACACTTGTATGCAATATTCTTTCCTTGTATTGTTATTCCTCCACCAATGGTTGTCACTTAATCCTTAATTCATATCGTATCATAATTAATTCCTCGTAATAATATTTTGTCGCGTAGAGATTTCCCTTGTAATTCCTTAAATACTTAATTGGGTAAATCCTTTAAATATCCACAACTCCTTGTCATAATCTCTTAAAATCTTCTAATACTCTAATAATCCTCAAATCTCAAGTTTTTATAAATCTTAATAGTGGTAGGCCTCTTGCCTTCAACAATCTTCCCTTTTTCTTACACCGTGAATATAAAAACATAAAATTTCAGACAATCAACTCCATTACATAACATAGGTGACTCAAAAGGTCCCTAATTCACAATGTCATAACCTTTTACACATTTAAAATATTACAAAAATCAGGGTTCTTACAGCCTCCCCTCCGTAAAAGGATTCCATCCCGGAATCAGGTTGAAAACAGTTGAGGGTACTTTTCACGCATAGCGCTTTCTAGTTCCCATGTTAATTCCTCGACGTTCTGGTTTCTCCACAAAACTTTCACTAGCTTGACAACCTTGTTCCTCAGCACTTGTTCTTTCCTATCCATGATTTCCACGGGTTGCTCCACATAGGTCAAGTCTGGTTGTAGGTCCACTTGGTCGTACTCTATCACATGCCGATAGTCGGTGTGGTAGGGTCGTAACATAGACACATGAAACACATTATGAATTTACTGCAAGCTTGGGGCAAGGCTAACTCGTAGGCTAACTTCCCAATACGCCTCAAAATCTCAAAAGGTCCAATAAACCTCGGACTTAGCTTTCCTTTCTTACCAAACCGTATCAATCCTTTCGATGGGGATACCTTTAGCATCACGAAGTCTCCCACCTCATACACCTTTGATATCTCATAAAATTTGACCATTCAAAATAATGGGTTTCGTAAAAAAAACTAATGACTTTTACATACACTCGTCTGCACCGTAAAGACGTAATATCAATTCGAAATCTTCATTTAATAATTCGTACATATCGTGATTGCAAAACTTTCTCATCCACCCATAAAATTACTATTCATCCAGGTTTCGAATATTCACGAAAATTAGGGTTATTGTAGTCTTCTCTCCTTAAAATGATTCTATCTTAAGAACATAAGGAAAATAGTTGTGGATACGATTCCAACTTTACCCTTTCCAACTCTCAGGTTGAAACTTCAACCCTTTAGTTCTTTCACCTTGGTCTCACCAACGCTTTAATGTTGTTTCTCAACACATGCTCTCCTCGACCTGCATTCCTTATCGGTTGTTCTATGAATGAAAATTTCTATCCCACTACTTATACGTTCCTCTTCTACCTTGTTCATTGTATCCGTGTTGAGTCCTGGTATCGTTGGCCCGTGAATACTTTGTGGTCGTGTTTTATAATCTAAGACAATGTCAATACGCATGGTATTCCTCATGTTCCTTGGCTTAATTAACACGCATGTGTTGCGTCCCGTCAGTCGTTACCACTTGCTATGGATAATGTATAGTCTTCGGTATACGTCGAACCAGTTCAGCTACTATATCCCTCGTTCATTGACTTCTTCGTAACGCAAGAAAAACGAAACTTCTTCTTTCGCAGTACGCTTTACAAGAGATGTCCTTACGTTCGCATGGTGACGATCGTGATAACAACATTCATTTCATGGATAAGTTTTTATTCTCGACTGCCCCGTGAAATCTAAGGCATGACACTAAATATAAATTTGATCGTCTGGATAATTCTTCTTCCCTGTCCGTCAGCCACAGATCAATTTAGTGCATACGCTCAATCTCTTTGTTAAATATACTTGAAAGCACCTTCAATATTCAAAGTTTAACCTTAAGTCTTTATCTGACGTAATTGCTGCAGAAGTTTTATATTGCACCACCATCCCTTCCGTATATAAATCGATAATCTTCTAAATGGAAAGTCTCTCGTAGGTAAATCACTTGGTCCAACAATTATAAATCAACTAGGGCCATCTCTTGGCTCGGTCTTCGGTGACCTACTTATGAAATTCATTATAATTCTGTCCACGTTTAAGATTTTCTACAGGCGGAATTAATCCACTAGATCTCTATCATTCTGCTTTTGACATGTCACGTTTGTACTTAATAGTTTGCCAATACCATTCTTCGTATCCGCTTGCCAACATTCTCTTAATTCTCTATACCTCTTTGTCCTTCCCCATAATTTAGTCATTTTTCCTCTAACATTATTATTTATTGTATATACTCTATTTTCTTGGTCAATACTGACTGAATTCCAATTTCGAATAATCCCTTCTATAGGTATCGGCCACCACACTGGCCTTCCCTGGGTAATAACAAATTTCTCCATTATACTCCATGTTCCATTTCGTCACCTTCTCTCTTATGTTTAGTTCTAATATGAAGATATACTTATGGCACTTGTGGAAAAATTTCACACTTTTCTCATAAGGTTAACGTCTCAGTTTTATGCGTGAACGCTATCATGACTAATCCCCGACTCACGGTTAGTATATCCTATCCCATAACCTTTATGTTGTTTAGAAGTATAGGCTATCATCCCCTTTCTACTGCATCAGCACACCTCTTAACTCTTAAAAGACGCATCATCGTGACCCTCAAAGTCCTCTTCTCATCATAAAGTATAGCTAACAACGAGGTTGTCACTAATCGCTCATATCATTCTTAAAACTTTATTTATTAACCCACAAGGGCTTCTGACTCACTAATCAATCCACATGATACTACCAAAATTTATAATGTTTATATTAGTATGAATGGCCGACTTTGGTGCAGTACCGAGATCGATCTTGAGTTGGTGAAACCTTCTCTTCAACCTTATCTTGAAAAACAACTACACATTTTAACTAGTCAACAATTCCTCCATTTCCGATAAGGGTATCAGTTCTCGATGGTATATGTAAGATGTCATACGCTCGTCCTCTTTCACAACTGGTACCAATCAGCCTGAGGCCTACTTGCTGCTGCGATTCCCAATAAACTTGATTAGGTGGTAATCTCGAAGGATCATTGGGATATATCCATGCATCCATTTGCTATTAGGGCATTTTAAACTTTATGTCCCTCTATGTGCATCAATCCCTTTAAGCTAAGTAAAGTTTCACATTCTTGCCATAATATTTCTTCCTTTCTTGTCCATCTCACTTCCATGTTAGTTCCCTCTAAGGATATGTCTTACATCGCAGTCGATTTGCATTTCTTGGATCAGGAAAAGGCTTGGTAACTCCAAAATTCATTAATATAACATCCTGATGACGTTTGGTAGGGGCGTGCTCCCAACCACCTCATCATTTCTTATAAACTTCCTCACACTAATATTAAAGGTCCTTGTGGTATGCCCCGACATGTTATTCCTACTTTAAATAATCACTTGGCATAACGCTCTAGCTGCACAATTACAACATTTGGTTTTTGATCTCATATTGGTGCAACGGTTCACAATTCAACCATATCATACCTGTATTAACTTTACAACTCAACAATACATCCATCCAGACCTCAATCTTACGCACATACAAGTTAGAGCCTCAGAAACGATAATCAAAAGTAACACTAAATATTACAATTCATCTGTACAATCCAGAGTCTTACGCAATTCCACTTATACAACTACACTTGAAGACAGTCTTACTATTACAGTTGAAAACCTATCAGACTACTCTGTAGTATTTATCAGGGACTAAATCATCTCCGGGGAATTCTTCTACTCCTCTTCTGCTGGTGCGGAGTTAATCGGCCAAATTCTTCCCTTTTCTGAAAAGTTTTTATAAAGCAAGAATGAGCTACATAATGCTCAGCAAGTTCACCATTTTGGAAAATAATAAAGTGGTTTATTTTGAAAACGTTCCCAACTGTATGGGTGTATATCTCAGATTACAAAACATAACTCGACAATATATATGCCCGAGTTTGTATAAAACATTTATACTCACTAAGGAGCTTTAAGAATAACATATGAATCCTTTACAAGGTTCTCATTTCAATATATCTCAAGTTTGAATATATATATATATAAGCATATCATTTTCGGCAAAACACTCTACGGTTATCATACTGTACAGGGAATACGTTATTGCAAAACCTCTTTCCTTCCATTAGCTTAGGAGGTTTCTCATTCAAAAACATTTCATTCTTTGAAATAATTGCAAGAGTGCACTAACACGTGCCAATCTTTATAGAAAATCTTGCAGTTCTAGATACTGCACAATATCAATATTTTCTCATCAAAAACAACACTATCGGCAACTTGGCACTTAGGCCCAAGAAGCAGTGTTTGAGTATTTTTCCAAAGTGGAGGATGGGACTGGAAGAAAACATAAAAACCTGACAAGGATTGACGATGATCAGTCGCCACAACCAAGTCCAACAATCCGCGGGTCTTCTCTACTAGTAGAAGGATAGAAACTACATCCGTAACTACCCTTGGGTGAAAATACATCCGTAATCACCCTCGATGAAAACTACATCCGTAATCATCCTTCGGCAACACCTGGGCCGGAATAATAATTGATGGACCGCCTGGCTCACGGCCGCTTACACATCCCGGGAATCGTTCGTCAACGATTCCCACACCTGCCAGAGTCCCCTTTTTCTTTTTCTTTTAAAAACCAGATTTTGATTGAAAACAGAGTAGTTGTGGTTCGACCTCAGTCGACCGATAATTCTTGAAAAAAAACGTACAAGAAACAAAACCTGACCGGGGGTTTTCGAAAATGTTTTGGGTTCGAAAGAGTTCGAGTTTGAAAACGATAAAGGTATCTTGGATTAGTTTTGTCTTTAAAATAATGAACGATAATTAATAAATAATATTTTGAGATTTAATATAAACAATTAATAAAATAATTATTTAATTAAAATAAGCTTTTAGTCCAAGATAGATATTTTGAGTATTTACGAAGATATAAAAATAATTACTTGAGTATACGATACTCCCCGAATGACCTTTCGGGTTTTCACAATTTAATTTCGATATAATAATATACCGCTCCCCGGTCAATAGTATATACGGACCGCTACGACCTCTATTGCTAGAGTCGTTGTCCGAAGAAAACATTTCATTCTAAGTTCAAGGGGTGCAAACATATATGTACTTATACATCTCAATTGCATTAATACTTCGATAAACATAGCATTTGATATAATTGAAAACTACAAACACAACAGTGAAAGTCCTTGTATATGGATAAGTTTTGAAAAGTAAACTTGCCTTGGTTTGGTTGGGGTGGTCGAGCGTGCGGAGTGGAACGATCTATACATAAGCAATAACCGCTCGTTAGTACCTTAACAATATCTCTTTAATTACGGGGTTTTAGGGGGTACGAAATTAACTTAATGACTTCGTCTTATGACACTCTAGCCCCTCTATAGGTTCATGTCATCACTCGATTACGCTCGTCACTTATTTGACTTAATTTAGTTACCACATTCGAACCATAACCATTATTCCTAGAATTATGCTCCACTAACGACTTTTTCCCTTGCGCGAAATTTACTCCAGCATTTTTATAAAATTAAAAAATTCATATTTTAATCCAATTCTTTTTGGGTAGCCTTCACCACTGTATTTCCTAGCTTCTCTAATTTTTACATGATCCCACATAAATTTTTAGGGGTTTAAACAAGGCTCACAAGGGGGTCACTTAGTGCAGTCCATAGTCCAGAAAAACAATCCACTCATCCGGCCATAACTTAAAATCTACACATCACCTAGCCATGGACCTTACATTTCCAGAAACTACATTCAATTATCTTTCCAACAATATAAGGTAGGACATTAGGGGACAAAATTTGGGGGTTCAAAATCGTGTCACAATACAGGTCATTGCTCCTGGAAAAACTCAGCATGAACATACCACTTAAATCAATCATTTTTCACAATTCCACCATACAACCAACACTTAATACTCTCAAATCATGGTTCATAACACTCATGGTGATATATATACTATCCATAGTCATAAAAGTCATAATCTCAACATCAAAATTCAAGATCCATGCTATCCAACACATATACAACCAAGATTAGCTCTTAAACACATGGATCTACTACCAATCATCATAAATATTACATAACCAAGAGGGTTTGTGATTTTATACCTTCTTGAGCTCCTAGTGGCCTTGGGTAAGCTTTTCACAACTCAACAACACCTTAGATGGTCTCCTACAACACTTATAATGCAAGATCTAAAGGAAGAACAAACTTGGTTACTATTCATCCAAACTTTAACAATTTATAACTTGAAATTGGATGGATGAAATGGAGTGAAATTGCTAGCATACCTTTTCTAGATGATGTAGATGACCTAGGAATTATGGTGTGAATTATGAGTGATGGGAAAGGGGGAAGAAGAATTTTTCTTCTTCACTTCAAAGCTTGGCCGAGAGCTTTTGTTGTTCAAGGGGGGGAGAGTTTGATTTTTTTTTTCTTGTGTTTGTGTGGTTGGGTGATTATGTGAGTTGATTGGATGATATGTATTATTATGTGTATAAGCATAGGCAAGTACTAGCAATCATGGCTCTTGTACTTCTTGTCTCCTCCTTTTTCAAAAAGCAAGTAACCAAATACTATTCATCTTCCAATGGCTAACTAGTTTGCTTGGTTTCTAACTACTTGGTTGCATGGGCTTGCATGCAATACTACTCCTTGTAATATTATTCTTCCACCAATGCTTATTATTTAATCCTTAATTCGTATCGTATCTTAATTAATCTCTCGTAATAATATTTTGTCGCGTAGAGATTTCCCTTATAATTCCTTAAGTACTAATTGTGTAAATTCCTCTAATGTCCATAATTCCTTGTCATAATCCTTGATAAATCTTTTAACACTCTAATCATTCTCAAATCCCAAGTTTTATAAATCTCACTAACAATAAGACTCTTGCCTTCACAATCTCCCTTTTTATCTTACATAGTGAATACAACAACACAGTTTCGCAGACAATCAATTCTATTAATCAACAGGGATGACAAGAAAGGTTCCATATTGACATTGCCACAAGATATTAAATAAAATAAAATATTACCAAAAATTAGGGTTCTTACAGCCTCCCCTCCTTAAAAGGATTCCGTCCCGGAATCAGGTTGAAAACAGTTGGGGGTGCTTTTCACGCATTGCGCTTTCTAGTTCCCATGTTGATTCTTCGACATTCTGGTTCCTCCACAAGACTCTCACTAGTTTGACAACCTTGTTCCTCAGCACCTGTTCTTTTCTATCCATGATTTCTATGGGTTGCTACACATATGTTAAGTCTGGTTGTAGGTCCACTTGGTCGTACTCTATCACATGCCGATGATCGGTGTGGTAGGGTCGTAACATAGACACATGAAACGCATTATGAATTTGCTGCAAGCTTGGGGGCAAGGCTAACTCGTAGGCTAACTTCCCAATACGCCTCAAAATCTCAAAAGGTCCAATAACCTCAGACTTAGCTTCCCTTTCTTACCAAACCGCCTCAATCCTTCTCAGGGGGATACCTTTAGCATCACGAAGTCTCCCACCTCATACTCCTTTGATATCTCATAAAATTTGACCATTCGAAATAATGGGTTTTGTAAAAACTAAGGACTTTTACATATACTCGTCTGCACCGTAAAGGCGTAATATCAATTCGAAATCTTCATTTAATAATTCGTACATATCGTGATTGCAAAAATTTCTCATCCACCCATAAAATTAATTTTCATCCAGGTTCGAATATTCATGAAAATTAGGGTTATTGCAGTCTCACCAACGCTTTAATGTTGCTTCTCAACGCATGCACTCCTCGACCTGTATTCCTTATCGGTTGTTCTATGAATGAAAATTGTTATCCCACTACTTATACGTTACTCTTCTACCTTGTTCATAGTATCCGTGTTGAGTCCTTGTATCGTTGGGCCGTGAATACTTTGTGGTCGTGTTCTATAATCTGAGACAACGTCATTACGCACGGTATTCCTCATTTTCCTTGGCTTGATTAGCACGCATATGTTGCCTCCCGTCGGTCGTTACCACTTGCTGTGGATACTATATAGTCTTCGGTATACGTCGAACCAGTTCAGCTACTATATCCCTCGTTCATTGACTTCTTCGTAACGCAAGAAAAGCGAAACTTCTTCTCTCGTAGTACGCTTTACAAGAGACGTCCTTACGTCCGCATGGTGCCGATCGTGATAACAACATTCGTTTCATGGATAAGTTTTTTTTTTTTATTCTCGACTGCCCTGTGAAATCTGAGGCACGACACTAATTATAAATTCGAACGTCTGGACAATTCTTCTTCTCTGTCCGTGAGCCACAGATCAAATTAGTACATACGCCCAATCTCTTTATTAATTATACTTGAAAGCACCTTCAATATTCGAAGTCTAACCTTAAGTCTCTATCTGACGTAATCACTGCAGAAGTTTTATATTGCACCACCATCTCTTCCGTATATAAATCGATAATCTTCTAAATGGAAAGTCTCTCGTAGGTAAATCACTTGGTCCAGCAATTATAAATTAACTAGGGCCATCTCTTGGCTCGATCTTCGGCGACCTACTCATGAAATTCATTATAATTCTGCCCACGTTCAAGATTTTCTACGGGCGGAATTGATCCACTAGATCCCTATCATTCTGCTTTTGACATGTCGCGTTTGTACTTAATAGTTTGCCAATACCATTTTCCACCTCCGTTTGCCAAACATTCTCTTAATTCTCTATACATCTTTGTCCTTCCCCATAATTTACTCATTTTCCTCTATCATTAATCTTTATTGTATATACTCTATTTTCTTGGTCAATACTGACCGAATTCTAATTTCGAATAATCCCTTCTATAGGTATCGGTCACCACACTGGCCTTTCCTGGGAAATAACAAATTTCTCCATTATACTCCCTGCTCCCTTTCGTCACCTTCTATTCCTTATGTTTAGTTCTAATATGAAGATATACTTATGGCACTTGTGGAAAACTTTCACACTTTTCTCATAAAGTTAACATCTCAGTTTTATGCGTGAACGCTATCATGACTAATCCCCGACTCACGGTTAGTATATCCTATCCCGTAACATTTATGTTGTTTAGAAGTATAGGCTATCATCCCCTTTCTACTGCATCAGCACACCTCTTAAACTCTTGAAAGACGCATCATCGTGACTCTTAAAGTCCTCTTTTTTTTATCATCAAGTATAGCTAACAACGAGGTTGTTGCTAATATCTCATTTCATTCCAAAACTTTGTTCATTAATCCATAAAGGCTTCTGACTCATTAGTCCATTCAACGATACTACCACAATTTTATAACATTTATATTAGTGTGAAATGCCAACTTGGACACAGTACAGAGGTCAATCTTGAGTTGGTGAAACCTTCTCTTTAACCTTATCTTTGAAAAATAATACGCACTTTAACTAGTCAACAATTCCTCCATTTCCGATAAGGGTTTCAGTTCTCGATGGTATAGGTAAGATGTCATGCGCCCGTCCTCTTTCTCAACTGGTGCCAATCAGCCTGAGGCCTGTATGCTGCTGCGATTCCCAGTAACTTGATTAGGTGGTAATCCCGAAGGATCATTGGGATATATCCATGCATCCATTTGCTATTAGGGCCTTTTAAACTTTATGCCTCTCTATGTGCATCAATCCCTTTAAGCTAAGTAAAGCTTCACGTTCTTGCCACAATATTTCTTCTTTTCTTGTCCATCTCACTTCCATGTTAGTTTCCTCTAAGGATATGTCTTACATCGCAGTCGATTTGCATTTCTTGGATCAGGAAAAGGCTTGGTAACTCCAGAATTCATTAATATAGCATCCTGACGACGGTTGGTAGGGGCGTGCCCCCAACCACCTCATCATTTCTTATAACCTTACTCATACTAATATTAAAGGTCCTTGTGGTATGCCCCGACATGTTATTCCTACTTTAAATAATCACTCGACATAACGCTCTGGCTGCACAATTACAGCATTTGGTTTTTGATCTCATATTGGTGCAACGGTTCATATTTGTACCTCCCGTTCACCTTAGAGTAATCGCTTTTGAAAGGAATGGTTTCAAAATAACAAGGTCCAATAGATAATTTCAATAAGAATTCCACATTGGATGTTCCAAGAATGTTGATGGTTCCAAGTACTAGGGGTCTCGATTTTCGGAGATGTAAGGATGGACAAAAAGAATACAACAAGGTTTATTCCTTCATGTCCTGATAATCTCGTAATGTGATATCATAGAGAATGTTGCACGAGGGCAATGATTGTTGGATACAAAAGTCATAAAGACGGTCTTTATACAATTCTTACATCTGGTTAATACTTTTCCTCTTGAAAAATAAGAGGAAATCTAAAGTCGCATTGATGAAGGTCAGCCAATAGAAAGCAATTCTACTCCATGACAATTAAGGAATGAAGTAGTTTGTCATTCAAGTAATCAATGGTTTCAAATGAATTCTCATCGTATGAATGAAAGAATAAAATATTCAAGTGATATAAAGTCTGATACGAAGATGGGTAAGAGTTCAAGTCGAGTGGGCGACCTCACTAGGTCTCAATCAAGTTATTCGTCAAAACTTTCATCATCATACTTTACCACATGCAAAATGCATTGCGGAACGAATTAAATTGGGAGTTGGACCAGTGGAACAATAACTAGTCCTTTTCAAGAAACACTAGCAACTAGCGAGACAAAATTTGCTAGTTCACCCGTTTGAGAAATCACTACCAGCTAGGACAATTAGCTAGGTGTTCTTCACAACATTACAATTTTGAGTAGTTAGAACAATCAACTAGTCATTCATATTGACATAACGACTAGCCAGTTTCAATTGGATAGAACGGAATTTTAACATCGTAGCCATTGAAGAAACTTTAGGCTACTCGGACAACGAATGGAAATAAGAAGTTATTAAGTTTGAAAAAAAGAAAACTATAAAATCTGAAGAGAATGTTCTAGGTATCGGAACAATCGATAACCTCTCATCAAATATTACTTATCAGTGAAACGGTCCACCCAAGGGTGCCGTCGTACACATGCTTTATCAGATCCGACAATAGAATTAAATTCGGAATACCAATATCAGAATGATATCCTTACTATGATTTCAACGTAAGACGCACAATCTCATTTTGAATAGAAGAAAGGATTCATGAGGAAAATCTGGATGTTAGATCATCCCTGTTCTCAATAAGTGGATAAATATTTATGGGCTCGACTGAAGAATGCAAGTATGAAAGAAGTAGTCAAATATCAATATTCGTTTAGGAATATTCATTGATTAATTAAGGAAACAATTGTTGAACATTCCTTGGATAATTGAAAGGAAGTGTAAATAGTCCTGAGCCGAACAAGGTCATCATAAATTTTTGAATAGAATGTTCATGGGTCAAATAAAATTACTTCGGATAAGTCCTGCTTTAGGGAGAGTATATCACTGGTTGTTATTCCACAAATTTGAAGTAGAAAGCTAGAAGGATTACCTGATATAAACTAATCGAGGTAACATGGTTAATGAAAAGTTTAAAATGAAGTAGTGCACCAGCCGGTAGTTACCAAAATAAGTTAATAATCATTCGTGCATCTCATTATCACCACTATGAGGGTAACTCCATCTCTTCGCCTTCGTAATACAAGACACCAACTAGTGTGTCTCTCAATCATCATCTTAAGGTCATTTATCGAGTTGGGGTTTCACAAATATATCTGTCATTTCCGTGCTTTATCTTGAAGACCAAACTTCACATCATTTCGGGGACACCTGCTGAGTCCATAGGGTCCTACTTCATGCATTCCGACATGAATCACAAGTGGCCAGTTCCCCCTGGGAACAGATCAAAGAGATCTCTCAGGGATCTCAATGCAGTCCATAGGTTCAGTGGCGGTGTGTGTGCACGTGAACATACGTTACCAACAATATATAGGTTTACAAGTATACATGCGTAGTCTCTGCTAAAATTTCTATCAAAGAATTCCAGTATAGACTCACTGGTCCCTTCTTTTGGTAGACTCTGAGATCACTGTATCGCTCGTTGCAACCATATTCAACTTCACTAGAGTCGCTTTGTTAATTCTACTTGTTTGTTCTCTAAGTTGAACTACCATGCTCTAGAGTCCGAATCATGCGTGGAATTATCTATCGCGCTCGTCTTATGATAACATTCTCGTATAACACATGTAAAATTCACCATCAAGGGTAATGAAATCCACAACGGCATAGTAACCACCTTTCAGGTGAACCCGTTACTTATCGAAAATCGGATCTTATAGCCAAAGTAAAATACTTTCATTATTCCAAGTACTAAGTGTTAGTGTATACTGAAAATATTTATTTTAAGTATATACATTTATTTCTGGCCCAGTTTTGTTGAGAATCATTTAAATGTTTACATGTTGTCTAATATTATATATTGTGGACAATCTAGTATCAAATGGGATACAGAATATTAGATTGTTAAATACGGTTTATATAATATAACAAGGTTCACAGCACAGGTGGTGTTGGACAATCCACTGGTATGGCTGTAGTATTATTTAGATTAGTTTATATTGACTAATAAATAATACTGGTATACTTTGTGTATATTGAACAGGATCAAATTTAGAATTGTTCCCTTATACTGATTAAGAAAGAGAACTAAGATTCTATGTTATTATTAATGCTTAGGTTCTTAATCCGGATATAGTAATTGACACGTGTATATTATTTACATGCTTTGATTTATATATGAAATAATTCTTTGGAATTAAATCATTATATTTTGGGTGATGGAATAATATATATGGTGGATATTATTTATTGAAGGAATCCATGTCCTGATAATATTCGGGTTAATGATGTCCCCTTGAAAGCTCAAAAAGATTTAATTATGTGAAACCCTGCAGGTGGAATTTATTCCGGCATAATTAAATAAAGGTTGAGTGGATGATCAAGGATAAAAGATATTAATTAAATGAATTATCAGTAATTTATTTAATTAATGGGCATGCGCTATTTTAAACATGGGGAATTTAATAAGCAAATAATATTGGAACCCAATTAAATAATTAAGTTGCGGTATTAGGAAAGGTAGTGCAAATATTAATTCTTTAGTGGATTGAATTAATATTTAATTACATTGGGCTAGGCCCAAGATGTAATTAGAAGGCCTAACCTAATTATCCATGATCCCTATTGTAGCCCTATATATATTCTTATTCTCTTCTTGCTAGGGTTGGTTAAAAAAAAATTTTGTAGCCACTTAGGAGCAAGAAGAGAGGTTAACTTGAGGAGACGAAGGCCACACTTCGCTCAAGGGAATTTGGGAATACAATAGAAGAGCGTGGAATCAACCGTTAACAAGGTGACTTCTATTGTAGCCTATAAATACTCATGATGCCTCCAAGAATAAGGGTTCTGAATTCTGGAGCTTGGAGGCTAAACCTTGGAGGGTCGAAGACCACGCTTCGTTCAAGGGAGTAAAGGAATACAATAGAAGATTGTGGATTTGAATCGCTTGCGCCGTAGCGATTAAGGTAAATCATTAAACTAGTTAAACACATATCACTATGATCCAAAGGGACCAACAATTGGCATCAAGAGCCTGAGGTTTAGTGGACTTGTGTTTGTGTTTGATGACGTCCATGTCGTAATTAAAATTGGTTGTGTATGTATAGTGGTATGCTTGTGTAATAATCTTTTGCAGGTTGTTATCCACTATTATGGCCATGTTTTTTTTAATTATGTGTTTGGATCCCACGTGGTTTAATCGTGGTTATTTTGTTTGGTTTCCACGTGGTTTATCGTGGTTGTAAACACGAGGGTTGATCGTGTTAGAATAGATTTTACAAAATTAGTTTTGTATTAGATCTATTTTTTATGTAATTGTTTGTTGGATTTTGTATAAATCCGGGTATTTTGTAACAATTACGTGCGATCGGAAATCAAAACGGAGAAAAGAATTTGTTCCGCTGCGTAACTGATTGTGGCTGCTGTTGAATATACCGTTGGCGGCTGACAAACTGACGAACAGTGACAAAAAGAATAAAGAGAAGCAAAGAAGCAGACACAAAGAAGCACGGCGCGTGGAAAATCTGGGCAAACGCTGTAACGCAGGACTGTCCTGCGTTACAAGTGGGAACTGTAGTGTAACGCGCATATCCATCCTGCGCAACAGATGGGCGGCTAGAAAAAGTCTGTCACGCATGCGCGTAATGCGCAACAGCGGGAAATTCGTACTAGCTGTAACGCATACACAGAATGCGCAACAGGCTGTTTTTCTTTCTTCTGACCACCAGATGCAGCGCATGTCAGCAACAACAGGGCTGAAGCAATTTTTTTTTCTTTGGGGCCATAATAGTGGATTTAAATTATGTTTTTTTAATTTTAATTTCGCTATTTATTTTTTAATTATTGCTTTAAATAATTGTCATGTGTGTTGCTAATTTATGTGTGTAATTTTTAATTGCATGTTAACATAATTAGGACGACATGGACATAGATATTTTATTTATTGTTTTAATTAAATGTTTTATGTTGTTAAATTATGTGTGTATTTGGAATGCATGTTAGACATAATTTTAACGACATAGGTCCCATTTAATTTTAAAATTCCTCATTTTTTAATAAAAATTCTAAGTGGGTGAGGGAATTAATTAGAAATTAAATCCCACGGTCTCCATTATTGTTTGTATGTAATTTAACACTAAGACGAATATAAATTATATAAAGTCCACCCTAACGTGGCATATGATTTATGGTGTCAGGTAGTGTTATGGATATTACTAGGACAAACTTCTTAAATTAATTACGAATATTGAAAGGTATACATGCCACCCAACGTGGCGTACCAAGTTTCATAGAATTCGATTAATTAGAAGGGTACCAATGATTAAATATAGATTTTCAATATTGAGAGAAAGGATGATTCTGTCTAGAAAGGGGTCTTAAGTGACGCCTCTTGACAATGCTCCCCCCGATCTGGGAATTATCCTATTATCGATTATTGATTTGAAATATTTAATGGTGGCATCCGGTCTTATTATTATTAATTTAAGATTTGATAGTGGTATACACTTAGCTATGAAAAATAATATATAGTCCACCCTAACGTGGCGTATTATTTAGTAATAGGACCGAAGTAATATTTAAACGAATTTAAGTGGTATATATGTCACCCATCGTGGCGTACCAGATACTTATGGTGTTTAAATATTAGTGCATTAATTTTAATTAATTGTTAGAGGAAACCAATAGGTTTTAAGATTTGTGCAACTCTCTGATTATGTGTTACATGTATGATTCTCAGGATTAGATCATTATGGGCTTTAATCCACTATTCACCATACTTAAGGATAACAAACTTAAGGGACCAAACTATATTGAATGGAAACGTAATTTGGACATAGTGTTGACTGCTGAGGAGTACAAATTTTGCACTTATGAACCCAAGCCAGATCAGCCTGCTGAAGATGCTCCTGAAAGTGATAAGGAGTATTATAAGCGGTGGGTTAAGGCCGATGAGATGTCGCGATGTTACATTCTGGCAGCAATGTCGGGTGTTTTGCAGCATCAGCATCAGGCTATGGCCACGGCTTCAGATATGCTCTTTAATCTCAAGGAACTTTTTGGAGAACAGAATAGGGCTGCTAGGCAAGTAACAATGAAGGCTTTAATGAACACTCAGATGGCTGAAGGAACACCTGTAAGGGATCATGTTCTCAGGATGATGTCTAATCTGAATGAGATGGAGATCCTTGGTGCTGATATTGATGGGGAAACCCAGATCGATATCATCCTTATGAGCTTGCCCAAAAGTTTTGAGCAGTTCCGCTTGAATTACACCATGAACAAAAGGATGTATAGTCTCGCGGAACTTCTGACAGAACTTCAGGCAGCTGAAGGACTCTTTAAGCAGAATGTTCAAGTGAATGTGGCTGAGAAAGCTTCTTCCTCTAAGCCGAAAGGCAAGAAGAAGAAAAAGGTTCAGACATAGAAAGCTAGAAAGGTTGCTAATGCAGTGGGAGTTCAAGGTGCTGTGAAAAAGCCTAAGGGCAAGTGCTTCAGGTGCAAGCAGTCAGGTCACTGGAAACAGGATTGTCCTCTTCCTAAGAAGACAAACAATACTGGTATGTCTCTTTCTCTAGTTACAGAAACATATATAGCGGCTATATCTACGAGCACTTGGTGTGTAGATACAGGAGCCACTGACCATGTTTGTAACTCTATGCAGGGGTTCAAGCAAACCAGAATGCTTAGAGATGGCGAGATATATGTGTTCATGGGAGATGCTACGAAAGTAGCAGTAGTTGCAGTTGGAATAATTACTTTAGCTTTCGGTGATGATAGGATTTTGGTTTTGAACAATTGTCTTTATGTACCTTCGTTTAGAAGGAATTTGATTTCAGTTTCTAAACTTGCCATTGATGGTTATAATGTTTGTTTGGATCATAATGTTTCTATTATGATGAATAAACGAGTTATATGTTCTGGTACATTGCAAGACAATTTATATATTATTAATCTTATCCAACCAATGCTGCAACAAAAGGAATCTAATAATATTCTTTCTAGCTCAAACAAAAGAAAGAAACCTTCCGAATTGAACCAAACATATCTTTGGCACTTAAGATTAGGTCATATTAACTTGAGGAGGATTCAAAGACTGGTAGTAGATGGGCCATTAGGCTTGTTGGCAGTGGAGCCATTTCCAGTTTGTGAATCTTGCTTGGAAGGTAAGATGACTAACATGCCTTTTAAAGCAAAGGGGAATAGAGCCAAAGAAGTATTAGAATTGGTTCATACTGATTTATGTGGTCCTATGAGTATCCAAGCAAGAGGAGGTTATGAGTATTTTGTCACTTTCATTGACGATTATTTTAGATATGGATACATTTATTTGTTGCGCCGCAAGTCTGAGTGCTTTGAAAAATTCAAAGAGTACAAAGCAAGTGCGGAGAAACGACATCTTGGAAAATGTATCAAGTCACTACGATCAGATCGTGGTGGAGAATACTTGCTTGGAGAATTTAGGGATTATTTATCAGAAAATGGGATTACATCCCAGTTGTCTGCACCTGGCACACCTCAGCAGAATGGTGTAGCAGAGAGAAGGAATCGGACTCTTTTGGAGAGTGTTAGATCAATGATGAGTTATTCAGATTTACCTAAGTCGTTCTGGGGATATGCTATAGAAACAGCGGCTTACCTTTTGAACTTGGTACCTTCTAAGTCAGTTCCCAAGACTCCAATAGAATTGTGGACTGGTAGCAAACTAAGTCTAAGACATATTCGGATTTGGGGTTGTCCAGCACATGTGCTTAACAAGAATGCGACTAAGCTAGAATCTCGCACAGAAGTAAGGCTGTTTGTAGGCTATCCCATGGGGACGAAAGGTTATTCATTTTATAGTCCTAGGGATCGAGATGTCATTGTTAGCACCAATGCCAGATTCTTAGAGGAAGACTATATAATGAACCAAAAACCCATGAGTAGTGTTGTTTTAGAGGAATTAGTGGGAGGGACAGATAATCCCCAAGTGCCAATAGTACAAGTAGAACAACCACAAGAAAATGCACAACTTGACACTAGTACCGCACCAGTGCCTCGTCGTAGTGGGAGGGTTGTTCGACAACCTGAAAGATTCATGTTTTTGGGAGAGTCTTCAGACTTGGTCTCTGGTGAACATGATGAGGATCCCCGGACATACGAACAGGCAATTCTAGATAAAGATGCAAATCTTTGGCAAAAGGCAATGGAATCTGAGATGGAATCTATGTATTCCAATCAAGTTTGGGAGCTCGTGGAACCACCCAAAGGTATAAAACCCATTGGAAGTATGTGGATCTACAAGAAGAAAAGAGGATCTGACAAAAAGGTGAAAGCCTGGAAAGCACGACTTGTTGCGAAAGGGTATACTCAGAAAGAAGGAATCGATTATGAGGAAACCTTTTCGCCAGTTGTTATGCTTAAGTCGATCCGGATTCTTTTATCTATAGCAGCTCATCTCGATTACGAGATTTGGCAAATGGATGTCAAGACAGCTTTCCTTAATGGAAGTCTTGAGGAAACCATCTATATGCAACAACCAAAAGGATTCATTAAAGAAGGTCAAGAGCATCTGGTTTGTAAGCTTAAGAGGTCTATTTATGGACTTAAACAAGCTTCTAGGGACTGGAATATTCGTTTTGATCAGGCAGTCCAGTCATATGGATTTGATCAAAGTCCAAGCGAGTCATGCGTGTATAAGAGAAGTGAGGGTAATGCAGTGGTTTTTCTAGTACTATATGTAGATGACATTTTACTCATTGGAAACAATGTTAAGATGTTATCATCAGTAAAGGCATGGTTGTTCAAACAATTTGAAATGAAGGACTTAGGTGAAGCGGCATACATCCTTGGGATCAAAGTAATAAGGGATCGCAAGAAAAGGATGTTGGCTTTATCTCAAGAGCCTTACATTGATGAAGTATTAGCTCGTTTTAACATGCAGAACTCTAAGAAAGGTTTTCTACCTTTTAAGCATGGAGTTGCTCTATCCAAGGAGCAGTGTCCTTCGACACCTAAGGATATAGAGAGCAAGAAAGCAGTTCCTTATGCTTCGGCATGTGGAAGCTTAATGTATGCTATGTTATGTACGAGGCCTGACATCTGCTTTGCTGTAGGCATGGTTAGTAGATATCAGTCGAACCCAGGTCAGGAACATTGGAGTGCAGTAAAAACTATACTCAAGTACCTGCGAAGGACTAAGGAGTATATGTTAATTTACAAGGCCTCAGATCTATTTCCTTTGGGATATACTGATTCAGATTTTCAATCAGATAGGGATAAGAGGAAATCAACCTCGGGATACGTTTTTACTTTGGGAGGTGGAGCCGTTACATGGAGGAGTGTAAAGCAGAAATGCATTGCAGACTCAACCATGGAAGCCGAGTACGTGGCGGCCTCTGAGGCTGCAAAGGAGGCTGTATGGTTCAGGAACTTCCTTTTGGACTTAGATGTGGTACCTAATTTGCCTAGGAGTCTGATAGTGTATTGTGACAACACTGGTGCTGTGGCAAATTCAAAAGAACCACGAGACCACAAAGAAGCTAAACATATTGAACGTAAGTATCATCTTATACGAGGAATCGTAAAGCGAGGAGATATAGTTGTGGCTCACATATCAGCAGAAGACAACCGGGCAGATCCTTTCACAAAGAGCTTGCCAGCCAAGGTTTTTGACAAGCATGTGGAAGCGATAGGAGTCAGATGGATGGGCACATAGTTTTCAATGTAATAGTGGATTAAATAAACACTGATATACTCATTGAAATATTTTGAGTATAAGTGGGAGATTGTTAGTGTATACTGAAAATATTTATTTTAAGTATATACATTTATTTCTGGCCCAGTTTTGTTGAGAATCATTTAAATGTTTACATGTTGTCTAATATTATATATTGTGGACAATCTAGTATCAAATGGGATACAGAATATTAGATTGTTAAATACGGTTTATATAATATAACAAGGTTCACAGCACAGGTGGTGTTGGACAATCCACTGGTATGGCTGTAGTATTATTTAGATTAGTTTATATTGACTAATAAATAATACTGGTATACTTTGTGTATATTGAACAGGATCAAATTTAGAATTGTTCCATTATACTGATTAAGAAAGAGAACTAAGATTCTATGTTATTATTAATGCTTAGGTTCTTAATCCGGATATAGTAATTGACACGTGTATATTATTTACATGCTTTGATTTATATATGAAATAATTCTTTGGAATTAAATCATTATATTTTGGGTGATGGAATAATATATATGGTGGATATTATTTATTGAAGGAATCCATGTCCTGATAATATTCGGGTTAATGATGTCCCCTTGAAAGCTCAAAAAGATTTAATTATGTGAAACCCTGCAGGTGGAATTTATTCCGGCATAATTAAATAAAGGTTGAGTGGATGATCAAGGATAAAAGATATTAATTAAATGAATTATCAGTAATTTATTTAATTAATGGGCATGCGCTATTTTAAACATGGGGAATTTAATAAGCAAATAATATTGGAACCCAATTAAATAATTAAGTTGCGGTATTAGGAAAGGTAGTGCAAATATTAATTCTTTAGTGGATTGAATTAATATTTAATTACATTGGGCTAGGCCCAAGATGTAATTAGAAGGCCTAACCTAATTATCCATGATCCCTATTGTAGCCCTATATATATTCTTATTCTCTTCTTGCTAGGGTTGGTTAAAAAAAAATTTTGTAGCCACTTAGGAGCAAGAAGAGAGGTTAACTTGAGGAGACGAAGGCCACACTTCGCTCAAGGGAATTTGGGAATACAATAGAAGAGCGTGGAATCAACCGTTAACAAGGTGACTTTTGTATTCGTATTCATTAATTTATTGTATCAAAAATCGCAGGGCCACGATCTGATTGTCCCAACACTAAGTACCCTTAAATATGTAGGGAAGTCTAAACTTCTTGATTCTTTAAATGCCGTCTCCTAAACTGTGGAGGACTATAGGCCACAAAATTTATGCCAGCCTAGTCATCCGATTATATTGGCAATATCGCCTCTACCTCAGCTGCTCTTGAGATTTCGCTCTGCTTTCTACATTATTACTTATGATAGGTCATGTACGACTCTCAAACCTCTATTCATCATTCTGAAGGTCTCTAAGGATTCTATCGACCCTAGTATAATACCTCCAATAAACACTCTAGTCTATTCTACTCACCGGTACCTCTTCTGGTACTCCAATAATAAGTTTACTACGATCTCTTATGTCATTCTCCAACTTAGACTTAACTCTCAACACTCTCGTTTCTGAGTACTGTAACTTATCTCTCTGATACCATTTCTGTGACGCCCCCAAATCCGAGGTCAGAGATTCAGGTCGTCACATCACCATTCAACCATATCATACCTGTATTAACTTTACAACTCAACAATACATCCATCCAGACCTCAATCTTACGCACATACAAGTTAGAGCCTCAGAAACGATAATCAAAAGTAACACTAAATATTACAATTCATCTGTACAATCCAGAGTCTTACGCAATTCCACTTATACAACTACACTTGAAGACAGTCTTACTATTACAGTTGAAAACCTATCAGACTACTCTGTAGTATTTATCAGGGACTAAATCATCTCCGGGGAATTCTTCTACTCCTCTTCTGCTGGTGCGGAGTTAATCGGCCAAATTCTTCCCTTTCTGAAAAGTTTTTATAAAGCAAGAATGAGCTACATAATGCTCAGCAAGTTCACCATTTTGGAAAATAATAAAGTGGTTTATTTTGAAAACGTTCCCAACTGTATGGGTGTATATCTCAGATTACAAAACATAACTCGACAATATATATGCCCGAGTTTGTATAAAACATTTATACTCACTAAGGAGCTTTAAGAATAACATATGAATCCTTTACAAGGTTCTCATTTCAATATATCTCAAGTTTGAATATATATATATATAAGCATATCATTTTCGGCAAAACACTCTACGGTTATCATACTGTACAGGGAATACGTTATTGCAAAACCTCTTTCCTTCCATTAGCTTAGGAGGTTTCTCATTCAAAAACATTTCATTCTTTGAAATAATTGCAAGAGTGCACTAACACGTGCCAATCTTTATAGAAAATCTTGCAGTTCTAGATACTGCACAATATCAATATTTTCTCATCAAAAACAACACTATCGGCAACTTGGCACTTAGGCCCAAGAAGCAGTGTTTGAGTATTTTTCCAAAGTGGAGGATGGGACTGGAAGAAAACATAAAAACCTGACAAGGATTGACGATGATCAGTCGCCACAACCAAGTCCAACAATCCGCGGGTCTTCTCTACTAGTAGAAGGATAGAAACTACATCCGTAACTACCCTTGGGTGAAAACTACATCCGTAATCACCCTCGATGAAAACTACATCCGTAATCATCCTTCGGCAACACCTGGGCCGGAATAATAATTGATGGACCGCCTGGCTCACGGCCGCTTACACATCCCGGGAATCGTTCGTCAACGATTCCCACACCTGCCAGAGTCCCCTTTTTCTTTTTCTTTTAAAAACCAGATTTTGATTGAAAACAGAGTAGTTGTGGTTCGACCTCAGTCGACCGATAATTCTTGAAAAAAAACGTACAAGAAACAAAACCTGACCGGGGGTTTTCGAAAATGTTTTGGGTTCGAAAGAGTTCGAGTTTGAAAACGATAAAGGTATCTTGGATTAGTTTTGTCTTTAAAATAATGAACGATAATTAATAAATAATATTTTGAGATTTAATATAAACAATTAATAAAATAATTATTTAATTAAAATAAGCTTTTAGTCCAAGATAGATATTTTGAGTATTTACGAAGATATAAAAATAATTACTTGAGTATACGATACTCCCCGAATGACCTTTCGGGTTTTCACAATTTAATTTCGATATAATAATATACCGCTCCCCGGTCAATAGTATATACGGACCGCTACGACCTCTATTGCTAGAGTCGTTGTCCGAAGAAAACATTTCATTCTAAGTTCAAGGGGTGCAAACATATATGTACTTATACATCTCAATTGTATTAATACTTCGATAAACATAGCATTTGATATAATTGAAAACTACAAACACAACAGTGAAAGTCCTTGTATATGGATAAGTTTTGAAAAGTAAACTTGCCTTGGTTTGGTTGGGGTGGTCGAGCGTGCGGAGTGGAACGATCTATACATAAGCAATAACCGCTCGTTAGTACCTTAACAATATCTCTTTAATTACGGGGTTTTAGGGGGTACGAAATTAACTTAATGACTTCGTCTTATGACACTCTAGCCCCTCTATAGGTTCATGTCATCACTCGATTACGCTCGTCACTTATTTGACTTAATTTAGTTACCACATTCGAACCATAACCATTATTCCTAGAATTATGCTCCACTAACGACTTTTTCCCTTGCGCGAAATTTACATTCAAAAATTCATATTTTAATCCAATTCTTTTTGGGTAGCCTTCACCACTGTATTTCCTAGCTTCTCTAATTTTTACATGATCCCACATAAATTTTTAGGGGTTTAAACAAGGCTCACAAGGGGGTCACTTAGTGCAGTCCATAGTCCAGAAACACAATTCACTCCTCCGGCCATAACTTAAATTCTACACATCACCTAGCCATGGACCTTACATTTCCAGAAACTACATTCAATTATCTTTCCAACAATATAAGGTAGGACATCAGGGGACAACATTTGGGGGTTCAAAATCGTGTCACAATACAGGTCATTGCTCCTGGAAAAACTCAGCATGAACATACCACTTAAATCAATCATTTTTCACAATTCCACCATACAACCAACACTTAATACTCTCAAATCATGGTTCATAACACTCATGGTGATATATATACTATCCATAGTCATAAAAGTCATAATCTCAACATCAAAATTCAAGATCCATGCTAACCAACACATATACAACAAAGATTAGCTCTTAAACACATGGATCTACTACCAATCATCATAAATATTACATAACCAAGAGGGTTTGTGATTTTATACCTTCTTGAGCTCCTAGTGGCCTTGGGTAAGCTTTTCACAACTCAACAACACCTTAGATGGTCTCCTACAACACTTATAATGCAAGATCTAAAGGAAGAACAAACTTGGTTACTATTCTTCCAAACTTTAACAATTTATAACTTGAAATGGGATGGATGAAATGGAGTGAAATTGCTAGCATACCTTGTCTAGATGATGTAGATGACCTAGGAATTATGGTGTGAATTATGAGTGATGGGAAAGGGGGAAGAAGAATTTTTCTTCTTCACTTCAAAGCTTGGCCGAGAGCTTTTGTTGTTCAAGGGGGGGAGAGTTTGATTTTTTTTTCTTGTGTTTGTGTGGTTGGGTGATTATGTGAGTTGATTGGATGATATGTATTATTATGTGTATAAGCATAGGCAAGTACTAGCAAGCATGGCTCTTGTACTTCTTGTCTCCTCCTTTTTCAAAAAGCAAGTAACCAAATACTATTCATCTTCCAATGGCTAACTAGTTTGCTTGGTTTCTAACTACTTGGTTGCATGGGCTTGCATGCAATACTACTCCTTGTAATATTATTCTTCCACCAATGCTTATTATTTAATCCTTAATTCGTATCGTATCTTAATTAATCTCTCGTAATAATATTTTGTCGCGTAGAGATTTCCCTTATAATTCCTTAAGTACTAATTGTGTAAATTCCTCTAATGTCCATAATTCCTTGTCATAATCCTTGATAAATCTTTTAACACTCTAATCATTCTCAAATCCCAAGTTTTATAAATCTCACTAACAATAAGACTCTTGCCTTCACAATCTCCCTTTTTATCTTACATAGTGAATACAACAACATAGTTTCGCAGACAATCAATTCTATTAATCAACAGGGACGACCAGAAAGGTTCCATATTGACATTGCCACAAGATATTAAATAAAATAAAATATTACCAAAAATTAGGGTTCTTACAGGAACCACATTTAACAGCTGTGAAGAGGATTTTCAAGTATCTCAAGGGCACTATAACTTTAGGGCTGTGGTACCCAAGAGAATCAGATTTTAAGCTACTTGGTTATTCTGATGCAGATTTTGCTGGCTGTAAGATTGACAGAAAAAGCACAAGTGGAAGTTGTCAATTTCTTGGTGACAGACTTGTGTCTTGGTACAGTAAGAAACAAAAATCAATATCAACATCTACAGCTGAAGCAGAGTATATTGCTGCTGGTAGTTGCTGTGCACAGATTCTGTGGATGAAGAATCAATTGCTGGATTATGGGTTAAGGTATAGTAAGATACCTATTTTTTGTGATAATCAAAGTGCTATTGCAATGACAGGAAATCCAGTACAACACTCAATGACCAAGCACATCAGCATAAGGTATCACTTTATCAGAGAGCATGTAGAGGAAGGCAATATTGAGCTTCACTTTGTGCCTACAGATCAACAACTTGCAGATGTTTTCACAAAGCCTCTAAGTGAAGCAACATTTACAAGACTGGTCAATGAACTAGGGATGGTATCTGGTTTTGACTAAACATGTTGGTTAGACTCAAACTTTTCTAATAAAATGTGTTGCTCATATTTCTTTAAATTGCTAAAGTGCTATGTGAACCTTGTTAATTAAACTCTGTCAGCATGATTGTTGGTCATACACTGTTAATATGTTTGTTAAACTCTGTGAATTCTGAGTTGATTTTTGTCTGAATGAAAATACCAATGAAGAAAAATGTATGGAGCATGATTCTCAGTGAAAAATCAAGATTCTTTCTGAGTCACTGTGATCTAATCAGAAATTGTGCAGTAAATTAACACAGCATGATACTGTTTCATATTTAGAGCATCTCTTAGTTTATTTGATCCTAAACTCTGAATCTATGAATCCTGTATGCATCGCCTCTCATGAATAACTCTGATATTGATGAACTCTAAACTCTGACTAGTAACACTCTGTTTCCAAGCCATACTTGATTCTCGATGATTCTTTGTTTGCACTTATGAAAATTTTAAAACTTGAGATGTGTCATTGTTTAGTTTGGTGAGAAACAGTTCATGTCTGCACCCTGTGAGATTTTGAGCCGAATAAGTGATTGATACATTTTATATCAATCAGATTTTATTGCTGTGTGATGTTCATCCGTAAGTATGTTGCTCTAGAACTTGCATTAAACCATTTTGAGACTACATGATATATGTGTGCATGAAAATGATAAAGGCACTAGGATTAACCATCTTTCTTCAAACACTGTTCAAAACATCTTTGAACACTGATCATAAACACTGTTCATAAACACGACCCTTAGTAAACCCTTTTGAGCCTAATTAACTGCTCATTTTTCTTGAATACTGAAGTATTAAGAGCAGTTATATTCTTTTGGTAAATCAAATTCAAGCAGGTGAGTATTTCTCAAGAAAAGAAATCTTACTCAGTATATATATATGTAAAAAAAAAAAAAAAAAAAGGTATATATACTGATCATATTGTACAAATATGTACTAACAGTTTGACTGAACATTTTGATCTGATAAATTGTTCAGTTAGAAATTCTCATTCGAAAAACATCTCTTCTCATCTGTTTGATTTTACTCAATTCCAACCCTGAACAAAGTCCTTTTGATTTGTGCATATATGTAATCGAAGTGGTGTAGATTTGGTGGAAATTCAAGCTTATGGTAGTATCTGCTTCTACTGATTGAATTTGAGCGAAAACACTTCACCTAAACACTTGTGTGCTGTGAGAGTTTGTGAGGAAATCCTTGACATGTAACTCACTGAATGATGTGTTCCTGGGTTAACTGTTGATGAAGCTGATGAGATTCAACCTTTTCGAGTCACTAAGAGAATATTCTCTGATATGACTAACAAAGATGTTGGTAAGAACATACCTTCTTTTGTATTGCCACTTGCCTTACAGAATTTTGTCAATCAGCCACAAGATTCTCCATCACCAAACCATGATACACATGAAACACAACAACCAGAACCACAACCTATGCCTGAACCTTTAGCCACTGATCGTACAGAAAACATACCATCTCAACCTACTCAATCACCTGAGCCAACACCAACAACCACTGATCAACCCATATCACCTCAAACACAAACTGAACCTGAAAAACAACCTGACCAAATGAATACTGAACCAACAAACCCTGTCACTACCACTCATTCACAACCACCACCTAAGTCAAAAAGGAAGAAGCATACTGCAATCAACACAAAACATTCTAAGGCTAAACAGACATCTCCAAAGGCTGCTTATTCTAGAAGATTCATAAAAAGGGCAAATAGACCTTCAACACCATCAGCTGAGGAAAGTTCTAGTGAAGATGTAGAACAGGTTGCAGTGCCTCAAGCTAAGAGGAGAAGGCTTATTCTAACTGATTCTGATGATGAGCATATTGAGGAGGCTCAAGAGAAAATATCTATTGATATTCCTACTGGTGAGACAGAGGTTATCATAGAACCTATAATACCAGAATCAGAAGTCAAGACTGCTGAACCAGAATCTGCTAAGGTTCAAGAAAATGAAGATGTTAGAGATGCTTTGTCTCCAATGGAAGAGTTTGCTGAAACTCCAATTTCTTTTAATCATGAAGCATCTACTCCACCACTCATGGAGGTTACACATTCTATTGATACTGGTGTTGCTGATGGGCCTACTGTTGTTCTTGAAGACACTGTAGTTGCATCACACACTGAGTTAAACTCTGATGCCCATCATGTTTTTGATCATGGTGAGGAGGTTGATAAACCAGAGAAGGTTCTTTCTTCAGAGCAAATTCAAGTTACTAAAGGAAAACAGGTTGCTCAAGAACCTGTTGCTGCTCAAAATGAAGACATTGCTTCTATTGCCTCTACTAGTGAGTCGATAAGTGATTCAGTTGAAGCCAAGAGTCCAGGAGTTGAACAACCACAAAATCAGACTGATGGTCAGAAAACAGGAGAAAAACCAGATTTTGCTGGGCCTTCTGTCAATGAAGTTGATGATGATTATTTGGCCAAACAAACTGCTGATTGGTACAAGTCAGAGTGTATTTTTCCTCCTGGAAGGGCAGCTATGTTTCTCCAAGCAAACTCTTCGAAGATTAAAAATCCAGAAATATTCACTTGTTTGCAAGGCACAGTGATTCAAATCAAAACCTTGAATACTAGATTTGATGATACTCAGAAATCTATTGTTGATCTTCGAACAGAGGTTGCTACTCATGAGGAGAAAGCTCAACTAGCTAATGCTAAGCTCTTTCAACATTTCTCCAGAGCTCAAGCAAATATTAATGATAGACTGAGTAAAGTTGAACAGAATCAGCTTCTACTGACTGAGAAAGTTGATTCTATTGCAAATTCTCTTGAGTTAATCACCTCAATTCTGATTCCAGATGGTGATGATGATGTCAAAAAGGGGGAGAGAATTGCTAAAACCAAGTGTAAGCAAACTCAAACTCTGTCAAAGAAAGATCATCTTGATGATGAAGGTACCAATGCTGAGAAGGGCTTAAGAAATGCAAATTCTAGACAAGGACATGGGAGGTCTACAAGGTCAAAGCCGAATTTGGTGATAGATACAAATACTCAGAGTACTTCTGGTTCAAAGCCAAAGGATTTGTCATTCTCTGACAATCTACAAACAGATGAAGAATTGGCTGCAAAACTTTTTCGTGAAGAGAATGCTGAAGCTACACTTGAGGATATTCAAGCTAAAGAAAAGCTGTTGCAGAAAAAGCATTTAAAAGCTCAAAAGTCCAAGAAAGTGAATAAAGTTGTTAAAGCTTCAAAGTCTTCAAGGCCTGCAATGAAAGGAATTGAGATCAAAGAAAGATTATCTGGTATTCAAGAAGAAGAAGAAGAAGAAGATAAAGGAAAGCTGATTAGAAAGTCTTCTATTGATGCCAAGCTAAAGTTAAAAGGAGTGATGGGTGAAGAGAGCAAGAATAAAATGATAATTACAACCTCTGTTGATACACATGTTGTACAGAAGAATGAAGACACAACCTCTGTTGCTGCACAAGTTGTGACTACACCAATACTGTCTTCTCAGCTGAAATCAAAATTTGGAAAAGGTGTTCTTCATGATTCAAGTCTTGCAGCTACAGCTCCAGCTACAGCTCCAATGGATTTTACTGATGGTAGAGCTTTATCTGGTAAAATCGCATACAACAAAGGAGGCATAGGCTCACATAGAGATAAAAGACAGAATGTTGCTCCCAGAGATCCTTCTTCATTGTCTGTTCCAGGTCGTGGTGTCACTCAAGAGAGTTTAGACAGACTGGAGTCAGTACAGCTTGTTCATCAGAAAAGTTTAGGAAAGGATTTCTTGTTATACTTCATGGCTGATGGAATGGTGTTCAAGATTGCTGAGAATGATATTGATTTGAAATTCTGGGAAGAACTAGAGTATGTTCTGTACATTTTCAGAGTAAGAAATCAAAGAGCTCAATCAGTTGCAAATGTGCTCAGACAAAAGATGATAGAGAATCTTGCAAATAGACATATGAAATACAGCAAGTATGTTCCAAAGTACAGAGACTGGAATGGGAATCTGATAGAAATGAAGAAAGGAACTACAAAGCTGAAGACTGATCTTGGGATTACTGTTCTAGATTTTAATGTAAAGTCTGAAGAAGTGAAGTTTATCAGATTGGGAAATGAAATGAGAAGAAACAAGATCTATGATCTCAGAGCTGCTATTTTTCAAACAGATGAGAATGATCCAGATTTAAGAGAGATCAAGGTAGCTATGGAGATTGAACTTGAAAATGCTGAGAGGAGGTTGTTGATTGATTATCTCAGAACAACTCCAGATCTTGAGGAGGTTAGGTAGACAGAATTTGTAAGTAATTCGAATTTTCTGTAAATTTTGTTAAGTCAAGTTTAAACTCTGATTATATGTTAAACACTGTGTTTTTATTTGTTAGTTTTGACATCATCAATTATTATGAACTTGTACATTTTTCTAATGAACATGTTGGGGGAGATTGTTAGATATAATTGATGTGATTTAATGTCAGTGTTTAAGTGTTACAGGTAAAGAGAGTTTAACTTGTTATTGAAAGCAGTTGTAACAGAGTTTAAGTATACGCTGATAGCTGGAAGCGCAAACGCTGACAGAGGAAAGCATAAACACTGTTAGCTGAACACATGGAAGCGCAAACACTGTTAGCTTGAAGAGAACAGAGTTTGCTAAAGTCTGTCTACTGGGAGCGTCTACAAGTCAACAGAGTTTGAAGATTAATTTAATATTAATATGGAAGCGATATCTTTGAAGATTGGATAGCTGTCAAAGAGATTGAGTTGACTTAGAAGACGTGTAGCAATCGTAATTGATATCAAATGTATAGCTTAATTTTAGGAGAATCAATTTACGATTGTACGTAGCTGTATATCTTATAAATACAGTTAGGTTAACCCTAGAAGGGTATCCATCGTGAACGAATATCATTCTTGTAACCTAAGCAGCTCTCTGTGATTTTTTACATCACTGAGAGAGGAATTATTAATTCCAAACAGTTTTAAGAGTTAAAACGTGTGTTCTTGTTATTTACTTATACGGTACTTGATTATATATTGTGTATTCGACCTAACATGTACCTCCCGTTCACCTTTGAGTAATCACTTTTGAAAGGAATGGTTTTAAAATAACAAGGTCCAATAGATAATTTCAATAAGAATTCCAAATTGGATGTTCCAAGAATGTTGATGGTTCCAAATACTAGGAGTCTCGATTTTTGGAGATGTAAGGATGGACAAAAAGAATACAACAAGGTTTATTCCTTCATGTCCTGAAAATTTGGTAATGTGATATCACAGAGAATGTTGCACGAGGGCAATGATTGTTGGATACAAAAGTCATAAAGACGGTCTTTATACAATTCTTACATCTGGGGAATACTTTTCCTCTTGAAAAATAGAGGATCTAAAAAGTCCAATTGATAAAGGTCAACCGATCGAAAGAAATTCTACTATGTGACGATAAAAAATGAAGCAGTTTATCATTCAAGTAATCTATGGTTTCAAATGAATCTTCATTATATGAATGAAAGAACAGAATATTCAAGTGACATAAAGTCTGATACAAAGATGTGTAGAATTCAAGTTGAGTGGACGACCTCACTAGGTCTCAATCAAGTCATTCGTCAAAACTTTCATCATCATACTTTACCACATGCAAAATGCATTGCGTAATTGCTGAATGAATTAAATTGGGAGTTGGACCAGTGAAACAATAACTAGTCCTTTTCAAGAAACACTAGCAACTAGCTAGACAAAATTTGCTAGTTCGCCTGTTTGAGACATCACCACGAGCTAGGACAATTAGCTAGGTGTTCTTCACAACATTACAATTTTGACTAGTTAGAACAATCAACTAGTCATTCATATTGACATATTGACTAGCCAGTTTCAATTGGCTAGAACGGAATTTCAACATCGTAGCCACTGAAGAAACTTTAGGCTACTTGGACAACGAATGGAAATAAGAAGTTATTAAGTTTGAAAAAAAGAAAACTATAAAATATGAAGAGAATGTTCTAGGTATCGGAACAATCGATAACCTCTCATCAAATATTACTTATCAGTGAAACGGTCCACCCAAGGGTGCCTCCGTACACATGCTTTATCAGATCTTACAGTAGAATGAAATTCAGAATACTAGTATCAAAATGATATCCTTACTATGATTTCAATGTACGACGCACAATCTCATTTTGAATAGAAGAAAGGATTCATGAGGAATATCTAGATGTTAGATCATCCCTGATCTCAACAAGTTGATAAATATTTATGGGCTCGACTGAAGAGTGCAAGTATGAAAGAAGTAGTCAAATATCAATATTCGTTTAGGAATATTCATTGATTAATTAAGGAAACAATTGTTGAACATTCCTTGGATAATTGAAAGGAAGTGTAAATAGTCCTGAGCAGAACAAAATAATTATAAACTTCAAATAGAATACTCGGGGATCAAATAATATACTTTGGATGAGTCCCGGTTTAGAGAAAGTATATCACTGGTGGTTATTCCACAAGTTTGAAGTAGAAGACTAGAAGGGTTACCTGATATAAACTAATCGAGGTAACATGGTTAGTGAACAGTTTAAAATGAAGTTGTGCACCAGCCGGTAGTTGCCAAAATAAGTTAATAATCATTCGTCAATCTCATTATCACCATTATGAGGGTAACTCCATCTCTTCGTCCTCGTAATACAAGACACCAACTAGTGCGTCTCTCAATCATCATCTTAAAGTCATTTATCGAGTTAGGGTTTCACAAATATATCTGTCATTTTCGTGCTTTATCTTGAAGACCAAGCTTCACATCATTTCGGGGACACCTGCTAAGTCCATAGGGTCCTACTTCATGCCTTTCGACATGAATCATAAGTGGCCAGTTCCCCCTGGGAACAGATCAAAGAGATCTCTCAGGGATCTCAGTGCAGTCCATAGGTTCAGTGGCGGGTGTGTGCATGTGAACATATACTAAAATATTGAGGCCTACAACACATATATACGTAGTCCCTGATAACATCTCTATCAAAGGATCCCACTCTAGACCCACTGGTCTTTTCTTTTGGTAGACTCTGAGATCACTGTATCGCTCGTTGCAACCATATTCAACTTCACTTGAGTCCCTTTGTTAATTCTACTTGTTTGTTCTCTAAGTTGAACTACCATGCCCTAGCGCCCGAATCATGCGCGGAATTATCTAGCACGCTCGTCTTATGATAACATTCTCGTATAACACATGTAAAATTTGCCATCAAGGGTAATGAAATCCACAACGGCATAGTAACCACCTTTCAGGTAAACCCTTTACTTATCGAAAATCGGATCTTAAAGCCAAAGTAAAAGACTGTCATTATTCCAAGTACTAAGTACCCTTAATTATGTAGGGAAGTCTAAACTTCTTGATTCTTAAAATGCTGCCTCCTAAACTATGGAGGACTATGGGCCACAAAATTTATGCCAGCCTAGTCATCCGATCATATTGGCAATACCGCCTCTATCTCAGCTGCTCTTGAGATTTCGCTCTGCTTCCTATATCATTACCTATGATAGGTCATGTACGACTCTCAAACCTCTATTCATCATTCTGAAGGTCTCTAAGGATTCTATCGACCCTAGTATAATACCTCCAGTAAACACTCCAGTCCATTCTACTCACTGGTACCTCTTCCGGTAGTCCAATAATAAGTTTACTACGATCTCTTATGTCATTCTCCTACTTAGACTTAACTCTCCACACTCTCGTTTCTGAGTAATGTAACTTATCTCTCTGATACCATTTCTGTGACGCCCCCAAATCCGAGGTCAGAGATTCAGGTCGTCACATCACCATCCAACCATATCCTACCTGTATTAACTTTACATCTCAACAATACATCAATCCAGACCTCAATCTTACGCACATACAAGTTAGAGCCTCAGAAACGATATTCAAAAGTAACACTAAATATTACAATTCATCTGTACAATCCGGAATCTTACGCACTTCCACTTATACAACTACACTTGAAGACGAGTCTTACTATTACATTTGAAAACCTATTAGACTTACTCTGTAGTATTTATCCGGAACTAAATCATCTCGGGGTAAATTTTCTACTCCTCTTTTGCTGGTGCGGAGTTAACTGATCAAATTCTTCTCTTTCTGAAAAATTTTTATAAAGCAAGAATGAGCTACATAATGCTCAGCAAGTTCGCCATTTTGAAAAATAATAATGTGGTTTATTTCGAAAACGTTCCCAACTGTATGGGTATATATCTCAGATTTCAAAACATAATTCAACATTATATATGTCCGAGTTTGAATAAAACCTTTATACTCGCTAAGGAGCTTTAAGAATAACATATGAATCCTTTATAAGGTTCCCATTTCAATATATCTCAAGTTTGAAAATATATATACATATGAGTATATCATTTTCGGCAAAACACTCTAAGGTTAACATACTGTACATGGAAAACATTATTGCAAAACCTCTTTCCTTCCATTAGCTTAGAAGGTTTCTCATTCAAAAACATTTCATTCTTTGGAATAATTGCAAGAGTGCACTAACACGTGCCAATCTTTATAGAAAATCTTGCAGTTCTAGATACTGCACGATGTCAATATTTTTCTTATCAAAAACCACACTATCGGCAACTTGGCACTTAGGCCCAAGAAGCAGTGTTTGAGTATTTTTCCAAAGTGGAGGATGGGACTGGAAGAAAACATAAAAACCTGACAAGGATTGACGATGATCAGTCGCCACAACCAAGTCCAACAATCCGCAGGTCTTCTCTACTAGTAGAAGGATAGAAACTACATCCATAACTACCCTTGGGTGAAAACTACATCCGTAATCACCCTCGATGAAAACTACATCCGTAATCATCCTTCGGCAACACCTGGGCCGGAATAATAATTGATGGACCGCCTGGCTCACGGCCGCTTGCACATCTCGGGAATCATTCGTCAACGATTCCCACACCTGCCAGAGTCCCCTTTTTCTTTTCTTTTCAAAAATCATTTTGATAGAAAATTCGAGTAGTTGAAGTTCGACCTCAGTCGACCGATAATTCTTGAAAAAAACGTACAAGAAGCAAAACCTGACCGGGGGTTTTCGAAAATGTTTTGGGTGGGAAAGAGTTCGAGTTTGAAAACGCTAAAGGTATCTTGGATTAGTTTTGTCTTTAAAATAATGAACGATAATTAATAAATAATATTTTGAGATTTAATATAAACAATTAATAAAATAATTATTTAATTAAAATAAGCTTTTAATCCAAGATAGATATTTTTGAGTATTTTTAACAACGTAAAAATAATAATTACTTAGGTATACGATACTTCCCGAATGACTCTTCGGGCTTTCGCAATTTAATCACGATACAATAATATACCGCTCCCCGGTCAATAGTATATTTGGACCGCTACGACCTCTATTGCTAGAGTCGTTGTCCGAAGAAAACACTTTCATTCTAAGTTCAAGGGTGTACAAACACATATGCATATATCTCAAACTTCAACATAATCTCGTAAAGCATAAGCATATAATACGTTTGGAAGCTATAAACACAACAGTGAAAATCCTTATATATAAATTTTGAAAAGTAAACTTGCATAGGTAAAATCAAGAATATAATCTTTTGAAAATAAATACTTAGGGTTGGAAAACTTGCCTTGGTGAGGTTGGGGTGGTCGGCTCGCGAAGTGGAATGGAAGTCTATACATAATCAATATTTGTACGTTAGTACCTTAACAACGCTACTTAATCATAAGGTTTTAAAAATCGTAAGACCAACTTAACGACTCCACTTGTGACCACTAACCCTCTCATATGACCATGTCGTCACATTATCACTTCCGTTACCCATTCGACTCAAATCTATTCCTCAAACTCGAAACTCAAGTGAACATTCTTAAAACTACTTTAAACTAATCCCCTAAGTGGTTTTTCACTTGCGCACACCTCGCTCCAACATTTTTATAAAATTGAAAAATTCAATTTTAATCAGATTCTTTTTGGGCAGCCTTCCTTACTGTAAGACCTAGCTAACCTCAATTTTTCACAATGTTTGCAGAAAGTTTGGGGGTCCAAAGACAGTTCACAAACAGACCATACAGTGCAGTCCGGATTTCAGAACCACTCCTCACTCTTCGGGTCATAACTCAAAATATACACATCACCTAGACATAAACTTTATATTTCTGGAAACTACATTCAAATACCTTTCTAACCATATGTATTAGACCCTCGGGAGACAAGTGTAAGGGATTCAAATGTCTACGGCAAGGCAGTACATACTCCCAGACTTTTTATTCTGTATACATCTTTGCTTAATCTTTCAAGAACTCAACTTATACATCATATCTACCATTAAAATCATCAAGACTCATCTCTACAACATACATGGGATTACATACTCTAAGTACAAGCTTTAAAATCACATCAACCACACATAACCTCAAGATTTTTATCATCCATAACTCTTATACCCAAGATATGCACTATAACCCTTAGATCTAACAATATGAGCTCTACACTAAGCATGGTTAAGAGTGAGGAGCATGTTATACCTTCTTGAATATATAGGAGCCTTGAGTGAGCTTGGTAATCCCTAATAACACTTGTATGAGCTCCTACAACCCTCAAGCCTTCAAGATCTAAAAGGATGAACAATTTGGTTACTAAACATCAAAACTTCAAGAATTTATAACTCAAAATCTAGTGGATGAAAGGGGTTGAAATTCATAGCATACCTTCTCTATAGTTTAAGAATGGCCTATAAATTTTATCTTGATTTATGAATGAAAAGAAGTTGAAGAAAAATTTTCTTCTCCCCTCCTTGGAAGCTCTCGGCCTAGTGCAGATTCGAAAGAGAGAGAGATGTTTGTTTGTGTTGTGTTTGAAATAAAGTGATGTATTATTGTTGTATGTATGGGTGTGTATGATTGATATGTTGGAAAAGTAGTCACATGTTGCACTCTAGGGTTTATAGGCTAGGTATGCACCATGCCCTCTTGTCTCCTTGAAACATGCACCACTAACTAGTTACTATTCATGTTTGCTTTTTGCTTTTCTAGCTTCTTTTCCTAACTAGCTAGTTACATGACACTTGTATGCAATATTCTTTCCTTGTATTGTTATTCCTCCACCAATGGTTGTCACTTAATCCTTAATTCATATCGTATCATAATTAATTCCTCGTAATAATATTTTGTCGCGTAGAGATTTCCCTTGTAATTCCTTAAATACTTAATTGGGTAAATCCTTTAAATATCCACAACTCCTTGTCATAATCTCTTAAAATCTTCTAATACTCTAATAATCCTCAAATCTCAAGTTTTTATAAATCTTAATAGTGGTAGGCCTCTTGCCTTCAACAATCTTCCCTTTTTCTTACACCGTGAATATAAAAACATAAAATTTCAGACAATCAACTCCATTACATAACATAGGTGACTCAAAAGGTCCCTAATTCACAATGTCATAACCTTTTACACATTTAAAATATTACAAAAATCAGGGTTCTTACACCATGTATATTTTAATTATGTGTTTGGATCCCACGTGGTTTAATCGTGGTTATTTTGTTTGGTTTCCACGTGGTTTATCGTGGTTGTAAAACACGAGGGTTGATCGTGTTAGAATAGATTTACAAAATTAGTTTTGTATTAGATCTATTTTTTATGTAATTGTTTGATGAATTTTGTAAAAATCCGGGTATCTTGTAACATCAAGTTTATTGCTTCCGCTACGTAAGCTTTCGGCGTGTTCTTGGCGCTGTTCCAGAAAAGTGATAGACAGCAAGCGTGACCAGAGGCGCTTAAACCACACGCGCGGCACATACACCATGGGCGAGTGGGTCACACGCGTGGCTCGGCAACTCACTAGCAGGCGCTTAACAAGATTTGATTGTTTTGTGGCTGTCATGTCTTATTCCGTGTATATGTATGCACCAGGAGACAAGCTGGACCCCACGCTGGTGTGGTGTCATGAACAAATTCGATTAAAGGGTTGGTTGGCGATGTTTATTCGAAGTGGCCAGTTAATAATATTCGACTACAAGGCTGGTGCAAATTAAATTTGATGCCATAATAGTGGATTTAATTATTGTTTTAATTCTACTATTTAATTTTAATTATTGCTTTAATTAATTATTATGTGTGTTGTTAATTATGTGTGTAATTTTTAATTGCATGTTAACATAATTAGGACGACATGGACATGGTTTTTTTTTATTTATTGCTTTAATTAAATGTTATATGTTGTTAAATTATGTGTGTATATGGAATGCATGTTAGACATAATTGTAACGACATAGGTCCCATTTAATTTTAAAATTCCTCAATTTTTAATAAAAATTCTAAGTGGGTGAGGGAATTAATTAGGAATTAAATCCCACGGTCTCCATTATTGTTTGTATGTAAATTTAACACTAAGACGAATATAAATTATATATAGTCCACCCTAACGTGGCATATGATTTATGGTGTCATGTAGTGTTATGGATATTACTAGGACAAACTTCTTAAATTAAATTACGAATATTGAAAGGTATACATGCCACCCATCGTGGCGTACCAAGTTTCATAGAATTCGATTAATTAGAAGGGTACCAATGATTGAATATAGATTTTCGATATTGAGAGAAAGGATGATTCTGTCTAGAAAGGGGTCTTAAGTGACGCCTCTTGACAATGCTCCCCCCGATCTGGGAATTATACTATTATCGATTATTGATTTGAAATATTTAATGGTGGCATCCGGTCTTATTATTATTAATTTAAGATTTGATAATGGTATACACTTAGCTATAAAAAATAATATATAGTCCACCCTAACGTGGCGTATTATTTAGTAATAGGACCAAAGTAATATTTAAACGAATTTAAGTGGTATATATGTCACCCATCGTGGCGTACCAGATACTTATGGTGTTTAAATATTAGTGCATTAATTTTAATTAATTGTTAGAGGAAACCAATAGGTTTTAAGATTTGTGCAACTCTCTGATTATGTGTTACATGTATGATTCTCAGGATTAGATCATTATGGGCTTTAATCCACTATTCACCATACTTAAGGATAACAAACTTACGGGACCAAACTATATTGAATGGAAACGTAATTTGGACATAGTGTTGACTGCTGAGGAGTACAAATTTTGCACTTATGAACCCAAGCCAGAGCAGCCTGCTGAAGATGCTCCTGAAAGTGATAAGGAGTATTATAAGCGGTGGGTTAAGGCCGATGAGATGTCGCGATGTTACATTCTGGCAGCAATGTCGGGTGTTTTGTAGCATCATCATCAGGCTATGGCCATGGCTTCAGATATGCTCTTTAATCTCAAGGAACTTTTTGGAGAACAGAATAGGGCTGCTAGGCAAGTAGCAATGAAGGCTTTAATGAACACTCAGATGGCTGAAGGAACACCTGTAAGGGATCATGTTCTCAGGATGATGTCTCATCTGAATGAGATGGAGATCCTTGGTGCTGATATTGATGGGGAAACCCAGATCGATATCATCCTTATGAGCTTGCCCAAAAGTTTTGAGCAGTTCCGCTTGAATTACACCATGAACAAAAGGATGTATAGTCTCGTGGAACTTCTGACAGAACTTCAGGCAGCTGAAGGACTCTTTAAGCAGAATGTTCAAGTGAATGTGGCTGAGAAAGCTTCTTCCTCTAAGCCGAAAGGTAAGAAGAAGAAAAAGGTTCAGACACAGAAAGCTGGAAAGGTTGCTAATGCAGTGGGAGTTCAAGGTGCTGTGAAAAAGCCTAAGGGCAAGTGCTTCAGGTGCAAGCAGTCAGGTCACTGGAAACAGGATTGTCCTCTTCCCAAGAAGACAAACAATACTGGTATGTCTCTTTCTCTAGTTGCAGAAACATATATAGCGGCTATATCTACGAGCACTTGGTGTGTAGATACAGGAGCCACTGACCATGTTTGTAACTCTATGCAGGGGTTCCAGCAAACCAGAATGCTTAGAGATGGCGAGATATATGTGTTCATGGGAGATGCTACGAAAGTAACAGTAGTTGCAGTTAGAATAATTACTTTAGCTTTCGGTGATGATAAGATTTTGGTTTTGAACAATTGTCTTTTTGTACCTTCGTTTAGAAGGAATTTGATTTCAGTTTCTAAACTTGCCATTGATGGTTATAATGTTTGTTTGGATCGTAATGTTTCTATTATGATGAATAAACGAGTTATATGTTCTAGTACATTGCAAGACAGTTTATATATTATTAATCCTATCCAACCAATGCTGCAACAAAAGGAATCTAATAATATTCTTTCTAGCTCAAACAAAAGAAAGAAACCTTCCGAATTGAACCAAACATATCTTTGGCACTTAAGATTAGGTCATATTAACTTGAGGAGGATTCAAAGACTGGTAGTAGATGGGCCATTAGGCCTGTTGGCAGTGCAGCCATTTCCAGTTTGTGAATCTTGCTTGGAAGGTAAGATGACTAATAGGCCTTTTAAAGCAAAGGGGAATAGAGCCAAAGAAGTATTAGAATTGGTTCATACTGATTTATGTGGTCCTATGAGTATCCAAGCAAGAGGAGGTTATGAGTATTTTGTCACTTTCATTGACGATTATTCTAGATATGGGTACATTTATTTGTTGCGCCGCAAGTCTGAGTGCTTTGAAAAATTCAAAGAGTACAAAGCAAGTGCGGAGAAACGACATCTTGGAAAATGTATCAAGTCACTACGATCAGATCGTGGTGGCGAATACTTGCTTGGAGAATTTAGGGACTATTTATCAGAAAATGGGATTACATCCCAGTTGTCTGCACCTGGCACACCTCAGCAGAATGGTGTAGCAGAGAGAAGGAATCGGACTCTTTTGGAGAGTGTTAGATCAATGATGAGTTATTCAGATTTACCTAAGTCGTTCTGGGGATATGCTATAGAAACAGTGGCTTACCTTCTGAACTTGGTACCTTCTAAGTCGGTTCCCAAGACTCCAATAGAATTGTGGACTGGTAGCAAACCAAGTCTAAGACATATTCGGATTTGGGGTTATCCAACACATGTGCTTAACAAGAACGCGACTAAGCTAGAATCTCGCACAGAAGTAAGGCTGTTTGTAGGCTATCCCATGGGGACTAAAGGTTATTCATTTTATAGTCCTAAGGATCGAGATGTCATTGTTAGCACCAATGCCAGATTCTTAGAGGAAGAATATATAATGAACCACAAACCCATGAGTAGTGTTGTTTTAGAGGAATTAGTGGGAGGGACAGATAATCCCCAAGTGCCAATAGTACAAGTAGAACAACCACAAGAAAATGCACAACTTGACACTAGTACCGCACCAGTGCCTCGTCGTAGTGGGAGGGTTGTTCGACAACCTGAAAGATTCATGTTTTTGGGAGAGTCTTCAGACTTGGTCTCTGGTGAACATGATGAGGATCCCAGGACATACGAACAGGCAATTCTAGATAAAGATGCAAATCTTTGGCAAAAGGCAATGGAATCTGAGATGGAATCTATGTATTCCAATCAAGTTTGGGAGCTCGTGGAACCACCCAAAGGTATAAAACCCATTGGAAGTATGTGGATCTACAAGAAGAAAAGAGGATCTGACAAAAAGGTGAAAGCCTGGAAAGCACGACTTGTTGCGAAAGGGTATACTCAGAAAGAAGGAATCGATTATGAGGAAACCTTTTCGCCAGTTGTTATGCTTAAGTCGATCCGGATTCTTTTATCTATAGCAGCTCATCTCGATTACGAGATTTGGCAAATGGATGTCAAGATAGCTTTCCTTAATGGAAGTCTTGAGGAAACCATCTATATGCAACAACCAAAAGGATTCATTAAAGAAGGCCAAGAGCATCTGGTTTGTAAGCTTAAGAGGTCTATTTATGGACTTAAACAAGCTTCTAGGGACTGGAATATTCGTTTTGATCAGGCAGTCCAGTCATTTGGATTTGATCAAAGTCCAAGCGAGTCATGCGTGTATAAGAGAAGTGAGGGTAATGCAGTGGTTTTTCTAGTACTATATGTAGATGACATTTTACTCATTGGAAACAATGTTAAGATGTTGTCATCAGTAAAGGCATGGTTGTTCAAACAATTTGAAATGAAGGACTTAGGTGAAGCAGCATACATCCTTGGGATCAAAGTAATAAGGGATCGCAAGAAAAGGATGTTGGCTTTATCTCAAGAGCCCTACATTGATGAAGTATTAGCTCGTTTTAACATGCAGAACTCTAAGAAAGGTTTTCTACCTTTTAAACATGGAGTTGCTCTATCCAAGGAGCAGTGTCCTTCGACACCTAAGGATATAGAGAGCATGAAAGCAGTTCCTTATGCCTCATCATGTGGAAGATTAATGTATGCTATGTTATGTACGAGGCCTGACATCTGCTTTGCTGTAGGCATGGTTAGTAGATATCAGTCGAACCCAGGTCAGGAACATTGGAGTGCAGTAAAAACTATACTCAAGTACCTGAGAAGGACTAAGGAGTATATGTTAATTTACAAGGCCTCAGATCTATTTCCTTTGGGATATACTGATTCAGATTTTCAATCAGATAGGGATAAGAGGAAATCAACCTCGGGATATGTTTTTACTTTGGGAGGTGGAGCCGTTATATGGAGGAGTGTAAAGTAGAAATGCATTGCAGACTCTACTATGGAAGCCGAGTACGTGGCGGCCTCTGAGGCTGCAAAGGAGGCTGTATGGTTCAGGAACTTCCTTTTGGACTTAGATGTGGTACCTAATTTGCCTAGGAGTCTGACAGTGTATTGTGACAACACTGGTGCTGTGGCAAATTCAAAAGAACCACGAGACCACAAAGCAGCTAAACATATTGAACGTAAGTATCATCTCATACGAGGAATCGTAAAGCGAGGAGATATAGTTGTGGCTCACATATTATCAGAAGACAACCGGGCAGATCCTTTCACAAAGAGCTTGCCAACCAAGGTTTTTGACAGGCATGTGGAAGCGATATGAGTCAGATGGATGGGCACATAGTTTTCAATGTAATAGTGGATTAAATAAACACTGATACACTCATAGAATATTTTGAGTATAAGTGGGAGATTGTTAGTGTATACTGAAAATATTTATTTTAAGTATATACATTTATTTCTTGCCCGGTTTTATTGAGAATCATTTAAATGTTTACATGTTGTCTAATATTATATATTGTGGACAATCTAGTATCAAATGGGATACAGAATTTTAGATTGTTAAATACGGTTTATATAATATAATAAGGTTCACAGCACAGGTGGTGTTGGACAATCCACTGGTATGGTTGTAGTATTATTTAGATTAGTTTATATTGACTAATAAATAATACTAGTATACTTTGTGTATATTGAACAGGATCAAATTTAGAATTGTTCCTTTATACTGATTAAGAAGGAGAACTAAGATTCTATGTTATTATTAATGCTTAGGTTCTTAATCCGGATATAGTAATTGACACGTGTATATTATTTACATGCTTTGATTTATATATGAAATAATTCTTTTGAATTATATCATTATATTTTGGGTGATGGAATTATATACATGGTGAATATTATTTATAGAAGGAATCCATGTCCTGAAAATATTCGGGTTAATGATGTCCCCTTGAAAGCTCAAAAAGATTTAATTATGTGAAACCCTGCAGGTGAATTTATTCCGGCATAATTAAATAAAGGTTGAGTGGATAATCAAGGATAAAAGATATTAATTAAATGAATTATCAGTAATTTATTTAATTAATGGGCATGCGCTATTTTAAACATGGGGAATTTAATAAGCAAATAATATTGGAACCCAATTAAATAATTAAGTTGCGGTATTAGGAAAGGTAATGCAAATATTAATTCTTTAGTGGATTGAATTAATATTTAATTACATTGGGCTAGGCCCATGATGTAATTAGAAGGCCTAACCTAATTATCCATGATCCCTATTGTAGCCCTATATATATTCTTATTCTCTTCTTGCTAGGGGGGTCTAGAAAAATTTTGTAGCCACCTAGGAGCAAGAAGAGAGGTTAACTTGAGGAGACGAAGGCCACACTTCGCTCAAGGGAATTTGGGAATACAATAGAAGAGCGTGGAATCAACCGTTAACAAGGTGACTTTTGTATTTGTATTCGTTAATTTATTGTATCAAAAATCGCAGGGCCACGATCTGATTGTCCCAACAATTGGCATCAAGAGCTAGGTTCTATGGTTCTGCGATTTTTGATATGATGTCCATGTCGTAATTATATATGCATGTATGTAGTGGTAGGCTTGTATATTCTGTTTTGCAGGTTGTTATCCACTATTATGGCCATGTATATTTTAATTATGTGTTTGGATCCCACGTGGTTTAATCGTGGTTATTTTGTTTGGTTTCCACGTGGTTTATCGTGGTTGTAAAACACGAGGGTTGATCGTGTTAGAATAGATTTACAAAATTAGTTTTGTATTAGATCTATTTTTTATGTAATTGTTTGATGAATTTTGTAAAAATCCGGGTATCTTGTAACATCAAGTTTATTGCTTCCGCTACGTAAGCTTTCGGCGTGTTCTTGGCGCTGTTCCAGAAAAGTGATAGACAGCAAGCGTGACCAGAGGCGCGTAAACCACACGCGCGGCACATGCACCATGGGCGAGTGGGTCACACGCGTGGCTCGGCAACTCACTAGCAGGCGCTTAACAAGATTTGATTGTTTTGTGGCTGTCATGTCTTATTCCGTGTATATGTATGCACCAGGAGACAAGCTGGACCCCACGCTGGTGTGGTGTCATGAACAAATTCGATTAAAGGGCTGGTTGGCGATGTTTATTCGAAGTGGCTAGTTAATAATATTCGACTACAAGGCTGGTGCAAATTAATTTTGGGGCCATAATAGTGGATTTAATTATTGTTTTAATTCTACTATTTAATTTTAATTATTGCTTTAATTAATTATTATGTGTGTTGTTAATTATGTGTGTAATTTTTAATTGCATGTTAACATAATTAGGACGACATGGACATGGTTTTTTTTTATTTATTGCTTTAATTAAATGTTATATGTTGTTAAATTATGTGTGTATTTGGAATGCATGTTAGACATAATTGTAACGACATAGGTCCCATTTAATTTTAAAATTCCTCAATTTTTAATAAAAATTCTAAGTGGGTGAGGGAATTAATTAGGAATTAAATCCCACGGTCTCCATTATTGTTTGTATGTAAATTTAACACTGAGACGAATATAAATTATATATAGTCCACCCTAACGTGGCATATGATTTATGGTGTCATGTAGTGTTATGGATATTACTAGGACAAACTTCTTAAATTAAATTACGAATATTGAAAGGTATACATGCCACCCATCGTGGCGTACCAAGTTTCATAGAATTCGATTAATTAGAAGGGTACCAATGATTGAATATAGATTTTCGATATTGAGAGAAAGGATGATTCTGTCTAGAAAGGGGTCTTAAGTGACGCCTCTTGACAATGCTCCCCCCGATCTGGGAATTATCCTATTATCGATTATTGATTTGAAATATTTAATGGTGGCATCCGGTCTTATTATTATTAATTTAAGATTTGATAATGGTATACACTTAGCTATGAAAAATAATATATAGTCCACCCTAACGTGGCGTATTATTTAGTAATAGGACCAAGGTAATATTTAAACGAATTTAAGTGGTATATATGTCACCCATCGTGGCGTACCAGATACTTATGGTGTTTAAATATTAGTGCATTAATTTTAATTAATTGTTAGAGGAAACCAATAGGTTTTCAGATTTGTGCAACTCTCTGATTATGTGTTACATGTATGATTCTCAGGATTTAATCATTATGGGCTTTAATCCACTATTCACCATACTTAAGGATAACAAACTTACGGGACCAAACTATATTGAATGGAAACGTAATTTGGACATAGTGTTGACTGCTGAGGAGTACAAATTTTGCACTTATGAACCCAAGCCAGATCAGCCTGCTGAAGATGCTCCTGAAAGTGATAAGGAGTATTATAAGCGGTGGGTTAAGGCCGATGAGATGTCGCGATGTTACATTCTGGCAGCAATGTCGGGTGTTTTGCAGCATCAGCATCAGGCTATGGCCACGGCTTCAGATATGCTCTTTAATCTCAAGGAACTTTTTGGAGAACAGAATAGGGCTGCTAGGCAAGTAGCAATGAAGGCTTTAATGAACACTCAGATGGCTGAAGGAACACCTGTAAGGGATCATGTTCTCAGGATGATGTCTCATCTGAATGAGATGGAGATCCTTGGTGCTGATATTGATGGGGAAACCCAGATCGATATCATCCTTATGAGCTTGCCCAAAAGTTTTGAGCAGTTCCGCTTGAATTACACCATGAACAAAAGGATGTATAGTCTCGTGGAACTTCTGACAGAACTTCAGGCAGCTGAAGGACTCTTTAAGCAGAATGTTCAAGTGAATGTGGCTGAGAAAGCTTCTTCCTCTAAGCCGAAAGGTAAGAAGAAGAAAAAGGTTCAGACACAGAAAGCTAGAAAGGTTGCTAATGCAGTGGGAGTTCAAGGTGCTGTGAAAAAGCCTAAGGGAAAGTGCTTCAGGTGCAAGCATTCAGGTCACTGGAAACAGGATTGTCCTCTTCCTAAGAAGACAAACAATACTGGTATGTCTCTTTCTCTAGTTACAGAAACATATATAGCGGCTATATCTACGAGCACATGGTGTGTAGATACAGGAGCCACTGACCATGTTTGTAACTCTATGCAGGGGTTCCAGCAAACCAGTTAATAGAGCCAATGCAGAAAGAACTTGAAAATGCAGAGAGAAGATTGCTGATAGATTATCTCAGAACGACACCAGATGTTGAAGAGATTAGATAAATGATGCTCTGTAAGAATTTCTTGCTTTCTATAGATTTTGTTTAAGTAAGTAGTTTAAACTCTGATTATTTGTTAAACACTGCATTTATCTATTTTGTTTTGACATCATCAATTATTGTTAACTTGTGCATTTTTGCTAATGAACAAGTTGGGGGAGATTGTTAAATATAATTGATGTAAGTATTAATCAGTGTTTAAGTGATACAGTGATAAATCAGAGTTTAGCTGGAAGCAGTCAGAGTTTGGTTCGCACACGCTGACGGATGGAAGCGCAACAGAGTTTGTTAAACTCTATCTGGCGGAAGCGTCTACTTGTCAACAGTATCTGAAGATTAATTGAAGATAAATATGGAAGCAATATCTTTGAAGATTGGATAGCTGTCAAAGAGATTTTGTTGACTTAGAAGACGTGTAGCAATCGTGATTGATATCAATTGTATAGCTAAATTATAGGAGTATCAAGTTATGATTGTACCGTAGCTGTATGATTTATAAATACAGTTAGGTTAACCCTAGAAGGGTATCGAACAACGAATTATTCAGTCATTGTAACCTAAGCAGCTCTCTGTGATATTTTACATCACTGAGAGAGGAATTATTAATTCCAAACAATTTTTAATTGTTAAACTTGTGTTCTTGTTAATCTCTCATACAAATCTTGATTATATTTGTATATTCAGCCTAACACTTATTAATAGAGCCGTTTGACTTTGCAAACATAATTATTCTGATTGATTGCTAATCATGTGAAATCACTATTTTTCATCTAATTGATTTATTCTTTAAAAGCTATGATTTCAGGAATTCAAATTCCCAACGACTACATCTTCTAGTGCTATATATATTCGCTCATTAAGCAAGAAGAAAGTGGACTCGAAGCTTCTCTGCAATACAACTTCTATACACAGACATTCAAGTTTACACACACTTTGTTTAGAAGTTCAATTCATTGAGTTGTAAAAGTTTATTTATTCTACATATACTTGTGCCGGGTTATGGCAATTAGATTGGATTGCAAGTCATAAGCCAAGGTAGCCAGTGGGCTAGGTAGCAGGTTTGCTAGGTGACAGTTGTGTCAAGGGAAGGGTTCTTCCAAGTGGCTTTAAACTTGTAATCGGAAAAACTGTAAGCTTTATATTATTGTTATAATAATTGTTAGTTACAGAGGCATGCTTGTATACATCTAATAACAACCCTAATTGTTTGTAATGCTTTGCATTACTTACATGACCTCTTAACTGAGGGAACCTCTGGTTGTAGAGTTTCTATTTGTATTGTACTTGTAGTAGGCATCAAATCCTAGTTGTGTAACTGTACTTATAGAGTCTAGAATAATGCTTGAAAGAAGTTCCAAGGTTCATGCCTCAAGCAAGAAGATAAAGACTGTCAAATAATCACAGTTGGGATTTGAAGAAATGAAGAATTTGCCTAAGTACCAATTCGAGAAGTATATTTGTCTATTCGATAAGTCCAACATTCGAGAAGTCAGGGATTCGATATCTCAAGACACTATTCGATATCTCTGAATACACTATTCGATAGCTCAGAGATTCAATATGTCTATGTACTCTATTCGAGAACTCAAGAAGTCAACAAGTCAAAGTAGTATTCAAGTTCTCAGGGAGTCAACAAGTCAAAGTTCCATTCGATATCTCAAGGACTCAGAAAGCTATTCGATATCTCAAGGATTCGACAAGTCAAGTGTTCTATTCGACAACTCAAGGAATCCTGAAGAAAAGAGCTATTCGAGAAGTAATTCGATATGTCAATATAACAGTGTTCGAGAACTCAGAGTTATCGATCAAGTCAATTATAGTTCTCGAATCAACTACTTAGTCACTTCTCGAATACATTCTTGGAGACAAAGTACTGAAGAAATTGTACAAGTCAGAAACCTGCAACAAGCCAATGCACTTTATGGACCACAATCTGTAACGTGCTCTGGAAAGCCTACAAGGAAGCTTGGAGAGATATAGAAAAGACAAGGGGCTAAAGAAGTGGATCTGAACAGGCTTTGCAAAGTCAAATCTGTAACCGTTTGGACACTTACTCAAAAAGGATAGACAGACTAGAAAGTAATTTGTTCAGCTACCTTATTTGTAGTAAGTAGGGTGTATCCATGTTCTATAAGGATACAGCCTCACTTCCTTAGTCATTAACTTTGTAACTTTGTGAGTCAAGTTTTTCATACACTACAAGCTGTATCTCTCTGAGAAAAACGAAGCTGAGAATACTATCATTTGTATTCACAGATTGTAGCAACCTTTATCTAATAATACATTAGATTAAAGTGATACTGTGTCTTGTGTTGTTCTTTATCCGCACCTTCACTTCTGCACACACAAACACTTATTTGCTACATAGACTCGATCAAAGAAAAGTTCAAGAATCCATTCACCCCCCCTCTGTATTCTTTTATCATATTCAATACTCAACAAGTGGTATCAGAGCGGGCTGTTTATTCAAAAATAGAAAAACGATCATGAGTTCGAATACACCAAAGACTACAGGAACGGTGAAAGTCCCTAAGTTTGACAAAGATAACTTCAACCTCTGGAAGATAAAGATGATGTTGTTCATCAAAGCCTCTCATCCTTTGTATCCTGAGATTCTTAAGAATGATCCTTTTGTTCCACAACAAGAGATACCAGAGAAAACTGTTGGAACCACAACTATCCCAAGATCTTATGAGGCCAAGGATCCATCAAAATGGACAGAATCAGAAAGTGAGAAGGTTGCTCTTGACAGCCACCTCATGTTGCTTATCATTGATTCCATGGACATGTCAATGTTTGCAAACATTGCATCATGTACATTTGCCAAAGAAATGTGGGATCACATTGAGGTGTTGTGTGAAGGAACTGATGAGGTTAAGGAAAACAAGAAATAGATACTGGTCACACAGTATGAGGCTTTCATGGCACAGCCCAAGGAAAGCATTACTGAGATGTTTGAGAGATTTCACAAGCTAGTTACTGAGTTGCAGATGAATGGCAAGGTTTACAGTACCAAGGAGTTAAACATGAAGTTTCTGCTATCCTCACCAAACCATCTAGAGCAAAGGGTCATTTCTCTAAGGGAAAGAGATTTGAACAAAGTTACATATGATGTGCTCTATGGAGTTTTAAAAACTCATGAGCTTGAGTTGCTTCAGAAAAGGGCTATCCAAGCCAATCAAGGCAGAATGGTAAACACATCATGTGCCTTGATTGTCAATAAATCTATTCAAGACCTAGAAGCATCCACAAGCCAAGTAAGGATAGAGGAGGTAGTAGAAGAGGAAGAAACTGAACCTGAGGTAAGTGAACCTGTTGAGGAGAAGGAGGAAGAAGAGTTTTACACTCTTGAAGAACTAGATGGGATGGAAAACACTTCATATGCTTTCATGGCCAGAAAATTTCCAAACATCAAATTCAAAAGGAATCAACCCTTCAAACCCAAAACCCAAAACCATTCATTCAACAAAAGCAAGGCACCTGTGAAACCAAACAAGAATAAGTTTAAAACCAGCCATGTGGATAGGTCATCTGTAAGGTGCTATAGATGCAATGACCTAGGGCATTTTGCCAGTGAATGCAAGAAGCCTAAAAAGAAGGATAGAGATTATCTTGAGCTTGAAGCTAAGAATGAGGCCCTTCTGAAAAAGCAGACACAAGGTAAGGCCTACATAGCTGAAGGGAAGTGTTGGGATGATTTTGACAGTGATGGAGAGGAGCAAGAATTCTGCAATTATGCCTTGATGGCCAATTCCAAGGATGACACATCTCCATCAGACCCTCAGGTACCATCTCTCACTACTATAGACATGTCTGTTTCAGAGTATAAATGCATGATTGAACAACTATCTGTTGAAATGTTTAACATTCATACAAGTATGACTGCTGCTAATGAAGAGATTGCTAAACTGTCTACTAGAAATGAAATGTTAACCAAAAAGAATGAGGAACTTGAGCTAACTGCTATGCAAGTGGAAAACCTTAAGAAAGAAGTTGAATATCTGCAGAATAAGGTTTTGTGTGCTAGTCAGGTTGAAAAGGCACTTAGGGATGAATTAGCTAAAAATGAATTCAAACTAAAAACTTTCAAGAAATCATCTGGTCTAGTGAAATCCTACTGTGAGAAAATTGAAGCAAAACCCAAGGCTGCTATTAGACTTGATTATGACACTCTTAAATAGAGAAAAGGCTATGCTGTCATTGAAGATGACACAGGTGTTCATGAGGAAGTGCCTCACATTTTGAAAAAGACTGAAAATCCAATGTTTAAGGAACCAACATTTGAAATTGATGAGGATGCCTTACTCATCAAACAAATGTTGAATGATGAGGATGAGGCACAATCAAATGAACAACAAGCATCTTCCAAGAGTGAAAGTGTCAAGTCAAAAGCCAAGGAGCCAGTAGTTGATAGGCCAAGACCTAAGAAGTTTGTTAAGTTTATTTCAGCTGGGAAGAGTGAATCAGAAAAGAAAGTGACTAAGAAGAAACAGAACAGAAATGGCAAGTTAGGGATTAACAAGGATAACAACTATGCTTATATGCCTAATGCCCCTAGGAAAACTTGTCAGAACTGTTTCAGTACCAATCATTTAACTCATGCATGCAAGAAACCTACTGGTAGTGTATCTAAACCTTTCTATGATTGTTCTGTGCCTCTAAGACATAGAGATGCACCATTTTGTGATAAATTTGACTGTATGCCATGCAATATGAATGTTATGACTAGTTGTTTCAATCTGAGAAGGCAATTCATTGATGGTTGTATCAGTCACAATTCTCACACACACTACACCAGGTCAAAGTCTTCGAGTCCTCCTAAAGCTAGGAAGGTACCTCTGTCACCTAAGTCTGAAACCTCAGGTTCCAAGACTTCTAACAGTGACAAGAAGACTAATGCCAAGAAAGTTGACAAGCATGTTGTTTATGATAAAACTGTTTCCAAGTCACATGGACCCACACTTGTTTGGGTACCAAAGGAAAAGTAATACCTTTGTGTTTGCAGGGCAAAGAAAGTGAAAAGAAGGTCATGTGGATTTTGGACAGTGGATGCTCAAATCATATGACTGGTGATATGGCCCTGCTAGCACAGTATGAGGAAAAGGATGGCCCAATGGTTGCTTTTGAAGATGACAACATGGGTAACACATTGGAATATGGCAAGTTGAAAGTTGGTAATGTCATCATTGAAGATGTAGCACTAGTCAAGGGGCTCAAGCATAATCTGCTAAGTGTTGGTCAATTTACTGATAGGGGATTCAAGGTGGATTTTGACAAAGATGAATGTTTGATCACCCACAAGAAGACTGGCGATTTTGCTCTATCTGGAGTAAGAAAGGGAAGCCTGTTTGTAGCCAATATGGACTCTGCAAACAAGGACAAAATTTGTTCCTTTTACTTAAAAGCATCAAATGAAGATTGTTGGCTGTGGCACAAGAAACTATCACACCTGAACTTCAAAGCCATTAATTCTCTAGTCAAAAGAGAGTTATTGAGAGGCATGCCCACACTTGAATTCTGTCAAGAAGGAGTGTGTGAGGCTTGTCAAAAAGGAAAAATGAAAAGATCGAGCCACAAGTCAAAGACAGTGACATCAATAACCAAGCCTCTACAACTCATTCATATGGATTTGTTTGGGCCTGTCAATATTATGTCACTAGGAAGAAAGAAGTATGCCTTGGTGATGGTTGATGATTTTACAAGGTATACATGGGTGGAATTTCTGGCATCAAAAGATGAGGCTCCACAAGTAATCATTGAGCATATAAATAAAGTTGACAAGGAAGCAAAGGCCAACAATGCAAGTGTGATTGCACTGAGAAGTGATAATGGAACAGAGTTCAGAAATGCCATACTTGAAGCATTCTGTAAAGAGAATGGTATTTCTCAGCAATTCTCAGCTCCAAGGACTCCACAACAAAATGGAGTTGTTGAGAGGAAGAATAGAACTATAATTGAGGCTGCTAGAACAATGTTACTTGATGCAAAAATGCCTACATGTTTTTGGGCTGAGGCTGTGAGCACTGCATGCTATATCCAGAACAGAACCCTCATCAACAAAAACACTGGAAAGACACCTTATAACTTGATGACTGGAAAGAAGCCTACTCTAAAGTATGTTCATACTTTTGGAAGCAAATGCTTTGTATTGAAGGATAATTCTGAATATGTTGGAAGATTTGATGCAAAAGCATTTGAAGGAATTTTTCTTGGCTACTCTATGGAAAGAATTGCATACATGGTTTATGTCATCAGTCAAAAGAAAGTTATGGAAAGCACAGATGTGACATTTGATGACAGCAAACTACCTGGACTAGAAGAAGCCATTGATGAAGATAAAGATCCATTGAAGTTTGATAATCTAGATGATTCTGATGAAGAGACTGAAACTGAAGTTGAAACTCGAGTTCAACAAACTCAAGTGAATGATGATACAAGAGAAGAATTTGTGCCAATCGATAGTGAAGAAACAAGAATCCAAGACATACCTGTGAGTAGTGGCAACTTCACAGGGGGAGGAAATGAGAATGACCATGATGTGGATGATGAAGCAACATCAAGAATGAGAAATCAGGCTGAGCACTCAAGGAAATGGGATAGATCACACACTGCAGAGCAAATCATTGGAGATCCTAATGCAGGAGTAAGGACTAGGAGAGCAACTTAGAATGAGTGCCTCTATGGCTGTTTTCTATCACAAGTTGAGCCTAAGAGACTTGATGATGCACTGTTGGATCCATATTGGATTATTGCTATGCAAGAGGAGCTGAATCAATTTGAAAGGAACAAAGTATGGGAACTTGTGCCTACACCAAAGAACAGAACCATTGTTGGAACAAAATGGGTTCTAAAGAATAAGATGGATGAAGACGGTGTAATTATAAGGAACAAAGCAAGGTTGGTTACAAAAGGATACTCTCAACAGGAAGGCATTGATTATGATGAGACATTTGCTCCTGTTGCTAGATTGGAAGCCATCAAAATATTCTTGGCATTTGCTGCTCATTCAAACTTTAAATTATATCAAATGGATGTCAAAAGTTCATTTCTGAATGGAGAGTTGGAAGAAGAAGTTTATGTGCAACAACCACCTGGTTTTGAGGATCCACACTTCCCAGAATTTGTCTACAGATTGCTTAAGGCATTGTATGGACTTAAGCAGGCTCCAAGAGCATGGTATGATACTTTATCACAATTTCTTCTTGAGAATCAATTCACTAGAGGCACACTGGACAAGACATTGTTTTACAAGAAGCATGGTGATGATCTTATCTAAGTTCAGATCTATGTGGATGATATCATTTTTGGTTCTACAAATGAGAAGCTGTGTGAGAAATTTTCTAAACTCATGCAGAGCAGATATGAGATGAGTATGATGGGAGAGTTGACATTCTTTCTTGGATTGCAAGTCAGTCAAAGGAAGGATGGTATCTTTATCAGTCAGACCAAGTATATCAAATATTTATTGAAGAAGTTTGACTTGGAAGATTGCTCACCTGCAAAGACACCCATGGCCACTGCCACTAAATTGGATGAAGATGCTAAAGGCAAGAAGGTAGATATCTCAGTCTAAAGAGGCATGGTTGGTTCTCTACTCTATCTCACTGCAAGTAGGCCAGACATCATGTTTGCTACATGCTTGTGTGCAAGGTTTCAATCAAATCCAAAAGAATCACATTTGGCTGCTATAAAAAGGATCTTTAGATATCTGAAGGGCACTCCAAACTTGAGACTATGGTATCCTAAGGACACAGGGTTCAATCTGGTTGGTTATTCTGATGCTGATTATGCTGGATGCAGAGTGGATAGAAAAAGCACCTCAGGTAGCTGCAAGTTTCTTGGACAAAGGTTAGTCTCTTGGTATAGCAAGAAACAACAATCTGTGTCAACTTCTACAGCTGAGGCTGAATACATAGCTGCTGGAAGTTGCTGTGCTCAAGTGCTTTGGATTAGAAATCAACTTAGAGATTATGGACTTGTGTTGGAAAGAATTCCAATCATGTGTGACAACACAAGTGCAATCTCTATAGTTGCCAATCCTGTCAATCATTCTAGAACAAAGCACATTGACATCAGATATCATTTCATTAGAGAACATGCAACTAATGGAACCATTGAGTTGCATTATGTCTCTACAGATAAACAACTAGCTGACATATTCACTAAGCCACTAGATGAAGCCACCTTCACAAGGTTGGTTAGTGAGATTGGAATGCTGAATTCTTCAGATTCTGGCTAAGTGAATATATCATCTAGATGGTTGCAGCAGTAAACACTTACTTTATCTAAATTTTCAATATTTTTGGAGTAAGTGTTGGCTGAAATATGATTTATAAATATTTCAAATCTGTTGCATATGTTGGAAAATCATATTTTTGCTAACTTGAAATTTCTATGAAATTTTGAGAAAATCACTATTTAATTTGCTAGAATATTCTTCAATGAATATGGCTGGTCAATTTTAAAAGATAGTGAAAATCAATTTTTTTGAGTGATGGGTATAGTTCGATAAGTCAAACTTCTCGAATGATTCACTATTCGACATCTCTAACAAGTCTCATTAGAGTACTCTTGAGTTCTCGAATAGAGCCTTTCTGAGATATCGAATAGAGATATTCTTGACTTCTCGAATATAGTGTTTTAGTTCTCGATTGACTGAGTTCTGGAATACTATATTTGAGTTCTCGAATCATTTGAAAAGGCTGATTTCTCGCTGAATTTTAACCGATTTTGGATTTTTATTCAGAATTCAGAATTACTCATAAAAATACATTTTACCTAATTTAGATTTATTTCTAAGTTAGATAACTTCCAGCTGTGAGCTACAACCTGCTTGAGTTATCGAATAAGCCTTTCTTGACTTCTCGAATAGTTGTTTTCTACTTCTCGAATGCCTGACTTGTCGATACAGAACATACATCTAATCGACAATTCAAGTACTTCATACTTTTACAACTTCACATCTATTCGATTCATTTCATTCAATTTCTCAAGCATCTAAACTCCCAAAACCTCTAAAACCCTAACTGCAAAAGCTAAATTTCTTCTTCAACCTTCGATTTCTTCTCTCTCTCTCTCTCTCACACAAATGGCAACAGTAAAGTTCAACACCAATTTCATTGCTCTAACTAGTGATGTTGAAGCACCCAACACCAATTTCAAGTGCTTTGTGAAGTGGATGTCTGAATCATACATCAAGAATGCTCTATCTGTTAACCCAACTCTGTATCTCGAAATTCTAGAACAGTTTTGGCAGTCTGCTACAGTGGAGGTGGTGGCTCTTGACTCTGCAATATCCTCGTACATCATCTACTGCAAGATTCAAGAAAAAAATCTCACTATCACCACAGAGGATATGAATGAGGCACTTGAGATGGGTACCAAAAGAGAGGTGTATGACCCACTTGCTACAAATGCTGAATTGGAAGACTTCTTTGATTTCATCAAATATGCAGACAGAATCAGTCTTGGGCACTTGAACATGAAGCATTTGAGGAAGGAATGGAGTTATGTGTTTGCTACACTTCTTCAAGTCTTCACTGCAAGAAAATCTAGCTATAACCAAATCAGTACTCCTGCACAGCAAATAGGCTATGCCTTAGCTTATGGAAAGAAGATAGACGTTGGTCTCATCATTCTGCAGGAGCTGTATGGGAGACTTGGTAAGAATTCAGCCAAGAGAGGTAATGAAATTTTCTTCCCTCGTTTTATTTAATTTATCCTTAATTTCTTAGATGATAAATTGATTGAATTAGATGGGATGAATAAAAATAGAATAGGCTATCCTAAATCCATGACCAAACTCATTTTTGGTAATTTGGAGACTAGGAATGATGTGGATGTAAGACTTAACATAACTCCTCATGTGGAGAGTTTGTTTAGAACTTACCCCCACAACATGCCAATATTTGCCTCTTAGTCTGAGTTAGCTAAGCCCAAGCAAGTAGAACAAAATGCTAACCCAGGGCTAGCTAACCAACCCTCTCAACCAAACACTTTACCAATTACTGAACCAACTGCATCATCCTCTCAAAAGGGTGATGTTAGTAAAAAATATTTTATCTGAAGCAGCATTAGCTGTTGAACTAGGTCTAGAAAGTGAGGAACCAGAGTCACCCTTACTAAGGCCAAAGAAGAAGAAGAAAACTAAGACCATCTCTTCAGTCACACAAATGGCTGAAGTTGTAAAATCCGGGGCAAACAGCTCACTAGATGTGTCCTCTCAACAGGGTGCATCTATAGAATCAAGCATCCTCCCCAATGCACCTTCTTGTATTGACTCAGCACAAGAGAGTGATAAGGCTGACACTACACTGAGTGGAGAGCACATCATACTTGAAACTCCCTCTATCTCTCAGGGGGAGTTGCCAAAATCTACTCTACAACACACTACTCTTCCAGAATCTTCATCTCATATTTCTTTGCAGCCTGCAACTCAAGCAATTGAGGAGCAAGGCATTGATCATCAAGAATTCTTTTCTCTTGATGAGCCAATGAACTCAAGTAACTTGGTGCATGACACCCTGTTCACCACCCAGGACCCACATTTAGATGGTGAGGGAATGCATGCTGGGGCATCTCCTAATGACACCATCACAAACACAGAGGTTCCACTAGTTTTCACTAGAGACTCTGTGCCTGTGTCACCTGCTGGTGTAACTCATCCCACTTCTGTGGAGACACCAGTAGTAGAGTCTTTCCATCCGGTTGCAGAAGTTGCATCTGTAACTGAGGAGTCTAGCTTGCCTAGCTCTAGCTCTGACTTTATGTCACAATGGCTGAAGCCTGTGCACCATGACAGTGCTTCAGGATCAGGGTCTGTTCCACAACAATTGACGGTTGAAGCACTTTAAAGCTTAATTGTGGATCAGATTCCTGAGTTCACAAAGATTGTACAGCACCTCCTCACTGCCAACCTGCCAAATCCTGACTATGAAGCTATTCTCCTGTTCCATAAAGAGGATGTGGAGCAACAACAGGCCAAAATTGTGGATGATTTTGAGAGAGAAGGCAATATAGATGCCTGGCTTCAAGGAAAGTATGACATTCCTCTCTCAGAAGGCCTACAGTACCTCAGAGAAGAGTACATCACTTCACTAGGGTCCAATGCCAATTCTCTCACCCCTAGTGCTGTGTATGAAGTAGTCAATGACAGTTACAAGGGAATTCTCAAGGCTGCACACTACCTTGGCAAGGGTCTAAAGACAGAAGTCAGAGAAGTGTGTATAGACACAACCAAGGAGGTGCATGAGCAAAAATGGGTTTTTGCTTCCAAATTCCCTCAACTGGAAACTGTGGTCAAGGAAATTCTAGCCTGCAAGTCTAGCTGTATCAAAATGGACAATGGCTTGGCCCTTCTCAAGGATACTGTCATAGGGCTGGGGCATAAGTTTCAATCTCTGTCTGATTAAACCACAGACTCAAATGCCATGCTGAGAACACTGTTCAAGAATAAATATGGGGATAAGCTGGTAACTGAGGTCCCTGTTCATGACATGACTAAGTATGAAGTCCAGAGACTCAAGGATCAATCACTCTCTGGTTTCAGGGCACATGAGCTATTCACTAAAGTGGATACTCTTGAGAAGGAGGTGAATACTCTCACTAAGTCCAATGCTCATCTTACAGACAAGGTTGCACTTCTCAATGATCAGTTGGACACTCAAGCAACCACCACAGCTGATGTTCTTCTGCATCAACAATCTATGTTGGCTGCTATGATGAAGCATATGGGTCTTCCTCTCCCTGAAGAATCTTCCACCCCAAAGGTCACTTCTAAAGCCTCTATGCCTGACAACAAGCCTAAGGGGGAGAAGAGGACAAGGAATTCAAATACTAAGGGGGAGAAACCCAAGGAAAAAGGGATAAAGTTAAGAGAGGGTGATCACCAAAGGGCAAATAAAATCTCCAACAGGCAAAGGAAAAACAAAGGTTGATGAGCCTCCTACCTCACTGCTAGTTGTTACTCTACCAACTGTGCATGTCATTACTCCTGGTGGCCAGAAGCAATCTATCATAACCACAGTGGTTGCAGGGAGTATGCCATCTGAAAAACCTCCATCCTCCATATCTGAAAGTACCAAGCCTATAGAAGTCAAAGTAATTACTGAGGCCAAGCTACAAGAAGTTACTAACTCAAATGTTTATCATGATAAAGCCTTCTTGGAGTTTCTGAAAGCCAAAAGGGAACAGGTTGGTGACACTCAGTTCTATCTGAGGGAGTTGAAGGAGCAGATTGACTACATCACTGTCATCCCCAAGAAAGCCAATAATCTATGGTTCAAGGAGATAGTGATGATATCTAAATCAAAGATATGGCATCTAACATACAAGACTCTACAAGCCCTAAAACACTCAGAGATAGATGCCATACTTGAGCTTATTGAGAAGAGAAATGAGAACAACAAAAGTCTGTTTGATGATTTGAGGAATGGCCAACCTTCAAGGCTGCCAGAAGTGATCAAGAAGCCATGGACAATCATCTATCAGTCTGGCACCAAAATTGAAGACATCAAGCAATTGGTCATTCCCCATGATCTCACTTTTCGAAATCACAGACTGGTCATTGCTATCATTGATCAACTACAGAAGAAGGTTGGAACCAGAAATGCTGAAGAAATTGAAGCACTGCACATTCTCAGATCTTTTATAGCAACTGGTGAAACTCCAGAGAGGGCTCAACCTAGGAGAAATAAGGATGATGACTCTAAAGACAAAAGTGATGGGAGGAGGAGACATCACAGGAGAGATAAGGGTGATGAAGATGAGAAGAAGAAGAAGGATGACAAGAATAAGAAAGATGGTGATGACCAAGGAAAAGTCTATGAGAGGAAAATTGGAAAACAGCAAGCCTTAGGCATTGCTAGCAGTAACCTCACCACAACACAAGGCTCTGAGTCTAGGGTGAATACTGTTAGTAATGACCTACCAAAATCTGATTCGATGGCTTCTGCAACTGTTTTGCCACCTCAAGAAGAGGAGAAGATTCAAGTCAAGAAACCATGTGTATGTTTCAGAAAGCAAACTGCTAATGGAATACTACTATGGTCTACCAACAAGGGTCATAAGTTTCTACCTAGCAATCATTCAAGGAGGAGTAAATTTAAGCATGTTGCAAGAAGGGTGAAGATATCGAAGTCAAAGGCACTGACAATAATTCCAGGATTGAACCTACCACCTCTGGATGAAATCTATGATGAAGACCAACTGCAGTTCATATGGGCTCAAAGAATCTATCATGTTGCCATTGTTGATGACTTTCTTGAAATAAAATATACTGATGGAAGACAGAAGAAATTCAGACAAGGAACATGTCAGCACTGGGGCAAGCTATATGACATAGAAAGAATAATTGCAATGTTGGATTCTGAAGACAGAGTGGAAAGGGTATGGAAGCTGGAGTTAATTGACTTTGTGAAAATGAAGAGAGATCACCAGGCAGAAATGAGAAAGAACAGTGAGGAGCTACTAAAGAAAAGGGAGGAGGAGTTTGCTGCAATGGAAAGTAAGGCTGATGAATTGAGAGCTATGGGTCTGTGTAGAGTCAAGTTTAATCCTTACATCATTGAGTACAAGAAATATGGTAGAAATGTAAAGATTAGAATGGACTAAATCAGTTCCTATTCTGAAGGATTTATCAGGCTCCCCTCTAATTGAAGAACTCACTACAATGGAAGACATTATTCTTGCCATGGAGGAAAATGCAAAGAAGAAAGCCAAAGAAGCTGAGGAGAAAATGAAAAATGAGAATCTGCAAGCCAAAGCTCAAGAGATGAATCCAAAAGGATATGGCTAATAGTTTCTCATAACTTGTAAGAACACTTCTATGTACTTTCCTCAATCAATCTACATACTTGTACTGTTAAAGTTTTATCTTTATGTATGTTAGGCTTGTTATCAGACATGAAATTATGACTAATGGTCTCACTCACAATTTAGGGGAGATTGTTAGTTACAGAGGCATGCCTGTATACATCTAATAACAAGCCTAATTGTTTGTAATGCTTTGCATTACTTACATGACCTCTTAACTGAGGGAACCTCTAGTTGTAGAGTTTCTGTTTGTATTGTACTTGTAGTAGGCATCAAATCCTAGTTGTGTAACTGTACTTATAGAGTCTAGAATAATGCTTGAAAGAAGTTCCAAGGTTCATGCCTCAAGCAAGAAGATAAAGACTGTCAAATAATCACAGTTGGGATTTGAAGAAATGAAGAATTTGCCTAAGTACCAATTCGAGAAGTATATTTGTCTATTCGATAAGTCCAGCATTCGAGAAGTCAGGGATTCGATATCTCAAGACACTATTCGATATCTCTGAATACACTGTTTGATATCTCATTCGATAGCTCAGAGATTCGATATGTCTATGTACTCTATTCGAAAACTCAGGAAGTCAACAAGTCAAAGTAGTATTCGAGTTCTCAGGGAGTCAACAAGTCAAAGTTCCATTCGATATCTCAAGGACTCAGAAAGCTATTCGATATCTCAAGGATTCGACAAGTCAAGTGTTCTATTCGACAACTCAAGGAATCCTGAAGAAAAGAGCTATTCGAGAAGTAATTCGATATGTCAATATAACAGTGTTCGAGAACTCAGAGTTATCGATCAAGTCAATTCTAGTTCTCGAATCAACTACTTAGTCACTTCTCGAATACATTCTAGGAGACAAAGTACTGAAGAAATTGTACAAGTCAGAAACCTGCAACAAGCCAATGCACTTTATGGACCACAATTTGTAACGTGCTCTGGAAAGCCTACAAGGAAGCTTGGAGAGATATAGAAGAGACAAGGGGCTAAAGAAGTGGATCTGAACAGGCTTTGCAAAGTCAAATCTGTAACCATTTGGACACTTACTCAAAAAGGATAGACAGACTAGAAAGTAATTTGTTCAGCTACCTTATTTGTAGTAAGTAGGGTGTATCCATGTTCTATAAGGATACAGCCTCACTTCCTTAGTCATTAACTTTGTAACTTTGTGAGTCAAGTTTTTCATACACTACAAGCTGTATCTCTCTGAGAAAAACGAAGCTGAGAATACTATAATTTGTATTCATAGATTGTAGCAACCTTTATCTAATAATACATTAGATTAAAGTGATACTGTGTCTTATGTTGTTCTTTATCCGCACCTTCACTTCTGCACACACAAACACTTATTTGCTACATAGACTCGATCAAAAAAAAGTTCAAGAATCCATTCACCCCCCCTGTATTCTTTTATCGTATTCAACACTCAACAATAATATAATGTATGTGCTAGTTGGCATAGGGACTTGGATGTAGGCCATAGATTGGGTAGGGGCCGAACCAAGTGAAAATTCCTGGTGTTCTTGCTTTATATTTTGTTATTTACTTACTGCTGTTTATTTACTCTGTTAGTTAATTGGGACACACTCACACATAAAAGAGACAGTCTCATTCACTTGGCAGTTAAATATTGTGCTACTTGATTTACATTTGGTATCAGAGCAGGTGCATTTAACCTTTATTTAAGTGTTTATTTTGTTAGATCCATGGCACAATCAGGTTGGCAAGAACGTCGTTCAATCAATGTTCCACCACTCTTACTTGGAACATAAAATTATAACGACTGGAAGTTTCTTATGAAAATATTTCTCTAGAGGGATACATACGAATGGGATTCTGTTGAAAATGGCATTACTATTCCCATGAAGGACGGCAAACCCAAACCAGTAAAGGATCTCACTGTTGATGAAGTCAATTCTCTGAATTATAATGCTCGAGCTATGAATTCTTTACTCAATGGTCTATGTGCTACTGAACTTCGAAAAGTGTCAGCATGCACTTCGGCCAAACAAGTTTGGGATACTATTGTAGTGAGTCATGAAGGCACTTCAAAGGTTCGTGAGGTCAAGCTTGATCTTCTTCTGAGCGACTATGAAAGCTTCAGATTGGAAAAAGATGAAGACATAAAAGAAGCGCAGGGACAGTTTCTTATTCTTATGAATTCTATTTCTCTCTTAGAAAGGCATATTCCTCAATCAGAAATTAACAGAAAAATTCTTCGATCACTGCCCAAAAGGTTTGCTCCTAAGGTAACAACTCTGCAAGATTCTCCCTTGATTTCAAAAATGGAGACACTCACCCTCTTCAGCGAGTTAGAAGAGTTTGAAAACCAGTTTCGAAGGTATGATGAGGAAGAAGAAATGCCCAAGAAAAAGACTCTAGCCCTCAATATTAATGCAGAATCTAGTGAGGATTCAGACGAGGAGATTGCTCATCTAACGAAGAAGTTTCAGAAGTTTCTAGCCAAGAATAAAGCTGCTAGCCGACCTACTCAAAAACCTTATGGATTCAAAAAGGAATTCAGAAACAACACTAACGATGAAGCCTGTTTCGAATGCGGCAAGAAAGGTCACATCAGAAAGAACTATTTTCAACTTAAGGCGAAATTGAAAGCTTCTAGATCAAAGGATCAAGACAAGGAGAAGAAAAAGAGTAAAGCATTTCTCACATGGAGCTACGATGAATCTGATATAGAAATTGACTCCGATGATGAAGTTGTTCAAATGTGCTTTGCTGGACTTGATTAAAGCTTCAATAAAAACGAAGAGGTATTTTCTACTCCTCCAAAATCATTTGTTTGTGAAGATTTACTAACTTTGTAGGCAAAAAATAGAAAGTTGCGTAGCAAAAATGCATATTTAAAGCAAGCCCTAAATGAAGTGCTAAGTGAAATGGATGATTCGATGAAAGAGGAATCGTTTGCTGATGAAAACAAGTTGCTCACTGAAAGAATAGCCAAGCTCTCTGAAGAAAATACATATCTAAAAAATGAGATTGAGATAAAAGATGCATGCTTAGCCACACTAAGACAGGAAACAGACTCTCTCAAGGAAACTGAAAGCAAAAAGGCGGCCACAGAATAAAATTTCTCCGAATTGCAGGAAAAGATCGACCGTCTAAAGAAAGACTTAGCTAAATTTGTTCATGGAGAAGGCACACTGGACATAATATTGGCTGGTCAAAAATCCTCTTTGGGTAAAGAAGGACTGGGCTTTAACTCGGTCAAAAAGAATGTATTTCAAAAGACAAATAAAAGAACTACTATGAAGTATAGTATGCCCTATGAAAAACGTACAGATTGCGGAAAAAGAGGACACATTTCGGCAGAATCCAAGTTCTGTGCTATCAAGGGCCACACTTCTAAACCATATAATTCGTATATGCATGCTTCTGTTAATGTTGCTCGAATATGGATTAAAAAATCGGAAAAGCGCTTACATAAGATTGTGGACTATAACAATGCAGGACCGAAATCAAGTTGGGTACCTAAGACATAAATATATATATATATACGTGTGTTTGCAGGTCTGCTTGAAAAACTCGTGATTTTAGAGCAAGTGGTAAGCACTTGGTATATGTACTATTTGATAAATGCTCCATTCATACTTATCTGTGAATTATTTTTTTTTTGTTGATGAAAGGGGGAGAAGTTTAATACTTGAATATTGGTTTATTTTCTCGAGATGAATATTGGTTTAAACAAAAGGTAGCAGTACTTTTGGCAGGGGGAGCAAATAGTTGCTTATAATATTTGCTTACGTATCTTTACAAGATCATATATGTCTTTGCTTAAAAAAACAAATTATGCGCAATATGCTTAATGTCTCTTCAAGTGTTTTTGACAGGGGGAGCAAGACAAGAAGGGCAACTAATTCAAAGTTGTTCATCATCATAAAAAAGGGGGAGATTGTTAGTACCATGTTTTTAGGATGATACTTTGAATTATTTTCGCATTAAATTTTAGAGATTTGATTCTATGTATCTAACGAATAACTTGAATATAATCTATCATTTGCCATATTTCAGGGATATCATTTCTATCTATTTTAGGTAATATATCAAAGATATATCTTAGGATATATTTCAGGTTTAAGGTGTGATTTGATTATCATTCAAATCCCTAAACTTATTAATAGAGCCATTTGACTTAGCAAACATAATTATTCTGATTGATTGCTAATCATGTGAAATCACTATTTTTCATCTAATTGATTTATTCTTTAAAAGCTATGATTTCAGGAATTCAAATTCCCAACGGCTACATCTTCTAGCAAGAAGAAGGTGGACTCGAAGCTTCTCTGCAATACAACTTCTATACACACACATTCAAGTTTATACACACTTTGTTTAAAAGTTCAATTCATTGGTTGTAAAAGTTTATTTATTCTACATATACTTGTGCCGGGTTGTGGCAATTAGATAGGATTGCAAGTCATAAGCCAAGGTAGCCAGTGGGCTAGGTAGCAGGTTTGCTAGGTGACAGTTGTGTCAAGGGAAGGGTTCTTCCAAGAGGCTTTAAACTTGTAATCGGGAAAACTGTAAGCTTTATATTATTGTTATAATAATATAATATCTGTGCTAGTTGGCATAGGGACTTGGATGTAGGCCATAGACTGGGTAGGGGCCGAATCAAGTGAAAATTCCTGGTGTTCTTGCTTTATATTATGTTATTTACTTACTGCTGTTTATTTACTCTGTTAGTTAATTGGGACACTATCACACACAAAAGAGACAGTCTCATTATCATTTGAGACAGTCTCATTCACTTGGCAGTTAAATATATTGTGCTACTCGATTTACATGTAAAGCAAGAGAAGCAAGCCAACCACCTTTTCTTTCTTTCTCCCCCATTTCCATCAGTTTGGATTTTCCAGGACAGGGGTCTTTGTGATTTTTTTTCACCTAGTTCTACTCATCCAAAAATCATGAAAAACATCACGGAGCTTCTACACATCAAGATGAAGTTGTGGATTTAATTTCATAATTTTTTAAGATCGTTTGGATGGGTAAATAAATTGGAGAAAGCCACTCTGTTTTTACACTTGAAGAAAGCCCTTCGAATTTTTGCATAATTCAAGAATCAAAATCAACCTTCCAACCATTGTTTGATCTTGAAACTTTTATGGCGAGTCTTACATTTCCTACAAATGATCTCCTCAAAATCTTAGCTACAAATTCATCTTTTACCATTTTCAAACAAATCATTAAAGAGGAGGATGAATAGTGTTCTTCAAGAACTAATCTTTGTTTTCATGTTTCTTTTGTTTGATCTAAGCTAGCTTAAGCCACCCAAGGACTAGATCAAGGATTAGTAAGGCTCTAGAACTCTTAAAGGAAGGTATATCTCATCAAAAAACCCTAGCTCTTACTTTAAGTATATGCTTGTTCTTGATGGATCTAAGTAGTTATGGTGTTAGAATGATTATAAGCATGAATATGATTGGGCTTTGGTGAAGGATAAAATAGTTTAGATGAACGGAAAGGCATTGCTTGGCCATAGTTCATGGTTAAATAACTTGTATATGTTGTTTGGAGTGGAAACTATGATTTTTGGAAAGTTTGGAATTTGGAAATATTTGTTAAACCTTAAGAAACCGTGCATCAAAGTAGCTTTAACTCAATGTTTATCTTTTTATTCTGCCATGAAAAACTAGATTATGTTATAAGCTTCATTTTGATATAAAGATCGTATAAAATGGACTTACGGTTTAGGAGTTATGATTAAATTCGTAAAAGTGGTTCGAAACCGTAAAAGAAAGTACGTAACTGAAATTGAACCTTAGTAACATGAGATATGCAGTGACGAATCATGGTAATTAAATATTAGAGGCAAAAAGGAAGGTGTGAGAGAAAACCACATGTCGAATGGACCATTTCCCGATTCTATAAAAATGTTCGAATCAAGGTTAAACGCGAACGAACCCCTAGGAGCATACTTGGTTGTGATTTTGGTAAATGACTTAGAAAGCGGGCGATAAATCTCGAGGTATAATCTTGGTTCGTAAACGACCGACCTTAGAACTTATACGACTTAAGTATACACCAAGTATAAGTATGATGACATGTTTTAATAATGAGCAAATGTCGGATCGTATCGGTGTTAATAAGAGTACAAAAAAAGGGGTGCATAACGAGATAACTCGAAAACGTGTTTCGACTGAAGTTAAGTCTATACTTAGCCTTTTTAAAAGTATAAGTGATTAACCTCGGATATTGTGACTATTGATAGATCACCGGATTGACCCGAGGCACACTACCCCTACAGGATTACCAGGCAAGTTTCCAATACCTTGGAACTGTTGTTGTGATAATATATATGATTATTGTTATACATATGCCATAGCATGCATGCCTACTTTCAAGTTAATATTGAATTACTTGTTCCCCTGAATGGATATTGGCCTATAGACTAGATATGAATTATCAGTTATAAGCCCAATTGCTTTGTTAAGACCCTTAGTGAAGGGCGTATTATATTCATTCTTTAAATATAGACCGGGAGTCGGTACTTTGAGATATAGAGATAGTCGTGGAAACCCGGAGGGATTCCAGCGACAGATTAGTATTCATTTTGAGGGTTGTAATTTATGAACATTATATATATTTCCATAAAGTATTGATTACTTGGAAATTATTCGAGGAATGTTATTTGAACATTATCTCAATCGAGAAGTACTATATGAATATTATTTTGAATATTCATTCAAGTTTATTTATTTACTGAATATTATTTTAATATTCATTTGAGCTTTAATTATTTAAATGAATATTAGTTTCGAATATTCATTTAGAGTTTGGTTATTTAGCGGATATTACTTCCAAATATTCATTTAAGATTTTATGTACTTGATGAATATTATTTTAAAATATTCATTTGAAGTTCTATTTACTTAGGGAATATTATTTCGAATATTCCTTTAAAGTTTTGATTGCTAAAATAATATTATTTGGATACTCATTTAGAATATTATCTATTAAATGAATATTATTTTCAAATATTCATTTAAGGTTTGATTTATTTAGTGAATATGATTTTAATTATTTATTTGAGTTTATTTATTTAATGAATATTATTTTGAATATTCATTTAAGAAGAGATTTATTTAATAAATGATTCTATATATTCCTTCGAGGAATACCTATGAGCAATATTATGATTTAATAATATTCCTTAATTATTATTGACTTAATAAATATTCTTGGAATATTTATTTAAATTCTTTTTACAATGATTTACATTATTCAAAGATTATCTTTCACCATCAGATATGATGTAAAATATTTCAGAGTATTTTATGACTAATTTATCAAGGGAAGGTTCTCAAAACTTTATTTTAATTTAAATCTATCTTATAAGAAGATTTAAAATAAGGATCTCTTGTCAATTGTTAACGTTGCTGAGCAACATGAAGTGTAGTATTTTTTGAGTGTTTCATCAAAGAATTATTCTTTCGGAAAATCGCCCTCCGTGATGAAATCCTTGGCAGACTATTGTGCTACTGCTTCAAGCAAGCGAGGATGATGAATATGCAACCCCATCGATTGTCGGGGCTTCTACTTAGTTACTTCTTTTTTTTACAATCAATAGGAGCATGGACAGGGGTAGTTTAATTATTTTGGTTATCTTTTGTCGTATGTTTTATCATACTTTGTCGTGCGTTTTGGTGAAATGGTGAATGATGGGAAGAGTTGGATTATATGTTGGTTAGGTGTTGGATGACTGTGGAGATCAGTATTCTATTCACTGATGTTTTGTACTTTGAATTGGATGGTTTATTTTGTAAAGGGATTGATATATATATATATATATATATATATATATATATATATAAACTTCCAAAAATATATAAGGGGGCCTCACTTGAGAGATGTTATTTATTGGACTGTCCGGTCATATACTTGCTAAACTATCTTGTCACTCACATCTTGATTCGTTCAAACATCGATATGAGTCTTTCGGTTACCTCCTCAATTCTCGAGGGGTAAGATTGATGGAACAAGTTTATATCCATTAACAAGCATCAGCTTAGGAAATATTGGTGAATTTTCCTTTCCAATTAGATACGACTACTTTGTGGAGTCCTATCAAAAAATGTTCTACTTGGGGAAAAGGGGAACGAACTTTATGTTTCAGAGTCATGGATGATATTCGAACTAGGAGACGCGTAAGTGGCCGAGTGGCGCCGGTCCAGCAATAGCCCAACCGTTGGCTGAGGAGTTCCAGAGGGCGGTAGACAAGTAAATTCGTCGGAGCTACCTTCTACATGTAGAGAACGACTGATGAGATGCATGACATACGACTGATCATCGTAAACGTCAGGGCATCTGGCGCGGCAATGCTCCCATATTAGTTCATCTTCCAAAAGTGAGAAATTTTGCAACAATGTTGGTGTTGGCAAGGTGAAAAAGTGTTGAAACTGGAATTGCAATATTTTTCCTGCAAGTTCCTCTTTTATGATAATTGAGAATATCTTGCTTATCTTTTGTAGAGCAGATATGTCCACAAAATATATATTTTGGGTTACCTAGTAACTTCATCTTTTAAGTTATACTGGCATCATTTTCGTTAATGCATGGCATATGGTTTCAAAGATATTTTGGATTGTTATATATTATCACTGTTCAATTATATTTTTGGTGGGCTATTGCTCACCCTTGCTTTATTTATCTATATCACAACAACAGTTAGATCTGATGGCCACACAAGGCGCACCTGGTGCAAGCAGGTGACAACTGTCGGAGGATTAACCGCTGAGATCATAGCTGCCATTGTCGATTAAGAAGCTATTGGTAGGCTAGATGATTGGATTTCAAGTATCAATGTATTTATATTATGGCATATACCAATGGATGGCAAAGAGTATGTAATTGTAAAATTGTTATTCTTTGGGTTGTAAGAACTCAAACTTGTGATTAATAATATTGATGGTTACTCTGATTTCATCTCTGGGACTATAACGGGTGTGTTTTATGTTGTTGTTTTGGGTCACAAGGTTGTAATTTAAATTATGTTGGTTTTGTGGATGGATATTGAGACCGTAACGACCAGATCACTGACCCCGGATCTGGGGGTGTTACATTAGCTAACCATTCGGGGAACTGAATCTCTTCAATAAACCCAGCCTCTAAGAGCTTGTCAACTTCTTGCTTAATGGCCTCTTGCCTTTCAGGAATAAAATTCCTCTTCTTCTATTTTATTATTTTACGTTCAGGATCAACATTCAATGTAACAGCCCCAAATCCACGATCAGGGATTTAGAGTAGTCACGATCCATTGACTTCCTTGCCTTACATGTATTACTCACAATGTACACAATTCAACAGCTTTTGACCCCACAATATATATATCTCTCTCTCACTCACACACATAGAGGTTAGAGTCTCAGAAACGACACAATGCAACAACTGCGGAATAAATATCTTTTTATTACAATACCCAAATGTCTTTTGAAACTGTTAATGATACAACTTCTAAGTAATGGTACATCACCATCTAAGTCTTCTGATGATTACAATCTTCTCCTACCCTTCAGATCTATACATAAGATGAATACAAAAGGCTGTAGTCTGATCCGACTGGTTCGTACTTCTTTCGGGATCACTGATAGAAACTGTTTATGAAATCTCCTTGCGGGGTATGTGTTGTATCCTTGACATCCTGCTTCACTGCTCTATAATATATATAAAACAATAGAAAGAGTGAGCGATAGCTCAGAAAGGTAATGAAAATATGGCATAACTCTACCTTTAACTTAAACCCAGAAGAAAGAGGGTATAAGACAATAATTGTCAAAATATATTTTTACCGAAAGTATTTCCTTATCGGAATATAGTCAAAACAGTACCACTGTAGTACTTCAAATATCATTATCATAATATCTCTGCAAACTTTTATTAATCGTACTATGAACAAAGTTCTAGTATAATATAAAGGATGAAGTTACAAGGTAATTCAATATAACCTTTCCGTAAAATATCTGCTATATAAAATATAAGCAGAATATTAATATATAACTTAAAAGATGAAAGTTATAATGTGATTCAATATCAACAACCTCCTTATCATAACTCATGTTATGTAAGGTATCAACAGAGTCATAAAATATAAGATAATAGATGAAGTTACAAGGTGATTCATTGTAACGTCAGTTTTGAACACTTTTTAAACCCCTGCCAACCTGAAAGAAGTCTCTTCAATACGTGTTGCGGGAGCTACCCGTCAACCTGAAAGAAGTCTCTTCGATACGTGTTGCAGGAAATATCCAAATTTGGATGATGAACTAATACTTGAGTATTGTCGCGCCATACGACACCACCTTACGATGATCAGTCGTAGGTTGTGCATCTCAAGATTTTTTTCTCTACATGTAGAAGGAAGAACATATGGACACCACCATATGCCAGATCTCCCTAGCCAACGATTGGGCATAGTTGGGACCAGCGCCATTCGGACCCTATTTCCAAGATGGACTATCCCACAACCTCTTATACCAGTTTTAATGATGGACTGTCCCACAGCCTCTTACACAAATACTCCTAGTTCGAGTAAATCCATGACTCTGAAACATAAAGTTCGTCCCCATTTCCCCAAGTATAATACTTGTTGATAGGACTCCACAAAGTAGTCGTATCTAGTTGGAAAGGAAAATTCACAAATATTTCCCGAGCTATTGTTCGTTAATGGATATCGACTTGTTCCATCAATCTTACCCCTCGAGTGTTGAGAAGGTAACCAAAAAGACTCATAATGAGGTTTAAAAGAATCAAGATGTGAGTGAAAAGATAGTTTAGCAAGTATATGACCGGGCAGTCAAATACATAACAGATCTCAAGTAAGGTTCCCTTATATTTTGGAAGTTTGAGCGAGTATGAAAATAAATTTTTTGGGAACCTCCCCTTGATAAAAATAATCATAATAAAGCTCAGAAATATTTTACATAATATTTGAAGGTCAAAAATAAATTTTAAATAAGGTAAACCATTTTTAAAACTAAGTAAAAGTATTTAATAAATATTCAAAGAATATTTATTAAATAAGTAAATATTTAAGGAATATTTTTAAACCGAATAATCATTGATAATTGAACTTTTAAATGAATATTTGAAAATAATATTCATTAAATAAATAGTCTTTAAATGAATATTCAGAAATAATATTCTCTTAATAAATAATCCTCAAATGAATATTCCAAAATAATATTCATTAAATAAATAAATCTTAAATGAATATTCCAAAATAATATTCAAAAAAATAATATTCATTTAATATAGAACAATCGAATAACATTTATTCAATAACTTCATCAAAAAATAATACTTACGATATACAGATATCTTGGCTACCGGTCTATGAATGAAGAATAAGAATCATACGCCCGATACTAAGGGCATTTGAAAAACCCGGCTTATAACTAATATCTCATCTCTAGCTTATAAGGCAAATATCAAATCATATTTAAATAATAACCTTCGAATGAGTTAATATTCAAATAGCATTCCTCGAATCATTTTCAAGTAATTAATACTTTCTGGAAATATAAATAATGTTTATAAATAACATTCCTCAATTTAGATAATAATCTGTCGCAAGAATCCCTCCGGGTTTCCACGACTATCTCTATATATCAAAATACCGACTCCCGGTCTAGAATCGAAAGTCATAAGTACGCTCTTATCTCTAGAGCTACAAGGTATACCGGTTTATAAATACTTTATCTCAAAGTTCGTATAAAACCAAAAGTCAAACTTACACAATAGGTATATATCGCAAAACTATGCAACTCTAAACATGGCAAAAGCAGTATTATAATCAATACTTCAAAGTATAGAAATAGGAAACTTGCCTGATGCTCGAGAAGTGATAGGGTTCGCGATGATGTCGGACAATCTAGACAAAGTCAAAGAAACACATGATCAATCCCTTGGATAATATGCTTATAATTCAATGTTTAAACACGTAAGCGAAACACAACCAAGGCATTACTTGCCCACTATAGATTCATAATAAGTCCATGCTACTCGTCAAATACTTAAGTCATAAGTTTGATTTGAAATCAATTCTCGAATTCAAGTTATACCTAACCATTTAGAACATTGGTTTTTAAGTCGCGTTCTTAGTGGTTTTCACTTGCGCAACCTCGGCTTCCGTATTTTTATTAAATCGAAAAATAATATTTTTGACTCGAAACCTTCCCACGTATCTTTCTAACTGTCCTTATCATTTATTCTCAAAATATCATACTCCATTTCCATTTTTAAGGATCTCAAACTTATCCTCAACGTTGATACATTTCTGCGACATTGTTCCTCGAATCGCTTTCACAAAAATTGTCATAACTTATAAACCGTAAACTCTTTTGACACGATTCTTGCGGCCACGTAAACTAGACAACAATATCTACACCAACATATGCAGTGGTTAACCCTTAAACACATTTATGGTCTCGGTCTTCAACTGTTAAGGAGGTTTACAAAAATCGGGCATTACGACGGCTCTAAATCGAACATTACCATTTTGTCATAACATAACCAAGCCACACCGAGCATACCATACATCCACAACCTCAAAAACCAACCTTCACATGTCTCTAAAGTCAGTGGTGTGGCTACAATCCAACACCCACCATTTTTCATATTTTACAAAGTTAAATACCCACTAAAACACTTAAACATGATATCTTAGGAATATAACATCAAAATAATCATCAAACTCATATGAACTCAAAGGGTGGGTTAGGGTTTTACCTCCTTGGATGCTCTAATAACACTATCAAGTGTTTATAAACCTTTAACAAGCTTTAGATGGTCCTTAAAGTGCTAAATCTTAAGATCAAAACAAGAAAACAACTTGAAGTTACTATTCATCCTCAACTTGTAAAATTCATAACAAATCGAAAAATAAGAGTTTGGTGCTAACATTTTTACCACACCTTGTGCTCTTCATAAGCTTTATTTTGAGCTATAGATCATAAAATTTGGTGCTGGGTAGATAGGGGTTTTAGCTCGTTCTTTCAGCTGGGCAGAATGGAGTTCCTTCTTGCTCTCTTGTTTTTTCTTCTCTTTTCTTTCTTTCTTTGACTAATTCAACTAAATTTTGATCTAATATCTAGATATTATCAGTTGGGTGGCTGAGTTTGATCCTCTTGGGGCTTGTGCAAGGTGTATCCAAGAAGCTTCATTGATATTCCAAAACATTAAATCCTCAATTTCCACAAATTTAATATCTAATTTCTTGATAATACTAATATATCATTCACTGCCCGGTCAAATATTACACTGAAATAGAAATTGGAATTTCTGAATTCCGATCGTCTTTACATACACTCATTTCCTCCGTGGATTACTAATATGACTTCGAAACATCCATTCCACGTCTCGTACATAGAGTGACGTGAAAAGTTTTCCAACTTACAAAATCACTATTCATCCATTCAAATTACTATTCATGTATGAAAAACACTATTCATCAAAAAGGGAAAAATTCTCTCAAATCTTGAAATTAGGGTTATTACACTAACTCACTTCCATCTCCCCTCTAGGGTCCATTAGCTCATTTCCTGGACGATAGATTATTCTTATCTATGTCCTCAACCATTGAATTACTCTATTCTAAAAATACACATATGTATCGGGATCATTATCCAAAGCAATATTCATTCATCATAACCACGGCTCGTTGAAATATTTATTCACTAATGCATTTAATCATAATAAGAAAAGTTTTAATTCTACCGAAAATCTTTGTTATTACAGTCTCCCCTCCTTAAAAGGATTCCGTCCTCGGAATCAGTTTAGGAATAACCGGGGTTACTTCTCTCCCATTGCACTTCCTAACTCCCCCGTGGTTTCTTCCACTTCTTGGTTTTTCTTTCAAATCTCTCACTAGCTTGACAACTTTGTCTTTTAGCACTTGCTCTCTTCCATCCATGAGTTCCACAGGTTGTTCTTCGTAAGTTAGACCAAGTTATATATATACCTGCTCGTACTCTATCATATGCCGGGCATCTATAGTATATTGACGTGGTACAGACACATGAACCATGTTATGACCATTCTACAGGTTTGGGTAAGGCGGGCTTGTAGGCCACCTTTCTGACGCGTTTAAATTCTCAGATGGCCCAACGAATCTCAGGCTCAATTTCTCTTTCTTTCAAAATTTCATTAATTCCTTCCACGAGGATACCTTTTAGCATCATGAATCTCTAACCTTATATTCTCTATCTTATTTACACAGAAATACACCAACATAAACTCCATCTCTTTCTCATTTGACTAAGGGCATTGACCACCATATTGGCCTTCCCCGGATGGTAGTGCATTTCACAGTCATAATCCTTTATCAGTCCTAGCCATTTTATTTATCTCAAGTTAGCTACTATCAACCCCCGGTGTTACTGCCTCTTCTTAATCATTTTACAAAAAGCCAATCTACCTCCTGTATTCAGTCATTCTATATTATCTCATCTCTCCTCTCTCTGAAGAAAGGCGAGTCCCTTGGGGAATTTGTTTGCGGGGAATGTTGTCTAGCCTATCGTATGCTCAGTTCCTTCTGCATAAATATATATATTTCGAGCTCTATTGATCTGGTTAGATCTCGCACTTTTCCTTCATATATAAGATGCCTTGCTATAATTTGGGCGAAACTGTCGCGGATAACTCAAAGCTAATTCATTAAATCCATAAGGGTTGCGGGGCATTGGTCAATCCAAATGACATCACAAAAATTTTATAGTGTCTAAACCTAGTGTGAATCGCAATCTTGGGTATATCCTTGGGTTTAATCTTCTAACTGGTGATATTCATTTCTTAAATAAGTTTGAACCATAATACACAGCGTCGTTTCTCTGATCAAACAGTCATCTACACAGGTACCTATTCTTAATGTCGAACTCATTCAACTCTCGAGGTTCGATGCACAATCTTTTGCTAACATCTTTCTTTCTTACAACAACATCGGGCTCTCCACGGTGGTACACTGGGTCTTATCACACTCTTATCCAGCAATTCTTATGACTGAGTCGTTAACTCTTTCATTCCCACTGGGGCTAACGGGAGGTGTGACACTATACCTTGAATACTCGGTATTCATTCTCATGTCATCCGAATCGATATCTGGTAGCTCATTAAAACCTTGTACTATCTCCCAAAATCATTATAATTTCTTTTATACTTGATGTCTCTTTTCTAAGCATCAACTATAAGGGCTAATTAAGCCTCATATCTCTGGCACAGTCATGGTTCCTTGTTTTAACTCTGAAAACTTTTATTTCCATCTGGGTCTCCATATATTTCAGAAAATCTTTCTCTAAAAATAATCAACTAAATCTCTCCCAAGTCATAACACCATCTCTCTCTAGGTTGTCTTAGATTCCCACCGGTGATTCGCCTCTCCCTTCAAGAGATAGGCGGCGACCACCATTTTCTGATTCTCTGCAATACTCAGTATCTCAAATGATTTCTCTATCTCATTAAGCCAAGCTCTGGCCTCCACTGGGTCAGTGGTTCCATAGAATTCTGGGGTTTCTATCCGACCTCGTTATCATTGGAGTTTCACGACACATCGCTATTCGGTTCGCATATAACGCTTGACCAGCTTCTATTATCATACTATCCTTGGGAAGAAAGAATAACTAATTCGTTGATATGTCACCGATATTCTATTCGTCTTAGGGATCTGCTCTAGTCATAGGCTATTTTGTTGCGAATCTAATTCCTATCAGGGAATTTAGACTTATTTGACCTGGTTGACCTCCCCTTGGAATTCATTGAAGATAACAAGAATCATGGAGCTTTGAAAAGATAGTTACCACATCAAGGAAGATGTCACATTTGGGTGACCATAAGGTTATGAGTTTTAAAGTGACCTTATTTGAGGTGAGAGAATGTACTGAGAGATCAATATGATCTAAAGAACTAACATTACGTGTCTCAGTTAAGACATTACTAAAGGTATTTCACCTTCTTGTATTTCACAACTCACAAGTGACGGTGTCCTGTCAGACTTCTATCACATAGACAGATAGTCCTTGTGGCCCCTATAAGTATAGGGTTGTTCGTTTCAGTGGAAGTTGAGAAGTATGAAAGAAATTTAAAGTCGAGTTGATAATTATTACCTTTTGACAAATAAATTCTCAAATGGACACCTTGGGTTACAAGTGAACAGGTTCCAAAGGTGCAATTTCCAAAGAAAAGGAAAGCCTGAATGAAACTGGTATTCAACAGACAAGTGGTGTTGTATCACCATAGGATTATTCATTATTGAAAAGTGAAAGCTTTGAATAACATCATTTGACAGGGCTTCGAAAACCTAAAAGTAGGTATCGTGACAGCCTCTGGCAAAATTGAAACTAGATATGGTTTAACACAAGTGTTATAAAATAACTTCGAAGAGGGACTATATTCTTAATCAAAATTCTCTCTTGGAGAGATGTCAAGATAGATAATAGATTAGGGATGATCAACATATATAATTTGCAACTGGGGAGGGTACTGCCAAGGTCTCTACGGATGCCTTTCATGTCGACTCCTCTGGCGGATAATCGCTCGATTCTAAAGCTTTTCTTTTCCGTGCACACCATAAGGTGCTCCGATTACTAACGTCATTACCTACTCATAATAGTCGCTAAGGATTCAGCCATCAACATTTACAATCGCAGGGAGTTCTTATTCGACTAGGCGGACACATATCAAGCAAACTCTCTATTCTATAAGAGGACTTCGATATAGGTGTTGCCCCTAGCAACGACGAATTCCACATGTCAAATGAGCGGTACTCCAGAAGATCATTAGAACTACATACTTAAGTCCAGTCACTTCTATAATCGCCCTTAGGCCAAGTACTCTTCTTCTTGTATCAATCACGTATGCCACATAAGCTTAACACTTGCGGCATCATAGCATTTTCATTTCAGTCAATCCCAAACTTCTCTAGTCCATCTTGTTTCTTTAAATATATCTCGTCTTAGTGCACTCGTGTTACAATAACACCTTGCGTAGTACGTACGTATACAATCTTGCTCATGGTAATAAAATTCCTCGGCACCGTAGTGAAACCGTCCTTGGTGGAATCGCTGATCGTGGAGAATTAAACTTCATAGATAAGGTAATACCTCTACTAGATAAGGTAACTAAGTACCCTTAATCATACATGAAGTTTATACGTCTTAGTTCTTGCGTATGCTGCCTCCCTAGGGCAATTGCAACAAACTACGAGTAACAGGTCTCGTTCTAGTCGAATCAATCCACCGGTATTGGCCATAATGCCTCCACCCCTTCTGCTTCGGAGACTCTACTCCATTTTCTTCGTCATATTTCTTGATGAATCATAAACGATTCTACATTCTTGCCTCGTCACTTACTTGACCTCTGAGGATTCGTCCGGTCTTATCATAAGACCTTAAGTAACATTCCACATCTTTATCAATTAACACGTTCTCCACCAGATTCTTTCCTTGCCCCACCATGGGTCCTTCTCTAGATCCTCCTAAGGATCTTCCTTTATCAGGTCTCCGTCCATTTCGAGGAGCCCATCATCAAATGCCCACTCGAAGGCCTCAGGATCTGGTATCTCAGAATCCCATCCATCTACAACTCATACGAATCGAAATTTCTAACCATAAAGTCCTAAGTATGGTTTCCCAGAAGAAGTCCCCTCTTGGGGTTCCTCTTAAACAGTCAGGGTCATGTCCTCTAACCTGACTACGAACTCAATCTGAGCTCTAGGTATTCTTATCATTATCCTTAAGGGTATTGTAAGACTCGATCTCCTATCGTTTCTGAGGACTGTAACCTGACGCTCTGATACCATTTCTGTAACAGCCCCAAATTCGCGGTCATGGATTTAGAGTAGTCACGATCCATTGACTTTCTTGCCTTACCTGTATTACTCACAATGTACACAATTCAACAGCTTATGACCCCACAATATATATATATCTCTCTCTCTCACACACACACAGAGGTTAGTGTCTCAGAAACGACACAATGCAACAACTGTGAAATAAATATCTTTTAGTACAATACCCAAATGTCTTTTGAAACTATTACTGATACAACTTCTAAGTAATGGTACATCACCATCTAAGTCTTCTGATGATTACAATCTTCTCCCACCCTTCATATCTATACATAAGATGAATACAAAAGGCTGCAGTCTGATCCGACTGGTTCGTACTTCTTTCGGGATTACTGATAGAAACTGTTTATGAAATCTCCTTACGGGGTATGTGTTGTATCCTTAACATCCTGCTTAACTGCTCTATAATATATATAAAACAATAGCAAGAGTGAGCGATAGCTCAACAAGGTAATGAAAATATGGCATAAGCTACCTTTTACTTAAACCCAGAAGAAAGAGGGTATAAGACAATAATTGTCAAAATATCTTTTTACCGAAAGTATTTCCTTATCGGAATATAGTCAAAACAGTACCATTGTAGTACTTCAAATATCATTATCTTAATATCTCTGCAAACTTTTATTATTCATACTATGAACAAAGTTCTAGTATAATATAAAGGATGCAGTTACAAGGTAATTCAATATAACCTTTCCGTAAAATATCTGCTATATAAAATATAAGCAGAATATCAACATATAACTTAAAAGATGAAAGTTATAATGTGATTCAATATCAACAACCTCCTTATCAAAACTCATATTATGTAAGGTATCAACAGAGTCATAAAATATAAGATAAAAGATGAAGTTACAAGGTGATTCATTGTAACGTCAGTTTTGAACAATTTTCAAACCCTTGCCAACCTGAAAGAAGTCTCTTTAATACGTGTTGCGGGAGCTAGCCGTCAACTTGAAATAAGTCTCTTCGATACGTGTTGCAGGAAATATCCAAATTTGGATTATGAACTAATACTGGAGTATTGTCGCGCCAGACGACACCACCTTACGATGATCAGTCGTAGGTTGTGCATCTCAAGATTTGTTTCTCTACATGTAGAAGGAAGAACATATGGACATCACCATATGCCGGATCTCCCTAGCCAACGATTGGGCATAGTTGAGACCGGCGCCACTCGGACCCTATTTCCAGGATGGACTATCCCACAGCCTCTTATACCAGTTTTAATGATGGACTGTCCCACAGCCTCTTACATAAATACTCCTAGTTCGAGTAAATCCATGACTCTGAAACGTAAAGCTCGTCCCCCTTTCCCCAATTATAATACTTGTTGATAGGACTCCACAAAGTAGTCGTATCTAGTTGGAAAGGAAAATTCACCAATATTTCCCGAGCTATTGCTCGTTAATGGATATCGACTTGTTCCATCAATCTTACCCCTCGAGTGTTGAGAAGGTAACCAAAAAGACTCATAATAAGGTTTAAAAGAATCAAGATGTGAGTGAAAAGATAGTTTAGCAAGTATATGATCGGGTAGTCAAATAAATAACGGATCTCAAGTAAGGTTCCCTTATATTTTGGAAGTTTGAGCGAGTATGAAAATCAATTTTTTGGGAACCTCCCCTTGATAAAAATAACCATAATAAAGCTCAGAAATATTTTACATAATATTTCAAGGTCAAAAATAAAATTTAAATAAGGTAAACCATTTTTAAAACTAAGTAAAATTATTTAATAAATATTCAAAGAATATTTATTAAATAAGTAAATATTTAAGGAATATTTTTAAACCGAATAATCATTGATAATTAAACTTTTAAATGAATATTTGAAAAAAATATCCATCAAATAAATAGTCTTTAAATGAATATTCAAAAATAATATTCTCAAATAAATAATCCTCAAATGAATATTCCAAAATAATATTCATTAAATAAATAAGTCTTAAATGAATATTCCAAAATAATATTCATTAAATAAAACCTTAAATGAATATTCAAAATAATATTCATTCAACAAATAAACTTTAAATGAATATTCAAAAAAATAATATTCATTTAATATAGAACAATCGAATAACATTTATTCAATAACTTCATCAGAAAATAATACTACGATATACAGAAATATCTTGGCTACCGGTCTATGAATGAAGAATAAGAATCATACGCCCGATACTAAGGGCATTTGAAAACCCCGGTTTATAACTAATATCCCATCTCTAGCTTATAAGCCAAATATCAAATCATATTTAAATAATAACCTTCGAATGAGGTAATATTCAAATAACATTCCTCGAATCATTTTCAAGTAATTAATATTTTCTGGAAATGTAAATATTGTTTATAAATAACATTCCTCAATTTAGATAATAATCTGTCGCTAGAATCCCTCCGGGTTTCCACGACTATCTCTATATATCAAAATACCGACTCCCGGTCTAGAGTCGAAAGTCATAAGTACGCTCTTATCTCTAGAGCTACAAGGTATACCAGTTTATAAATACTTTATCTTAAAGTTCGTATAAAACCAAAAGTCAAACTTACACAATATGTATATATCGCAAAACTATGCAACTCTAAGCATGACAAAAGCAGTATTATAATCAGTACTTCAAAGTATAGAAATAAGAAACTTGCCTGATGCTCGAGAAGTGATAGGGTTCGTGACGATGTCGGACAATCTAAACAAAGTCAAAGAAACACATGATAAATCCCTTGGATAATCCGCTTATAATTCAATGTTTAAACACGTAAGCAAAACACAACCAAGGCATTACTTGCCCACTCTAGATTCATACTAAGTCCATGCTACTCGTCAAATAATTAAGTCATAAGTTTGGTTCGAAATCAATTCTCGAATTCAAGTTATACCTTTTAGAAGATTGGTTTCTAAGTCGCGTTCTTAGTGATTTTCACTTCCGCAACCTCGGCTTCCGTATTTTTATAAAATCGGAAAATAATCTTTTTGACTCGAAACCTTCACACATATCTTTCTAACTGACCTTTTAATTTATTTTCAAAATATCATACTCCATTTCCATTTTTAAGGATCTCAAACTTATCCTCAACGTTGATACATTTCTGCGACATTGTTCCTCGAATCGCTTTCACTAAAATGGTCATAACTTACAAACGGTAAACTCTTTTGACGCGATTCTTGTGGCCACGTAAACTAGACAACAATATCTACACCAACATATGTAGTGGTTAACCCTTAAACACTTTTATGGTCTCGGTATTCAACTGTTAAGGAGGTTTACAAAAATCGGGCATTACGACGGCTCTAAATCGAACATTACCATTTTGTCACAACATAACCAAGCCATACCGGGCATACCATACATCCACAACCTCAAAAAACAACCTTCACATGTCTCTAAATTCAGGGGTGTGGCTACAATCCAACACCCACCATAGTTCATATTTTACAAAGTTAAATGCCAACTAAAACACTTAAACATGATCTCTTAAGCATATAACATCAAAATAATCATCAAACTCATATGAACTCAAAGGGTGGGTTAGGGTTTTACCTCCTTGGATGTTCTAATAACACTATCAAGTGTTTATAAACCTTTAACAAGCTTTAAATGGTCCTTAAAGTGCTAAATCCTTAAGATCAAAACAAGAAAACAGCTTGAAGTTACTATTCATCCTCATTTTGTAAAATTCATAACAAATCGAAAAATAAGCGTTTGGTGCTAAAATTTTTACCACACCTTGTGCTCTTCATAATATTTCTTTTAAGCTATAGATCATCAAATTTGGTGCTGGGTAGCTAGGGTTTTTAGCTCGTTATTTCAGCTGGGCAGAATGGAGTTCCTTCTTGCTCTCTTGTTTTTTCTTCTCTTTTCTTTCTTTCTTTGACTAATTCAACTAACTTTTGATCTAATATCTAGATATTATCAGTTGGGTGGCAGAGTTTGATCCTCTTGGGGCTTGTGCAAGGTGTATCCAAGAAACTTCATTGATATTTGTTTGGTTTTTTGTTTGTTTTAAGTGATTTAAATCACTTTGTTTCTAAATTGTTTTAATTTAATCCTTGATTAAATCAATTAATCCACTTGATATATTTCTCTTGATTATCATGTAGAATATTTAATCTGGTAATAATCTCAATCCTTAATCCATAATTCGTTCGCTTGATCGCTTAATCTCATTGTAAAGTTTCAGCGGTTTCTAGAACGTTATTTCACTGTTTCAGTGGTTTTCGTTCCAAATTCTCAAATCAAATATAATAAAATTCCAAAAAATAAATCCTCAATTTCCACAAATTTAATATCTAATTTCTTGATAATACTAATATATAATTCACTGGCCGGTCAAATATTACACCGAAATAGAAATTGGATTTTCTGAATTCCGATCGTCTTTACATACACTCATTTCCTCCGTGGATTACTAATATGACTTCGAAACATCCATACCACGTCCCGTACATAGAGTGACGTGAAATGTTTTCCAACTTACAAAATCACTATTCATCCATTCTAATTACTATTCACGTATGAAAAACAATATTCATCAAAAAGGGAAAAATTCTCTCAAATCCAAAAATTAGGGTTATTACACTAACTCACTTCCATCTCCCCTCTAGGGTCCATTAGCTCATTTCCTGGACGATAGATTATTCTTATCTATGTCCTCAACCATTGAATTACTCTATTCTAAAAATACATATATGTATCGGGGTCATTATCCAAAGCAATATCCATTCATCATAACCACGTCTCGTTGAAATCATTATTCACTAATGCATTTAATCATAATAAGAAAAGTTTTAATTCTACCGAAAATCTGGGTTATTACATTCAACTTGTGAGTTATGAGTTGGGGATCAATCAATCCCTGGCATATCAGCTGCAGTCCAAGCAAACACATCACTGTTCTCTTGTAAGAATGATGTCAACTTGCCCTTCAAGGGTTCCTTCAGAGAAGCTCCTATATAAGTTACTTTCACAGGGTCGCCCAGCTCTAGAGGTATGGGGACCAAATCCTCTACTGGCTTCCGTCGGTGTTCATCATCATCGCGGACATCGATGTCTTCAATCGGGAGTACCTGCCCCCCGACTCCATCAGCCCTTAGTGCAGATACATAGCAACTTCTGGCCATCTTTTGATCACCTTTCTGTTCTCCAACACCATTCCTGGTTGGAAACTTAATCTTCGTGTGATATGTAGAGGCAATAGCCTTAAATGCATGAAGTCCAGTCCTTCCTAGGATTGCGTTATAAGTCGAGGATGCCTTGATTACCAAAAAATTCAGCATCTGAGTAGCCTCCTTAGGTTCTTGCCCGATCGTCATGGGCAACTGGATAGTCCCTTCAACCTTGGACTCAACTCCATTAAATCCATAGATCGGCAGGTTGGTCGGGGTTAACTGAGAGTCAGTGTATCCCTTCTTCACAAATGCATCATGAAACAAAATATCAACAGAAGCTCCATTGTCTATCAAGACTCGCTTCACCTCTGAGTTTCCAATTACAGGGGTTATGACCAACGGATCGTCATGGGGGAACTTCACCCCTTCAAGGTCAGAGTCATCAAACCAATCACTATCTCAGTCCTGGCACACTTCGGGGCTTCTCCTACGATGTGCATCACCTCTCTGGCATACGCCTTTCGAGAGTTTCGAGTTGTGCCGGCCGCTGTCGGGCCTCCCCAAATCATGTTGATAACTGGCCCTCGGGGCTGTGTGTTACGATCACGATCATTATCCCTTCTATCATTGTCTCTCCTGTTGTAATCCCTTCTTTGGGTTCCACGATCTTCACCCTTAGCTTCCCTTTACGGATCAAGAATTCAGTCTCGTCCTTCAACTGCCTACAATCATCTGTATCATGCTCCACATCTCGGTGGAACCTACAATATTGATCCTTGTTTCTCTTAGCGGGGTCACCCTTGAGTGGCTTCGGCCATCGAAAGTCCTTATCCTTCTCGATCTCAAACAAGATCTTGCTCTTAGGGGCATTCAACCTTGCATAATCAGAAAATTGTGGTCCCAAATTCTTCTTTGGTGGTGACTCAGAGTCCTTGCTTGTCCGGGGATACTTGTCCCTAGCATCGTACTCTTGCTCTTATTTTCGTTTCTTTGAGTCATTGGTACCATTACCATTGCCTCCCGTGGCTTCTTTCTTCATGCTATCCTCAGCCTTTATATACTTGTCAGCCCTTCGTTGGAGCTCGGCCATGTTTTCAGGAGGATGCTTTGCTAATGACCTTTTAAAGAATAGATCAGTGGTTCCGTGTTCCAGGGCTACCATGGCCACCTTATTCTCCAAATCAGTGATATTCAAAGTCTCCTTAGTGAACCTCTTGAGGTAATCTCTCAGATTTTCATTCTTTCCCTACACCACATACATAAGGGATGTAGAGCTTTTCTCATGAACTGTCCCGCTAATGAATTGGCTAACAAAAGTAGCGCTTAACCCCTTGAAAGAGCCAATCGAATTCGCAGGCAAACCGGCTATACCATCTTTGAGCCATGCCCGATAGAGTTTTAGGGAATGCCCTACACTTTAGGGCATCACTAGGTTTACGTGATCGCCCGTTCCATCATAAGCCTTGATTGTCGGCATCTTGAACTTCTTTGAGATGCGAGCATTCATCACCTCTTCCGTAAACGGAGGTGTGGGATCATCAGGGTCCCCAAGTGGCATAAGATCTTTGGGATTACCCCTGGGGGTTTCTGTTGCGTAAAATACAATGTGCAAGTGTACACAATCGAAAGCAAGTAATATAGTAATAAATACCAGATATCGATCCTCAAGGACTGCAAATTTGTATTAATCGCAAGTAATATCTAACAATTCAGTTATCGAGCACAAAATTTGTTGATGGTTTTTATAACTAAACTAATTGATAAGAACTAAATTAACCAACTAAAATTATAATGGAGAAGAGAGTTTAATAAATTTCAAATATGAGAAGATAAGTCAGGATAATTACTTCCCCCTAACACGTGAAAATCAGTAATAAAGTTGCAGAGCACTTAACAAGTTCACAGTCTACTAGCAAGAATTCAATGGTCACAGGTTTCTCTCGAAATCACTATGGTATAATTCCTGTCAAATATAATAACATATGTCTATGCCAATTTATTATTCAGAATTCAATTAAGCATCAATTCACAAGCTATGCATGGTCACAATATATGTCTATACCGCAGCAATATTATAATCAAAAGATTTATAAGCATGCACCACTCAAGTTTTATGTCAATTAAATATAACCCTCTCGGTATTATAATTAACTCGTTAACCTACTAGAGTTGATCAGACAATAGCAAGTATTAGCAAGAAAATCACTTGAATGAGTAAACTGTAGAACTGCATACAATACTCTTTAACAAAACACCAATAATCCCATGTTAGGATTCCATAAAAATCCCAACTTTATAAAGTTAGTTCATACTAAAGATCTCAAAAACATACAAGAATTGATAGCACATATTCATGATGTAAAAAGTTAAGAAAAGAATTCTGAACAAAAAGATGAAGAAAAACAAGCCGAGTGAATGTCTTCAATGGCTGAATCTCCTTCCTCAAGCTTCTTCTTTCTCTCTGTTCTTGTGCCTCCCTCTTGTACGACGTGTGTATCCTCCAATTAGGTCTGATGTATATCTAATAATATCTCTAATAAAAGTATTTTTTAATTATTTAATATAATTACAAGGAGATTTCCCAATCAAAATTGAATTCCAAGAAGAGGAAATTCGTAACTCCCTTTTGGGCTCTGTTTCTGGGCTTATGTAGGTTGAATATGATATAAAAACCACTTCTAAATTGAAGCCCTTCTCATAAGCTTTCCGTGGGCTATTGAATCGTCAGAATCGGACTTGTAGAACTCCAGATATGACCCAAACAGTGCAGGACTGCGCAAGATATCCGTAAAATCCGATTTTTAATCAAATAAATATCCAATTCTTTTTATTTAAGCTCCAAGCCCTCCTTTATTATAACTCCTTTATACCTACAATAAAACATTAAAATTTATTAAATAAAAATCCAAATCAATGAAAAATAACTTAAATATAGGGATAATATTAATATTAAATGCACGTTTATCACATCCCCACACTTAGCATCTTGCACGTCCTCGGGCAAAGAAGAAATAAAAAAACTAAGTCCTTTCTAACTAGTACCACTTCCGTAGGTGATCACGGTTGCATTTGGCATATGCAACAATCCCTTTAAACCCCAAGGTAGCCCAAGTGGACGAGTAAGGTCTCGTGAGGGTTTGTAGTGAATGTACCCACAAAATTCCTAATTTTTATTTTGACTGCCAAGTCTCAAACATGAAATATATCATAGCACTCCACACATGCAAAATTAATCATGTAATAGCTCATAGATGTCATATAATGCGGTTCCTCAACTTTACACACCAACACAACTATTCAAGCACGCACACATAGTCTCAAAAGACTTAAATATCATGAATAACATCAAAGTCTCAATCAACAAGAAAATAACATGCTTAGGATGGAAAATAATCTCACAAACACTCAAATCACACAAGTGTTTAGGTGCAACTGTATCACTCAAGTTCAATCAAATGCACATATGCTACCATAAGCTTGCTTGTCCACCAAAATCTCTAGACTTCGTGTTTGTATAAATCAAAAGGTCTTTGTCAAGGGTTGTAACGAGGCTTAGGTGATGGGGGTAGGAAATCAAGAAATAGGCTAACAAGTGGCTAAACTTGACAACTAATAGAGCATAATGTTCATACATACTTGAAGCACTCAACATGAAACTAACCTTGAGATATCATCCCACATAATAATGTAAACTCATAAATTTCACATTGCAAAAACCATTGAACATACACTCTCTCTCTTTCTTTTTTCACAGAAAGAATTCTTTTTTTTTTCTTTTTTATATTTTTTTTCTCTCTATTTTTTTCTTGCTTCCTCTTTTTTTTATTAATTTGACCTTTGCGAGTCTACTGAGATGTCACGGAGAGAAAGTAGCCAAGCCAATTCAATTCCCACCCAAAATTTCACACAATAACAAAGATATCCCCACACTCAATATTTTACCAATCTCATGTATACATCACAATGCTCTACTAGTCAATCAAGACAAGAAGAAATAAATAAGCTCAAGAATTAAATGGTGATATATGAAGAAAAAGGATATAGACTCAAGGGGGCTCACTAAGGATTATTTTTAAGGGTACTGTTTGGGACAATACGGTTAATCCTAGTGGCTTTATCATTTTTACACAATACACAATATCAATATGTGCACGACCTGGTTTAAAGCAAGTTCTAGAGCAACACATGCAATGACGAATAACTCACCACAAAAGAATAGATTGATAAAAGATGTATCAATCACAAATTAAGGCTCAAGATCTCACATGGTGATAGCATGTCATACTCATCAAACTTGAAAGTGACGTATATTCAAGCTTTAAATTGTCGCAAGCACGTGCAAGACATCATCATGTATAAGGTATTTTACGCCAAGGAGACATATACATGACACTCGAAAAATAAGCCTACATGGTGTGTACTTATCCTTATTAACATGTTATATTGACAAGGCAATCAATTTTTTTTAATTTTCAATTTTTTTTGTGTTTTTTTCTAATTTTTTTTAATCATATCCTAAAAAGAGAAAAAAAAATCTAGCAAAAAGAAAACTATAAAAAAAATCCTAAAACTAATAGAAAGATTTTCCTAAAAAAAACTAATATTTTTTTATTAATGATCCTAATTTTTAATTTTTTTTAATGTTGGAAACCCCTCCCCACACTTAAGCGGTTCATTGTTCCCAATGAATAATAATATTTATAAAACATCTAAGCATAAAAATATCCTAAAAAAATACAAAAATAAAAATGTACAAAGAAAGGTTAAAAAAATAGGGTGATGGCCCAAAATATTCATCTGGGAACTAGGTTGGCCATTTTTACTGACGGGACACGGTACATCGTGTACCGTGATATGAGGGATGATGCAGAACACCGTCCTCCATAATAGGGTATGATACGGAGCTGAGTCTTCCGTGTTATGCATGATACGGAAGACCATGCTCCGTGACAGTGCTGCGCACCCACCTAATACGGAGAATCGTCCTCCGTAGCATGCATAACACGGAAGACTCAGCTCCGTATCTACGTAATACGGAGGACGGTGTTCCGCAACACCCTAACACGGAGGACGATTCTCCGTATCCCGTCGGTATTTCGGGCCATTTTTTTCAAAATCAGTATTTTGGGCAAAAACTTGTGAAAAATAGGCATTTTGGTCATTTTCTCAAAAAAATACTCCCTAGTGTTGCCTGAAGTGCCTAATATAACTTGCAAAAACTGAGGCACTCTGTGCTGAATTTACTGGCCAGCCTCACTTCATTCAGATGAGAGAAGAAATTTTAGCAGCTACGACAACTTGGTGAAGTGGTTGGTGCCATGGTCTTTCCTGATGGAGGTTAGGGGTTCAACTCCCCATGGCCTTTAAAATTTTCAAATTATTTTTTTTACAAAACAGCAAGCAGCTGGACTTGGCACCACGTGACATCTGAGCTGGATTGGACTATTAATAGGCTGGACTGGAAACTATCCCTAGGCTGCATCAGATTAATGGGCTCGAATTTAGTTGAACATAGCCAGATTAATGGGCTGTTACGCAAGCAGAGTTGCACAAATTAATCTTGAGTCAGACAGATAAGCACCATGAGGAGAGATCACACACTGTGGCACGCGCGGGACAAAATATTATTGTCCTAACCAGGGATTGCAGCACTGCAGGGAGGTAACATTGCACCGCGGGTAATTAAATAGACTCCAAACAGAAACTTCCGCACGGCGGGTAATAAAATCTACACCTCCAATTATGTATTTTTTTTATTTTTCCACTCCTCATCTCCTTAATAAAAATCCTCGTGCCTTCAAATTTATTACAAATTTATCTTACAAAATCATGGGTTACCTCCCAAGAAACGCCTTTTTTAAAAGTCTTTAGCTAGACATACAAGTGGTATTTTTGCTTGATAATTTCACACCGTAGTGTAAAATTCCACATTACATCCTCTAAAGGCCATTTTATTATCTTCTTTGGCATCACGTCCTTAATGACATGGTTCAACCTTCTCCGTTGCTCAAAAGAACCAATTGTAGTGTCCACTAACAAGATTTGCACGCCAACAGAGCACATACTATCATGAAAACTTGAAATAACCCTTTCAGCCTTCTTGTCCGGAGGTAATTCTGCTGAGATGATGATAGAAGATGTTGAAAATAAGCTCGAATAAACCCCTTGAGATTGAGAGGACATCAACTTTAGTTCCAAATCAGGTGGTTCTTTAATAGAGGCTTTTGGAGGTTTGACTTCTGCAGATAGCACTTTTATTAACCCAAAACAATGCACTTTTTTTGCATCTTGTGAATTAACCTCCAACAAAGTTAGACGCTCCTCTTCATTACTCTCATGGCCAGAATCTAAAATCATGGGCTGCTCCAATGGATCTTCATCAGAATTCTGCTCTAGTTTATTAGAACTAGAACATCCTCTACAGATATTGTCGAAGATTCCTCTACATATCCTTCATCAACAGATGTAATCTGAGAGACCTCCACCTCTTTTTCGCTCTCAACTACCACGGGCTCTGAATACTCCTTCCAAATAACTTCATGATTATCAATATCACCTGGTAGATAACCAGGTGCTTGAATCTTTATTTCATCAACTGGCTCCTCAACTTGATTCCCTAAGTTCCTCAAGAAATTTGATTGATTCTCTATAGCTTGCATCAACAAAGTTTTTAGAGAACTATGTTCTTCTTCTTCAAGCTGTTGTTGTTGAGGTTGCTGAAAACATGGATAGCTGGGGTTCATTGATGAAGTTCCAAGATAAGCTCCTTCATTACTCCATGAATTACTAGGAGGTTGCGTCCATGACTGGTTGTAAGAATCGGAATACGAACTACTCCAATTTTGATTACCCGCAAAGCAAATAGAATCCGGATTAGAAGGTCAATAGTCATATGTATGAGCACCGTAACAATAAACACATGAAACATTGTCAGCTTGGCTCCGTGGTGGACTCATAGGTTGCCACATAGGTTGATTCATTCCTATGCCCATATTCTTAATCATCTCTGACACCGATGATAATCTACTCTGCAACGAAAGAAGTTCTTGATCTCATGCAGCACACTCTTCGTCATACGCCATACCCATCGAATATGGAGAATACATAACTCTATGTTGTTAACCTGAAAAACAACAAGAGTTATCAACGTAAGCTCCACAAAATAAACCAAACTGCAAGATGATTAATTTTGCAATAAACACTTAAACAGTCCCCGACAGCGGCGCCAAAAACTTGTTGCGTAAAATACAATGTGCAAGTGTACACAATCGCAAGCAAGTAATATAGTAATAAATACCAGATATCGATCCTCAAGGACTGTAAATTTGTATTAATCGCAAGTAATATCTAACAATTCAGTTATCGAGCACAAAATTTGTTGATGGTTTTTATAACTAAACTAATTGATAAGAACTAAATTAACCAACTAAAATTATAGTGTAGAAGAGAGTTTAATAAATTTCAAATATAAGAAGATAAGTCAGGATAATTATTTCCCCCTAACACGTGAAAATCAGTAATAAAGTTGCAGAGCACTTAACAAGTTCACAGTCTACTAGCAAGAATTCAGTGGTCACAGGTTTCTCTCGAAATCACTATGGTATAATTCCTATCAAATATACTAACATATGTCTATGCCAATTTATTATTCAGAATTCAATTAAGCATCAATTCACAAGCTATGCATGGTCACAATATATGTCTATACCGCAACAATATTATAATCAAAAGATTTACAAGCATGCACCACTCAAGTTTTATGTCAATTAAATATAACCCTCTCGGTATTATAATTAACTCGTTAACCTACTAGAGTTGATCAGACAATAGAAAGTATTAGCAAGAAAATAACTTGAATGAGTAAACTGTAGAACTGCATACAATAATCTTTAACAAAACACCAATAATCCCACGTTAGGATTCCATAAAAATCCCAACTTTATAAAGTTAGTTCAAACTAAAGATCTTAAAAACATACAAGAATTGATAGCACATATTCATGATGTAAAAAGTTAAGAAAAGAATTCTGAACAAAAAGATGAAGAAAAACAAGCCGAGTGAATGTCTTCAATGGCTGAATCTCCTTCCTCAAGCTTCTTCTTTCTCTCTGTTCTTGTACCTCCCTCTTGTACGACGTGTGTATCCCCCAATTAGGTCTGATGTATATCTAATAATATCTCTAATAAAAGTATTTTTAATTATTTAATATAATTACAAGGAGATTTCCCAATCAAAATTGAATTCCAAGAAGAGGAAATTCGTAACTCCCTTTTGGGCTCTGTTTCTGGGCTTATGTAGGTTTAATATGATATCAAAACCACTTCTAAATTGAAGCCCTTCTCATAAGCTTTCCGTGGGCTATTGAATCGTCAGAATCGGACTTGTAGAACTCCAGATATGGCCCAAACAGTGCAGGACTGCCCAAGCTATCCGTAAAATCCGATTTTTAATCAAATAAATATCCAACTCTTTTTATTTAAGCTCCTTGCCCTCCTTTATTATAACTCCTTTATACCTATAATAAAACATTAAAATTTATTAAATAAAAATCCAAATCAATGCAAAATAACTTAAATATAGGGATAATATTAATATTAAATGCACGTTTATCAGTTTCCACCATTGTTGTTCTTCCGGTTGGGGCATCAGCCCTTCTCTGACTTCTTGAAGACCTCTCTAAGTCTATAATGGGAATCCTTCCTGAGGTTGGAGGAGGTTGAGTTTGATTCAACCTAGCTTGTTCTCTCGCCATATCGTCCTTCAAATTTAAGATCTCGGCCTCATGAGCCTTGATTCTCTCAGTAGCTGTCAAAGGGGGTCCATCATGGATAGTTTGTGTCCTCCTTCGAGGTTCTCCACTATCACATCACCTCCTCGGGGCTTCATCGCGATCATCATCATCAGATGATGAATCATCGATATAGGGGCTAGAGTAGTCATTATACTCTCGATCTCGGATCTGCAAGGCATGGCCACTTGGTCCAACACCTCGAGTAGTTGGAGGGTAGTTAGGCAGACCATACATCGAGTTGGTATTCACGGGGAGATCTATAGTATGGATCTGTACCCTTGGTGGTAACGGGTGATTAGGATTAACAAGAGGAGACACCACCATCTGAAGAGGGTTGGTTTCTTGACTTGGGTGGATGACCACAGGTAATGTTCTCTCATCATGGGGATTCGTCCCTGGAGGTTGAGAAACTTGAGGTTGAGTGATCACCCCTATTATTGGGGGTACTTGTTTAGTGGCGGGCGGAGTAGATCTTAGAGGCAGGGCCTCAGTAGAGGTCGGTACCGTTCTTCGTGTGGTTACCATGGTTGATGTCTTCGTCCCACAGACGGCACCAAATGTTGTGGAATAAAAACAAGGGTTCATGCGTAATTATTTCTAGGGTGGTTGAGCTTCGAGCTTTAATGGTTGTTTTCATGTTCGAGACTAATCGGTCCTCACAGAGTGCCTACGTATCTCGTATTGAGAATCAAGCCAAGAACGTAGTTCTGAGAATGAGGGGTCAAGCCCTTTATATAGGCTAAGAAGCTTTAGAATCGTAGTAGGGTTAGGTGACTTTGTGGGCAAGTCACCATCTTGAGGAATGTTCTAGATCCTATTATGTAGGAATTAGTTTCTATGTTGAAGTAGATGCCTTGGAGGCTAAGTCAGGTAGGAGTAATATCCTTATTTGACTCGTATTGCTGAGCTATTTATTACCCCTAATATTAATTACGAAATAAATATTTAAAATAGAGTTTGGACCTTGTTGGTGGGCCCCACGTTTGGACCATACTAGGTCTAATTAATGCAACATTAAATGTGTCTTTAGGGCTTACTTTTAGCCCATATCAATGTGAATGAAATGAAAACATATGCTAGGAAAAATAACGACATGATTGATGTGTACGTGCAACATGACTCTGACATTGACTTTGAACATGTAGGAGATAAGGGTGAAGGAAATGACAGCAATGAAGTAGGAGATCATACTGATAAACTTGATGATATGGACTTTGTAGATAGTGAATACTCAGTGAGTGACCAATATGATAGGCAATATTCTGAACATGTCGATGAAGATGTAGAGGAAGCTGAACTTAACTCTTCTGATGAGTCAAGTGGTGATTCATTTTCAAGTCTGCTAGAAAATGAGTATGTTGCTGACATAGAAGTGAAAAAAAGAAAAAAACTTTTCCAATGTATAAGTGTTAGGTCCAATCTGTTTGTAGAAGGGGGGGGTTGAATACAAACAGTACCGTTTTATCGAAATTTGTCCAGAGATTTTATATTTAATTCAAGACAAATTCGTGCGGAATTAAATGAAACAAAGTTAAGTTGAATATAAAATTATATTAAACTTGAGGGTTGTTACAAATACAGTACAAAGTGATATCTAATTAATAAAAACAAATTAGAAAATTCGACATGAACTTTTCTATATTTGTTAAAAAAATCGAGATATGAACTAGGAGTAAAAACTCGCTAGTAGTACCAGAGATACAAATGAACAAGTTCTACCGGATAAAATATTACAAAGGTAGCAAGCTTGATTTACTACGATTTTTTCTAACTCTTATATTCTTGAGAGAAAATGAGAGAGATGAGCTACTGGGTCTTTTGTTTGTTGATGAAATGTTGAAGTTCTATGTTGTCAGGCCTCCTGATGATCTTTATATTCACTGCCTCTTTTTCTTGAAAATGTACTGTTAAGACAATCCTTAAGATAATCCATTATGACCTCTTTTGAACTGTTAAGACAATCCATTATGACCTCCACCCAGCAAGACAATCGATTTAATACTGTTAAGACCTTCAACTAAGCCTATTAAGACTTTCGTTAATACAACTGATGAATTGTATTGTTGAATAAAATAATTAAACCACGGCTGAATTGAATTGTTTTGTTAACAATTGAGTTAAACTGTCAGCTGAAGAACCAGTCACAGGAGATGGATGTGGAGAACACGCGCGGGCGGCTATTGCTGCTTTTATCGGGCGCGTGCGCCTCATGCGCCTACAGGAGAGTGATGCGTGGGCTGCTGACAGCAACATGTGCTTTGACAGTAGTCTGTTTCTTCCACCTAACTCTTGTTTTCCATTTCAATCAGTTTAAATAGCTGATTCTTTTTCTGTTGTAAAACTCATTTGATTTTACAATCAAATGCATTTGCCTTCTTTTTATTACAACCGAATTAACTTTCTCGAGCAATTAAAACAGAATCAACAGCCCACTTCATTTTAAACAAGTCCACCAAACTCTCGGCCCATATTCTCTTTCAAAATCAATTAATTAATTTAATCACTTAATGAATAAATCATTAATTAATTAAATTAATTAAGATTAGATCATTAATTCAAAATTGTTTAACACAATGCTTAATTTAATAAATAAATAAATTTATTAATTAAATCAATTACGTAATTATATTAATTAAATGGGAATTAATCTTAATCATTTGATAGCCCAATCTTTTTCTCGAACCACTGAAAGTAATAAAGAAGTACCACTGAATTTTTTGTTGACGCTCAATGCACGGTCTGGTTCACGAGCGACTAACTCCAATGGTTGTTCTTCATTTTTGACTCTATGATGTGGTTCCTTTTCTTCTCTCCTCTCTCTCTTTAATCTTCTGTACTGTCTCTGTCACCTTTGAAATCTCTGTCACTTTAAACGAATCCACTTCTTAACGAATACTTCACTGAGGCTTGATCAGATGACTGAACTTCTTTCAATGTAGCAATTCCTCAAGTTTGTAGATTGACTTTGATCTTTTTCTTCTGACAGATTGTACGATCTGAGATTCCTAGTGACAGTCTATATACTATTTACTATTATAATCTTGTTTAAGTTGAGTTGTATCCTCGAAATACAAATAGGCTACATTATATGCCTTTCCATCTCCCCCTATTTGTTTGCTAGACAATAACAAGCAAATACCTAGAGGATAACTCAACTAACTCACTTAAACAAGAAAAAGATAAATCCTTAAAGAACTTAGTAAATAATACATAATAAAAACAATTTCTCTGGTTAATTAATATAACAATTCCAGAATCCTCAATTGATGAAATGATAAATGATTGTTCCTCTAGCACTGAACCGATCTTCAAATAGATAACTCATTTTCATTATTTGATGACGCCAACGGAAGGAACCGCTGGAAATTCATCCAACTTCTGATTCTTCATATCTCTGCCTAATAATCCTTCACATCTTACATTGGTGATTATCAGCAATTCTTGATTTACAATCACTTCCCTTTTCTGTCACAGCTTTTCTCACTAAAGAAAAATAGCTGCTCCTACTAAGTAGACAATGGTGAATCAGTACCATTTCTATAACTTCTGGGAAATCTACTACTTCGTCACTTAGCCGCTATACATATTACATTGAAAGACTAATAGAAAAGTATTGTGATGTACTTCTCCTTATATCTCCCATTTCTTGTACCTCTTACTCTCCCTATATCTCCACTTTCATCTCAACTGAAAGTCCCCTTACTTCTCCATCTAAATCTCCCCCTTAGTAACTTGACTCACTTCTCCTCCTAAGCATAGTCTTTTAAAATGCCCCCCCCTTTCTAGCTCACTCTCCTTTTTCTTGTACCCCCTTACTTCTCCCCCTTAGTTGAGGAATCCTTCAATCAACTAGTTGACAAAGTAGTTGATACCAATTGTAGAGTTCTTAGTTAGAAAGAAAGTTTCATTTTCTTCCTCATTGTGAGTGTGTGATAGTGTTTAGTGTACCTCACAAGTGTTTCACTCTTCTCTCCACTCATTTGTGTTGAGTTCTCACTTTTCTCTGTGTCTACACTTTTGCTCACTAGTGTATCACTCGTAGCTCCATCCATTAGTGTACCTGCAAGGAAAAATCACCTAGCCCCTTCAAGAGAGGTCAGTGGTAGTGCAATGGGAGTTCGCAAATCCCAAACCCTCGTTGGACTCGTAAGATGAATCTAAGTCAAAATCTATAAGTTGCTAGTTTTCCCTTTTTAGGATTTTCAGATTTCAATTTCGAGAAGGTAAACAATGATCTATAAATTAGCATTAAGATCAAAGTTTCCTTCTAATGTCTGTGAAGACATCACCTTGTTAAACTCATATAGTAAATCTGAATCATAGTCTACAAGTTGCCGATCCGCACCTATGTCGGACCCGTTACCCGCAGGATCCAGAGATGTTCCCTCTGGGGAGTTAGATAATGATCTTGTTGAATTTTGCATTTGAGATCAATACCTGAAGGGTTTCGAGCATCAAACGCAGCGGAAAATTAAAACAAAAACAATAATTATCGAAACCCTACCGCAGGATCCATGCAAAAACATGATATTTAATTCGGAGATTGATGATTTACCTTAAAGAAGCTTTACGATTGTATGTCTAATGGAGATCCAAGCTTTCATGATCGTTGAGTGCTCCTCTTCGAAGCCTCCTCTACGGTATCCACACGAACACTCCAAGAACGATTCTTGATTGGAAGGGAGGTACTAGCCTCCACTGAAAATATGAGACCTTCTTTTTAGGTTTTGGTTCAAGCGGCTGGGGATTATTTTTGTCGTACAAAATTAATTACCTTCTTTACCTATCATCATATATTTATATGATAGTGTAAGGTAAAAGCCCAACTAAAAACCTAGCCCAAGTTTGATTAATTAAATAATAGAATCAAATCCTATTATTTAAATAAATAATAATTAAGTCATACTTAATTATTAAAATCATATCTCATTTGTATTTTATTATATCTTAATTAAGTCCTACTTAATTAATATAATAAAATACAACTAATCATTTAATTAATTTAAATTCATAATTTAAATTAATTCTTCCTTAAAATGTTCTATGTGTGTGACCCTGTAGGCTATCATTTAATTGGCAATAATTTTATTCTCTAGTAAAATTATAAACAATGAGCGGCATCTAGTAAAACATCATTGCTACCCAATTAAATAATAATTAAATCATGATTCGATAAAACCTTTTGTGATTAATGTTCCCATGTAATATAATCCCTTTAACCAAATATTATAGATTAAAATCGAGGCATGTTTCATGTCATCCTCTTCATAATTTAATCCGGGTTTACTTGATCCATGAGTAGACTATTAAAACAAATCACTATTTGAGCACGGCCATGCATTTTATAGTCTCACTCAATCAAGAGGCCAATAATATCTCTCCTATCTGATAGGATGGTTAAATCCTTTATCTATCATTCATATTTCTCATACGATTCACAATATACCCGATGTCCACTTTTATCATCACCCGGTCAAAGGTAACTTTTAATGTAGTCAAAGTATATTATCCTCGTATAGAAATATAATGATCTCAAGTCAAAGGATCATTACACCATTATCACTATGAGTCTTTCTTATGACTTTATTAACATGAAGAATCTCACGGTGGGTCTGTCCTGTGCCATGTACCCTTACATGTACCTATGTTTTGACTTTAGTATCTCCATACTTATAACCAATGAGATGTGGTTATCAATCAACAACATACTAGTCTATTTATGTATTATTATTGTCCTATATAATAATACTCGACTAGGGACCTTTAAGAATATGATATATTATATAATCTCAAGTTCAAGTTAAATACTTAAACTATATAATGTGTATCATTATTCTAAGGACATTTATTGTGCTAACAAATATATCGCAGTAATTAAAGTCATAATAAATACATTTATTAAATAATCAAATGACATAATGGTTTATCAAAATAAACAATATATTGCCTCTAGGGCACCTACACTAACAATCTCCCACTTGCACTAGAGCTAATCACCCATGTATCTAATACCCATGGAACTAGTGTGACCGTCGTGCTTCTGCTGCGACAAGCCTTTGGTCAGTGAGTCTGCTATGTTATCATTTGTGTGTACTTTACATATGTGTATATCACCCTTTTCATTTATCTCTCGAATGAGGTGAAATCTCCTGAGTATATGTTTGGATCGGGAGTAATATCTAGGTTCTTTAGCCTGTGCAATGGCTCCATTATCATCGCAGTGCTTGTCTATGGGATCTGCGATCGATGGAACCACTCCCAATTCAGTAATGAATTTTCGAATCCAAACATCTTCCTTTGCCGCTTCACAAGCTGCAATGTACTCAGCCTCCATTGTAGAAACATCGACTGTTTCTTGCTATGAACTCTTCTAGCTTACAGTACCTCCGTTTAGACAAAACAAAAACCAGACTATGATACAGTATCATCCCTGTCTATTTGGAAACTTGCATCGGTGTAACTTTTTACAACCAGTTTCTCCTCTCCTCCATACACCAAGAATAAATCTTTAGTCCTTTTCAGGTACTTAAGAATATTCTTGACTACCGTCCAGTGACCTTCACTTGGATTAGACTGGTGTATGCTCGTCATGCTCAAAGCATACGAGACATCAGGACGAGTACATACCATTGCATACATGATAGATCCAATTGCTGAGGCATATGGAACTTTCCTCATGTTGTCCTTATCATCCAATGATTTCGGACACTGGTCTTTAGAGATTGTTATCCCTTGAGACACGGGGACACATCCCCTTTTCGCATTTTGCATACCAAAACGATGCAAAACCTTATCAATGTATGTACTCTGACTTAGACCGATCATCCTTCTAGATCTATCCCTATAGATCCTCATTCCTAGAATGTAGGATGCATCTCCTAAGTCTTTCATAGAGAAGTTGCTCCGTAACTAAGTCTTAACAGCCTTTAGAGAAGGTATGTCATTCCCCATTAGTAGTATATCATCAACATATAATACTATGAATGCCACATGGCTCCCACTAACCTTCTTGTAAACACAAGGTTCATCTTTGTTTTGAACAAAGCCATACTCTTTGACTATTTCATCAAAACGGATATTCCATCTCCTAGAGGCTTGCTTCAATCCATAAATGGATCGACGTAATTTACATACCTTGCCAACATTCCTTGGATCGACAAAACCTTCAGGTTGTGTCATGTACACATCCTCTTCAAGGCTTCCATTAAGGAAGGCTGTTTTGACATCCATTTACCAGATTTCATAATCATGGAATGCTGCAATTGCAAGCAAAATCCTTATGGACTTGACCATAGCCACTGGTGAGAAAGTTTCATCATAGTCAATACCATGAATTTGTTTGAAACCTTTTGTAACCAGCCTTGCTTTGTAGGTCTGAACATTTCCATCCACGTCAGTTTTCCTTTTGAAAACCCATTTGCACCCTACGGGTTTTACCCCTTTGGGTGGATCAACCAAAGTCCATACTTGGTTTTCGTACATGGAATCCATCTCGGATTTCATGGCTTCTAGCCATCTCTTAGAGTCTGGATTGTTCATAGCATCTTGGTATGTGAAAGGCTCATCTTCATCTATGAGCATCAAATCACCACATTGAGTCAAGAGAAATCCATATCTCTCTGGCTCATGGCGAATTCTACCAGATCTACGAACAACCTGTGTTTCTTGAGCATTATCCTGCTCCTGTTCCACTTCAGGTTCAATGCTATTTTGCGGTTCTCGATCTTCATCGAGATCTATAGTTCTCCCACTATTTCTTTTGGAAACAAAATCTCTTTCCATAAAGATAGCATCTCGAGCAATAAACACTTTCTTCTCAGAGAGACTATAAAAATAATACGCCCTTGTTTCTTTAGGGTATCCCACAAATATGCACTCTTCGGATTTAGGTCCAAGCTTATCTGATACTTGACATTTCACAAACGCCTTGCATCCCCAAACTTTCATAAAGTTCATGCATGACCGTTTTTCCTCCCATATCTCATATGGAGTCTTTTGAACCTTCTTAGTAGGAACACGGTTAAGTGTGAAAGCCGCTATTTCTAGAGCGTGACCCCAGAAACTAATTGGAAGATCTGCATGACTCATCATCAATCGCACCATGTCCAACAGGGTACGATTTCTCCTCTCTGAAACTCCATTCCATTGAGGTATTCCTGGCGGAGTGAGTTGTGATAGAATACCACACTCTTTTAAATATTCTTTAAATTCGGTGCTTAAGTATTCACCCCCACGATCGGATCGTAAGATCTTAATACTTGCACCTCCGCCAATTTGCTTCTCTACTTCAGCCTTATATTCTTTGAACTTTTCAAAAGAATCGGATTTATTCTTCATAATATTTACATATCCATATCTACTGTAATCATCAGTAAATGTTATGAAGTAGTAGTAGCCTCCTCTAGCCATCACACGCATTGGGCCACATACATCACTAGACGTTCAGTGGCCCTTTGACCCTTACCAGTGAAAGGGGCTTTGGTCATCTTACCAAGCAAACAAGATTCACATTCTTGGTATGATTCAAAATCAAATTTATCCAAGTATCCATCTTTATGTAATTTGGATATGCGTTTCTCATTTATATGGCCTAGACGACAATGCCAGAGGTATGTATGATTTGAGTCATTAATTTTAAGTCGTTTGTTTTCTATATTATAGACAGGATTATCTAAATCAAGAACATATAAACCATTAAACAAACGTGCAACACCATAGGTCAAATCATTCAAAGCAAAAGAACAACTGTTGTTCCTTATTATAAATGAAAAACCTTTCTTGTCCAAACAAGAAACCGAAATAATGTTTCTGCAAATCGCAGGCACGTAAAACAGTTATCAAGTTCTAAAACAAGCCCAGAGCGCAAAGATAGATAATAAGTGCCTACAGCCAAAGCAGCAACTTTTGCTCCATTGCCAACTCGTAGGTCTACTTCTCCCTTAGCCAATGTCCTACTTCTCTGCAGCTCCCGCACATTTAAACAAATGTGAGAAGCACATCCAGTATCCAATACCCAAGATGTAGAAGTAGACATATTGAATTCTATAATATATATACCTGAAGTAGAAGCTTGTTGAGCCTTCTTCTTCTTCAGATCCTCCAAGTAAACTGAACAGTTTCTTTTCCAGTGACCAGTTTTCTTACAGTAGTGACATTCACCCTTATCAACTGGTTCACTTGCCCCTTGTTTGCAATTAAAAATGACTTACTCGTGTTGATCCTTTCTTGACGAGTTTGGCTTGCAAACATGCTTTGCAAGTGCTCATAGGTAGTGTATGCATCCATATGTATATGCTGCCTTTGAAGCTCAGCACTCATAGTTGCCAACATAAGACATGCAACATCATTTGCATCATTCTTATCCTTTGTGTGGGCCGCTCGTTCCTCAATAGTAGCGCCCTCAGGAAGGGGACCTGGCGGAGGGATGTCAATGACATGAAGCTTGCGCTCCTGCCTGAGGACAATCCTCAAATTCCTCTGCCAGTCTAGGAAGTTATTTCCTCCTGTCAGTTTATCCTTCTCAAGGATTGATCGAACGGATAGAGAGTTTGTGTTGTTTGCCATTTCTTAGTATCTACAATGTTAAAAGCACAAAATAAACATTAGATTGTCTGAGTTATCGATTATTATGTTCAAATGATTATGATATATTCATAATATATCTCCCACTATTTTTATCAAATTAATAGCCCTTACTATCAATTCGGAAAGTATATCCCATAATTCTTTCTAGTGAGCCAAGATCCATATTTCGTCATGTTTTAAGTCAACCACTGGAAGTCCTTAAAAATGATTATTTAGGTAGACAACCATTGTCAATTATATCATATATAATTCTTGGATAGTTTGGTGAACAACCATTGTTCTAATCTATCTAATAGATTTTAACCAAACTCTATGCTTCTAAGTTCATAATGGTCGAATATAACCGTTTATTTTCACCTTATTATGACGACTTAGTTAAGTTTGACCCAATTATCCAACGACCGAATATAACCGTTTTATATTCGTCGCATCTTACCACGATAGATAGGAGTCCCCTGCCACTGACAGCCCTTCCCCTTATCGATCTAGGATTCGATGAGTGTTCATTCATTGGAAAGCATCTGATTAAAACTTAATATTTTGTTAAGGGATTTAGAAAAATTATAACGATCATGATCACATCATAAAGAGATCCTCAATTTTTTCTTGAACCAAATATTTCATATTGACATCCTAAATTGTTCATTTCCCAGGTAGATGGAGGATACCAAAGGTCACACTTAAAACCCATCAACCTTACGAATACGCATATCCGCTTTTGACAGAAAATCCCAAATTTTAGATATCAAAATCCATATTTAGTTCCGTGCTTTAAAATCCATATTTTAAAAACACAAGAATCTCATGATCGTTTGTTAATTTTAAAATCTTGAATCGTTACAGATTTTATCTTGATTAAGCAGGCATGGCATGGGTGATGTATCTAATACATTCATTCATACATGATTAATCTAATTAAAGCATGCATTTCTATGTATCCTACACATACATTCATACATCATATGTAAAGTAAGTGCATTATGTAAATGTGATTGGTTATGGCCTTTATCCTATATGATCCTTTCAAGCTAATGAAAGGATCAAGGACAATCTATGGGTGGTTTAAAATACTATACTATTACATGTCTTCTTCTTTGCTGCTACAATGCCTCCTTGGATCGCCTCCTTGCTTGCTTGTCTTCATGTATTCATGTACATTACATAAACAAAACAACTATACTAATATACTTACAAGGAGAACTCGAGTTATATTCGAGATTTAATCATTACAAGGAATGACGACATGCAAGTCGTATTTAGAAACCAAACCATAAACAAAAACCTCTATCCTATGGGTCTCAAGGCCATAACCATCCACCATGCTCAAGTAACAATTAAATAAAATGTCATATTATCTAATCATGTTATACCATATCATATTTCAGATGATCCAATCAAAGAAATCATATAACGCAAAAATCAGAAAATCAGAATCAAATTCTAAAAACAATAAATCACGTTTTTCATGCAATAAACGGCGTCAAACGCCTTACAGACGAGTCGGTGATACCAATGGTATCAGTTTTGTTCAGACGCTCGTTTTCAGTCAAAAAACACATATCGTTTGCGAAAATCGGACACTGGACACAGATTTCACCAGATCTGCGCAGCGTATACAGAAATCGTATCGTATACAATCCCCATATCATGAACAAACAAAAATCATGTATATATCAATATACATACAGATTATATGATCATCATATGATCATCCCAATCATCATTAACATACAGTTTATACATATATATCAAAATCAACGCATCATACATGACAATCATCAAACATGCTCGTATATATATCATAACTGTAACATATAACCGAATTAAAACGTTTTTGCAAGTAGCTCTGATGCCATTGAAGGGTTTCGAGCATCAAACGCAGCGGAAAATTAAAACAAAAACAATAATTATCGAAACTCTACCGCAGGATCCATGCAAAAACATGATATTTAATTCGGAGATTGATGATTTACCTTAAAGAAGCTTTACGATTGAATGTCTAATGGAGATCCAAGCTTTCACGATCGTTGAGTGCTCCTCTTCGAAGCCTCCTTTACGGTATCCACACGAACACTCCAAGAACGATTCTTGATTGGAAGGGAGGTACTAGCCTCCAATGAAAATATGAGATCTTCTTTTTAGGTTTTGGTTCAAGCGGCTGGGGATTATTTTTGTCGTACAAAATTAATTACCTTCTTTACCTATCATCATATATTTATATGATAGTGTAAGGTAAAAGCCCAACTAAAAACCTAGCCCAAGTTTGATTAATTAAATAATAGAATCAAATCCTATTATTTAAATAAATAAGAATTAAGTCATACTTAATTATTAAAATCATATCTCATTTGTATTTTATTATATCTTAATTAAGTCCTACTTAATTAACATAATAAAATACAACTAATCATTTAATTAATTTAAATTCATAATTTAAATTAATTCTTCCTTAAAATGTTCTATGTGTGTGACCCTGTAGGCTATCATTTAATTGGCAATAATTTTATTCTCTAATAAAATTATAAACAATGAGCGGCATCTAGTAAAACATCATTGCTACCCAATTAAATAATAATTAAATCGTGATTCGATAAAACCTTTTGTGATTAATGTTCCCGTGTAATATAATCCCTTTAACCAAATATTATAGATTAAACTCGAGGCATGTTTCATGTCATCCTCTTCATAATTTAATCCGGGTTTACTTGATCCATGAGTAGACTATTAAAACAAATCACTATTTGAGCACGGCCATGCATTTTATAGTCTCACTCAATCAAGAGGCCAATAATATCTCTCCTATCTGATAGGATGGTTAAATCCTTTATCTATCATTCATATTTCTCATACGATTCACAATATACCCGATGTCCACTTTTATCATCACCCGGTCAAAGGTAACTTTTAATGTAGTCAAAGTATATTATCCTCGTATAGAAATATAATGATCTCAAGTCAAAGGATCATTACACCATTATCACTGTGAGTCTTTCTTATGACTTTATTAACATGAAGAATCTCACGATGGGTCTGTCCAGTGCCATGTACCCTTACATGTACCTATGTTTTGACTTTAGTATCTCCATACTTATAACCAATGAGATGTGGTTATCAGTCAACAACATACTAGTCTATTTATGTATTATTATTGTCCTATATAATAATACTCGACTAGGGACCTTTAAGAATATGATATATTATATAATCTCAAGTTCAAGTTAAATACTTAAACTATATAATGTGTATCATTATTCTAAGGACATTTATTGTGCTAACAAATATATCGCAGTAATTAAAGTCATAATAAATACATTTATTAAATAATCAAATGACATAAAGGTTTATCAAAATAAACAATATATTGCCTCTAGGGCACCTACACTAACAATACCTTCTCTCGAGGTCTGTAAAGACTCTTAGTTCATTAAAGAACCCTTAACTTATAATCCTAACCGTAAAATGGTTGGATTACAGGTTTCCATCAATTCATCCTTAGTGTGTGCAATCTCACTTTGTGCATATGAGATATTTTGGTTAGTGTATAAAGTAGTGACTCTCTAACTGAATATCCCACACATTCTTATTTGCTGCATCAAGTGGAGTTACTCCTTGGTGACCTCAAGTCTAATAGGTTACTTCCATTTAGGGGGTAAGTTAGAATGTGTTCGAGTTTGACTATAGTCTGGGATAAAAGTTGGGTTTACAACCTCATGACTAACATGTGAGAATACAATACTCCAATCAGATGAACCTGCATCACAGAATATGAGCAATAGAGATAGAATGCATTTTTATCAATGAAAAGTTTTCTGAGAAAATACTGCATTTTATCTTAAGAGAAATGATATACAGTTATGATTTCAAAAGGTTTACAATATAAGCAATCACAGCTGTAGAAAGAAATTTTGAATTATAGGAAGATATAGATCTTGAGCCAGTTTTACTAAACAAAAACATAAGCAAAAATCCAATTAATAAATATTAATCGAATTAATGTTCAAACCAATACAAACAAAACTATTTTATCTTGTTTTAGGTCATGTATGTTAGATACCAACTGTTAGCAAATGTTAGGTCCTGTCTTCCAATTGTTAGGTCCTGAAAATCAAATGCTAGGTCCTAAAGATCAATTGGATTTACATATACCAATTGTGATACCAACATTGGTCCTATATATGAAAGTCTGTTAACACCAACAACAAAACAAAGATTTAGACTTAAAACTGCAGGTTATGTGTGTGTTAAATAGAAGAATAACAAAAGAACCAAGTACAGGGACCTGTTTGTAAGTTTTGCCAGTATAGTGACAAAATTGTAAAAATTGAAACTTGAGTGCCTAAACTGTACAAAATTGAAACTTAAGTGCAAAATCTGCAAAATTTGAAAGTTAAGTGCAAAATCTGCAAAATTCGAAAGTTCAGTGAAAAACATGCAAAATTCGAAACTTAAGTGTTAAAAATGAAAAAATAGAAAAATAAGTGACTAACATAAAATATACTATTTATATTTACAGAAAAAATAGAAAATGACTATACAAAAATAAGAAATAATATACATAACAATTATACAACATAAAAACTATACATAAATTAATAATTTACATAGCTTGACTTATCAACAGACATAAGACTGAAATAAAAAGACGAACACTATAAAACATGTTAAATAAGATTTACATCCAAAAATTATAATACATGTACAAAAACATTTAATATATATACATGATTATTTATCAAAAGTTAGTAAATTCATATATTTTCTAACAAAATAACTTTCTACTAGAAAATTATTTAGAGAGAAATTATGATTTAATAAACTATCATAAACATTGCAGTTACTTTAAAATAATGAAACTTTCAACAAAAATAGTTTCCTCAAAAATTCTAACTTGAGAATTAGAGAAAAAATTATTATTCTGAAATACAGAAACATGGAGTATAACAAGAGAATGACTATGACAATCCTTTTAGAAAGATAACAAGTAAGAATTTGGAAAGAATGTCATACCATTTACTTGGTGCTTAGACCTGGGCACCAACTTCCATGCTTCTTGTTGTTCAGGATCAGCAAGTGCTTCTTCAGATTCTTTAGATTCTATACCTTGATTCTAAGAAGCCCTTCTAGTTCTTACTCCAACATCTGGATCACCAATGATCAGTTCTATTCCAAACAGACTATCCGAGAAGGTTATATCTTGATGAATCACCTTGTTCTTCATTATGATGTTGTGTTTGACTAGTTGATCCTTTGTTTAATCCCCCTGAGTTATTGCCAGCCTGACTTGATGATTCTTCTCCAGTGACAGGGGTATCTCCAATATTAAAATTGTTTCCACCACTATCACTTAGATAATTATCATTATTAACATTTTAAACTTATGACTTCAAGGCAACTCCTCGATTATAACAATTGTTAACTCCTAACAACTGTTTGTTGGTAGACAACCTTGGTTATATAGATAAGATTTAATTGCGAAAGTTGTCTTGTCTGCAATCTTAGAAATGATATTCTAAGTCCAACACACCTTGATTTGTATATATCATTTATTATCAAAGTGATTATAAACTTGCAAATAAGCATAAAAATTATTCGAAGTAACTGAACTATGGTAACTTCAGATATTACAATATCCATAGTTCTACTTAAAGAATTTTCATATTATGTATAGTAGTATGAGTGGATTTCAAAAGATACAACATATAGTACTTAGAGAAGTTCTAAGTAATTTCACTCATACCAATACATCTCACAATTAGTTAGTAAATAGAATTCTAACTAAATATCATTAACTGATATAAGTCAAAACTTCAATACAACCAATTGTTAGAACCATGATATTAATTATAGTGAATTTCTGAAAATGGAGCATTGATAAATTCACTAGAATTAACATCTCACAACTAATTGAAGACCAAGACAGATAGGTCCAAATTAGTTATGAGTCAGATTTATTTTGATAAATGAGGTATAGAGCAAATACTAAATTGAATTGCTTTAGGTTTTATAACTCATATTAATCAAAGTAAATAATTAAATAAATAAATACTAAATCTCTATGAGTTAGATTTTAACATTTAAGTTTTTAAATTATCCTTAAATAATCACCACTGAAATATATTACAATTGTACACATGGCAATCATTCAACAGATAATTTTCAGCATGAGGTCTAGATGTAAATAAGTTCACAAGTCCTTTCAATACGAATAATTGAATACTTATGAACTCATTTATGATTTGCTTACAATGAATTCACAAGTCCTTTCAATACTAACAATTGAATATGCTTAGCATTGAGTGTTCCACAGAGTTGTTGGAGATGAAGTTCTTTCCTTTTGTTCTCCTGCTTTCGTACAACTCATTTGATCAGTCTCTATACAGCAAAACATGTCAGAACTGATGTCTCTAGGGTACCATCTCTGCATATTTGGGTCCAATTTAAGACATCTGAAAATCAAGTGTAATAACTACAAGAATAGATTCTCTAGGATCCACTTGGGGCCTTGCACATTTGCATATTAAGAATATAATATGTGTGTAAGTGATCTATAATCAATTGAATAAGATAATGAGCTGATGATTCGTCTATAGCCTGATTAGGTCCTAATTAGTAGATCCTAAACTTGTTGGGTCAAATATCTCTAGGGTACCATTTCCTCAAATTTGGGTCTATCTTAAGATTTTTGATTACCAACTTGTTAGGTCCAAACTAGTAGGTCAAAAGCCAGCTATAGTGGTATGTTGGCAGAGTGTCTTGACATGTCTAGAATCTTCTGAACAGAAACAAATGATCCTAAACTTACTTTTATTGTCATCATTCTTTTGGATTACTAAAGTAAATCAAAAGAATTGCAACTTTACCAACATCAAAACAACAAATATCCTGATACCAGTTTATGGTTAGTAGACCAACGTATAATATAATCTAGATATCATTGTACATATATATCATTTATTTTTGTGCCTAAAGATGTAGAGAGTTCTATAAATATGACACCAATTGTTAAAATATACCAACTGTTAAATTATAGTTAGGGTGTCATACCATATCTTCCATGCTTACTTAAGAGATGATACCAGTTCATACTAACTAGTAGAGATCTTCCACTATCTGATCAACCAGGAGTGCACTTGTTCACATTCTTCTAGCATCTAGATTCAGTAGTTCTAGATGTCCATTATAATCTTTAATGGCAGCAGGTGCCTGATATCCTCAAGTCTTGTCACTGGTGCTTCTTGTCAGATATACTATCTTATCAGCTTGTAACCTTGCATCTAGTTTGACTTCTGGTTATCCTTGTACCAATTACAACCTTGTTGTTTGGTCTGGATACCAGCTTCCATTCAATCTGCCTTTTGTAGCTTTCTTAGTTTATTCTAAAAGAAAACTAAAGAAATAATCATTGGTATTTGAAGCTCTGCTAGTCTTTTACTTCCACCATTAGTAACACTAAGAACTAGGACAAAGAATTAATTGAGTCAACATTCTTTATCTTGGCAGACATATTCTCATAGTGTCCTATGATTTTCAATGCGGTGTTGAGTTGACTGGTTGATCCTTCTTTTGCTCCCCCTAAACTGTTGCTGGGTTTACATGAAGATTCTTCATGTTTCACAATGGTTGTATCTGAATAATCATCACCATTGACAACTGGGAGCTAGAAGTTGTTGAATCATCACATTAAGACTTTCAATCATTTCATGTTGATCAACCACATATGATGTGATCAATCAACAATAGTGGCATTCTGTCTTCAGATTGTCTGAACAACAACTTGTGTGTTAAGTGAAGTCAGCAATCATCATCAATAAAGTATACTTGGCTTTGTTGTAGAACTTCTGTGTGATGCTTCTTTGACTTCCTTATATGAAATGCTTCATGATTTTATTTTGGTTTAAATCCATATGAGGAAGTCTCCTTTACTGATTCAATTTCCAGGAAAGAATCTCTTGATTTGACATTTAGGTGAGAGAGCTCCTTATATCATAGCTGAACTCTTGTCTGATGAAGCTTTAGATTAAACCTTGTTGACTTCACCTTTGACTCAGATTCCATGTCAACTACAAATAAGTTCTCTTTCCTTACTCCTCGAATAGTAGGCTCTTCATCTTCTAAAGATGCTTTATTACTGACAACATACTTAGCTATAGAATAGCCATGACCCTAAGTCATACCCTTGTTGTTGCCTGCAAGGGATACAACTTGGCCAGATACCTTCACCACTCTTGACAACAGGATTCTATTTTCGGTCACATGCCTTGAACATCCATTGTCCAGAATCCACATAACATGATCTACCTGTTACACACCCTGCAATGCCAAAACGGTTAAAATTTCTTCGGTACCCAACTTGGTTGGGTCCAGAGTACTTGAAAAATTGGCCTTTGTCAAGCAAAACCACATTCTTGATCCTGACAACCACATATTTCGTAATCATTGGACATTTAATCCTATAAACAGATTTAACAATCTTTTGTTTTATCTTGGGTATCCATGTCTCTTTACCAACAACAACATTCTGAGTAATGACTGGACATTTGACTTTGTAAACAACCTTGGTCAAACTTGGGTTAGGCTTTGGTACAAATGTCTCCCTCCTAACATTAGAAGGACTAGCAGTCTTGGATCTAACATATTTATTTCTATTTATATGTTGTCAAGGAGCAGTATTATTAGCACATGCATGATTACCATTAAAGTAAGCAGACATAACAGTAAATGCATAAGACATGCAATTGACAACACCACATGCTTTATGAGAAGAATCAATAATAGGCATGTTAGACATGTTGTTATTGTTCACATTATTACAACCTAATCCAGTCTTCAAAGAATTGGTTGAATTGACAACCTTGACTGGCACCTTAGGCACACCTTGTTTAGATTGAACATTCTTGGGATTAATGTCCTTAACAGATTTTACATTAAGTTGGACATTTCCATTGGCAATGTCCTCAGTACACATCTCATGCTGAATAATGATAGAAGTGAAGTTTGGATGTTCTACAACGGAATTCTTAAAGAGAGGATCCTGAACATCCTTAAGCACATGTGGTATTCCCCTTTCTTTAGCACTAACAAGATTAGGGGAATTTATGCCTAACATTCCAACTGCTTCGTTGTAACCAAACCCTATTCCTACAGTTTGCTCAACAGCTTGTCTGTTGAACATCTCTTTAGCCACTTTACAAGAATTAAAGCAAGCCCTAACCTTGGTTTCAAGTTCAGCAATTTTAGCAAGTTGTTTAGACATTACTTCTAATATAGAATTTTCTCTTTTGTTATGTAGTGATATTTCCTCTTTTTACTTATCTTGATTATTGTGCACCTTTTTTAATTCTAACACTTCATTTTCAAGATTAGTGTTTAACAAATTTATTCTAGCATTTTCGCTTTTAGCACAATCCAAGGTACTACCAAGATGACGTATTATTTCAGCATCAGTAAATTTTACCTGTGAGGTAGGACCAATTAGGATCTCCTCTATTTTTACCATCAGTGCAAGATCTTCAACCTCCTCTTCATCACTATCAGTGTCATCCCAGCTTTTGCCTTGAACCACATAGGCCGTGTCTGCTTTCTTCTTACCTGATGCATACTCTCTCCTTGCATCTTGTTGAGGTTGTTGACACTCAGTTGCAAAGTGTCCCATTTCATTGCAGTTGAAGCATCTGATCATGCTTCTATCTACCATCCCAGACTTGTAGCCACCCGTTGTGCTACTTAAGGAAGAACCTCCTGGCTGGAATCTGTTCCCAGTAGACCTGAGTCTGAAATTAGGAATTCTTCTAAATCTGAAATGATTAAACTGCCTTACAACCAGTGCCATTGATTCATCCTTCAATTCCTCCAGCTCCTTCAATGAATAAATTCTGCATAACCCTGACTTGCAGCTGTCTTCCCATACTCTACTACAATCACCTCCTTGTCAGAGCTGTAAGGTTGAACAACCTTAGCTTCCATATTCACCGGAGCCATACCAACCAAAACAATAGAAGTACTGACCTCCCGTCTTTTGCATATAATTCCTTTTGTTGTTCTTGTTCCATTTCATATGTTTTTAGAATGCCAAAGATTTTCTCCAATGAAGTTTGGTTAAATCTCTAGCTTTCCTAATGGAAGTGATTATGAGTTCCAGGTGCGTAGGAATTGTCAGCAGGAACTTTCTGTTTATTTTTCTGAGTGTGTAAAACTTGCCATGGAGATGTAGATTATTGATTAACGTATTATATCTCTCAAAAACATCAGAGATATTCTCTCCAGGATGAGATCTAAAGTGCTCATACTCAGAGGTCAGGATTTCCAATATATTCTCCCTGACTTCCTCAGTTCCCTCATTTATTGTCATAATAGTATCCCAGATATGCTTTGCATCTTTACAGTTAACAACATGATTGTATATGATTACATCTAGGGATTCTACTAAAATGAGTCGTAAATTAATATCAAGGGCAACATCCACTTTGTCATCATATGTGTAAGAACTAACGTCCTTTGGATATGTCCTTTCAGGAATAACAACTGTTCCATCCATAGTTACTTTCTCTTCTGTAAATATAGGAACTATTGGCCCGGTTTTCAATATTCCCAAATAATGGGGTTGGCAACTTGAATAAACAACATTATCTTATTCTTCCACAAATCATAATTGTTTTTATCAAACATGGGTATCTTAACGGTACCAACTTTTGACATGATGAATTTAGGCAAGTTACGAAAATTCAAGTTTGAATTTAATTGAAGAGAAAAAAATAGGATCTTGATTTTTGCTTCAATCAAATGGCTCTGATACAAATTGTTAGGTCCAATCTGTTTGTAGAAGGGGGGATTGAATACAAACAATATTGTTTTATCGAAATTTGTCCGGAAATTTTATATTTAATTCAAGACAAATTCATGCAGAATTAAATGAAACAAAGTTCAAGTTGAATATAAAATTATATTAAACATGAGGGTTGTTACAAATACAGTACAGAGTGATATCTAATTAATAAAAAACAAATTATAAAATTCGACATGAACTTTTACATATTTGTTAATAAAAAATCGAGATATGAACTAGGATTAAAAACTCGCTAGTAGTACAAGAGATGTGACGCCCCCAAATCCGAGGTCAGAGATTCAGGTCGTCACATCACCATTCAACCATATCATACCTGTATTAACTTTACAACTCAACAATACATCCATCCAGACCTCAATCTTACGCACATACAAGTTAGAACCTCAGAAACGATAATCAAAAGTAACACTAAATATTACAATTCATCTGTACAATCCAGAATCTTACGCACTTCCACTTATACAACTACTCTTGAAGACAAGTCTTACTATTACAGTTGAAAACCTATCAGACTTACTCTGTAGTATTTTTCAGGAACTAAATCATCTCCAGGGTAAATCTCCTACTCCTCTTCTGCTGGTGCGGAGTTAACCGACCAAGTTCTTCTCTTTCTGAAAAGTTTTTATAAAGCAAGAATGAGCTACATAATGCTCAGCAAGTTCACCATTTTGGAAAATAATAAAGTGGTTTATTTTGAAAACGTTCCCAACTGTATGGGTGTATATCTCAGATTGCAAAACATAACTCGACAATATATATGTCCGAGTTTGAATAAAACATTTATACTCACTAAGGAGCTTTAAGAATAACATATGAATCCTTTACAAGGTTCTCATTTCAATATATCTCAAGTTTGAAAATATATACATATGAGTATATCAGTTTCGGCAAAACACTCTACGGTTAACATAATGTACAGGGAATGCATTGATGCAAAACCTCTTTCCTTCCATTAGCTTAGAAGGTTTCTCATTCAAAAACATTTTATTCTTTGAAATAATTGCAAGAGTGCACTAACAAGTGCCAATCTCTATAGAAATCTTGCAGTTCTAGATACTGCACGATGTTAATATTTTTCTTATCAAAAACCACACTATCGGCAACTTGGCACTTAGGCCCAAGAAGCAGTGTTTGAGTATTTTTCCAAAGTGGAGGATGGGACTGGAAGAAAACATAAAACCTGACAAGGATTGACGATGATCAGTCGCCACATCCAAGTCCAATAATCCGCGGGTCTTCTCTACCGGTAGAAGGATAGAAATTACATCCGTAACTATCCTCAGGTGAAAACTACATCCGTAATCACCCTTGATGAAAACTACATCCGTAATCATCCTTCGGCAACACGTGGGCCGGAATAATAATTGATGGACCGCCTGGCTCACGGCCGCTTACACATCCCGGGAATCGTTCGTCAACGATTCCCACACCTGCCAGAGTCCCCTTTTTCTTTTCTTTTCAAAATCATTTTGATAGAAAACCTGAGTAGTTGAAGTTCGACCTCAGTCGTCCGATAATTCTTGAAAAACGTACAAGAAGCAAATGCTGACCGGGGGTTTTCGAAAATGTTTTGGGTCCGAAAGAGTTCAAGTTTGAAAATGCTGAAGGTATCTTAGATTAGTTTTGTCTTTAAAATAATGAACGATAATTAATAAATAATATTTTTAGATTTAATATATAAACAATTAGTAAAATCATTATTTAATTAAAATAAGCTTTTAATCCAAGATAGATAATTTTGAGTATTTTTAACAACGTAAAAATAATAAATACGTAAGTATATGATACTTCCCGAATGACCTTTCGGGTTTTCGTAATTTAATCACGATACAATGATATACCGCTCCCCGGTCAATAGTATATTTGGACCGCTACGACCTCTATTGCTAGAGTCGTTGTCCGAAGAAACATGTTCATTCTAAGTCCAAGGGTGTACAAACACATATGCATATATCTCAAACTTCAACATAATCTCATAAAGCATACGCATATAATACGTTTGGAACTACAAACACAAAAGTGAAAAATCCTTATATATAAGTTTTGTAAAGTAGACTTGCATAGGTAAAATCAAGAATATAATATTTTGAAATTAAATACTTAGGGTTGGAAAACTTGCCTTGGTGAGGTTGGGGTGGTCGGCTCGCGAAGTGGAATGGAAATCTATACATAATCAATATTTGTACGTTAGTACCTTAACAACGCTACTTAATCATAAGGTTTTAAAAATCGTAAGACCAACTTAACGACTCCACTTGTGACCACTAACCCTCTCATATGACCATGTCGTCACATTATCACTTTCGTTACCCATCCGACTCAAATCTATTCCTCGAACTCGAAACTCAAGTGAATATCCTTAAAACTACTTTAAACTAATCCCCTAAGTGGTTTTTCACTTGCGCACACCTCGCTCTAGAATTTTTATAAAATTGGAAAATTCGAGTTTTAATCAGATTCTTTTTGGGTAGCCTTCACCACTGCATTTCCTAGCTTCTCTAATTTTTCCATGATCCCACATAAATATTTAGGGGTTTAAACAAGGTTCACAAGGGGGTCACTTAGTGCAGTCAGGAATCCAGAAACACAATCCACTTCTCCGGCCATAACTAAAAATCTATACATCACCTAGTCATGAACCTTACATTTCCAGAAACTACATTCAATTATCTTTCCAACAATATATGGTAGGACATCAGGGAACAAAATTTGGGGGTTCAAATCCGTGTTACAAGACAGGTCAATGCTCCTGGAAAAACTCAGCAAGCACATACTACTTAGATTAACCATTTTTCACAATTCCACAACACAACCAACACTTAATACACTTAGTTCATGGTTCATAACACTCATGGAGATATATATATTATCCATAATCATAAAAGTCACAATCTCAACATCAAAACTCAAGATCCATGTCATCCAATACTTATACAACCAAGATTAGCTCACAAATACATGGATCTACTACCAAACATTATAAATACTACATAACCAAGAGGGTTTGTGATTTTTATACCTTCTTGAGCACCTAGGAGCCTTGGATAAGCTTTACACAACTCAATAACACCTTGAATGGTCTCCTACAACCCTTACAATCCAAGATCTAAAAGAAAATCAAACATGGTTACTATTCACCCAATCTTTAACAATTTGTAACTCAAAATCTAGTGGATGAAATGGTTTGAAATTGATAACATACCTTCTCTATAGTGTAAGGAAGGCCTAGGAATTTTATCTTGAATTATGAGTGAGTGGAGGTTGGAGGAAAATCCTCCTCTTCCTTCTTGGAAGGCTTAGGCCGAGAGCTCCTAGGAGGAGAGAGAGAGTTTTGCTCTTGTGTTGGTGTTTGAAAATGAGATGTATTATTGTTGGTGTATTGATATGTATATCCTCACATGTGTTCCACCCTAGTCTAGTAGCTTAGGTTCACCCCATGCCCTAGTGTCCCCTAAAGTAATGTAGTGTACTAACTAGTTACTATTCCTCTAGTTGCCTTTTTGCTTTCTAGATTACTTTCTTAACTTTCTAGTTACATGATACTTGCATGTAATATCCTTACTTGTATTATTATTTCTCCACCAATGGTTGTCACTTAATCCTTAATTCATATCGTATCATAATTAAATTCCTCGTAATAATATTTTGTCGCGTAGAGATTTCCTTTGTAATTCCTTAAGTACTTAATTGTGTAAATTCCCTAAATATCCATAACTTCTTGTCATAGTCTCTTAAAATCCTTTAATACTCTAATAACTCTCAAATCCCAAGTTTTTATAAATTTTAAGGGCATGTAGGCCTCTTGCCTTAACAATCTTCCCTTATTCTTACACAGTGAACGTAACAACATAAATTTCTCAGATAATCAATTCCATTAAACAACATAGGTGACTCAAAAGGTCCCAAATTCACAATGTCATATGATATTATATTCTTAAAAGTTTACAAAAATCAGGGTTCTTACAAGAGATACAAATGAACAAGTTCTACTGGATAAAATATTACAAAGGTAGCAAGCTTTGTTTGTTGATGAAATGTTGAAGTTTTATGTTGTCTGGCTGTGACGCCCCCAAATCCGGGGTCAGGATTTGGTGCCACAACCAATACAATTAAGTATAACTTAATTATATAGACGACCCCTCAACAAGGATCGATCTCAGGTTATAGTATGAAACAAGTATCTAAATTACAACAACTATTATAACTACTATACCTTTTTATCTGAAGCGCAATCCAATACTGTATGTGTCCATGCTGACTCTGAAATCTAACTTGAATAGAACGCCTTGCCACACTCGTACGAATTATAAGACGTAGGTAGACCATTCTTAAGTCTAGCTGAAAGGTTAGATAATAAAACAAGAGTGAGCCAGAAACGCTCAGCAAGTGAATAGTGAAGTAACAACTTCAAAATAAACTGTTATCAACAGAAATAGAGTTGGCTTCCAACAATAACAAGATGGTAGAATGATATGACTGGAAGCAATAGAATAATACTAACACTTGGTAACAACAAGATATCAACTGAAAGGTAAAGTAACAGTTGATAAGGAAATATATGTAAAGCAATTGACATTTCCAATAGTAAACCAATTTCATTTCACAGTCTTATAAATAAAACATTTTAAAATAAAAGTGATTAGAGGTTTTCACACAACAGACAATACGGGTGATCAGCCCATAAAGTCCTCATACCTGACACAAAGTCCCTCCGGACATTAATCCTTTCATTAGGATAACTTGGGTTCCCAAGAGGCAACACATTGGCCTATAAAGGATATTGAACTGGACAGGCCAGAACTACATCATAATATACACAAATAGGCAGAACCGGCATTACTCGTTCACTCACGCCTCTCCAATCGTCAGGAATCCGTAGAAACCATTTTGACGGAGTCCCTAACATTTTATAAAATCTCATTCTAAAAATATTAAGATTTGTAAAACTCTTTTTAACTTTGTAAAACATTTTAATACTTAATCCTTTCAAAAACCTTTACTTCGAAGTACCTTCGACTCTCTGATAACAGATCAGCCCAGTCTAAGTAACTTCAAAGTATTTTAAGAAAATAACTCATTTTGATTTGTAATGATAAAAGTCTAAAGATTTGACCAAATCTCCTAATCTCAAAGGAATAAGGATTACAAGTCTGAATCATGAAGACATAGACTCAAAGGCATTAAGACAATTAATCAGAGAATAATGAAAGAATCTCAAAGTCAAAGGTCAAAGATGTGTATAGTGAATAGTTTTTAGGGCAACTAACTCAGTTTAAAAAATAATTAACTCAGTTTGATCAACTTTGTAATATATAAAGTTTTAAAAAATTAAAGCGGGGGCAACAATTCAATTTATGGTGATAAAGGTCTTGCATTTATGAAGCAATGGTTAGACAGGGCATAGTAGATAAGTCTCACTTTTCTAAATCAAGGTTCATTTGAATACGAGTTTAAAAATAGGGTTTAGTAACATATAGCTTCTTAAAACAAAATTTTGTTAAAAATAATGTTTATTGAATGCCAAATTTAATAAGGCATGATTGCTTAAAACATGGTTCGTTAAAACCTGGTTCTTTAAAACAGAGGTTCAATAAAACTTGGTTCACTAAAACCATTGCTCAATAAGATAGAAGTTGAGAAAATATGAGTAGGCAATACTGGAATTAATAAAATCTGATTTGATAAACTAGAAGAAGGTTTATCAAATGATACTTTAGAAAATAGGCGTTAAGTTTTAGAAATCATATTTAAGATTTGAAAGTTCGATTGGTTTTATAGGGTATAAGACGATAGACGTAATAAAGATCCAAGTTTAAAACAAGGAACAGATTATAGAATCAAGGTTCACTATTAATCTAAAGAAGGGTAGTCATAGGGTGCATAGAAATCAATGTATATCTAAGGATAATTCACAAGATAACTCAATGGAAGGGTACAATAAGGTATTGATTGCTTGCAAACTGATTTAAAAGAACTGTTAGGAATTATCACTACACCATATAATGGCTATAGTAACTCCTGAAAATTGTTGCTAAAGGGCCTACTACCGTTGCCATAGATGCTATGGCAATGCTTTTGCAAAAATTAGGCGTGAACTTTGCTTGGGTTGCAATAAGTCCATATAGCAACGAATATAGTACCATATAGCAATGCTTTAATATCATTGCAAAAGCTTGTTATAGCAACGTTTTCCAGTCTATAGAAACAATTTAAATTCATTGCAATAGGCTATATCAACCCTGTTTTGGATATTTATTGCAACATTTAAGGTGGCAATGGCAACACATTTATGTTTAATAGCAATGCTTTTGGTAAGGAATTAACAATAAATGGCAACACATTATGAGGCAATAGCAATGCTTTTAGTAAGGAATTAACAATAAATGGCAACACATTATGAGGCAATAGCAATGCTTTTCTTTGAAAAAAATGGACATGACCCATTTGTTCATATTGAAATCCACCATTAACATGGTATTTCATACACACTAATCCAAAAGAGTAGATCAATATGAACTACCCAAAAATAGTACCAAAACTATTCGAACAACATTATCATAAACGACGACATAGAAGTATAATTCTAGTTTATACATTCACTAAAAGCTTAGACATCTCCAACTTCATGTTCCTCTTGCTTAATTAGCTGATCATCTCCTGATGATTTAGAACAGATGTTTTCTGCTCCACCGGGAGCCTGGCCCCTTCTTCTTCCAAGTTTCGGTGTCCGTAGGAATGGAAGAGCTTCAAGATGGGGAAGAGCTTCAAGCTGATCACTCCACGATCATGTCTGATCCTGTAGTATTAATGAACAATAGTACATTGCTTGCTGGTATGGCTGTTGAAACTTGAAGTTTTGATAATCCTTTGTGACCGATTCCTGGTAACATGTCAAAGGAAATACATTACTTGCAATATCAGTCAACACCCTTAACAGCTATTTGAAATAATGAAAATTTCTGTAAAACAATTGTTAAGATGTACATAGGTGCAATGCCCCATATTTTGAAGTATGAATTAGGAATATCTAATGGCAACATCTATATCCACTTGATATGTAAGTTGAGTGCTACACTGAGAAGGTAAAGCTAACTACTTGGGAGTTGGGACAATGTTGCAGATTAATGTAGAGATATAAAATTTGTGAATTAGATTTATGAAAAAATTCCTAGATTTAAATTTTGTGGCTTTCCAAGCATCAATCTGTAGGTTATCCTGAATCGAGTAAGAAAACAAATCTTAAACTTAGTAGAAGTACAGTACTATGCTGAAAGAAATAACAACAGGGACTTAACTTCACTTCCACGTTCCACGCAGATAGATAAGGAAAACAATGCAGCAAAGAATAAGAAAATAGTAGAACGAGAGGGATATTGATTCAAAGAATGTGTTGGAAGAAGACATAGCCTCCGGTGGACACACTTGAGTACAGCTCACTAGAACAATTCTAGAATCCATTAACAGGCTATTTTCCATAATCACTACAATTTACAAGCTTTACTCTGCAATCCCACACTAAAAAAGTTTCAAAAATTAGAAAGAAAAATCTTCACTAATATATATCTATGCTACCAAGAGTTGCTCACACAATCATGCTCACAGCTCACTAGAACAATTCTAGAATCCATTAACAGGCTGTTTTCCATAATCACTACAATTTACAAGCTTTACTCTGCAATCTCACACTAAAAAAAAGACTCTTAAAAAAACCAGACCAGTTGTAACACATAAGATATAATTTCAATCTTTAGCAAATTGTTTACTTCTGATACCATTAGAGTTCCACTAAAACACTGCAGAATTTACCTGACAGTCGCCAGCTCCCACACGAGCAAAAACACAATCACGAACAGAAATTTGAGCTCTGTGACAAGGAACAAAACATCCGACTTGTGCCATCAGGATGTTCACTCCAACCTGATTGTAAAAAATATATCAAAAAATTGCAATGGGGCTGCCCAGAAATAGAATCATGGAACAATTTATAGAAAGGAAAAATTGAATGTTTAAGTATTTGTCATGTTTAAATAACTAGAATAGAGCATGTTTTTTCCACTTTTAGAGTATGGACAGGGTGGAGTAAGAACTCCGAACAAAATATCAAAGAAAACCTGTCGTATAAATGTTGACTTTCCACCCATGTTAGGCCCTGTGATGATCTGGAACCAACTTTCGCCCCTCACCTAGTTAGTAAGAGAAACAAAGACACAGAGTTACACTCAAGTATGCACATGTAAAATTACCAGAAGTAATATTACCCAAATATTATTAAATAAATAAGTAAATAAATATATAAACTCACAAGTTTACAATCATTAGGTATGAACCAAATAGAAACTTTTAGACCTAGGTAAGCCTACAAGACAAAGGAGGATACGAAAATGCATCAAACATGATAATGAAAATAAAGATTTACTTTCACTAAAGCATGATGGAACAGTAACATATAGGACATTACTATGTTGTGATTACAATAATTTTGAACTTCTGCTCCAGGAGCATAATCAATTGTAGGTATTTTACAATTTATCAGTTACTATTAAATAGGTTATGTGATGAGAGATCTTTCCGGCAGTTACCACATTAAAAGAGAAGCAAGTACCTAAAATTTTGGGAACATCTACAGTCGTAATCAGAGTCGCAATGAAGTATTACTTGACTTTGGATCAGCATTTGGATGAGCAGGACGGATTCTGGAATTTGGTCTAGGAGCTGGCTCCTAAGAAAGAAAACATTTAAGAACATATATATAAGAAATAGAGAAGACCAGGTGCATTATCTTTGGTAGAGTAAGCATATTAATAAACTTATTCCAGGCAGAGTACAAGTGTCATGGACCAGGTGCAACAACGAATAAGAGGGCCAAATGGTCTAAACAACTAAGTGATAAAGAAGAATCCTTCCTTTCAATAGATTATATTAACGGAAAGGACTGGTTGCCTGCTTGGTAATAAATTTCTGGCAAAGCAAAGATATTTTAAGCTGACATGTAGATGCCTTTGGTACATGAAATATCAGTCATGGACAAATGGCCTTCAAGCAATTCTCGGAATGTTGGCAACACAAACGATTATCATACATGTATCAGGCCATTTTAGATAACGAAAGTGACAAATACAAGTGAGGTCCGAATCTTTTCATGCCCTGATGAAATTTGGTGCTCAAATAACATTTTGTCCTACATCAACAAAATTTATCCTTACAATTAACTTGAGGCCTATTTTTAATCATGTTGGCATCTGCTCTGTTTTGGATTAAAATTAATATATTTGACATCAAGCACTTATAGGTACTACATTACTTGCCCAAAACAACTACTACTACGAGAATTGCCCAGGTTGTAAGAATAATGAACAAAAATACAACTCAATTACTTAAACCCTTGCATCCCTCTCAACCATTTAAATTACTTGTCAAAAATATGACTCAATTTAAATACGAATAAAATGGAATGGTATATTCACAATAAAAACCTTCTTAAATCCATATGAATTAGCTTAATTGGTCAAACAAATCAAACCCAGCAAGTGAAGAACAGATGGCCCAAATTAAAAACCCTAAATAAAAACCCCAATTGAAAAGAGATACTTACAAATTGAATCGAAGCAACAGAGAGATGAAGAACAGATGACCTAATTGTCCAGAAGAAGAACTGTACATAAACACACAACTAAACCAATCCAATATTTTCACATAAAAGCACAACATTTTCACATAAAAACAAAGTATTCACAATAAAATCCAATCCCAAATTAGTACTCTTATAAAAACAAAAAAAAACCCAAAATTAATCAGGGTTCAAACACTAAGTTGAGAGTTTGAAAGTATTCAAACACCAAGTCTTCGATCTGTTCTTCAATTCGTGTTTGAGAGAGAGAGAGAGAGCTCGCGTTGAGCGAGTACTAGAGAAACAGGGAGATTATCGACAAAGTGTTTGAGAGTCTGTGTGGGGGGAAATATCCTAAGTGTTTGTGCCTCTTTCTTATTTTCATTTGTTTTATTATTTTTCATAAGCCCGACAAAACAAATTTTCAGAAGCCCGCTCATTTTTTCATCCGATTTTAAGAAGCCCGCCAATTTTGAGGCCCAATAGTGATGTCTACAGCAACGCCTTAAAAACCATTGCAATAGATAGCAAATTTTATAATATGTAACAGTTTTTCACTTCAATTGTAACGGTTTTGAAAAGCATTACAATATGTCTAATTTTGTAAAAACTTGTCAAGAAATAGTAAAGCTTTTTAACAAGTCTGGTTGCAATAGCCAATCTATGGTGTAGTGTATGTTGTCCTTGATGATATACACCCATAAAACACCTTGAAAATCATATGAGTACAAGATTAAGTTTTGTAACTTATCAACGGATATCCAAGCTATGTACATCCGTTGATGAGGCAGCTTATCAACTGATAAGTCTGTAGCATACCTTGTATTTAAGTTTGAGTTTGTTTGTTAATATCATAGTTGCTAGAAATCCAAAGTCATGTTGATTATCAAAGGATATGCAGAATAGGGTAGTCGCTTGTGGCTTTATCTTTTCAGCTTTCGTTTATGGTCCTTCGGGACTTAACTTTTATTTGGGTCTGTAACTTAAACCTTAAACTTAGCCCCTTGGGGGCGTCTTTTATTTATGCAATTATTTTCCTTATTCATATGTTCACTTATTTTCGGTACTTGGTCTTTCTAGACTTACACTCAATAGGTGCTTGGTACATAATTAAAATCATAGAATCATAGAATGGAAAACAATCTTGCATTAGTAATTCGAAGTGGGTTCAGCCCTTACATAGTTGTTGTTCCCAAAATCACCAAGGGCTAGATTTAGGCCCATTAGGCCTGAGGATTTAATCCACGAGAGAAAGAAGATAGATCTAGTACACGATATGAAGAATTAGATATGAAGAAATGAGCATCAGACAGAGAAATGATGAAGAAACTATGAATACCAGGAGGTTCTTAAAGGTCTGGAAGCTGAGTAAACCATCCGAAGACCAGGTTCCCATAAGCAGAAGAGTTTGAATTAATACAGTTGCAGCCACAAAACGAGGTAAGAACATACAAAGATATTAAATGAGTTATCCAGCCTAACATGTTTGCTATTTGTGCAGGTACATGTACCTATAAATAGGTCCCTAAGCAATGCGTCCCGAAATAAGGAGGTTCTTGAGAAACCGACTCCTGTAATATAGGTTCCTGAGCACCAGGTTCCTAAGTTTGATCGACAGAATGTTCTAGAAGCTATCTAGAATAGATAAACATATTATTATTGGAGTATAATTTTAGGGCGTAGATGATCCTAGAATATCTCCAATAATCGAGAGAATTAGAATGGGGTACGAACTCGAGTTCTACTCTATTCCCATAACTAGTTCGTAAAAGGCTCTAAAAGAACCTGAGTCCTATACGAACTAGGTAATCGAACACAGCTATTCCAGCAGAGACATAGTCACATTAGAACTACGTGAGCTTGATTCCTATATAAGGATACGTAGGCATGTTGAGGGGAGGACGGAGAACAGCTCTCTAATTTTCTCTAAAGGCACCAGAGATTATTGGAGATACCCTCAAGCTCAGCTCAACCCCACAAACACAACCCAAACCATCCATTGTACAGTTGATCGTTAGCCTTACAACTCATTAAGAACCTCACAAAAGTTGTTACGAAATCCACTCATCAATATTGGCGCTAGAAGGAGGGGAGTTAACATCTTAAGAGTGGAAAGATGGCAGGCAACTCAGATAGCGAAGAAACCTGTTCTGTGGAGAAAACTCATGATGGGGGTGAAGGTGTTCCCCAAGTAAAGAAGGTTACCTCGACAGATGTATTGGATGTTCTGAAGACTTTTGGAGAACGATTGTCAACTTTGGAACAAGCTTCAGGAAAGAAGAAAAAGAAGACAAAAAAGGGAAAGAAATCGAAGGTTACTCCTAAACAACTAAATTTTGAGGACAAAGAACTGGAAGAATAGGAAGAGATTCCAGAAGAAGGGGAAGAACCAAAGCAGGATGGGGATGAAGAAGAACAAGATAATCCAAAGAAGAATAAGACTCCTGCTAAGAAGGTGCAATCCCAGGTTCGTACTGAGTCTAAAAAGAAGGTTAAAAAAGGCGTTTCCTCGCGCAAGAAGAAGAAAGATAAGGAGCCGTCTGTTGAGATAATCGAAGATGAGGAAACAGATTCAGATGAGACAAGTAAGGAGTCTAGTACTGCAGAATCACAGGATGATGAAGGAGTAAGTAAGCAAGATAAGACAAATGTTATTGGAGAGGTAACTGCTGAAGATATAAAGAAGATACTTACCCAACTCAAGGATGAGAAGAATCTTACTGCTAGACCCATAATTGCTTCTCCTTTTACCAAGAAGGTTCGAAAGTCAGCTTTACCCAGGTCCTATAGACCTTCGAATGAATTGAAGTTTGATGGAACCATGGACCCTATTGAGTACCTAAGTCGTTTCGACACAAAGATGGATGTTTACCAGATGAAGGAGGCCACTAGGTGTAGGTTACTTGCTGCGACCCTACAAGGTGGAGCCCATCAATGGTTCAAGAGATTACCTGCTGATTCTATTGGTTCCTGGGAAAGTATGGGAAGGCTCTTTGTAACTCAGTTTAGGGCATCAGTAGCTTTTGCACCACCTACCAATACCTTAGCCAACATCAAGCAGAGACCTGGCGAGACGTTGACAGAATATTTTAAGAGGTTTAATGCAGAGGTTCCAAAGGTTAGGAAAGCATCTGAGGAGTCTATAAAGAATTTCTTGATAGCTGGAGTCAAAAGGGGTTCTGATTTCTGGAAAGATTTGCAAGGGAAGGAACCTGAAACCCTAGCGGATTTCTATTCTCAAGCGGAGTCTTTTTGCTTGGTTTAGGAGTCTTTAGAAAATTTAAAGAAGGATCCAGATTATGAGAAGCAAGGTGGATGGTCAGGAAACAAGAGGTCAAGGCCAGGAAGTCCTAACAACCATGACAATAAGAAGGTGGTTAGTCGAACATCTCAAGTCAAGCCTGAGGTGGAAGTTGTGAATCCTACCAGGTCTGCTATGAACCAGGTGCCACCACCAGCTTCCTATAATAATTTCAAGAAGGAAAGACCTGTTTATGAGACTTTTACCCCTCTGGTAGCTCCGATTGATCATATTTATGCTGTGAATGAGAAGTCATCCTGGTTTAGGAAGCCTCTCAGAACGGGACCTCCCGGGAATAAGAATGAGCGTCCCTATTGCGATTTTCATGATAACAATGGGCATAATACTGCAGACTGTCACCATTTGAGGGATCTAATTGAAACTTTGATTAGACAAGGACATTTGACTGAATGGGTAGCTCAGGAAGGAAAGAAGTACAGAGAAGAGAAGACGCAAAAGGTGCCAGAACCTGTGCTGATAGAAGGGCCACCTAAAACTGGATGCATACGAACTATCATCGGAGGTCCTCATGTGGGAGGAAGTGGTAGAAATGCCATGGAAAGATATACCAGAGAGGCTAGGGAGCGTCCATTAACCAATGTTTGTAATCTGTCACAGAGGTCGCCCAGATTGTTTGAAGGGGAGGATGCAGACATTACTTTTACTGAAGGGGATGCTTCTTGGGTGCATCATCCTCACACAGATGCTTTGGTAATTGAAGCAGGAATCGGGTCTTATGAGGTTCATCGAGTGCTAGTGGATAATGGAAGCTCTGTGAATCTATTGTCGTATTCATCTTTCAAGAAGATGCATTTTCTAGATAGAGATTTACAAAGGATACTCTGTATGGTTTTACCAATAATCAAGTCCCAATCAAAGGTAAGATTCGTTTACCAGTGACTCTAGGGGATAAGCCCTATTGCATTACGCAGTTGTCAGAGTTTATTGTTATAGATGACAACATGAATTATAATGCTATCCTAGGGAGACCAATTCTGAAAGAGATGAGGGTGGTAACCTCGATTTATCACCTAACTATGAAGTTTCCAACACCATGTGGCATTGGTATAGTTCGAGGTTGTCAATATGAGTCAAGAGAATGCTACACAAAGGCTTTGCAACATGATGCTAAGGCTGCCAAGCTACCAGAACCAATGGATGAGGTTCCTAACGATTTTCCAGGAAAGAATCCGGATGATATAACAGTTGATTTGCGTAGCCAGCCATTAGAGGGTTTCGTACCAGCATCATGCAGTATGGTGAGAATTGAAGAAGTCATAAAAGAGGAACCTCATGTCGAGATTCCAGTTTTTCAGGGGCCTGATACCCCATGTTTGCTCTTGAAAAGTGCACCTCTTATGGACGATGATGGTGATGTGTGTATGATAGAAGAATTGGATTCTGAAAATTCTCGAAAATTCAAACATAGTGGAAATAGTGAGGATAGTCAACCAGTTGCTTAGAGGAGGAATGTCATGAAGGAAATACCTGTATCATCTGTTGAGGAAGAACTTCAAGGAGATTCAATAGCTGAGAAGGATATTGATTTGGATCCTCGAACGCCAGAAACGGTGGTAAAGGCTGGACCAGCTGGTGAAACACAGGATGTGAAGATAAATGATAAAGATGGTATGAAGGTTTTGAAGATTGGAGCTCATTTGGAACCTACTTTGAAGGAATCCCTTATTTCCTTTTTGAGTGAGAATTTGGATGTTTTTGCTTGGTGCCATGCAGACATGGAGGGAATAGATCCAAAGGTTATGTGCCATAAGTTGAATGTTGATCCAGAGAAAAAAGGTGTGAGACAAAAGCGAAGACCAGTTAGTGGAGAGAGAGCTCAGGCATTGAAAGAAGAGGTTGATAGGTTACTGGTTGCAGGATTGGTCAGGGAATCTTTCTATCCTATATGGTTGGCAAATCCTGTGTTGGTAAAGAAGCCTAATGGAAAATGGAGGACATGCGTGGACTTCACAGATCTCAACAAAGCATGCCCAAAGGATAGCTTCCCATTGCCACGAATTGATCAGTTAGTGGATGCAACAGCTGCACATGCCTTACTTAGCTTCATGGATGCATATTCAGGTTATAACCAAATCCCTATGTATGAACCTGATCAGGAGCATACTTCTTTTATTACGGATAGAGGCCTTTATTGTTATGTTTGCATGCCATTTGGATTGATTAATGCTGGAACTACGTATCAACGATTAGTAAACATGATGTTTAAAGAGCAAATTGGCAAGACCATGGAAGTATACGTGGATGATATGTTAGTTAAATCCAAGGAAGCTGTTGATCATGTGAAGCATTTAGAAGGGATGTTTGGAATTTTGCAAAAATATAGAATGAAGTTAAACCCCTTGAAGTATGTATTTGGTGTGGAAGCTGGAAAATTCCTAGGGTTCATGGTGAATCACAGAGGTATAGAAGCAAATCCAGCTAAAATTAAAGCATTAATTGATATGAAGTCACCAAGAACTGTGAGGGAGGTTCAGTCTCTTACAGGAAGAGTTGCAGCATTGAACAAATTCATCTCGAGGTCTACAGACAAATGCCAAGAATTCTTTAAAGCAATAAAGAAGGGAAGTAAGTTCGAGTGGACCGAGGAATGTGAGATAGCTTTTAAAAAATTGAAAGAGCATTTAGGAAGTCCTCCTTTGTTAGCTAAACCTGTTGATGGAGAGACATTGGTGCTCTATTTAGCTATGTCGGAATATTCTATCAGCGCAGTCTTAGTTCGAGAAGAAGATGGACAGCAGAGCCCGGTTTATTATGTCAGTAAGAGGTTGCTTGATGTAGAAACAAGGTATATAGGAATTGAGAAGTTGGTGTATGCTCTGATTCTAGCTTCCAGGAAGCTGCGACCTTATTTTCAGGCACACAAGATTGAAGTGCGAACCTCGTATCCACTTAGACAGGTGATGCACAGGCCAGAAACTTCAGGAAGAATGTTAAAGTGGACTGTGGAATTAGGGCAATTCGACATAGAGTATAGGCCCAAGACATCAATTAAACCTCAAGCTCTGGCAGATTTCTTGATTGAGTTTCCACCTCATGTGGAGGTTACTGGCCAGGAGGTACCGAAAGAGTTTGAAAAAGAACATATAGAAGATGATAATTGTGCACCCTGGTGGACATTGTATGTAGATGGAGCTGCTAACAGTAATGGATCAGGTGCAGGCATAGAGATGGTCAGTCCGGAAGGACATAGGCTGCATAGTTCGATTCATTTCGCTTTTAGAGCCACTAATAATGATGCAGAGTATGAGGCACTAATTGCAGGGCTCAAGCTAGCATTAGAAATGAAAGTCGAAAATATTAGATTGTTTAGTGACTCAACACTACAAGAAAAAGTTCAATAGACATCACACTTTAGACATCGGTTGTAAATGCCGCTGATGTTAAAAGATGTAATAACATCACCCCGAATTAAACTGATGTCTTTGCTATTTGTAAACATCACTTCTTTTAAAACTGATGTCTAAAGTCAGTATTTAAAAAATGAAAAGAACGCCTTTCTTTTTATTTCCCCCCTTAACCAAAATTTTAACTTCTAAGTCAAAATCCCCCCCCCCAAACCAAATATTTCCCCCGCCTATACACAATTATTTCCCCTTAATTAAAAATTTCCCCCCTTTCACCAAATATTCTACCCGCCTCCAATTATTCCCCCTTCAGATAAATCAAAATCGCAAAACTAATTAAACTAAAACACAAAAACTAAAAACTGAAACTCTCTCTCCCTCTCTCGACTGAATCTCCCTCTCTCTCCCTCTCTCGACTGAATCTCTCTCACCTCGTCACTGCTCTACTCACCACGACCACCTGCTCTAGAGCTCTATCTCTCTCTCTCTCTCTCTCATAATCGAACCTCCAAACTCTCTCTCTCTCTCACACTCAAATTGAAATCGATTTGTTTGAAGGTCAAAGCTCGAAGGTTCAAAGGTCAAATTAGTTTGATTTGTTGATGGGTAAGCCTATGTTTGATATGTTCAAACTTACAAGTTCGATTAATTCGAGTTTATTATAAATTAGGGGTTTAAAATTGAAACCCTAAGTTTTAATTTGGGGTTAATTTAATTTATTTGTAATTTATGTATATATGTATATGTATTAATTATTTTATCTGTAATTTATGTATATGTTTATGTGTATGTAGTGGCTGTTAGTGAGAAAGATTAGGATTTAGGATGTGTTTGTCATAGGATTTGTTGTCCCCGCCTGTATTTAATCTACCTCTTATTTTCTTTTAGTAATGGTAGTAGATATCTGGGTTTTTTTATCCCTCTCTTAACATATGATGCATTTGAATGTGCCAGAGAGATCATCAAGCAATCAAACACTGCGAAGGAAGGAGGGTTAACTTGCTCTCCGTGATGGTATGCTGGACTTGCTGGACTTGAAGGATCTGTTTGGGCATTGGATTGGTTCATCAAAATCCCGAGTCTCATGCCAAGAGTGAGGTAATTTTTTTCCCTGCTATACTAATTTTCTACTCCGTTTTCGTGCAATATTTACTAGTGAAAAAGACTCATGTTGTAATGGTCTGTTAATTTACAAAACCTGCTATGATTTGCTTCGATTAATATCTATTGATGATGTTTGCAACTCCCTAGGGTGATTTAGAGTTTTAATATCTGGAAGGATCATATTTTTTTTATTAAGATGCCATGACCTGCTTCCAAGGTTCTTGGTGTTATGTGTTCTATGTGGACTGCTGAACCTGAACTCACGCAGTGGTTGCGAGAGATTAGGTATGCAATTCAATTGCAAGTGCTCATTAATTGATAATACCACCAGTAACAAACGTCATCTGTTGTGCAGTCAAGACACTTTTAGAGATTTTGTATATTTCAAATAAGATATGTAGAAACTCAAGTTTTTCAAGTAAAAAATTTATATTGTTATCTGATATGCATAACTATTTTATGATGAATAAATAATGGGCAAGGTGGGAATGAAATCCTCCAGACTTCTAGTTTTCTTTGTTTCCACAAAACTGCTGTTAAGAGTGTGCTCTCTTGCATTTTCTGTCCTCCTGACCTGTGATATGGTATCTATGGCATCTTATGTCAAATGCAGAACTGGAATTATTGTTCAACTTAATGCTGAACTTGCAATTTTAGCTAAAATGTTTCTGCAGAACCACAAATAACAGAGGTCCCAGCATTTTTGTCTGCTAACATTTGTCCTTGTCCAATAATAGATTAATGAATAGCTTACCTAGTGCAAAGGCTCTTTTTTCTTTGATAAATTAGCTTTTCTTTCTAAGATCTTTGATAAAGTAGACACATTTTATCAACCTTTGATTTGGATTTATACTTTAGTGGGTTCATTGAATTTTTCTGTCGATACAGTTCTATATTTAGTCTTTTTTTCTGTATTTGGAGTTTACGGAGAGGGTAAGACATCTGTAGTTGTTCACATTTTATATTTTGGACGTATGTTAATAAATCAAATTGTCGCTACTTGCTAATCAATATATTTTTAGGCAGAACAAGATACAGATGAAGTGTATGCACAAATAACTTTACACCCAGAAGTTGAGGTAGGGATTTGGCACTGCTGTACTTGCAGTTGTTAAACACTTATAATAAGGCCTCATGATCAATGATATCAATTTCTTATTTATTCAATATCATCTGAACAACAATTGCAGCAAGCTGAACCTACAAGTCCTGATCCAGTCATTGCTGAACCGCCAAAGCCGCCAATTCACTCATTTGTTAAGATATTGACAGCGTCGGACACAAGCACTCATGGAGGGTTCTCTGTTCTTCGTAAGCATGCAAATGAGTGCCTTCCTCCATTAGTAAGTATCCTTGATTTATTAATTGCATGTGTTAAAAGTTAGTGGCAAAATGAAATAAAATTCTCTGATAATGTCCAAATTATGAACTATATTAGGTAGCATTAAATTTTTTGTTATGTGACTTTTAAGTATATATGTTGAAATAAGCTACCAGCTGTCACCTTCGAGGTGCTTAATTGCTTATTGTATCATAGTATTGTATGAAGTATGTGAAATAATCTGCTTAATCCTGCAGGACATGTCCCAGGCAACTCCTACCCAGGATTTAGTTGCGAAAGATCTTCATGGGTTTGAGTGGCGATTTAAGCACATTTTCCGAGGTACATTTGTAGCTTGCTTTGTAGTTTAGCTGTAGTACTTATATTATTAATTAATTGTCAACATTGATAATTAATATCAGGTCAACCTCGTCGGCATCTGCTTACAACCGGATGGAGCACGTTTGTAAGTTCAAAGAGATTGATTGCTGGGGATTCTTTCGTTTTTCTAAGGTATTTTATTTTCAAACTTTATTTCTTCATGTTATTCAGTTTTATAGGTGTAGGTCATGGCTCATAATTTAGTCTTTTGGCATGAAGAGATGCTGGTGGGGAACTGCGTGTTGGGATACATCGTCTTACACAGCATCAAAGTTCTATGCCTCCATCAGTTATATCTAGCCAGAATATGCATCTTGGGGTACTTGCAACTGCATCACATGCAATCACAACACAGACTTTGTTTGTTGTATATTGCAAACCAAGGTTTGTTTCTCTGTGGAAATGTTCACTAATTTGCTAAATGCATCATTTTTCTTCCAAGGGCTTACTGCCTTCTGATTCTACAACTTCATTTGCATCCTGATATGTCCAGGACAAGTCAGTTCATCGTTCGACTAAATAAATATTTGGAGGCTGTCCCTCATGGCTTTTCACATTTTATATTTTGGACGTATGTTAATAAATCAAGATACGTATGTTATTTGTGTTGACCATTTTGTTCCGCCCCGATCATCGCAAACACCGCAAGGAGTTGAGACTCCTGGATCTTCTGTAGGGGGTTCTTGCAGTCATGTGCCTGATCCATATTCTTCGTCCATTGATATTAAGGATGAGAATGGTGCTGCTGATGAACAAGAGCCACTTATTCAGACTGTTGAATGCCGTATATGCCAGGAAGAGGATAGCATCAGGAATCTAGAGGTGCCTTGTGCCTGCAATGGGAGTCTTAAGGTATTTCTAACATTATGAATAAGTGTTGATTGTCAGAACATATGCATTATATTCCTAAGGAGTACACCAATAATAACATAGTCAATGGGGTTACTTGAACCAATTTTATGTAATTATTAGTTCAATTGGTAATTTGTATATTTTAAGTTTTACTGGTAAAAAGTTTGTAGGTTGTTGGTTTTATGTAGTAGTTTATATATTGACTTTTGTTGTGCAGTCAAATTGTAATGGTATTAATCAAAAGAAGTATGTATAGCTCTATAGTAATTTCATTGACATAGTATGTATCAGTTTCTTGTTCACCTGGGAGTTATCTACAAGTTTCAATTTTTTTTAAAGAGCTTTATTATACTCATGTCTTAGTACGTACTTGTGTCAAACTGCAATAGTCAGTTGTTAGTACTGGACGATCAGTTCACCAGATTCCATGTCGAGCTGCAATGAACAGAGTGGAATGGAATCCCAAGCATAATTTGTTGGCGTATGCTGGAGACGACAAAACAAATATCAGGCTGATGAAGGTGTTGCAGCATTTTTTATCCTTTCAGCTATCTTATTTGCATTAATTTTTCTCAACGTCGCACATGCATCTCATCTCATATATCTATTTTACTTTGCAGGTGGCTTTGAGGGTGCCACCTGCGCTGTTGACGAAATTGGGGTATTAAGCTCCTCTATTTCTTTCTTTTCAAGGCAGTGAAGACACTGTGGGGGTCAATGTGGCATGTCATATCACCCTTAATTGCTGATGGAGCATTCCATTATTATGAGCAGATATCATTTCAGTTGTTTTCATTACACCGGAGGTATGATATATATATTTTCATCCATTCAGCCTTGCTTTCAGGTTTTTATTAGTAATCATATTTGTCTAATTATTACCTGCAGAAAACTACCAATATCAAGCAAAACCTCAATAGATTATATAAATATAGTAGAAGCTATTGCTTGGTATATCCTAGTTTACGACTTTTGTTAGGAGATGTACTGGTATGAGAAGTCCTGATACCATTAACTGGACAGAAAAAGTTCTAGTGGTCTCTATCGTCAAGAAGCGACTGCGTTCAGCTCTGTACTTGCCGATTCTCCTACTCCCTTATTTCTATTTGTGAAATATCAAGGCATAATTTTCAATGTTGATGCTTGTAAGAGGACTTGTGATGCCTGAAATATGTTATATATCTGATAAGTAGTCAATGGGCTAATTTAGCTAACTCCTGTTTACTTTAATATGATATTTTAATCAGTTAAAGGTATTAGATGGCAAATCCAGTGAGGCTGAATATGGTCAAACTGCATTGTTCTCCAAGCATCCGGAGATGAAAGGTAATCTGCACAACTAAAATTGAGCTAAACAGAATGTATGATTCTCCACATGAATATGAAATACTAAATAAACATGAATCTTAAAAATTAACTCCTAAGGTTTTTATAATCTGACCATTACTTTCATCTTTGCAGATAATTGCAGTGATTCGTCTTGAACCTCAGGGTCTTACAGTTTATGGGCCTACACAACATGCTGGTTTTGAAAACCGATAACATAGCTAGTTGTTTGGTGTTTGCTGTTTTCTTTTGCGAATTTATGTAGTGACAATTTGGTTTTGGGGATTTGGTATAGATATATTCAAATATTGTAAGCCATTTTGATTTTGCTAACATGCAAGTATTCTGGATTTATTCTTTCAATGATAAATTTTGTAATTTTGGTTATTATTTTGTGCATAATTTAAGTTTTGGCTATTTTGGTGTATAAAACAGTGTAGGAAACTGATTCTAAACAACAAACAGACATCACTTTTTATTTATAAAATCTGATGTCTAAGAGACACATATAAATGAGTTTTTTCAGAAAAAACTGATGTTTATACCTACATTAAACATCAGTCTAGGATGATGTCTAAGATAACTATAGACATCACTTCATCTGCTAAAATTATGATGTCTAATATCCAAATAGACATCTTTTCCAAAAAAAGAAAGTGATGTGTATGTGAAAAATAACTTAGTTTATTATATGTTTTCTAGAATATAAGGCATGCAAGTTGTTTATAAAATTAATTATATCTAACCTATTTTGTAGAACAACTGATGTGTATTGACTGAAATATCGATGTCTATGTTAGCACAGACATCAGTTTCTGACTGATGTCTAGAATAGACATCTCCCACCTAGACATCACATGCAAAATAACATAGACATCAGCCAGAAACTGATGTCTATTGACCCTTTTCTTGTAGTGCAATGCTAGTGGTGTGGCAAATTCGAGGTGGATTCCAGGCAAGAAGTCCACGAACAGACTTGTACTTGAGATACTCCCAGCAGTTACTTGCAAGGTTCAGAGAAGTGAAGCTAGATCAGATACCTCGAGGGCAAAACACCAATGCAAATGCATTAGCTAAATTAGGTTTGTAGAAAGAATCCACATTGCTAGGTGTGATTCCCCTCCAAATTCAAGGGCAACCTAGTGTCTTTCAAGAAGAAGTAATGAACATTGAATTTCCAGTTGAAAATTCATGGATGACTCCCATTTATAATTATTTGACAAAAGGGGAGATACCTTCTAATCAGGATGAGGCCAGAAGGTTGAAGTATCATGTTGCCAAGTATGTCCTTTATGATGGGGTTCTATACAAACGAGGTTTCAATCAGCCTCTGCTTAAATGTGTAGCAGGAGAACAGTGCAGATATATTCTTGAAGAGATTCATGAAGGCATGTGTGGGAATTACTCGGGGGGGGTGGTTCTCTAGCTTTGAAAGTTCTTCGATAAGGATACTTCTGGCCAACCATTAAAACAGATGCATACAAATTTGTACAGGCATGCGACAAATGTCAGAAATTTTCAAATTTAAATAACCGACCTGTAGCCCCTATTAAACAGATTGTCATCCCGTGGCCATTTGCAGTTTGGGGGATAGATCTCATTGGGGAGCTTCCAATAGGAAAGGGTTGAGTAAAATATGCAGTGGTAGCAGTTGATTACTTCACAAAGTGGGTAGAAGCAGAGCCACTTGCTAAGATTACAGCATTGAAACTAACCGAATTTGTTTTTCGAGCAATAATTTGCAGGTTTGGCCTTCCCCAGAAGCTGATATCTGACAATGGGAAGCAGTTTGACAGCAAAGAGCTCAGAGGATTGTGTAAGAAGTTTGGAATTCAGAAGGCATTTTCAGCAGTGTACTATCCGCAGAGTAATGGACAGACTGAAGCCGTGAACAAAATTATCAAACAAACTTTGAAGACAAGGCTTGAAGATAAGAAAGGAAGCTGGCCTGAGGAGCTTCCTGGAGTCTTGTGGTCGTACAATACCACTCCAAGAACTACAACTGGTGAATCCCCTTTCACTCTCACTTATGGTTGTGAAGCTATGGTACCTGTGGAAGTTGGGACAGGTTCCTTGAGAAGAAAGCATTATGTTCCCGAAAACAATTAGGTCAATCATAGGCTTTACTTGGATATGATCGAAGAGTTGAGGACAGATTCGCAGGTAAAGTTAGTAGCATATCAGCAGAGAGTTCGAAGGTATTACAACAAGAAGGTGAAAGCAAGGCCTTTTAAAGTTGGAGACCTAGTTTTGAGGAAAGTTATGCCAAACACCAAAGTTCTGGCGCATGGAGCTTTTGGAGGGAATTGGGAAGGACCTTACCAGATAAAGTCAGCCATTTGGGAAGGAACCTACCACTTAATGGATATGGATGGGAACCTCATTCCGAGAGGTTGGAATGCGGAGCATCTCAAGAAGTATTATCAGTAATTCTCTTTTATTTTGCTTTCTTAGGTAAAGAAAGGCTCTTTCATCCCAAGAATAAAGGTAGCTTATTAGTTATAGCTGCCCAGAATTATTAATTCCAGTATTTTAATTTTGCATGTAATCGGGGGGTACTTGATGTGAACCTTCCTATTTGCAAGACAGTTTTTGAGCAGTGATAGCTCTGCGTTGAATTTGTTGATTGCAGTATTGATGATTATAGCTTCCTAATAGTTCTTTCACGTAACAGTAATTACCCAAAAGAACTGGGGGGTAGTATTCCTACTTAGCCAATATTGTGCATGGTACGATTAGCCTTTTCATATGCCAATTTGAAATTTTTAAGTGCTTGTCTTAGTACTTGTAAAACAGGTTACCTTGGCGAACAGGTTCCTACAACATTGACAGCATACGAATATGAATGTGAACCTGAGTCGAAAAGGTTATGAGAAGTATGAGTACGATTTGACAGAATACGTGGACTACGAATGATTGATATGAAAGAAAGCCCCAGGTAGCTTCCTGGGCATCGAGAAAAAAGCCCCAGGTAGCTTCCTGGGCATCGAGAAAAAAAACCCCAGGTAGCTTCCTGGGCATCGAGAAAAAAGCCCCAGGTAGCTTCCTGGGCATCGAGAAAAAAGCCCAGGTAGCTTCCTGGGCATCGAGAAAAAAGCCCCAGGTAGCTTCTTGGGCATCGAGAAAAAAGCCCCAGGTAGCTTCCTGGGCATCGAGAAAAAATCCCCATGTAGCTTCCTGGGCATCGAGAAAAAAGCCCCAGATAGCTTCCTGGGCATCGAGAAAAAGTCCAAGGTAGCTTCCTGGGCATTGAGAAAAAGCCTCAGCTGACTGAGCACGACATTGTTGCCAAAAGCCTCAAGTTCCTTGAGCACGAGAATTAAAGTCCTGACAAAAGGCACCTTAAGGAACCTGTATGGAGCCGAGACTGGCATACAGGAACCTGAAACTATACGTTTCACCCCTCCGTGGAGCCGCCACTGGCACGAGAGGAAGTGGGAACTTGTGTGGAGCCTAGACCGGCACACTTGTTCTTAAAGAGAAGCCTAATAAGCTCTCCCTCATGTGGAACCGCCTCTGGCACATGGGAAGAAGGAATAAGTTCCTTAGCATTTACCTTCATAAGATGTCTAGCCTGACACATGAAGAAGAGGAATCTGTGTGGACTCCCAGAACGGCGCACAGGTTCCTAGAATCGCCTCGAGGCACAAAAAGGAACCAACATGTCTCGAGGCATGTTGGGACCTAGAGAATAGTATTGGGAACCAAGCAGGTTACCTTTCCAAAAGAAAAGGGAACTAACATGTCTCGAGGCATGTTGGGACCTAGAGAATAGGATTGGGAGCCAAGCAGGCAACCTTTCCAAGAGATGACCCGAATTAAGCAAAAGAAAGATTTTACTAACATTAACTATTTTCTGTTTTATGTTTTATATTTTCATTTGCAGGGTAAATCAACTATCTGTAGGGAACCTGGTTTAAATGTAGGAAAGACTATCAAGGGAAGCTGCAGTACAAGTTGTAGTGATAAAGACCTGTCTTGAAGTATAAATAAAAAGAGGTCCTATATCTGAAAGTAAGTCGTATTTGGTTATATTTATGCATAAAAAGTGAAAGTATGAATGCATCCTGTTTCTTACAACGGGTTAGCCCACGTAAGCTTGGGTGCAAAAGTATGGACACTAATTGATTCTTAAGGTGCATGATGATAGAATATTCTACGGAATCTTAGGAAAAAGTTGTGCAGTATTAATCCTAGATGCAAGTTGGAAGTTTAGCATGCATGATTGTATAAATAAACAGAGAGATATAGCAAAAAATAGAAAATTATCATAGGAAACCAGAGTTATAAGGTACGAAGGCCATAAACCAAATTTAAAGTTTACATATTATGAGGCACTACGAGGGGCCCGCAACCTCATTTAAAGTTATCAAAAGTTTGAACAGCAAATAGACAAGTTTAAGAAGGAGGTATTTTGTCGGATTCTTCGACGACTGGAGGAGTTGGCAAGGTGGTTGGAGTGACTTCAGGGGCAAGGACCTCTGCAATCTCAAGGATAGTACCTGGAAACCTCTCAACCGTAGCCACGGGAGGTACAGGGTCCTGCGGAATCGCAGCTTCATCTTCAAAGTCACGTATCATTCCTACCACGTCTTCACCAAGGAGAGACCAGTTTAACTCAGGCATCTTCTCCCACATGGATCTCATGTAGTCTCGAATACTCTAGTTGTAACCTTCATCATATCTGGCTTTCTCCTGTATGAGCATAGAGGATTTGACAGCATCAGCAGCAGCATTCAAGGCATCCACCTGAGTCTCCAACTCGTTAATCTTCTCCAGTGTTGATAGCTTTTCATCACCCAAATTCTTGACTTGAGCCTGAAGTTTCTCATTATCATTCTTTAAAGAGGTCTCAACAGCTTTGGCCCTCCTCACAGCAGCAGTAGCTAGGTTCACCCTCTCTTCCTTAGCAGCCAGTTCCTCCTTCAGCTTTGAAACTTCTCCTTGCAATCGGAGGTCGTATTATGTCTTCTCAGCAAAATCGTCGCAGTACCTAAGGGCGAAGAATGCATTCTGTGCAGCAGATAATCTCATGGCATGCATAGCTTCAGTAGAATCCATCTTAGCCCAGCTGGCAACCGCTTTTGGTAGCACATGTATATCGATCAACTCTTTAAATTGATTCTGTGCCACAGCTGATTCGACCTTCACAGCCTTACCTTTCTTCATGGATCGAGTCTGAGAGCTCCCAGAAAGATCAAGTATGGTTTGAGCAAGCTTGCGTTTGGAGGAGTTTGATGGTTGGTTCTGAGTGGATGCTGGAGTAGGAATTTGACTTATAGGAGTTGCAATGAGCGAAACCTCCTTGTCCTCAGTTTTGAAGATCTCATCTACGTTTTTGGTTCGTTTAACAAAAGAAGGAACCTTAGGAGCCATGTCTGCATAAGCCAACAAATTAAGATTAGAGGTGTATATATGGAGCAAACAAGTATAATTGCACAGATACAGTTAATAAGAGAAGCATAACTGCGAATAAACTCATACCAGAAGTTGAAGGAATAAAACCTAAGGCAATCAGATTATCAGGAGTCATCAAAATCAAACAATCTCTAGTGGAGGCTGATAGTTTCAAAATCTCAGTTGCTCTTTCCAAGCAAACTCCAGTGAGGACGGTTTGCTTAGGGATATTGGGTCGACAATTAAACTCATACCTGACATAGGGGCAGTTATAACAATACAAAAACTATTCTGACCATTGTTCAAAGTTTTGTTTAACATTTTTTATGCACTGACCTTGGTGGCAAGGCCAGGCTGAAAGGTAAAAACAACCAGAACTCCTCCCAATGTCTTTCAGTCTGAAGAAATAGCCTAATTCAGGGGCTGTCAAAGGAACTGTAAATTTGCTGGAGTATAGTATAAAGGTACTGATGGCTAACCGATAAGAATTAGGGGTGAGTTGCATTGGTGCTAGTTCATAAAAGTAAAGAACCTCTCGTAAGAAAGGATGGAGAGGCATGGAAACGCCTACCCTCAAGAAAGCAGCAGAAATAACAGCATGAGGGATACCTTGTTTTAGGACTTTCGAATCAAACCTGTGAGCTCTTTCACCAGGTTCTGGGATTGTTATATTACAGACAGGGCGGTGACATTCCTCAAATAGTCTTTCTAGTTTAACTGAGGTCATAATGGAATCAGATTTTTCACAGAAAGGGACAATCTCTTGTTTGAATGGTTCTCTTTTTACAGATATCTCACTTTGAAAGTCGGGTTCTAGGAAGGACTCAAGTTCATGATCGGGTTTTGATACCTCTTCATTATCAGACCAATCATCTCCTAAATCGATTAAGTTTAAAGGTTTCGAGGGGTCGATAACACTTGAGGGCTTCATGAGAATGTCTTGAGGTTCACTGGTATCAGGAATTAAGACCCTAGACCTAGTTCTATTACCTACAGATGTGGCGAAAACAGGTTTTACTGAGGAGAGGTGGTCAGAATGTGTTGAATCAGAAGACATCTGCAAGAAACAGACGAAGAAAAGGTCAGACTTTAGAAGACTTAAGGGTAAATCTGTGGTCTAGTGGCGATTAAATCACTGAGGCTATGCTATACAAGTTCTTTTAAGAGTTAAGCGGAGGTTGTACACTAACAAGGGTAAGCATGAACCACGACATGAATACGAAACGAATTGAGATAGAAGATAAACAGATGGTCAAAAGCTTTCAGTAAAATTATAGTGAAGAAACCACAAATCGATGATGGAACTACCAGTAAAGAAGATATTGTGAATGGTCGTGTGTTTGAGATATGAAGACTATATACAAACATTCAACCAAAAAAAAAGAGACAACATGCAAGATTAAAGTGAGCAGATAGTTAAAAATCCAATCGAGATTATGAAAAGACAGAAAGAAAGGATTCAGAATCATACCTTGGATTGAAGAAAATGGCGATGGAGGGTTTGGATTCAGCAGATGACCGTCGAACTCCTGTTCTTTTCTCTCTCCGAGGGTTTTTGAAAATGTTTGGTAAAGGTAAAAATGAAGATGAAATCGTCCATATGGTTATATACTTGAGGTAAATGAAAGACAGCTCTATACACGTGGCAGTGATCTATTGGAACGGTAATTAAAGGGATACACGCGCAAGAGGCGTGTAAACCTTGGGAAGAGATTACATTAACTACTGGAGAGGTAAGTGATAAGGTTTCTTTCAAATTTTGAATTATCGCTTCCAGATATTTTTAATTGAAGATTATCCCATGTGAATTTTTAAAGATACACCGAAATTAGATAACCAGAGTCAAATTAGCTTCCCCAGGAAGCTAAATTCAAATACTGAATTGATTTCAAGAAGCTATAATGCTAAAACAGATTCCTTGAAAAGAAGGAAGCTTATTAAAGATTATATTCGCCTAGAATATTTTATATCCTGTTTCCTACACCGAGTTAGCTCATGTAGGCTTGGATATACAATATTGGAGCGAGTAAATATGAAAAGAAAATTTCAGCATTGAATTCATGATCAGAAAGCAAGATAGGTTCCTTTCACATTGCATTGCTTCAAGGAACCGGGGGGTACTTGTTGTGCCCAAAATCACCATGGGCTAGATTTAGGCCCATTAGGCCTGAGGATTTAATCCACGAGAGAAAGAAGATAGATCTAGTACACGATATGAAGAATTAGATATGAAGAAATGAGCATCAGACAGAGAAATGATCAAGAAACTATGAATACCAGGAGGTTCCTAAAGGTCTGGAAGCTGAGTAAACCATCCGAAGACCAGGTTCCCTTAAGCAGAAGAGTTCGAATTAATACAGTTGCAGCCACAAAACGAGGTAAGAACATACAAAGATATTAAATGAGTTATCCAGCCGAACATGTTTGCTATTTGTGCAGGTACAGGTACCTATAAATAGGTCCCTAAGCAATGCGTCCCGAAATAAGGAGGTTCCTGAGAAACCGGCTCCTGTAATATTGGTTCCTGAGCACCAGGTTCCTAAGTATGACCGACAGAACGTTCTAGAAGCTATCTAGAACAGATAAACGTATTATTATTGGAGTATAATTCTAGGGCGCAGATGATCCTAGAATATCTCCAATAATCGAGAGAATTAGAATGGGGTACGAACTCGAGTTCTACTCTATTCCCACAACTAGTTCTTAAAAGGCTCTAAAAGAACCTGAGTCCTATACGAACTAGGTAATCGAACACAGCTATTCCATCAGAGATAGAGTCACATTAGAACTACGTGAGCTTGATTCATATATAAGGATACGTAGGCATCTTGAGGGGAGGACGGAGAACAGCTCTCTAATTTTCTCTAAAGGCACCAGAGATTATTGGAGATACCCTCAAGCTCAGCTCAACCCCATAAACACAACCCAAACCATCCATTGCATAGTTGATCGTTAGCCTTACAACTCATTGAGAACCTCACAAAAGTTGTTACGAAATCCACTCATCAACAATAGTCTACTACTGTCTTACTCGGGGCACTAGGCCCTTGAATGGTTTCATTGAACCTTATTTCTACTTCTCCTAATAAATAGACAAAAAGCTGAATCCTTACAAAGATAGCTTAAACATAATAAATCTTCAGGTTCAAAGAATGCCAAGTACGAGGCACTTCGTTCCCGTCCAATGACTCCAACTTATAGGATCCTCGTCCCAATATCTTCCTGACTCGATATGGCCCTTCCCAGTTAGGGGCTATCTTTCCCTTCTGGCCAACTCCAGAAGCCTCTATCTTCCTTAGAACCAAGTCGCCTTGTCGAAAGAACCTCTCCTTAACCCTTTTGTTGTAGTGGAAAGATGCTCTCTTCTCATGCTCTGCATTCCTCGCATTTGCTTCATCCCTAACCTCATCTATTAGATCGAGGGTGAAATTCATGCCTTCTTCGATAGTCTCTGGTTCATATGCCTCAACTCGAGGTGATGCATGCATAATCTCCAGGGGCACAACTGCCTCGGCCCCGTAAGCCAGCAAAAATGGGGTTGCTCCAGTTGTCACTTTACAGGTGGTGTGATACACCCAAAGTATAGGCAGCAACTCATCCACCCAAGTGTTCCTTGAGTGTTGGACCCTTTTCTTCAGTCCATCAAGGATAATCCGCTTGGCTACTTCTGCTTGTCCATTAGCTTGCGGGTGTGCTACTGAAGTAAAACGAAGCTCAATAGCATTTTCCTCGCAGTATTTCTTGAAATCTTCATTATTGAATTGTGTCCCATTATCCGTCACAAGGATTCGTGGGATTCCATATCTGCAAATTATGTTCTCCCAAAAGAACTGGGGAACTTGTTTGGTGGTTATCTTGGCTAGAGGTTTAGCCTCAATCCACTTGGTGAAGTAGTCGATAGCCACTATCAAGAACTTCCTTTGCATTGAAGCTACAGGGAAAGGACCAAGTATATCCATTCCACCACATTGCAAATGGGATAGAAGAGTTAACTGATGTCAATATCTCAGGCGGTTGCCTTACAATCGGAGAATGCTTTTGGCACCTGTCACACTTCTTGACATAATTTTGTGCATCGGCCAACATCTCCGGCCAGTAGAATCCCAAACGAGTGATCTTGTGAGCCAGGGCTCTGCCCCCCAAGTGTTGTCCACAAGTCCCTTCCTGGATTTTTCCAAAGCTTCCTTTGCCTCTTGGGGACTCAAATACTTCAAGTATGGGATGACAAAAGACCTCTTGTAAAGGATGCCTTCAATTAAGGCATATCTCAATGCTCTCAATGACAACTTCCGTGCCTCCAAGGTAATGTCAGGGAGCCATCCGGTTTCCAGGTGAGCTTTGATAGGATCTATCCAACAGCCCCCTACATCGATCGGTGCCACCAATTTCGAGTTGAAGGTCGGGGCCTTCAAGACCTGGAAGTAAACACTTTCCGCATAATTCTCTATCTAAGAAGAAGCGAACTTGGACAGGGTTTCGGCCTTAACGTTCTCTTCTCTCGGAATGTGCTCCACATAGCGCTCATCAAACTGGGTCATAATAACCTTCATAACTCTCAAATATTTTGCCATGGTTTCATCCTTGGCTTCAAACTCACCATTCACTTGCGATACTACTAGTATTGAGTCTACACAAACTTTGAGGTTCTTGACCCTCATGATTCTGGCCAAGCCTAACTCGACGATCAATGCTTCATACTCATCTTCATTGTTGGTCGTTAGGAAGTCCAGTTTTAAAGCATATTCGACTATGAACCACGTCAGGGCTTCGCAAGACTAAACCTGCACCACTAGATTTTGTTTTTGATGCTCCATCAAAATAGAGCACCCAGTATTCCTTCAGATCAGGTACAAGTTCTTCATCTTTATCCTCTCCTCCAGGGGTGGCCACTATCTCCTACCCCCCGACTTCTTGGTTGCTAGTGGTACATTCAACCACGAAGTCAACCAATGCCTGAGCCTTGATGGCTGTTCGAGGCTTGTACGTGATGTCAAATTCTCCGAGTTCGATTGCCCACTTAATCAGCCTTCCACTGGCCTTTGGGCTGTGCAAAATATTTCTCAACTGTTAGTTCATCAGGACTTCGATCTTGTGTGACTGAAAGTATGGTCGTAGCTTCCTCGAAGCTGTTATCAATGCCAAAGCAAACTTCTCGATGGGAGAGTAATTTAACTCAGCCCCGTGCAACACCTTGCTCACATAGTGGATGGGTTTTTGAACCTTATTCTCCTCCCGAATGAGGATGACACTCATTGCTTGTTCAGATACTGCCAAATATAAGTAAAGAGTCTCCCCAGGATTTGGTTTGGCCAACAACGTTGCTTCAGCCATGTATTTTCAATTGTTCAAAGGCCTCTTGGCTTTTGGGTGTCCATTCAAAGTTCTTCACCTTTTTCAACGCTTGAAAGAAAGGCAAGCATTTATCTCTAGACTTGGAGATGAATCTTCCTAACGCTACAAATCTGCCCGTCAACTTCTGCACATCTCTTATTGAGCGTGGGGGCTCCATATCTAAAAGTGCCTTGATTTTATCAGGGTTGACCTCTATGCCTCTCTTTGAAACCATCAATCCCAAAAAATTTCCTGATCCAACGCCAAAAGCACATTTGGCTGGATTCAACATCATCTTGTAGTGCCTCAGCATTTTGAATGCCTCTCTAAGGTGCTTAATGTGGTCTCTTGAATAGGTTCTTGACCAACATGTCATCAACATAGACCTCCATGGTTTTTCCAATCAGATGGGCGAATATCTGATTCACCAGTCGTTGGTAAGTAGCGCCTACATTCTTTAGACCAAAAGCCATAACAAGATAACAGAAAACACCAAAGTTAGTTATGAAAGATACCTTTGGGATGTCATCCTTGTGCATCTTAATCTGATTATAGCCACTGAACCCGTCCATGAAGCTCAACATCTCATGTCCAGCTGTGGCATCTATCAACGTGTCTATCCTTGGTAGGGGAAAAAATTCCTTCGAACATGCATCATTTAAATCAGTGAAGTCTATACACATCCTCCACTTCCCATTTGCTTTCTTAACCATCACAGGGTTAGCCAACCATTCAGGGAACTGAATCTCCTCAATAAAACCAGTTTCCAAGAGCTTTTGAACTTCTTGCTTAATGGCCTCTTGCTTTTCAGGAGCACAGCTCCTCTTCTTCTGATTTATTGTCTTTCGATTAGGATCGACATTCAATCTGTGAGTTAAGAGTTGTGGATCAATCCCCGGCATATCAGCTGTTGTCCAAGGTATCAATCACTATTTCCTTGTAAGAATGCTGTCAACTTGCCCTTCAAGGGTTCTTTGAAAGAAGCCCCTATATAAGTAGCTTTCTCAGGGTCGCCCAACTCTAGAGGTACTGGGATTAAGTCCTCTGTTGGCTTCCCACGTTGTTCATCATCACTATGGACATCCATGTCTCCAATCGGAAGTACTTACCCCCCAAGTCCATTAGCTCTCAATGCAGATACATAACAACTTCTTGCCATCTTCTTTGAAGGAAAAGATTACCAGAAAATTTAACATCTGAGTTACATCCTTAGGTTCTTGCCAGATAGTCATGGCCAACTAAATAGTTCCTTCAACTTTGGACTCAACTCCATTAAATCCGTAGATAGGCATGTTGGTCGGGGTCAACTGGGAGTCAGTGTATCCCATCTTTACGAACGCGTCATGAAATAGAATATCAACAGAAGCTCCATTGTCTATCAAGATAGCTTCACCTCCGAGTTTCCAATCATAGGGGTTATGACCAACGGGTCATCATGGGGACTTCACCCCTTCGAGATCTGAGTCATCAAAACCAATTGCTACTTCAGTCCTAGCACGTTTCGGGGCCTCTCCCACGATGCGCATCACCTCTCTAGCATATGCCTTCCGAGGGTCTCGAGTTGTGTCGGCCACTGTCGGGCCACCCCAAATCATGTTGATAACTGGCCCTCGGGGCTGTGGGTTGCAATCACGATCATTATCCCTTCTGTCATTGTCTCTCCTATCATAATCCCTTCTATGGGTTCCACGATCTTCACCCTTCGTGAACTTGCTTATATTCCCTTTTCGGATCAAGAATTCAATCTCGTCCTTCAACTGTCTACAATCATCTGTATCATGTCCCACATCTCTGTGGAACCTATAGTACTGCTCCTTGTTTCTCTTTGGGGGGTCAGCCCTGAGTGGCTTCGGCCATCGAAAGTCCTTATCCTTCTCGATATCTAACAAGATCTGACTCCTAGGAGCATTCAACCTTGCATAGTCAGAAAATCTTGGTCCCAAACTCTTCTTCGGTGGTGATTCAGGGTCTTTGCTAGTCCGGGGATACTTGTCCGGCCCTAGCGTCATAATCTTGCTCTTGCTTTCACTTCTTTGAGTCATTGGTACCCTTTCCATTACCTACTGCGGCCTCTTTCTACATGCTATCCTCAACTTTAATATACTTATCGGCCCTTCGTTGGAGCTCACCCATGTTCTCAGGGGATACTTCGTCGAAGACTTTTTAAAGAAGATATTAGCGGTTCCGTGCTCTAGGGCTACCATGGCCACCTTATTCTCCAAATCAGTGACATTCAATGTCTCCTTAGTGAATCGCTTGAGGTAATCCCTCAGATTTTCGTTCTTTCCTTGTACAACATACATAAGAGATGTAGAGCGTTTCTCTAAGGCAGCACTCAACTCCTTAAAGGAGCCAATCGAATTTGCAAGCAACCGGCTATACCATCTTTGAGCCTTGCCCGACAGGGTTTGAGGGAACGCCCTGCACTTTAGGGCATCACTTTCAGGCTACAACAGCAGTGCATTTGAGAACGTCTTGATGTGATTTGCGGGATCACCCGTTCCATCATAAGCCTTTATTGTTGGCATCTTGAACTTCTTTGAAATACGAGCATTCATCACCTCCTCAGTAAATGGGGGTGTGGGATCATCAAGATCCCCAAGTGGCATCAGATCTTTGGGGTTACCCCTGGGGGTTTCCACCCTTGTTGTTCTTCCAGTTGGGGCATCATCCCTTTTCTGTCTCCTTGAGGACCTCTCCAAGCCAAATGTTGTGGAATAAACACTAGGGTTATTAAATTGCGGCTAGGGTCCGTGAGCTTCATTCTTTAATGGATGCGCTTGTGTTTCGTAACCTAATTCCATTATAGGAAGGACTCCTAGGAGCATTCAACCTTGCATAGTCAGAAAATCTTGGTCCCAAACTCCCCTTCGGTGGTGATTCAGAGTCTTTACTAGTTCGGGGATACTACTCCCTAGCATCGTACTCTTGCTCTTGCTTTCGCTTCTTTGAGTCATTGGTACCATTTCCATTACCTACTGTGGCCTCTTTCTTCATTCTATCCTCAGCTTTAATATACTTATCGGCCCTTCGTTGGAGCTCAGCCATATTCTCAGGGGGATGCTTTGCCAAAGACCTTTTAAACAAGAGATCAGTGGTTCCGTGCTCTAGGGCTACTATTGCCACCTTGTTCTCCAAGTCAGGAATATTTAGGGTCTCCTTAGTGAATCGCATGAGGTAATCCATTAGATTTTCATTCTTTTTTTGCACCACATACATAAGAGATGCAAAGCTTTTCTCATGAACTCTCCCGCTAATGAATTGGCTAACAAAGGCAGCACTCAACTCCTTAAAGGAGCCAATCGAATTCGCAGGCAACCGGCTATACCATCTTTGAACCATGCCTGACAATGTTTGAGGGAATGCCCTACACTTTAGGGCATCACTTGCAGTCTGCAATAGCAGTGTGTTTGAGAATGTCCTTACGTGATTTGTGGGATCACCCGTTCCATCATCAGACTTGATTGTCGGCATCTTGAACTTCTTTGAAATACGAGCATTCATCACCTCCTCTATATACGGGGGTGTGGGAACATCAGGATCCCCAAGCAGCATCAGATATTTGCGGTTACCCCTGGGGGTTTCCACCCTTGTTGTTCTTTCAGTTGGGGCATCAGCCCTTTTCTGTCTCCTTGAGGACCTCTCCAAGTCTAAAGAAGGAGAAATACTGTAGGTTCCATAGAGATATGGGACATGATACAGATGATTGTAGGTAGTTGAAGGACGGGATTGAATTCTTGATCTGGAAAGGGAAGCTAAGCAATTTCACGAAGGGTGAAGATCGTGGAACCCAGATAAGGGATTATGACAGGAGAGACAATGACAAAATGGATAATTATCGTGATTGTAACCAACAGCCCCGAGGGCCAGTTATCAACATGATTTGGGGAGGCTCGATAGCGGCAGGCACAACTTGAAACTCTCAAAAGGCATATGCCAGAGAGGGTATGCACATCGTGGGAGAGGCCCCGAAATGTGCTAGGACTGAAATAGCAATTAGTTTTGATGACTCAGACCTCGAAGGGGTGAAGTTCCCCCATGACGACCCGTTCCCCGAAATCAAACAAAACTAGAATTTGTACCTAATTTGAATAATTGTGAATATCTTTCACGAGCAAAATTTTCACATTTTCATGTAGCCTGCTCCCTCTCTCCTCTCTCGTTGACTTTTTCACAAAATTTTAACAAGTGAGATAAATTTATTTCCTGTAACTTGCTCCTCTCAAACTAAAATAATTTCTACTTTCTCTTCATGATGTATGGAATAAATACATACCCTAAAAATTGACACAAATAAGACATTTACGGACAAGAGGGACATGAAATAACTGAGTTGCTAATACTACTCTATAACCAACTTCCATAACTCTTTTTATAACATCAAAAGAGCAACATATATCACACCCTAAAAACAAATGACATTTTCAAGAATCAAAGTAGCTCGGACAATCAAGATTGCCCATAAAATAATATAAATAATTAGAAAGTAGCTCGGACAATCAAGATTCCCACAAAATATTAATTAAATAATATGAACAAAGTAGCTCGGACAATCAAGATTGCCCATACCCTACTGGATAAGCACACTCAACTAGTAAAACAACCAATAAAAATAAATCCCTTTGATTACTGTAACTAATAAAATAATTATACAAATAAGCAAATATCAGTTAACAAATATAAATAATTAGAAATTTTATTAATTAGCATAATCACTCCGGAATTAGTTGAGAGTGAACCAAAAATCAAATGATGACATGTAACTGATGTATGTTTACAAAGTAACATACTATTTTTAAAAGTAATTTTATAAATATTATATAAAAATATGATAAATTAAAATACCTTACAATATTGATTTTTGCGTTTGTACTGAAAAGAAAAAAGAAAATAAAAAAAAATCCCATGTACATATACCATTTCTAACATTATGTAAAAGATTTCAGAATAATTTTCATTTGATTAATTAATTTAAATATAAATTAAATCACAATTGATCGAGGCAGGTTACATAAATCAATGATATAAACGTACTTATTGTACTCTATGAAATATCAAATATGTTGTCTCACTCTAAAAAAAATAGCTATGAACATACAACTAATAGATAATAGACCATAAAATAGAACATACAATTAGTGACCCAATTGCAAGTTTCTAGTCAGTTGAGTGACCAAAACGCCATTTAACCCAAATAATTAAAGATGCTAATTAAGCATATCACGTACGTAAATAATATATATATATATATATATATATATATATATATAACTTTAATTGTGACTAACCAAAATAATTATGTATCTATGGTTTTTTGTTTCCTCTCCTGGTTCTCTCCTGGGTAGTTAATGTAGTGCAACTAAATACACTAGTACACTCCTAACTAATTATAAGGTTCATTAAGGATAATATGCATATATATTTATAAAGTTTTATTTTATTTATTTTAATTATTAAGGTTAATGACATATGGGTCAATGGATGTTCACTAGGCCTGCAGACGAATTAGCTGCTCAGTCGTAACAAATATAATATTATATATCAAAATCGGAACAAATTTACCTGTCATACATTGTAAATATAAAATTTTATTCAACTTAAAACAATCAATACTTGTATATAACTCAAAAACAGTTAGGGTAAAATACCTAAAATCATGAGATATAATATACTCTTCTACTTACAAAACTTTCGTTTGAGAAATTGAAGATTTGATTCTCTTCCAATAACTCGAAAAAAAAAACCCACATAGATTCTTCAAATTGAATTTTTTAGATATTGAAATTCTTTGGTAGCAATTTTGCAACTAAGATTGAAATTAAATAAAATCAAGAATCAAATTTTTTTCCCCACCAAAATATCACGTGTAAACTATACTAGTTAGATGCACAAGTGTTTTACATGAAATAAAATATGAAGGAAACACGCAGAATAATACACTCAAACAAACTTATATTTTGAAGAACAAAATTTAGTAATAAATAATGTGTATATGGCATATTTATTTTTTTAACAAATAATTTAACTATCCAAGTCCAATTCTAGTTTTTTATAAATGGGTGAAAAACCAAAATACCCACCATTTAATTCCTCTTACCTAAAATACCTACCGAAAGAACTCTTCGCCCTTTTTACCCACGGACCACGCATCACACACATGCGTGGTCTGTATACGCATGTATACGCATTCATACTATGCGTACAACATGTATACGCAAGCTCCTTCTACGTGGCCCTTGTTAATTCTGTTTCGGTGGAAAAGTGAACAGTACTCCATATACGCATGTTGAACATGCGTAATACCGTATATGCATGTTCAACATGCGTATATAGAGTACTGTTCACTGTCTTCCACAGTCGCCGGTGACGATGTTTCGGTCGAAATTTCGACGAGTTGGTTGAGGCATTTACAGCAATGGTAAACTAGCATTGTATACATCAAATTACTCGCCATCTCACGATCTACAATCCTGTACCACTCACTTTCCATTTCGTTTCCCGGATTTAAAAGCCCCAAATTCGAACCTCTTTTTCCGATAGACTATACGGTTGGTTTGTGCACGCCCCTACGGGGCCGGAAAACAACAAATTAACGAGGGGAAAGGCAGAGCTAGGTATGGGCTTTCTTTTGGTGCCATCAAGAGTAATCGACGTTGCCGGAACTTTTCAAACCAATTAGGCGACCAGATCGCCGGTATGGAGCTTCACGGAGACGCTGGAGTAGTTAGTGAAATAATGATGTCATATGACGTCAATGCGCATCTGGGCGATGCGCAACACCAGATGCGCATTTTCAGAATGCGTATCAAAGTCTACGCATAACCAGTATGCGCAGTTAGTGGGCAAGAAGTGCGGATAGATTTTGATATCGGTATTTTGGGAACCTTTCACACAAAAATGGTGTAGTTTGGGCATTCTTTCTTCATAAATTATAACACTTCAATATTTTATTAGATACGTATAATTAGAATATTGAAGAAAACAATTGATGAATTGCATAGTAAAGAAAAATCCGATTTCTAAAGCACAGTAAGGTAAGTTATTGGTTTTTGATAATAATTCTCTATCAACAACTGCATTACAATTCATTCGGACACTAGCAAGAAAAAATAAAAAAGATTGAAAAAAAATAAAAAATGAAATTAAGATAAAAAAGATATCTATGACTTTTAGAACCTATTTGGAATACCAAATTATATCATATGACACATAACATATATTACATTAAAAACTATTCATATAATTCCAAATAATATGAGATATTACTTATAATTCATAAACCTACAAATAGAGCAGTAAAATAATCTCTAAATAAATGATTAAGTCTAAATAATGATGAAAGTCCATAAGTCATAATCAATGGAATAAGGGTAGCTCTCCATCACACAATCGCAGATCCCCCTAAGCACCTGCCAGAAAAGAATACGGCATGAGCCAATCGCCCAGTACGGATTTGGAATAAGGTTTATAAAACAGAAAAACAGTTATCTATACTTGACAGTTTATAATAAAACATTTATTTCAAAATAAGCATGGCTGAAGCAACGAGGGCTTAGGATATTTCATACCGAGATCAGAACAGAACATATACAAATACACACATCATAGGGTACCTAATGTATGCAACAAATCGGATAACGTGTATGGCATATACAACGTCAACGCCAAATGAAATCACAAATCAAATCAAAATCTGGGTGCACCCACGTATCCTGAAACAAATATCAAAATGCGCAAAAGCTCGCCACCTGAGTTATCAGAAGGATACGCCGTGACTAATCACACTACCACAGAAGTATCATGTCACTAGTGCCCAATGACATGGCTGTAGTACCCCTACAGCTGGTTAACTCGGTATACCTTATATCACTAATGGTTCAAATAAAGTATTTTCGCAAATCTTTATAAATCACATAAAACATTTATTCCAAATATTTCTATAGAAATTTAAATTCATAAATTTTAGAAACCCCAGAAACATATAATTGAGTTTTTTTCAAAACAAATAAATACATAATTTTTTTCAATACCGCAAGACAGATATTTGAATATTTTGCAAGAGATTTAAAAATACCTTTAGAAGTCAAAACAATCAAATCGGAATAAAACAAAATAAACAGATTTGAGACAAAACGAATCAACTATAAATATTCCTAATTAAGAGTAGTGCTGAATAAAAGGAGAGGGAATCCGTACCTCGAAAATAGCAACTAGAATACTAACAAAATCCACAAACGATCCTCTAAATCTCCGATCTGCTATCTACATATAAAATATAATAATTTATTATTTAAAATATATTCTTTCCTGTGCAGATGATAACACTAAGTTATACGACTCACTTGGTTTAGTTATAAAATACAATTAACATATGAGAGTCTTAGAGAGAGAACTCCACCTTCTCTCTAGAAACCCTAATTAGCCACCTTTATTTCCCACACATTTTTCCATCAGATCTATACAATTAACCTTCGCAAATCCATCTTCCATCTCAAATCCCTCGCCTGTAAACCAAATTTATCTTTATTTACTTGATAATCATGAGTCGGAAGAGGGTTTCCTTCCTGGAGAAAACTTTGTCGGAGACTGGGCGATCTAAGGATTGTCTTCCTGCTTGTACCACTGATGTGGTTAAAAATCTTCAGAAGTCTATGACGATGACCAAGGAGGAGTTAGTATCGACGTTGAGTCCGAAAAAGGTTTCATTTGCGGAGAAGCTGGTGTCGGTGATTCCTACTGGTAGTACCAAAGGATGTGCTGCAGTAAGGAGGAATCGGGACATGTTTGAATCTCCAGTTTCTGGAATAGCCTCTAGAACTAGAAGCTCGGGCAAGGCTAATTGGATAATGGCGAGAAGCCTGATCGGAGCTATAGCATGACTCAGGAAGGCTTTCTATCGGAGCTAAGCCCGGAAAAAAGAAGTCCGAAAAAGGTGTCCTTTGCGTAGAATTTGGTGTCGGTGTTACCTTCTCGTGGGACTAGAGCCAATGAGGGGCTTTTGTTTAAAAGGATAGAGTCTGGGTGTGTTGTTGAACCTGTAACTACTAGAAGGTCGAAGAATCCCCATTTGATTAGGGATGCTAATAGTCAAAATCGGGTCTCTGACCTGATTGGGGAAACTATGGTTTCTTGTATTGCTGAGGTTCCTAAAGACATGGTGGGTAGAGATATGGGCAAAAGAAGAAAGGTTAGCAAAAAGCAAATGTTAACTCCGACTGGGATTGCTTCCATGACTCGCAACTCTTGCAATGTCGGAGGGTAGGTTCTTGCACTCTACTAGAAAGCATAGTAATTCGGTTTGTGCTGCTCATATTCCTATTTATTACATAGATGATGTGGGTAATGATATGGGTAATGAGGGTATTGTGGATTCGGAAGTTAGTTTTGAAGGCTTTCATAAGGGGTATGATCAAGTCAATGATGCTGATATTTTGTGTCAAGTTAATGTTGTTGATAAAATCAGTCATTTTAGGGGGACTGATAAGACGGAGGTTATGGTCAATAATTTCATTAAGGTGGGTGAGAAGTTGGAGAAGAAATTGGATAATGTTCTTGGAACAGGCCTTGGTGCCGAGAAGGGTGGTGTGACCTTGATTCGGGAGGATAAGGATGAGGGAATGAGGACTAACAATGCTATTTTCTTAGAGATTAGTTCGGATAAATATCGTGATGGTGTTCGTGAGCTACTGATTGAGACTCTGTTTCATGTTGAGATGCTAAAAAATCACATTCGGTCGAATGGGTTACATGTTCCTAAAGTGGATGATTTTGTGGAAATTAGTGGTAGAGACCCCTTCAGAGATGCATCTGGAAGGTTTTATTGTGGGGCAACTAAGGAGCTTGCTATAATGGTTAGCTACGATTTGTAGCTGCGGGACTTTATTTTTAGAAAAGGGTAGGGTGTGCCCATTAAGGAGACTCCTTCGGGAGGTCACTCCGGCCTTGGTTTGCAGAATCAGGTGGAGGAGATGCTTCATGAGGAGGGAACAAAGGGCAACAGGAGTAATGAAAAGAGGATGGATGCAACTGGTGAGAGCACTTGTTCCGTGCCTTTGAGCGAACCTGATCTTATGATCAGCTCGCTGCCGGGACTATGATCCCTTTTGAAGAAAAAGGAAAGGTTCGCTTGAAGAAATCTGAGATTCATAAGTGGCGTGTTGGCAGGGGAGGCCATTCCTGTGTGCCATGATTCCAGTCCATGTTTTAACTCTGTAATTTCTATCTTGGGTAGTATGTTTTTTGCTAATGTTGGTTGTCTTGTTTTATGGTTGATTTCGTGAGGTATGCCCCTAGATTTGTATCAGTTGTTCCTTTTGGTATAAATTTTTAATTAGCAAAAAAAATATTCAATTAGCATAACCAAATTAATAAAATGATATTTTTACTAAAATACTTTCGATAATGATGATTATATTATACGTAAACCAGAAAACAAAATAATTGATGCACTAATTTAACAAACCAAATAAGCATCATATATTGATAAGAAAATGCATAGTGTATTTATGTAGATTACAAAAGTACTAGAACTTGGTTTGAAAGGCAGAGTGTATTAACTTGTAACACTATAACTAATGTAACTCAATTAAACGAAAAGATACTTAACCAGAAGACAATCAAGAACAAGAAGTCACAAGAAATCAACACTATATGAAGACAAGGTAATTGATACAATTGAACATGTTAACTATGATCAAGCCAAGAAGAAATCATTGAGAGAAGTTCAAGTCAAAGTTGTTCAGGCCTCAGTGATTCGAGAATTCGAGATTCAAGATCATAACTATCAATATCAACAAGACCAATTGATTTCAAGTGAACAAGAAGGAAAGCAAATATTGGAAAGCCAAGTTACTAAGTGAATATGGTAATTTATTCAAGAAGCAGAAACACTATCAAGACTAGTCACTTATGAACCAGACCAGTGCATCAAGTGTCAGGACATTGATAGCAAGTTTATGTCAGTAATAAAGATCCATGTTCAAGAGCTTGTAGAAGAACAAAGAAGATATGAAGATATCACAAGCTCAAGATGTGCATTGAAGTTTCAAGTTGAAGACCAGAATATTTTCTAAGTACTAAATGTTCTAGATGGCTAAGTCGAAATTCCCAAGTAGAAGTTCTACTTAGAATTTCGAGATGGCTAAGTAGAAATTCTCAAGTAGAAGTTCTACTTAGAGTGCAGCTTCAACATGACACATGGCATCTTCTGATTGGCAGATTTCCAAGCTTTCAAGATAAGACAAGATTTATGTGGACATCATTGGGCCACGTACATCTTAGTCTTTGAAGACTACAGGTCATAGATTACATGTAGTATAAATAGAAGCACTTGTGTAATGTTTTAGTTAGTGAGCAATATTGAGAAAAACACAAGAAAAAGAGAGAGTATATTCACAGAGCTTAGAATCATTCACTTCTCTCTGAACTTCTGTTATACTTTGTAATGAATGTTGTAGCAACCTTTTCAAGTTATATATAAAGAAATATATTCCTTGAATCTGTGTGTTCATTTATTGCATCGTATTTATTGCTTCTCAAAATCGAAAAGTTGTATTCACCCCCCCTCTACAACACATTTGGACCTAACAATTGGTATCAGAGAGGATGTTTAACATACAAAACATAGATCCTTGTGTTTGGTAGAATAATCGTGAGTTTTCATTTTCTAGATCTACTTTTCATTTTTTCGAAAAGTGTGCTTTAATTCGTTTCTAGTGAAAACTCATCCGGGAAAAATTATTTAAATACTCCAGGTGTGATTATTTGGCTTGGGTGTATTTTAATTAATTTTTGTGAATTAATCTGGGTTAATTGATATTTGGTGTTCTTGAGTGTTCATCATCTGTTCTTGTCAAAGAAGATAACCCAACAACTTTTTGATCTCCTTTTTCAAACAAATAAGATAGTCAAAAAGATGTTTTTGTACTTTTGATTTGATTATTATTCCTTGGCCGAAAGCAAAAGAAAGTGTACTCAGAGCTTAGCAAGTGGGTTAGTCACTTTCGGTGTGTAAAGTAATCAAAAGTCAAAAAAAGTAATATTGTTTATTCAATATTAAAGTAATCTGCAGAAAAATTATTCTAAGGACAAAAGTTCTACATAGAATTTCTACTTGAGATTTTCTACATAGAATTTCGACTTGGACAATTTCTACTTGGTGAATTTCGACTTGGACAATTTCTACTTAGAGAAATTTCGACTTGAGCAAAATTTCTACTTAAAGAAATTTCGACTTGGCAGAAGTTCTACATAGATATTCTACATAGCCTAGTCTTGGGTACTTAGAAACTTTTAGTGACCAGATTTGAGATGGCTCCTAAAAATTCTTTCAAGATCCCAATGTTCAACCGAGATCACTATGAAGAATGGGTTTTCAGGATGAGACTCTACTTGGAGACTATTAACCCTGAGTATCTGGAAGTCCTTGAAAAAGGTAAATTCGTTCCAATGAAAGCTATTCCTGAGCGTACGGAAGGAGAGGAGGTTATACCTGCTCGGTCTGAGCCTAAAAAGGCAGCGGACTTTACGGATGCTGACAAGGAGCAAATAGCTTATGACACTTCTGTAAGACAAACCTTGATGGAATCTCTCGATCATGAAATGTTCAACATAGTCAAGGGTTTGAATACAGCAAAGAAGATTTGGGACAAAATAGAAGTTGTCATGGAAGGATCTGCAGAGGTCAGAAGCAACAAGACACTTATACTCAAGATGGAGTATGACACCTTTAGAATACGAAAGGGAGAAAGCATAACAGATGTCTATCTACGATTCAGTCAGTTGGTGTTAGATTTGAATCTGAGAGGTGTTACTCTCCCCATGGTTGAAACCAATACAAGATATTTGAGGAACCAGCCAAAGAGCATTGAACATAGAGTCTACGCAATCAGAGAAACCAGAGATTTGCATACAACTTCTCTGGAAGAATATTATGGAATTCTGAAGACCTATGAGCTGGAAACTCTTCAAGATCAAGCATGGGACAATGATTCAAAGGGAAAAGAAACTGCATCAGGATTAGTTACTGATGAGGAAGAGTCTAAGAAGGCAATGGTTGCAGCAAAGCCTAAATCATCACCTGCACCACATCAAGTTGATAATGATGACGAGTGCGCATCCAACAGTGATGATGACTACTTCACCCAAGAAGAGCTGGACAACATGGACGATAGTGTCGTGGCATACATGGCAAGGAAGTTCAGCAACATGAGATTCAGAAAGAGCAACCGACCATAGAGAAATTCTTCATCTTATTATCGGGCTGCTAAGGGTGGTGGTAGTTCGTCAGGCTACCAAGGTAAAGGCAAGAGTACCAGCTACAAATCTCCTTTGGATTTCAAAATGAAGTTCAAATGCTATAACTGTGGAGAACCTGGACACTTTGCCTCGGACTGCAAAAAGCCTAAACAGACTTATCCAAAAGAGACATTTGAAGCTCTCAAAAGCAAGTATGAATCGCTGGTGAAAGAAAAACATGGTAAAAGAGCTTTAGTAGTAACAGAAGGAAGAGCTTGGGATGATTCAGATGAGGAAGATGTTACTCATGTAGCAAACTTTGCGCTCATGGCTGAGACATCAGAGGAACCAGAGGTACCAGTTCTAACCCTTAAAGTAGAAATGTCTATTGATGATTATAAGGAACAGAACGGGGCTCTTAGCGAAGAGATCTACATGTTGTGCAAAAGCCTAGACACTTCTCAAAAGGAACAGAAAACACTTGTCGCCAAAAGCAGAATGCTTGAGGCAAAAGTGGAAGAGTTAGAGGCTGCTTGCACTGTAGATACTTCCCTAAGAGATTTTATTAAATCTTTGGAACACAAGCTCGTCCTTAAGGAAGAAATAGAATCATGTTTAAGGAACAAACTAGCTGAGTTAGAAACTAAATGTGAAGCTTACAAACTAGCTGCTAGTAAAGTGTATGTAGATAATGACGTGTTTAAGAAGATAACTGGAGTAGGTGTAGGACTTGATTATTCTAATCTTTCTAAGAAAGATGGGAAGAGACCTATAGACACTAGTTCCAGTGACCTTAAAAATGATATTCCTAGCATTTTTAAACCTTCTGTCAAACCCATCTACAAACACCTTGTTCCTAGAATAGAAGAAGAAGAGACTGAATTGATAGCTAGATATGAGATAGAGATGGAAGATCGTCAGAAAGCACAACCTATAACTCCTATTAAACAAGTTAAAATCAATTTCCCTAGTGATGAATCTAGACTAGGAATAGGAGCTAAGGCTGTTAAACAACAAGGGAAGAAAGGCATAAAAGAGGTTAAGGCTGAACGAATAAAGAAAGCATGTTATCACTGCAAATCTACTGAACATCTTTCTTATGCATGCACTGCTACACATGCCATGCCTACCACACACACTATGAATAATCTTCATCAGAATCATGCACAGTGTGGTCAACCTAATTGTATGCCATGCACTTTTAATGTCATGCAAACTTTTGTGAATTTAATGAATGCATCTAGCCAGTCATGCTCAAATACTGCTGCTAGTTCAAACAACAAAAAGAAGTTTGGGAGAGCCAAGACTGTCAGTCCTCCTAAAGTTAGGAGTGACAAACCTTCTCCTAGGACTGATAAATATGTCAAGTCTGAGAAAGGAAAGGAGGAAGTCGAAAGCTCTAGTTATGTTAAGAAAAGTGCATCTCCTGTTGTTAAATCTGTTGATTCTAAATCTTATCGAAAAGCCGGGCCCAATCAAAGTTGGGTTCCGAAGAAAGTCTAACCAATCTGTCATTGCAGGGCATTAAGCAAAAGAGAAATAAAGTCATATGGGTGCTGGATAGTGGAGCATCGAGGCATATGACAGGAAACAAGTCCCTGCTTACAGAGTTGGTTATGAAAGCTGGCCCTTATGTTACCTTTGGAGATGACAGCATAGGTGTGACAAAGGGATATGGCAAACTGAAAACTGGCAATGTCATCATTGAAGATATTTCCTATGTTGAGGGATTAAAGCATAATTTGTTGAGTATCAGTCAATTCTGTGACAAAGGTTACGAAATTGTCTTCAACAAGAAAGGTGTATCAATCACTCACATCAAGGAAGGCAAACTGGCTTTGAGAGGAGTTCGAAAGGCAGATCTTTTTGTTGCAGACATGGATTCAGCAAATCAGAATGAAGTCACCTGTTTCTACAGCAAAGCTTCGGATGATGAAAGCTGGTTATGGCACAAAAAATTATCTCACTTAAACTTCAAAACGATGAATGCTCTCGCGAGGCGAGAATTGGTGAGAGATCTACCTCAAATGGAGTTTGCTCCGAAAGGACTCTGTGAAGCCTGTGAAATGGGAAAGTCGAAGCGAGCCTCGCATAAAAGCAAAGAAATTTCAAGTATCACTGAGCCTCTGCAACTTCTTCATATGGATTTGTTTGGCCCAGTGAATGTCCTATCTTTATCTAGGAAAAGATATGCATTGGTAATCGTGGATGACTTCTCCAAGTATACATGGGTATTGTTCGCAATGACGAAAGACGAAGTACCTTTCTTAATCATTGATCACATCACTCAAATTGAGAATGTTTCAACACTTACTGTGAAGACGATTAGATCAGACAATGGCACTGAATTCAAAAATGCAGTGCTAAATGACTTCTGTGTATCTAAAGGAATACGTCGTCAGTACTCAGCCCCGAGAACTCCACAACAGAATGGAGTAGTTGAAAGGAAGAATAGAACATTGGTTGAAGCAGCAAGAACTTTGTTGTATGATTCGAAACTTCCTCTGTATTTCTGGGCAGAAGCAGTGAGTACCGTGTGTTACACTCAAAATCGATCCTTGATCATAAAAGATAAAGAAAAGACACCATGTGAGCTAATGAACGGCAGAAGACCAACAATCAAATATTTTCATGTATTCGGAGCAAAATGCTATGTACTTATAGATGATGAAAATCTAGGCAAGTTTGCAGCAAAAGCTCGTGAAGGAATCTTTGTTGGTTACTCCACAGATGTGGTAGCAGCTTATAGGGTGTTCTTAGTAAATGATCGAAAAGTGACTGAAAGCTACAACGTCAGATTCGACGATACCAAACTCTCATCAATTTCAAGAGATTCTAATGAACCTGAGTCCCTAAAATTTCAGAATCTGGACTTAGAAGAACTTGAAGATGAACCTGAGTTGGTTGTCCTATTAAATGTTCCAAGTGTACGTGAAGAACCTGAGTCTAGTGAACAAGCTAATTCTACAAGATCAGGAGAGACATCTTCAGTACGAACCGGCAACAACTCAGGGGGAGTAAATAGCAGCTCAAGGACTACTGTTCAAGGCTCGAGTCGAGTTGACTCTATTTCTGTAGGAGCTGGCACTAACTCAGGGGGAGTTAGTGAAAGTATTCAAAGTAGTCAGCACCACAATTCAGAAAGTCATGCTGAATCATCAAGACAATTTCCAAGAGAACGAGTATGGAATAGAGACCATCCGTTTGAATTGATTATTGGTGATCCAGATGCTGGTGTGTCTACTAGAAGAAATGCAAGAGCTGACATGGCTAATATTTGCTTATATTCTGGGTTCTTATCCAAGCTTGAACCTAAAGAAATAGAAGAAGCTCTTGGTGATGCTGATTGGGTGATTGCAATGCAAGAGGAACTTAATCAGTTTGAAAGGCAGAAAGTTTGGAAACTGGTACCCCGACCAAAGAACAAATAAGTAATTGGAGCAAGGTGGGTATTCAAAAATAAAATGGATGAAAACGGACTTGTAACACGAAACAAGGCTCGTTTGGTTGCAAAAGGTTATTCTCAACGAGAAGGAATTGATTATGATGAGACCTATGCACCAGTTGCAAGACTTGAGGCAGTCAGGATGTTTTTGGCATTTGCAGCACATAAGAACTTCAAGGTTTTCCAGATGGATGTGAAAAGTGCCTTCCTGAACGGAGAGTTAGAAGAAGAAGTGTACCTGGAACAGCCGCCTGGCTTCATTGATCCAGAACTTGTAGATTTTGTGTATCTTCTCTTCAAATCTGTCTATGGCCTCAGGCAATCCCCAAGATGTTGGTATGAAACCCTATCCGTATTCTTAATTGAAAGTGGTTTTACTAGGGGAGTAATTGACAAAACATTGTTCTATAAGAATGTGAAGAATGATCTAATACTTGTTCAAGTCTATGTGGACGATATTATCTTTGGGTCATCGAATGAGCGCTTATGCGAGAAATTTGCTAAGCTAATGCAAGACAAATACGAGATGAGCATGATGGGAGAGCTGTCCTTCTTCCTTGGGTTACAGATCAGTCAGAGAAAAGATGGTATCTTTATCTGTCAATCCAAGTACGTCAGAGATTTACTCAAGAAGTACAATCTAGAAGATGCATCAGCAGCCAAGACTCCCATGGCAACAGCCACGAAGCTTGATGAAGACAAAACAGGTAAACCAGTTGACATCACAAGCTATCGAGGTATGATTGGCTCACTTCTCTATTTAACTGCAAGTAGACCGGATATAATGTTCGCGACTTGTTTATGTGCAAGGTTTCAAGCGGATCCTAGAGAATCACATCTCATAGCCGTCAAAAGAATTTTTAGGTATCTCAAGGGCACACCAAATCTAGGAATTTGGTACCCAAGAGATACAGGTTTTAATCTAATTGGCTATACGGATTCAGACTATGCAGGTTGCAGGATTGATAGGAAAAGCACATCTGGTGCTTGTCAATTTCTTGGCAGAAGATTGGTGTCCTGGCAAAGTAAAAAGCAACATACAGTATCTACTTCTACTGCTGAAGCTGAGTACATTGCTGCTGGAAGCTGTGTATCTCAAATACTGTGGATGAGGAACCAATTGAAGGATTATGGCATGGAGCACAAGAAAATTCCAATTATGTGTGACAACACAAGTGCCATTGCCATAACCAACAATCCTGTAGATCACTCAAGAACCAAGCACATCGACATCAGGTATCACTTCATAAGAGAACATGTCGAGGAGGGGACTGTGGAGCTACATTTTGTGCCCACAATGCAACAAATTGCAGATATATTCACCAAACCTCTTGATGAAGTAACATTCAATAGGTTGGTTGGTGAATTGGGAATGCTTAACACAAGTTAGTAAAGCCTTCTATCTGTAAAATCCATGGTTATATTGGTATATGCAAGCTATTTAATCATTATGTGTTTAGACTTTAAAATGCCTAATTAATGATTATTATAGGATGCATATAGTGTGATTTTGCATGAATTCAGTGTGTTTTAAGTGTCTTTTATAGCACAAATCTATGAATTTATGCTTGTTAGATTGCATGAACATAGGGGGAGTTAAATTCATAATATTCTAAATTTTGCATAATTTTTAGATGAATTTACCTGTGTTTTTCATGTAATTAGAGGCCTTAGAATTATCAAGGAATGTTTTAATTATGTCATATATTAAAATCCTTGAATTGATATTTATATTTATTTGACAAAATTAATTGTTGAGTTTTTCAAAGAAAAATTGTCAAATTAATCTAAGTATCTTCAAAATTTCGAGTTAGTTTCTATCTCGAAACTCATCTAGAAATTCGACTTGAATTTCGATTTGAGCTTCCAGAGTGAAGTTTTGAAAATTCTAAGTCTGGGAAGAATTTCGAGTTAGCCTCTATCTCGAAATTCAACTCGAAATTCGACTTAGAGTTCGACTTAGAGTTACCAGTGTGCCTATTTATTTATTTTTCAAAATATTCGAGATAAAGTCTATCTCGAACTTCATCTCAAAATTGAGATGTGGTTTCCATTATTGGGGATATTTTGAAATAAACTGAGAATAACTTCGAGTTATTGAATAATTTCGAGTTAGACTCTATCTCGAAACTCAACTCGAATTTCGACTTGATGTTCGAGATAGAGCTCTCAGTTTGGTTAAGGGGATTTTTCGAGTTATCTCCTAACTCGAAGTCTATCTCGAATTTCTACTTGAATTTCGAGATAGGTTTCCCTAGTAAGGTTGTTGGTGTGTTACATGGTCATTTACAAGATAAATGGTAAAGTTTTTCGAGTTAACAGCTATCTCGAACTCTATCTCGAAGTTCGACTTAAAAAGTTCGAGATAGACTTCGAGATAGACTTCGAGATAGAATTTCGACTTGAGTGTTCCCTGTATGTACTTAATGTTTTTCACACTTTTTATCAGGGGCATTTCTGTCATTGCACATTCATGTATATATATACATCTCTAACTCGATCTATTCATTCACTTTACCTAATTCAGTTTTACAGCCGCATACACACATACAGGCGATTTCGACTTACAAATCTCTGATTCGTGATTTTTGAGATTAAACTCATACATACCACGAATTAATGCCCGATTTTAGACTGCTGTTATCTGGGTTATCATAAGTCTTTGTGTCTGTGTTTTGTAATCATTCATATACACGCACATATACATACACACGAACATCAAGTGTTTGTGTAATTGTTCAAAACACGAATTTCACATTCTCTATCTATAATCACACACGATTACACTGGTATACACACGAATACACATCTTCATTGCATATTCATATTTAGTGTTTGGCCACTGTTGAATCCCGTAGTTTAATTTGTTGGAGTAACTTTTGGTATTCTCGATAAATTGAAAGGGATAAATCTGTGCATTTCTTAATCATTGTTGATATTCCGTAGTTTAATTTCTCAAGTGACTCTTAGCATTCACAAACGAAATTAAAAGGAATCTAACTTTGGTTTAGTTAATTAATTGTTTTTCAAAGAAAAATATCACATTTTAAAGGAAAAACATTTTATTAAAAAAAATGGCTCACCAATTTTCACTTGCCAAAAACAATTTTTATAATATATCTACGGAAATTGGTGATCAACTCCCGCGCTTTAAGTCTTGGATACGATTTCTCAATTTGTATTCCAAAGCTAGCGATGCTTTTACTGCTAAACCTACACTAGTACATGATGCTTTACAGCAATTATGGACTAGTGCGGTTTCTTTTGGGAGCAAATCAACCCCCTTTGGTTTCAGGTTTACCTTAGCGGGTCAGGAATATGTGGTGTCTGAACAAATTGTCAACAAGGTTCTTGGATTCCCTGTTAAAGATGCTTATGATCCAGAACCTACAGCTGCAGATCGCCTCAGATTCTTTGAAGAAATAGGGTGTTATCCTCCGACTGGCCGGATCACTGGAAACATCCAAAAACAATTTCTTCATGTGGAATGGAATTACTTTTTCGAGGCCATCACAAGATGTTTTCGGGCACGAGAAAGTGATTATCATCAAATTTCCATTCCCATGCAAAACCTTGGAATTGCCCTAGCAAGAGAGCTGGATATAAATTATGGACGAATAGTTCTCTCTGAGATAGTGGCTGTGATGGGATCTCCTGCAAGCAGAGACCTCAACACTACAGATGTTGTCTGCTGGTTTCCTCGGTTCCTACAGATGCTGATCAATGGTTTAGTACCGAAGGATGCTCTTGCAGTTAGACGGAGTTTTGCCAGTGGTACATCATCTGCACCGCTAGGGATGGGCACTAAGTCACTTTCAACAGTTGAAAATCAGGATAAACATCATGGAAAACTGATGTCTATTCCTGAAACCTTACAAAAGTGGCTTACATATGATGAGGGAGTTACCACTTTGATGGAATTCTCGCAAGCTTCATCACATGCTCAGAATCGGTCTGCTCATGCTGAGGCATTTGAAGAGATTCCTGATGAGCAAAGCGGTGATGAACAAGGTAATGAATCAGGTAATCTCTCTCTACATTCTACTCATTCCTCTTCCTATGTTTCTGATTCCCCGACCCACGAGACTGCTAGCCCGCAGGATCTATCCCAGGGTGAGAGCTATATTTCTAATTCCTTGTCATCCAAGTCACCGGAATCCAAACAGCCAGCACATATAGATGTAGGAAATGATGAGGAGAGTGACCCCGAAGAGCAGCCTCTTACTCGAAAGAAAGCCAAAATTTCTCATGCTGCTACTTCCAAATCTCAGTCAAACCCTAGAGTGTCACACGCAACCACTCCACCTCACGCGAGTGGTTCACCCCTTGAACAATCTGCACATAGGGATTTTGATTTTGGTGATGAGTATGTACCTCTTGAAGATGCTGTTACTTCAAAAGGACATGAAGCTTTAAAAACTTCAGCCGTACCTTCACCGGTACGTACTGATGCTACAAAGAGGATCGGTTCTGATGTTGTACAAGAACACTTTGTAGCCTCTCAGCCTGAGATTCCAACTCAGGAACAAACAGCAATTGATCCCATAACTGCAAATTATATTTCTTATCAAGTTTCTGCAGGTACTGCTTCATATTTTGGATCATTTATTGAAGATATACACGAGCGTGAGACAGGGAGTGTGTGTGAGAGGTTAGGGAGAGAGGGACCTTCATTTTTAAGGCCCGAAACCGAGCGCCAAATACCAACAGAACGAGAATTAGAGCGAGGTCACCTAAACCAAACACCGTCCCTTAATTCTGAAAATCTTGAATCTCGTATGTCTTCTATGGAAAGTCAAATGAAGCAGTTTGGGCAGTCAATGGAGCAGTTAGGGATGAATGTTGGAAATAATCAAAGGGCACTTGACGACTACGCAGCACGAATGGCAATTCAAGCTTCAGCTTTTACTGATTTGACAAATCAGGTAAATGACATGGGCCATGCTGCTGGTGTCTTGGGAAACACCCTGAATGACAGGATGGGAGCAATTGAGCTTACAATGGATACTCTGGCTGTGGAGATAAGCAGAGTTATGTTCGCAATCAGAAGTTTTGTGCCCCAGGAATGTTTCGCGCCGCAACAACCTCCCCCCGATGCTGGTACAGGTGGTGCTAGTGGAGCAGGAGCCTATGGTTCCGGGTTTGAAGATTTTGATACAGCTGGTGGATCTGGAGACCAGGGTGGAGTTCAGGATAACTCACCTAAGGGGGAGAGTATAAAGGAGACGAGACAGCAGGGAGTTCAAATCGAAGAAATTCAAGAACATGCTGATCTTGTAAAAGAAGTTGAGCCGTCTATTGATGAAGAGGCTCTAAGAAGGAAAAAGGGTAAGGCAATAGCGATTGAGCCAGATGAGCCATTCGTTGATCTGAGTCATCAAGAAAAAGTACAGGAGGTACTTGACTCAGATTCCGATATGGAAGACGCACCGTTGAAACATGCTATAAAGAGATCATTGAAGGATCAAGGTGGAGGTGCTGGAATGTCTTTCGGATTGCCTGAAGAAATTACTGTTGATGAGGAAACCCTTGAAGCTCAACAGTTAGCCTTAGATCAAGCTGAGTTCTTTAAAATGAAGGCAATGAAAGATCGTGCTGCGTTTCAGGAAAAGAAAGCGGAGCTACAAGGGAAGCAGTACGATTATGAGCTTGCAAGGCTAGCTGATCCTCAAATAGATCTGGATAATAGAAGGATAGGACAGAAATGGGATGACGCAAGAAAGATATTGATGGGACCATGTACAAAAGGAGATCATAACAAGGAAGCAGATGATCTGTTCTACAACCTAAATTTGCAGAATCCAATGGCTGCTGACTACATAAATGCTTTAAAGAGATTAATTACTACAGTCAGGGTTGGATACAATTCAACGCAAAAGGAGTGGCAGGTTATTTTGTCTTTCACAGAAGGAGTCCCGATGTCTTTCATGTATGTGGATGACCAATTCATGACGAGAAGATCTGCATCAGAGTTGTTCTTGCTAGCAACAAAAATTCAATACTCTCATTCTGAGAATCTAAGCATTCTGTATAGGGATCAGTTAATGCGGCTAGCAGAGGACAAGGGTCCAGAATTCTCAGCATATCCAAATGTTGTCAGGATGGTGGTTGACAGTAAATTGAAGAGGGTGAGCCTGGAGGAAAAGGACTTAATGGAACTTTCAGTGGAATCTCTTAAGGCCGTCTGTAGGCAAATAATGAGTAAGGGATTCGCTTCTGTGCTTAAAGATAAATCAGTGAAGACCATTGAAAGTGTCATACTAAAGAAGAGCAATGAGGTGTGGAAGTGTGATGTCATTGCTCCGAACCCTCTTGATAATGTGAAGATTGAACCAGAGCTGATAGAGAGGAATTGGAATATTCTTCAAGCAATGAAGAATGTTGATGAAGCTCTGAATCTTCCTACTGGAGAACTGGAACAAGGAGAGATAAGGGAGGCAGTTGGTGTGTTAGTGTATACTGAAAATATTTATTTTAAGTATATACATTTATTTCTTGCCCGGTTTTATTGAGAATCATTTAAATGTTTACATGTTGTCTAATATTATATATTGTGGACAATCTAGTATCAAATGGGATACAGAATATTAGATTGTTAAATACGGTTTATATAATATAATAAGGTTCACAGCACAGGTGGTGTTGGACAATCCACTGGTATGGCTGTAGTATTATTTAGATTAGTTTATATTGACTAATAAATAATACTAGTATACTTTGTGTATATTGAACAGGATCAAATTTAGAATTGTTCCCTTATACTGATTAAGAAAGAGAACTAAGATTCTATGTTATTATTAATGCTTAGGTTCTTAATCCGGATATAGTAATTGACACGTGTATATTATTTACATGCTTTGATTTATATATGAAATAATTCTTTTGAATTATATCATTATATTTTGGGTGATGGAAATATATACATGGTGAATATTATTTATAGAAGGAATCCATGTCCTGATAATATTCGGGTTAATGATGTCCTCTTGAAAGCTCAAAAAGATTTAATTATGTGAAACCCTGCAGGTGGAATTTATTCCGGCATAATTAAATAAAGGTTGAGTGGATGATCAAGGATAAAAGATATTAATTAAATGAATTATCAGTAATTTATTTAATTAATGGACATGCGCTATTTTAAACATGGGGAATTTAATAAGCAAATAATATTGGAACCCAATTAAATAAATAAGTTGCGGTATTAGGAAAGGTAGTGCAAATATTAATTCTTTAGTGGATTGAATTAATATTTAATTACATTGGGCTAGGCCCAAGATGTAATTAGAAGGCCTAACCTAATTATCCATGATCCCTATTGTAGCCCTATATATATTCTTATTCTCTTCTTGCTAGGGTTGAGAAAAATATTGTAGCCACCTAGGAGCAAGAAGAGAGGTTAACTTGAGGAGACGAAGGCCACACTTCGCTCAAGGGAATTTGGGAATACAATAGAAGAGCGTGGAATCAACCGTTAACAAGGTGACTTTTGTATTCATACTCGTTAATTTATTGTATCAAAAATCGCAGGGCCACGATCTGATTGTCCCAACAATTGGCATCAAGAGCCTGGTTCTATGGTTCTTCGATTTTTGATATGATGTCCATGTCGTAATTATATATGCATGTGTATGGTGGTAGGCTTGTATATTTTGTTTTGCAGGTTAGTATCCACTATTATGGCCATGTTTTTATAATTATGTGATTGGATCCCACGTGGTTTAATCGTGGTTATTTTGTTTGGTTTCCACGTGGTTTATCGTGGTTGTAAACACGAGGGTTGATCGTGTTAGATTAGATTTTAGAAAATTAGTTTTGTATTAGATCTATTTTTCTTGTAATTGTTTGATGGACTTTGTATAAATCCGGATATCTTGTAACAATTATGTTCGGCTGAAAATCGAAACTGGAGAAAATTTATTATCCGCTGCGTAGCTGCTGGAGGCTGCACGTTCGTTTTTTATCCTGCTGCGACGGAAGCCAAAATCCTGGTTTGTTTCTGGTTTGTTTTTTACTCGGTCATGGAGGCTTCAGGCGCGACTGTTAGGCCACATGCAGGGGTCAGGCGCGTGATGTACATGCACACCACGTGATTTGATTTCCACACGCTGGAAAGGCAAGGCCAAGACAAGATGTTGCTACCACAATTTTTTTTTATTCGGCTGCTTTATTCACATACTGGGCCAGTTGATAATTCGAATAAGTGGTCACTGGTCAGCAACAATTTTGACGAACAGGGCTGCAGCAAAATTATTTTGGGGCCATAATAGTGGATTTAAATTATATTTTTTAATTTTTAATTCTATTATTTAATTTTAATTATTGCTTTAATTAATTATTATGTGTGTTGTTAATTATGTGTGTAATTTTTAATTGCATGTTAACATAATTAGGACGACATGGACATAGTTTTTTATTTATTGCTTTAATTAAATGTTATATGTTGTTAAATTATGTGTGTATTTGGAATGCATGTTAGACATAATTATAATGACATAGGCCCCATTTAATTTTAAAATTCCTCAAATTTTAATAAAAATTCTAAGTGGGTGAGGGAATTAATTAGGAATTAAATCCCACGGTCTCCATTATTGTTTGTATGTAATATAACACTAAGACGAATATAAATTATATATAGTCCACCCTAACGTGGCATATGATTTATGGTGTCAGGTAGTGTTATGGATATTACTAGAACAAGCTTCCTAAATTAATTACGAATATTGAAAGGTATACATGCCACCCAACGTGGCGTACCAAGTTTCATAGAATTCGATTAATTAGAAGGTTACCAATGATTGAATATAGATTTTCGATATTGAGAGAAATGATGATTCTGTCTAGAAAGGGGTCTTAAGTGACGCCTCTTGACAATGCTCCCCCCGATCTGGGAATTATCCTATTATCGATTATTGATTTGAAATATTTAATGGTGGCATCCGGTCTTATTAATTTAAGATTTAATAATGGTATACACTTAGCTATGAAAAATAATATATAGTCCACCCTAACGTGGCGTATTATTTAGTAATAGGACCGAAGTAATATTTAAACAAATTTAAGTGGTATATATGTCACCCATCATGGCGTACCAGATACTTATGGTGTTTAAATATTAGTGCATTAATTTTAATTAATTGTTAGAGGAAACCAATAGGTTTTAAGATTTGTGCAACTCTCTGATTATGTGTTACATGTATGATTCTCAGGATTAGATCATTATGGGCTTTAATCCACTATTCACCATACTTAAGGATAACAAACTTACTGGACCAAACTATATTGAATGGAAACGTAATTTGGACATAGTGTTGACTGCTGAGGAGTACAAATTTTGTACTTATGAACCCAAGCCAGATCAGCCTGCTGAAGATGCTCCTGAAAGTGAGAAGGAGTATTATAAGCGGTGGATTAAGGCTGATGAGATGTCGCGATGTTACATTCTGGCAGCAATGTCGGGTGTTTTGCAGCATCAGCATCAGGCTATGTCCACAGCTTCAGATATGCTCTTTAATCTCAAGGAACTTTTTGGAGAACAGAATAGGGCTGCTAGGCAAGTAGCAATGAAGGCTTTAATGAACACTCAGATGGCTGAAGGAACACCTGTGAGGGATCATGTTCTCAGGATGATGTCTCATCTGAATGAGATGGAGATCCTTGGTGCTGATATTGATGGGGAAACCCAAATCGATATCATCCTTATGAGCTTGCCCAAAAGTTTTGAGCAGTTCCGCTTGAATTACACCATGAACAAGAGGATGTATAGTCTCGCGGAACTTCTGACAGAACTTCAGGCAGCTGAAGGACTCTTTAAACAGAATGTTCAAGTGAATGTGGCTGAGAAAGCTTCTTCATCTAAGCCGAAAGGTAAGAAGAAGAAAAAGACTCAGACACAGAAAGCTGGAAAGATTGCTAATGCAGTGGGAGTTCAAGGTGGTGTGAAAAAGCCTAAGGGCAAGTGCTTCAGGTGCAAGCAGTCAGGTCACTGGAAACAGGATTGTCCTCTTCCTAAGAAGACAAACAATACTGGTATGTCTCTTTCTCTAGTTACGGAAACATATATAGCGGCTATATCTACGGGCACTTGGTGTGTAGATACAGGAGCCACTGACCATGTTTGTAACTCTATGCAGGGGTTCCAGCAAACCAGAATGCTTAGAGATGGCGAGATATATGTGTTCATGGGAGATGCTACGAAAGTAGCAGTAGTTGCAGTTGGAATAATTACTTTAGCTTTCGGTGATGATAGGATTTTGGTTTTGAACAATTGTCTTTATGTACCTTCGTTTAGAAGGAATTTGATTTCAGTTTCTAAACTTGCCATTGATGGTTATAATGTTTGTTTGGATCGTAATGTTTCTATTATGATGAATAAATGAGTTATATGTTCTGGTACATTGCAAGACAATTTATATATTATTAATCCTATCCAACCAATGCTGCAACAAAAGGAATCTACTAATATTCTTTCTAGCTCAAACAAAAGAAAGAAACCTTCCGAATTGAACCAAACATATCTTTGGCACTTAAGATTAGGTCATATTAACTTGAGGAGGATTCAAAGACTGGTAGTAGATGGGCCATTAGGCCTGTTGGCAGTGGAGCCATTTCCAGTTTGTGAATCTTGCTTGGAAGGTAAGATGACTAATAGGCCTTTTAAAGCAAAGGGGAATAGAGCCAAAGAAGTATTAGAATTGGTTCATACTGATTTATGTGGTCCTATGAGTATCCAAGCAAGAGGAGGTTATGAGTATTTTGTCACTTTCATTGACGATTATTCTAGATATGGGTACATTTATTTGTTGCGCCGCAAGTCTGAGTGCTTTGAAAAATTCAAAGAGTACAAAGCAAGTGCGGAGAAACGACATCTTGGAAAATGTATCAAGTCACTACGATCAGATCGTGGTGGCGAATACTTGCTTGGAGAATTTAGGGACTATTTATCAGAAAATGGGATTACATCCCAGTTGTCTGCACCTGGCACACCTCAGCAGAATGGTGTAGCAGAAAGAAGGAATCGGACTCTTTTGGAGAGTGTTAGATCAATGATGAGTTATTCAGATTTACCTAAGTCGTTCTGGGGATATGCTATAGAAACAGCGGCTTACCTTCTGAACTTGGTACCTTCTAAGTCGGTTCCCAAGACTCCAATAGAATTGTGGACTGGTAACAAACCAAGTCTAAGACATATTCGGATTTGGGGTTGTCCAGCACATGTGCTTAACAAGAACGCGACTAAGCTAGAATCTCGCACAGAAGTAAGGCTGTTTGTAGGCTATCCCATGGGGACGAAAGGTTATTCATTTTATAGTCCTAGGGATCGAGATGTCATTGTTAGCACCAATGCCAGATTCTTAGAGGAAGACTATATAATGAACCACAAACCCATGAGTAGTGTTGTTTTAGAGGAATTAGTGGGAGGGACAGATAATCCCCAAGTGCCAATAGTACAAGTAGAACAACCACAAGAAAATGCACAACTTGACACTAGTACCGCACCAGTGCCTCGTCGTAGTGGGAGGGTTGTTCGACAACCTGAAAGATTCATGTTTTTGGGAGAGTCTTCAGACTTGGTCTCTGGTGAACATGATGAGGATCCCCGGACATACGAACAGGCAATTCTAGATAAAGATGCAAATCTTTGGCAAAAGGCAATGGAATCTGAGATGGAATCTATGTATTCCAATCAAGTTTGGGAGCTCGTGGAACCACCCAAAGGTATAAAACCCATTGGAAGTATGTGGATCTACAAGAAGAAAAGAGGAACTGACAAAAAGGTGAAAGCCTGGAAAGCACGACTTGTTGCGAAAGGGTATACTCAGAAAGAAGGAATCGATTATGAGGAAACCTTTTCGCCAGTTGTTATGCTTAAGTCGATCCGGATTCTTTTATCTATAGCAGCTCATCTCGATTACGAGATTTGGCAAATGGATGTCAAGACAGCTTTCCTTAATGGAAGTCTTGAGGAAACCATCTATATGCAACAACCAAAGGGATTCATTAAAGAAGGCCAAGAGCATCTGGTTTGTAAGCTTAAAAGGTCTATTTATGGACTTAAACAAACTTCTAGGGACTGGAATATTCGTTTTGATCAGGCAGTCCAGTCATATGGATTTGATCAAAGTCCAAGCGAGTCATGCGTGTATAAGAGAAGTGAGGGTAATGCAGTGGTTTTTCTAGTACTATATGTAGATGACATTTTACTCATTGGAAACAATGTTAAGATGTTGTCATCAGTAATTAAAGGCATGGTTGTTCAAACAATTTGAAATTAAGGACTTAGGTGAAGCAGCATACATCCTTGGGATCAAAGTAATAAGGGATCGCAAGAAAAGGATGTTGGCTTTATCTCAAGAGCCCTACATTGATGAAGTATTAGCTCGTTTTAACATGCAGAACTCTAAGAAAGGTTTTCTACCTTTTAAACATGGAGTTGCTCTATCCAAGGAGCAGTGTCCTTCAACACCTAAGGATATAGAGAGCATGAAAGCAGTTCCTTATGCCTCAGCATGTGGAAGCTTAATGTATGCTATGTTATGTACGAGGCCTGACATCTGCTTTGCTGTAGGCATGGTTAGTAGATATCAGTCGAACCCAGGTCAGGAACATTGGAGTGCAGTAAAAACTATACTCAAGTACCTGAGAAGGACTAAGGAGTATATGTTAATTTACAAGGCCTCAGATCTATTTCCTTTGGGATATACTGATTCAGATTTTCAATCAGATAGGGATAAGAGGAAATCAATCTCGGGATATGTTTTTACTTTGGGAGGTGGAGCCGTTATATGGAGGAGTGTAAAGCAGAAATGCATTGCAGACTCTACTATGGAAGCCGAGTACGTGGCGGCCTCTGAGGCTACAAAGGAGGCTGTATGGTTCAGGAACTTCCTTTTGGACTTGGATGTGGTACCTAATTTGCCTAGCAGCTTGACAGTGTATTGTGATAACACTGGTGCTGTGGCAAATTCGAAGGAACCGCGAGACCACAAAGTAGCTAAACATATTGAACGTAAGTATCATCTCATACGAGGAATCGTAAAGCGAGGAGATATAGTTGTGGCTCACATATCATCAGAAGACAACCGGGCAGATCCTTTCACAAAGAGCTTGCCAGCCAAGGTTTTTGACAGGCATGTGGAAGCGATAGGAGTCAGATGGATGTGCACATAGTTTTCAATGTAATAGTGGATTAAATAAACACTGATATACTCATAGAATATTTTGAGTATAAGTGGGAGATTGTTAGTGTATACTGAAAATATTTATTTTAAGTATATACATTTATTTCTTGCCCGGTTTTATTGAGAATCATTTAAATGTTTACATGTTGTCTAATATTATATATTGTGGACAATCTAGTATCAAATGGGATACAGAATATTAGATTGTTAAATACGGTTTATATAATATAATAAGGTTCACAGCACAGGTGGTGTTGGACAATCCACTGGTATGGCTGTAGTATTATTTAGATTAGTTTATATTGACTAATAAATAATACTAGTATACTTTGTGTATATTGAACAGGATCAAATTTCGAATTGTTCCCTTATACTGATTAAGAAAGAGAACTAAGATTCTATGTTATTATTAATGCTTAGGTTCTTAATCCGGATATAGTAATTGACACGTGTATATTATTTACATGCTTTGATTTATATATGAAATAATTCTTTTGAATTATATCATTATATTTTGGGTGATGGAAATATATACATGGTGAATATTATTTATAGAAGGAATCCATGTCCTGATAATATTCGGGTTAATGATGTCCTCTTGAAAGCTCAAAAAGATTTAATTATGTGAAACCCTGCAGGTGGAATTTATTCCGGCATAATTAAATAAAGGTTGAGTGGATGATCAAGGATAAAAGATATTAATTAAATGAATTATCAGTAATTTATTTAATTAATGGACATGCGCTATTTTAAACATGGGGAATTTAATAAGCAAATAATATTGGAACCCAATTAAATAAATAAGTTGCGGTATTAGGAAAGGTAGTGCAAATATTAATTCTTTAGTGGATTGAATTAATATTTAATTACATTGGGCTAGGCCCAAGATGTAATTAGAAGGCCTAACCTAATTATCCATGATCCCTATTGTAGCCCTATATATATTCTTATTCTCTTCTTGCTAGGGTTGAGAAAAATATTGTAGCCACCTAGGAGCAAGAAGAGAGGTTAACTTGAGGAGACGAAGGCCACACTTCGCTCAAGGGAATTTGGGAATACAATAGAAGAGCGTGGAATCAACCGTTAACAAGGTGACTTTTGTATTCATACTCGTTAATTTATTGTATCAAAAATCGCAGGGCCACGATCTGATAATGTGAAGATTGAACCAGAGCTGATAGAGAGGAATTGGAATATTCTTCAAGCAATGAAGAATGTTGATGAAGCTCTGAATCTTCCTACTGGAGAACTGGAACAAGGAGAGATAAGGGAGGCAGTTGGTGTTCCAGGAAGAGACAGCGTATACTGGATACATTCTTTTGTTGATAATACAGCTGATGCCTTAGTATTCATAGATGCAGACCAGAATCAAACATTCTTGCATATGAGTAAACCATGGCTGCTGCAGACTCAAGATGCTGCATTTCTGGAGAAAGTGTTATATTTGTTCAAATGGGAAGATGTGGAAGTTATGTAATAACCCTAACTTTAACAAAGCTACAGTGGTCACATGAATAGTAAATTTCGAGGATTTAGAGAAATGGTACATAGGTACTTTATAATGGAAACATAAAATGAATAAACAGAAACCATATTAGTGTTGTGCAATGGAAATAAGTGACTCGAAATGACGTTAGATTTCAGAAATTCCTGAAACATGGATTTTGAGGATTTTGATTTCGAATAAGCTTCTATTAGATATTAAGGAGCATGGAAACATTATAAGAAGTATATATTGAGGGATTAGTGAATTTAGATTTGAGCCAGGGGATTTTTAAGTTAAGAGAATACCAAAGGAAATTGGATTGTTAAATGGTTTCAAAACCACTGAGATAATGAGGTACACTCGAAACGAACCACAATTAGACGAGTATGGAAACCAAGCAACCAAGATTAGTAATATAACAAGGATACATACCATATTATTTACCAATGTGATGGGCATTGTACTTAGAAAATTTAGAAAATAAGAGATTAGAAAATCCAAGTGGCGTCATTAGCCATTATTTTGTTTTTAAGGGTAAATTAGTAACTTTGCAAGCTTTTAATCACTAAATATCTTCCAAGGCTTCTAGGACAAGCTAAAGCTAACAAATATTAACAAGATTAAAGAGGGATAAGATCAAAACAAAGAACAAAACTCTCTCCCCCATCCATATTACAATTTTCGGCCAAAACAAGAACAGCCCAGTAAAATGAGCATAACTTCTTCGTTTCTCAGCCAAATTTTGCGTTCTATAGCTTTTTAGAAAGCCCATGAGATAACCTACAAGTCGTATTTCACAAGAGTTTTCCAGAAAAGCAAGGTAAAGGGGTCGTTTTTCATGTTCTTTCAGCTGATGAATAGTAATTCCGAATTGTTAACTTTGTTTTCATGGTTTCTTTAGTTGATTCAAGTTAATCTAAGGTTGTTTAAGGAGTTCCCAAGGTTTATCAAGGATTTTTAAGGGTTATCAAAGCTTCAAGAAGGTATAATCATGCTTGCTCTTTTATGTTTATGATGGATATAGTTGTGTTTAGTGATTAAGTGGTATAAATGTTATGATTATGATGTTATAAGTGTTTGTAAGTGATTAAAGTTGATTTTGGAAGGAGTATGTGCTTGTAACCATGGTTGGTAAGATGACCACATGGTGTAGGTGATGGTGTATAAGGTGGATGATTGATTTGGAGGAGTTTGATTTTGGAAATTATGAAATTACAGCAGTTATAATGTCCGATTTTCGTTAGAACGAAAACTGCCCTGTTTTGTGACCCCTGTATTCATACGGTACCTCACTGCCTAGGTTACCAATTGACCATGAAATGATAGAGCTTAGTTCATAGATCGTTTTGATATAAGGTGCGTTAAAATCTGATGAACGATTTAGGAGAAAAGTCAGTTTTAGTGAAAGGCGTTCGATAACCGAGAAAACGTAATTGTATCAACTTTGAGGCTAAAGTTACCATACTTAGACATTTTTATAAGTCACGAAATTTTGGGATAGTGTATTAGGGTGGTCAGAGGACCCTTGACAGTTGACCTTGCATTAAAATTCGAAATTTATATTTTCTGAGAATTTTTACAGTTAAGTGTGGTTATTAGGGGAAATGGTGAAAACCCCTGAAACTTCGATTGAGCTTATAAATAGTTAAGTCCTTGAACCTTTGGGGTAATAATAATACGTTAAACATATGTTGAAGTGTAAAGGGTTTTGTTATACAAGAGGGTAGTGAGTAAGAGATGTGGTATTCTAATGACGGTCCTTTTGTGTTTATAGAAATTCCGGAGGAGGGACCAGTCATACTACCAGGATACAGAAACCAAGGCAAGATCTTTTCTATCCCTACTTGGAAATTATTTATCTTCAAAGAAACTTGATTTCATGAAATATATATATGTGATGCTATTGTTACTATATTGTTAAGAAATGGTTTTCCTCGATTATTGATGTAAAAAGGGAAGGTATATGAGTATGGTATGAATATGGATATGAGTATGAGATGGATATGAATATACATAGAGATGATTATGCATGAAGTGAACATGCCTTATGATTAAGGGAATATGAAAGAATGGTATCAGTTGTTATCCAGGGTTATATGGTTTATAATACTATATTAAAAATATTCTTTTTGGTGTTAGTGGTATTATAAATATTATTTGATTATTAATTACTACTTTTTAAGTAGATGGAATATGTTATGGATATAAAAGCATATTTAAATTCTTGAATATAAAAGAGATGTCTGAATCATAATCAAAGTATTATGTTATGAATATATTTTATAGAAATAATGTGCGAGAATGAAAATGATATGAGTGAATGATAATTGATAATGGAAGTGATATACGGAAATGGAAATGTGAAATGGTGTTGATAAATTGAATAATGATCTTATAAAAAGGGGAATTTACAACAGTAAGCGTAAGAGGCCGTGTGGAAGTTGCACAGTCCAGCACTTAATGTAAGCGTAAGAGGCCGTGTGGAAGTTGCACAGTCCAGCACTTAATGTAAGCGTAAGAGGCTATGTCAGGGCTGTGTGCGACATAGTCTAGTATTCATGATTCGGCACGAAGATGCCAAGGGAGGATGTTAGCAGGTGGCCTTCCTCCAGGAGGATGTTAGCAGGTGGCCTTCCTCCAGGGATGATGTTAGCAGGTGGCCTTCATTCCTTCTACCGGTAGTAAAAATAGACGGTTACGGAGGACGACTGATCATCGTACCTCACATATTTGGTGACAGTGGAAACCCCCACAATTATTGAATAAAGAATAAACAATAAAGTCAGAATGGTATATTGAAAAGGTAAATTGATATGGAACGATGAAATTATTGTTATAGATGAAGAGAAACTGATTTTATATTAATTGTTATAATTGTTGCATAAGAAGGAAATGAGAAGATGATAGAGAGAGATTTATTCAAGTTTTCATTTTATTTTGAAATATTACACTGAAAGATTATATTGATTGTTATATTATTTAAGAAGAGAAACTGATACTGTATTATTCTAGATTTCTTTCTTATAATAGTAAGTGGATGATGTATTATTAAATAAGAGTTTTATTCTTTCTTAAAGGTTATAATTGATTTCCGTTTACATATGTATATACATGTATACTTGGTTACATTTTTAAATTTTAGTTTATAATAATATCTTGCTGAGCTATTATAGCTCACTCTTGCTACTTATGTATATACAGCTAGGACCAATGCCAATACTCCGTACGACACCCCGCAAGAGGGTAGGGGAAGGCGACCTATTGAGCGAGTACTGGCGACCGTTCCCGAGGTAGATGACAAGCGCAAGGGGTTTAGTGGTCTTGTGTATATTAAGTGTGTAAGTGTGTAAGGTTGTAATAAATTTGGTTGTTGAAATGCTTCTTGTAGAAGCATCACTCAACAATGTACTTAAGTATGATTCTGGGTTTGTAATAACTGTTTAACTCTAAACTTTTATTATGGTGAATGTTGTTCTATGAGCATATGACTGGTATGTGTGTGTGTATTACTGTGGGGTCAATTGCATAAGTATAAAAAAAAAAAAAAAAACCAAGAGATATTGATTTTGAATGGAAGTTGGTCCGTGATGGCCCAAAATTCATGACCCCAGATTTGGGGCTGTCACAGTTTGGTATCAGAGCTTAGAGTCATAATGCTCAGGAACAATAGGGATAATAATAAATATATCAGTAATAATATAAATTGTGAACTCACATCGAGTTCAAGGGTGGTTTATCGAACGAAGCATTTATTCTAAGTCGTGATTATAATTTTATAGATTATTGCTAATAAAGGTTATTATGCCAAAAGTGTTAAGTTTATGTAGCACACGAGATCGATATGAGAAAGGGAATACTTGATGTATCGGGAAGCGTACATTAGATAACCTCGTGAGTAATCCCAGGGTGATCTATCATCTCTTATTCAAAAAGGGGCCGATATCTTTTCAAAACTTTTTGGTATCCTTGAAATGTGTTTCAAAATTGTATTAGTCAAAATATTCCTCTAAGATTATTTTTGGAAGATGGTATTTATCATTGTGATTTAAATTTTCCTCTATATTTCTTACTCCAACTAAGAGGAACAACCATATATGTATACACAAGGACAATCTGTCTGTGTGATAGAAAGTCGGAGGGGACGCCCTCACTTGTGTTACGTACAGGTTCTTCCATCATATTGATTTCCCAAAATATTCTTTTGTTTCAAATAAGAGTTATTTAAAACTCTTAATGTTATAAATTGTTGTGGGACCCTTGCTTATATCTGGGTTCGTTTAAATTTAAGGTCTCTTGAATTCTATCAATTATTTCGAATATCGAAGGTTTCAGTAATGGATGGGATAAGGGAAGCAATGTTTAGAGTATATATACGTGATTATACAAGGGAACTGGAGATTCAAAGGGAAGTTTCAATAAGAGATAATTAGAGCTAGAAGCGTTTCGCTATAAAAGAGGAAGGAATTTCGTGAGAAGAAAGAGGTATAATTGAGGATTAGTGAGATAAAAGAATAGGAGGAATTTTAAGGTATAATTGAGATTTACTATTGAAAGTAAGGTGTATTTTGAGGAAAAAGTCAGAATAAGGATAAACAAGGGAAGTGGGATAATTAATGAAGTTTATGTATTTTGCCTAATTTTATCGTATTTTGATATTAAATGTTGAGATTCAAGAATATTGATGTATATAAGGTGATTGACTTAAATGAAAAGGTTATTGTACTAAAGGTGATACGCTTATTTGCTAAAGTTGAGTTGAGAATATTATGGTATATAGATGAGTTAACTAGGGATATAATTGTGTATATGAGAATGATGTATATGGGAATGATGTATGTTGTACCCTAAATTTGGGTGATTAATGAAGAATATTGTTATATACAGAACCATGCCGCATAAGCGTAAAAATAGAACGAATGCAAGAGAAAATGAGAGAGATGAAGGAAGTCGAAATAGACAGAATGAAAATGCTCATAACGAATAAAATCAGATGGGGCGAGAAAGTAACAAAAGGAGATGTGAGGGTCAGAAAGGAGGTTCAAGCGAAGGAAGTTACTTTAACAAGGTTGGTAAGGGACAAAAATCTCAGTTTGTGGGAAAGACAGGGAATAACAAGACTGTTAGTGAGACGGTGAATCAGGGTGATAGATCCACAGGAACCTTTCAGTCTAATCAATCTCGAACACCATTTCCAGACTGTAACACGTGTGGTAGGAAGCATACGGGAGTGTGTAGGAGGTCGAAAGTAACTTGCTTTAAGTGCGGACAGAAAGGACACTATTATAATCAGTGCACATCAACTGACAAGATTGATATCAAGTGTTATCAATGTGGGAAACTAGGACACTTTGCTAGAGATTGCCGTTCCGGCGGGTCATCTGCGCCGGGACAAAGTATGACTGCTTCAAATAGACCTATTGCCAGGGTGTACAACATGACTTTAGGAGAGGCATTGAGAAAGCCGGATACAGATGCAGGTGAACATTTTTCTAGTAATTAAATTTTTAGTGTAAATGTTTGGTTAGGAATCAATGTGGTCAATGAATGGTATAGGTAGGTTGATAATCTAGATAAGGAAAATCAGTATCTGTTAGGGGTTAGAAATTCTATGAAAAGGAGAATAATAGTATTTTGGGGGTAAACCATAGACTTGTTCAGATACGAACAGGAAATATATATTATGGGGAGTATTTTCTTACAATTGTTTCAAGGAATTCTATTCCAGTCGGATTTCTGGAAGATTTTACAGAGACGAGATATAATAAGATCGAAGTGTATATTTTATGTCATGATAGAGATCAAAATAGGGATAAACCATAAGTGAGATACACTACCATTCAGGGGAGGCCAATGTGGTGGCCGATACCCTTAGCTAAAGGAGGAATGAGAGATTAACTAACGTAGAATGACTAAAACAAGAGGAAATTGCAAGATAAAGATAGTGAAAGCACTGCTATTGATAAGCTAAATGGCATGTTGATGAATGACAAGCAAGTTTATGTTAGGGTATTCTGTGCAAACAAGATAGAGATATTATGAAGGAAAAAGGATAGAGAAAGTGGTGTAGAAGTTATAAGGTGTAGATGAAAAGGTATCTATGAACATTTCTGACGTGATTCCGGGACGGAATCCTTTTAAGGGGGGAAGGATGTAATAACCCTAACTTTAACAAAGCTACAGTGGTCACATGAATAGTAAATTTCGAGGATTTAGAGAAATGGTACATAGGTACTTTATAATGGAAACATAAAATGAATAAACAGAAACCATATTAGTGTTGTGCAATGGAAATAAGTGACTCGAAATGACGTTAGATTTCAGAAATTCCTGAAACATGGATTTTGAGGATTTTGATTTCGAATAAGCTTCTATTAGATATTAAGGAGCATGGAAACATTATAAGAAGTATATATTGAGGGATTAGTGAATTTAGATTTGAGCCAGGGGATTTTTAAGTTAAGAGAATACCAAAGGAAATTGGATTGTTAAATGGTTTCAAAACCACTGAGATAATGAGGTACACTCGAAACGAACCACAATTAGACGAGTATGGAAACCAAGCAACCAAGATTAGTAATATAACAAGGATACATACCATATTATTTACCAATGTGATGGGCATTGTACTTAGAAAATTTAGAAAATAAGAGATTAGAAAATCCAAGTGGTGTCATTAGCCATTATTTTGTTTTTAAGGGTAAATTAGTAACTTTGCAAGCTTTTAATCACTAAATATCTTCCAAGGCTTCTAGGACAAGCTAAAGCTAACAAATATTAACAAGATTAAAGAGGGATAAGATCAAAACAAAGAACAAAACTCTCTCCCCCATCCATATTACAATTTTCGGCCAAAACAAGAACAGCCCAGTAAAATGAGCATAACTTCTTCGTTTCTCAGCCAAATTTTGCGTTCTATAGCTTTTTAGAAAGCCCATGAGATAACCTACAAGTCGTATTTCACAAGAGTTTTCCAGAAAAGCAAGGTAAAGGGGTCGTTTTTCATGTTCTTTCAGCTGATGAATAGTAATTCCGAATTGTTAACTTTGTTTTCATGGTTTCTTTAGTTGATTCAAGTTAATCTAAGGTTGTTTAAGGAGTTCCCAAGGTTTATCAAGGATTTTTAAGGGTTATCAAAGCTTCAAGAAGGTATAATCATGCTTGCTCTTTTATGTTTATGATGGATATAGTTGTGTTTAGTGATTAAGTGGTATAAATGTTATGATTATGATGTTATAAGTGTTTGTAAGTGATTAAAGTTGATTTTGGAAGGAGTATGTGCTTGTAACCATGGTTGGTAAGATGACCACATGGTGTAGGTGATGGTGTATAAGGTGGATGATTGATTTGGAGGAGTTTGATTTTGGAAATTATGAAATTACAGCAGTTATAATGTCCGATTTTCGTTAGAACGAAAACTGCCCTGTTTTGTGACCCCTGTATTCATACGGTACCTCACTGCCTAGGTTACCAATTGACCATGAAATGATAGAGCTTAGTTCATAGATCGTTTTGATATAAGGTGCGTTAAAATCTGATGAACGATTTAGGAGAAAAGTCAGTTTTAGTGAAAGGCGTTCGATAACCGAGAAAACGTAATTGTATCAACTTTGAGGCTAAAGTTACCATACTTAGACATTTTTATAAGTCACGAAATTTTGGGATAGTGTATTAGGGTGGTCAGAGGACCCTTGACAGTTGACCTTGCATTAAAATTCGAAATTTATATTTTCTGAGAATTTTTACAGTTAAGTGTGGTTATTAGGGGAAATGGTGAAAACCCCTGAAACTTCGATTGAGCTTATAAATAGTTAAGTCCTTGAACCTTTGGGGTAATAATAATACGTTAAACATATGTTGAAGTGTAAAGGGTTTTGTTATACAAGAGGGTAGTGAGTAAGAGATGTGGTATTCTAATGACGGTCCTTTTGTGTTTATAGAAATTCCGGAGGAGGGACCAGTCATACTACCAGGATACAGAAACCAAGGCAAGATCTTTTCTATCCCTACTTGGAAATTATTTATCTTCAAAGAAACTTGATTTCATGAAATATATATATGTGATGCTATTGTTACTATATTGTTAAGAAATGGTTTTCCTCGATTATTGATGTAAAAAGGGAAGGTATATGAGTATGGTATGAATATGGATATGAGTATGAGATGGATATGAATATACATAGAGATGATTATGCATGAAGTGAACATGCCTTATGATTAAGGGAATATGAAAGAATGGTATCAGTTGTTATCCAGGGTTATATGGTTTATAATACTATATTAAAAATATTCTTTTTGGTGTTAGTGGTATTATAAATATTATTTGATTATTAATTACTACTTTTTAAGTAGATGGAATATGTTATGGATATAAAAGCATATTTAAATTCTTGAATATAAAAGAGATGTCTGAATCATAATCAAAGTATTATGTTATGAATATATTTTATAGAAATAATGTGCGAGAATGAAAATGATATGAGTGAATGATAATTGATAATGGAAGTGATATACGGAAATGGAAATGTGAAATGGTGTTGATAAATTGAATAATGATCTTATAAAAAGGGGAATTTACAACAGTAAGCGTAAGAGGCCGTGTGGAAGTTGCACAGTCCAGCACTTAATGTAAGCGTAAGAGGCCGTGTGGAAGTTGCACAGTCCAGCACTTAATGTAAGCGTAAGAGGCTATGTCAGGGCTGTGTGCGACATAGTCTAGTATTCATGATTCGGCACGAAGATGCCAAGGGAGGATGTTAGCAGGTGGCCTTCCTCCAGGAGGATGTTAGCAGGTGGCCTTCCTCCAGGGATGATGTTAGCAGGTGGCCTTCATTCCTTCTACCGGTAGTAAAAATAGACGGTTACGGAGGACGACTGATCATCGTACCTCACATATTTGGTGACAGTGGAAACCCCCACAATTATTGAATAAAGAATAAACAATAAAGTCAGAATGGTATATTGAAAAGGTAAATTGATATGGAACGATGAAATTATTGTTATAGATGAAGAGAAACTGATTTTATATTAATTGTTATAATTGTTGCATAAGAAGGAAATGAGAAGATGATAGAGAGAGATTTATTCAAGTTTTCATTTTATTTTGAAATATTACACTGAAAGATTATATTGATTGTTATATTATTTAAGAAGAGAAACTGATACTGTATTATTCTAGATTTCTTTCTTATAATAGTAAGTGGATGATGTATTATTAAATAAGAGTTTTATTCTTTCTTAAAGGTTATAATTGATTTCCGTTTACATATGTATATACATGTATACTTGGTTACATTTTTAAATTTTAGTTTATAATAATATCTTGCTGAGCTATTATAGCTCACTCTTGCTACTTATGTATATACAGCTAGGACCAATGCCAATACTCCGTACGACACCCCGCAAGAGGGTAGGGGAAGGCGACCTATTGAGCGAGTACTGGCGACCGTTCCCGAGGTAGATGACAAGCGCAAGGGGTTTAGTGGTCTTGTGTATATTAAGTGTGTAAGTGTGTAAGGTTGTAATAAATTTGGTTGTTGAAATGCTTCTTGTAGAAGCATCACTCAACAATGTACTTAAGTATGATTCTGGGTTTGTAATAACTGTTTAACTCTAAACTTTTATTATGGTGAATGTTGTTCTATGAGCATATGACTGGTATGTGTGTGTGTATTACTGTGGGGTCAATTGCATAAGTATAAAAAAAAAAAAAAAACCAAGAGATATTGATTTTGAATGGAAGTTGGTCCGTGATGGCCCAAAATTCATGACCCCAGATTTGGGGCTGTCATAAGTTAAGTATGTGACAGAAAAGCAGAGACTCGTGAGTTACCTATCTGATGTAGTAGTGGAAAAGAAGCGATTGGAGCGAGAGGCGGCTAGTGTCCACAATACTAACCGTGTCATAGGCTATCCCAAAATGATCTATTGTCAGTTTAAAGCTGATAAAACTCATAGGAAACCTCGGCTTATAATGAAGAAATTTGAGGAAATTCCAGAGATCAGGACTACTCAGGAGGTGGACAAACTCAGAAGGCTTTTCAAACATCCTTACCCAGAACCCAGGAACCCTCTAGAGATGGAAGCAGTAAGTTTGTTGAATACTAGGTGGACGCAACTTCATAATCCAGTATATAAGAAACAAAAGCAGCAGGAGGAGAAGCGCAGAAGGCAGAAAGAAGAAAAGGACCAAGCTGCTGAAGCTAGGAAGAGGAAACGGAATTAGGGTTAAAGGTCAGAGTGGTGTGAACTTGAAGTTGGAAAAACTTCATGTCTTTCGGTTGCTTTAACTCACTTGAGGAAAATTCATCTTAGAGTGAATCCAATAAGGTGATATAAGTTTGACTAAAAGATATGAAATAATCCAGGTGATAGGAATCATTCAAATGATCTTTAATTCGAGGTTCGAATTCTATTTCTAGTTTAAGTTCTTTGTATTGTTTTCATGTACTTGTAATTGTATATTTTTCAAGACTGTAATGTTAATTATCTTTTCTCGTCTCATTGTTTAGTTGAGTTATCCCTCATTAATTTGAATGTCATTGTTAGACAATCAAATTGGGGGAGATTGAAAGGCAGAGTGTATTAACTTGTAACACTATAACTAATGTAACTCAATTAAACGAAAAGATACTTAACCAGAAGACAATCAAGAACAAGAAGTCACAAGAAATCAACACTATATGAAGACAAGGTAATTGATACAATTGAACATGTTAACTATGATCAAGCCAAGAAGAAATCATTGAGAGAAGTTCAAGTCAAAGTTGTTCAGGCCTCAGTGATTCGAGAATTCGAGATTCAAGATCATAACTATCAATATCAACAAGACCAATTGATTTCAAGTGAACAAGAAGGAAAGCAAATATTGGAAAGCCAAGTTACTAAGTGAATATGGTAATTTATTCAAGAAGCAGAAACACTATCAAGACTAGTCACTTATGAACCAGACCAGTGCATCAAGTGTCAGGACATTGATAGCAAGTTTATGTCAGTAATAAAGATCCATGTTCAAGAGCTTGTAGAAGAACAAAGAAGATATGAAGATATCACAAGCTCAAGATGTGCATTGAAGTTTCAAGTTGAAGACCAGAATATTTTCTAAGTACTAAATGTTCTAGATGGCTAAGTCGAAATTCCCAAGTAGAAGTTCTACTTAGAATTTCGAGATGGCTAAGTAGAAATTCTCAAGTAGAAGTTCTACTTAGAGTGCAGCTTCAACATGACACATGGCATCTTCTGATTGGCAGATTTCCAAGCTTTCAAGATAAGACAAGATTTATGTGGACATCATTGGGCCACGTACATCTTAGTCTTTGAAGACTACAGGTAATAGATTACATGTAGTATAAATAGAAGCACTTGTGTAATGTTTTAGTTAGTGAGCAATATTGAGAAAAACACAAGAAAAAGAGAGAGTATATTCACAGAGCTTAGAATCATTCACTTCTCTCTGAACTTCTGTTATACTTTGTAATGAATGTTGTAGCAACCTTTTCAAGTTATATATAAAGAAATATATTCCTTGAATCTGTGTGTTCATTTATTGCATCGTATTTATTGCTTCTCAAAATCGAAAAGTTGTATTCACCCCCCCTCTACAACACATTTGGACCTAACATGGTTTCTCCGTGTAACAATCTTAAAACCTTAGAATTCTATGACCTCACTAGTAGTACTGCAAGACTACCAGTACACACATATTGATAAAATAATCATTAACATCATATGTATGTGTAACTGATGCAATGATTTATTTTTTTTAATATTCGAAAAGCAAAGAACTAGGAGGTACTAACACTACTAATACATAAGTACATGGTAAAAACTTAATAATCAAACTAACATATAAATCATTTATGCGAGTTCATAAATAAGGACATAAAATAGATTAATATAATATAAACATGATCACCTAGTTTATGTTATACGGTGATGTGAGACGGAGACATATAAACTTACGGTGGTGCATAGTATTGTATTACAAATTATTAAAGAAAAAGGAGTAGTAGCTTACAAGTAAATGATGAAGTGGCCCTATGACCATTCAAGGTTCTCTCCCTTCTGCTTCTCCGATTTCTAATGTGCGACGGCTGTCTATGTCTCCTAAAAACCTATTTTAAGGCTGCTTTTGTTATGACTTTCGTGTAACATGATATGGGTCACTCTCCCATTATTAACAGAATAATTTAAATAATATCAAAATTCAATTATTAAAATTATTAAAGAAAATTTTCTACTAAGTCTTATTTAACTAGTAAATGAATAATAATATAAATCATAATTCTTATTCTATTATTATTATTATTATTATTATTATTATTATTATTATTATTATTATTATTATTATTATTATTGTTATTATTATTATTATTATTATTATTATTATTATTATTATCATCATCATCATCATCTTCTTCATTATCATTATTTAAAAATCACGTATATTACATATCACCCCTACTGACTTAGCAACGGTATGTGCCGGGGACAAGATGGAAGAGTCTGAGCGCCTTGGGGCACAGGTAGGGATGGGAAAAAAATATGATCCGACGGATACTCGATTCGAAATCCGATTTTTTATCCGATCCGAACCCAATTTTTTGGATTTGGATATGGATATGGATTTAAATTTTAAATCCTAAAGATTTTGGATATGGATATGGATTTCATGTACACCGAGCCGAAACCCGATCCGAATCCCAAAACCCGATCAAAACCCGAGCCGAACCCGAAACCCGAAAAATACCCGAATTTATATATATAAATATATATATAAATAATATATTATATATATAATATATACATTATAATATATATACCAATGATCCAAACAATTAAAGTTCTTTTCCTTTAATGGGCTTATCTACTAATGGGCCCATAATATATATAACATAGTATTTCTTATTTATCTAACCTAAACCTATCTCACTCCTTTCATTCTCGGCCGCTCACTCTCTCTAGTCTCTACCTACTCTCTCTCAATCATCTCTCTATCTGACTATCTCTCGACGAACACACATACATATATCCATATAATCAAATCACTATTTCTATGTGGTTTTGATCTTCAAAATTTATCACCCATACATATATCCATATAATCAAATCAAGAAAATCAAAATAATTTTGGGGTGAGTTAATTTTTTTTCGGTTCTTTATTATTAAAGATCTATTTCAATTTTTCTGCGTTCTTGGTTGCTGAGACTTGTTTATGGCTGTTGATGTGTTGATCTTGTTTGTGTAAATCAGGGGAGGGGAAATCGGGTATGTGTGGGTATTTTGTGTGTATATTATCGATCTATGTGTAAATCAAGTTTTTTTAAGGTCTTATCTCCATTTTCTGTATGTATTTTTCTCTGTAATAATACCATATCTTTAGCTATTTTTGTTGTAGTTTTGGTTTGCTTTCCTTTGTTGTAACCAGACTACTTTAGATTTGTTAAATTTTTCGGGTTTCGGGTATTAAATTTCGGGTATCCAAAAAATTTTGGGTTTCGGGTATATCCGAATCCGATCCGAAATCCTTTGGATCGGATTTGGATATTAATTTTCGGGTTCGGATCGGGTTCGGGGTAGGATAAAAATTTTCGGGTTTGGATATGGATATTGCCATATCCGAGCCTATCCGACCCGATTCCCATCCCTAGGCACAGGCTTTGTATCAGGTATAACACTCATACTTTTGAGCTTGATATTTTACTTATGTTGACACTCTAAGTACCTTACCAATTCTTTTGTTTCAGGCCAATGCCTATTTCCAATCCATTACCCGTCAGGTTCGGGCCTTCAGGGATGACAACGTGGCCTTAGGAAAAGAGAAAGCAAGGTTTCAAGAGGAGAAACTAGACTTGGAGTCTAGGGCCATCCGAGCTGAGGCAGCTGCTCAATCTTATCAGAAGCAGTACAACTCTTTCCACAGAAAGAAAGCGATTGAGTTCAACAAGGTGGTTGAAGCCTATCAGCTGTCAGATACCTTCTTAGACTTCATGGACAACCATGATGATGAGATGCGCCCTGTTAACATGTCCATCGGCTGGGATAAAGCTATTAAGGCCGTGAGCAACAAGTATCCGTCTATGATCGACCCGAGCAACTTCCCTTGCCCTAACTGGGTTGCTTCGGGCTCTGGGGCTCCAACTATTCCTCAAGCATCAGGCGCTAGTTCTAAGAGGGTTGTCCCAGTTGCTAGCCAAGACTCCAGCTCCTCGGGCTCTCGTGGGAAGAAGCCCATGCCTGCAAAGAGAAACGCCACGAACCAACAACCAATTCCGAGAAAGAGGATGCTCCGGAATGAAGATAGCTCCTCCTCTAGCTCTTCTTCCGAGGAGGTCGAAAATGAGGTTATGGAGACTGTGGCGCAGCCATCGGGAGTGGCAGCCGAACCAGGCAGTGGTTCTGATGAAGAAGATTTAGAAGAGGAGGGTTCGGACGAGGATACTGGTGAGGAAGAATCCTCGGAGGAGTAGGACGGGATTGCTCCATGGGCGTAAGTTGCCTTGCATGGCCTTGCTAGCCGTTTGTGGCTTTATCTTTTCAGCTTTCATTTATGGTCCTTCGGGACTTAACTTTTATTTGGGTCTGTAACTTAAACCTTAACCTTAGCCCCTTGGGGTGTCTTTTATTTATGCACTTGTTTTCCTTATTCATATGTTCACTTACTTTCGGTACTTGGGCTTTCTAGACTTACACTCAACAGGTGCTTGGTACATAATTAAAATCATAGAATGGAAAACAATCTTGCATTAGTAATTCGACGTGGGTTCGGCCCTTACATAGTCTACTACTGTCCTACTCGGGGCACTAGGCCCTGGAATGGTTTCATCGAACCATATTTCTACATCTCCTAATAAATAGATAAAAAGCTGAATCCTTATAAAGATAGCTCAAACATATTAAATCTTCAGGTTCAAAGCATGCCAAGTATGAGGCACTTCATTCCCGTCCAATGACTTGTAGGATCCTCATCCCAGTATCTTCCTAACTCGATATGGCCCTTCCCAGTTAGGGGCTAGCTTTCCCTTCTGGCCAATTCCAGAAGCCTCTATCTTCCTTAGAACCAACTCGCCTTGTCGAAATAACCTCTCCTTAACCCTTTGGTTGTAGTGGAAAGATGCTCTCTTCTGATGCTCTGCATTCCTGGCATTTGCTTCATCCCTAACTTCATCAATTAGATCGAGGGCGAGCCTCATGCCTTCTTCATTAGTCTCTGGTTCATATGCCTCAACTTGAGGTGATGCATGCATAATCTCCAGAGGCACAACTGCCTCGGCCCCGTAAGCCAATAAAAATGGGGTTGCTCCAGTTGTCACTTTACAGGTGGTGTGATACGCCCAAAGTATAGGCAGCAACTCATCCACCCAAGTGTTCCTTGAGCGCTCGACCCTTTTCTTCAGTCCATCAAGGATAATCCGATTGGCTAACTCTGCTTGTCCATTAGCTTGCGGGTGTGCTACTGAAGTAAAACGAAGCTCAATAGCATTTTCCTCGCAATATTTCTTGAAATCTTCATTGTTGAACTGTGTCCCATTATCCGTCACAAGGATTCATGGGATTCCATATCTGCAAATTATGTTCTCCTAAAAGAACTGGGGAACTTTTTTGGTGGTTATCTTGGCTAGAGGTTTAGCCTCAATCCACTTGGTGAAGTAGTCGATAGCCACTATAAAAAACTTCCTTTGCGTTGAAGCTACAGGGAAAGGACCAAGTATATCCATTCCCCACATTGCGAACGGGATAGGAGAGTTAACTAATGTCAACATCTCAGGCGGCTGCCTTACAATCGGAGCATTCTTTTGGCACCTGTCACACTTCTTGACATAATTTTGTGCATCGGCCAACATCTCCGGCCAGTAGAATCCCAAACGAGTGATCTTGTGAGCCAGGGCTCTGCCCCCAAGTGTTGTCCACAAATCCCTTCATGGACTTCTTCCAAAGCTTCCTTTGCCTCTTGGGGACTTAAACACTTCAAGTATGGGATGACAAAAGACCTCTTGTAAAGGATGCCTTCAATTAAGCATATCTCAATGCTCTCACTGACAGCTTCCGTGCCTCCAAGGCAATGTCAGGGAGCCATCCGGTTTCCAGGTGAGCTTTGATAGGATCTATCCAACAACCCCCTACATCGATCGCTGCCACCAATTTTGAGTTGATGGTCGGGGCCTTCAAGACCTGGAAGTAAACACTTCCCGCATAATTCTCTATCTCAGAAGAAGCGAACTTGGACAAGGCATTGGCCTTAACGTTCTCTTCTCTCGGAATGTGCTCCACATAGCGCTCATCAAACTGGGTCATAATAGCCTTCATAACTCTCAAATATTTTTCCATGGTTTCATCATTGGCTTCAAACTCACTATTCACTTGCGATACTACTAATCTTGAGTGTCCATAAACTTTGAGGTTCTTGACCCTCATGATTCTGGCCAAACCTAACCCGGCGATCAATGCTTCACACTCAACTTCATTGTTGGTCGTTAGGAAGTCCAGTTTTAAAGCATATTCGACTATGAACCACGTCAAGGCTTTGCAAGACTAAACCTGCACCACTAGATTTTGTTTTTGATGCTCCATCAAAATAGAGCACCCAATATTCCTTCAGACAGGTACAAGTTCTTCATCTTTATCCTCTCCTCCAGGGGTGGTCACTATCTCCTTCCCCCCGACTTCTTGGTTGCTAGTGGTACATTCAACCACGAAGTCAGCCAATGCCTGAGCCTTGATGGCTGTTCGAGGCTTGTACGTGATGTCAAATTCTCCGAGTCTAATTGCCCACTTAATCAGCCTTCCACTGGCCTTCGGGCTGTGCAAAATATTTCTCAGTTGCTGGTCCATCAGGACTTCGATCTTGTGTGACTTAAAGTATGGTCGTAGCTTCCTCAAAGTTGTTATCAATGCCAAAGCAAACTTCTCGATGGGAGAGTAATTTAACTCAGCCCCGTGCAACACCTTGCTCACATAGTAGATGGTGTTTTGAACCTTATTCTCCTCCCGAATGAGGATGGCACTCAGTGCTTGTTCAGATACCGCCGAATATAAGTAAAGAGTCTCCCCAGGACTAGGTTTGGCCAATAACGGTGCTTCAGCCATGTAGTTTCAATTGTTCAAAGGCCTCCTAGCTTTTGGGTGTCCATTCAAAGTTCTTTACCTTTTTCAACGCTTGAACGAAACGCAAGCATTTATCTCTAGACTTGGAGATGAATCTTCCTAACGCTGCAACTCTAAAGTCAACTTCTGCACATCTCTTATTGAGCGTGGGGGCTTCATATCTAAAATTGCCTTGATTTTATCAAGGTTGGCCTCTATGCCTCTCTTTGAAACCATCAATCCCAAAATTTTTCCTGATCCAACGCCAAAAGCACACTTGGTTGGATTAAACATCATCTTGTGCTGCCTCAACACTTCGAATGCCTCTCTGAGGTGCTTAATGTGGTCTCGTGAATAGGCTCTTGACCAACATGTCATCAACACAGACCTCTATGGTTTTTCCAATCAGATGGGCGGATACCTTATTCACCAATTGTTGGTAAGTAACGCCTACATTCTTTAGACCAAAAGCCATAACAAGAAAACAGAAAACACCAAAGTCAGTTATGAAAGATACATTTGGGATGTCATCCTTGGGCATCTTAATCTGATTGTAGCCACTGAACCCATCCATGAAGCTCAACATCTCATGTCCAGCTATGGCATCTATCAACGTGTCTATCCTTGGTAGGGGAAAACAATCCTTCGGACATGCATCATTTAAATCAATGAAGTCTATACATATCCTCCACTTCCCATTTGCTTTCTTAACCATCACAGGGTTAGCCAACCATTCAGGGAACTGAATCTCCTCAATAAAACCAGTTTCCAAGAGCTTGTGAACTTCTTGCTTAATGGCCTCTTGCCTTTCAGGAGCGAAGCTCCTCTTCTTATGCTTTATTGTCTTTCGATTAGGATCGAAATTCAATCTGTAAGTTAAGAGTTGGGGATCAATCCCTGGCATATCAGCTGTTGTCCAGGGATTAATCACTGTTTCCTTGTAAGAATTCCTTCAAAGAAGCCCCTATATAAGTAACTTTCTCAGGGTCGCCCAACTCAGAGGTACTGAAGTCCTCTGCTGGCTTCCCACGGTGTTCATCATCACCACGGACATCCATGTCTTCAATCGGAAGTACTTGCCCCCCAACTCCATCAGCTCTCAATGCGGATACATAGCAACTTCTTGCCATCTTCTTTGAAGGAAATGATTACAGAAAATTTAACATCTGAGTTGCTTCCTTAGGTTCCTGCCCTATAGTCATGGGCAACTGGATAGTTCCTTCAACTTTGGACTCAACTCCATTAAATCCGTAAATAGGCATGTTGGTCGGGGTCAACTCGGAGTCAGTGTATCCCATCTTTACGAACCCGTCATGAAATAAAATATCAACAGAAGCTCCATTGTCTATCAAGACTCGCTTCACCTCCGAGTTTCCAATCACAGGGGTTATGACCAACGGGTCATCATGGGGGAACTTCACCCCTTCGAGATCTCAGTCATCAAAACCAATTGATATTTCAGTCCTAGCATGTTTCGGCACCTCTCCCACGATGTGCATCACCTTTCTGGCATATGCCTTCCGAGAGTTTCGAGTTGTGCCGGCCACTATCGGGCCTCCCCAAATCATGTTGATAACTGGCCCTGGGGGCTGTGGGTTACGATGAAGATCATTATCCATTCTGTAATTGTCTCTTCTATCATAATCCCTTCTATGGGTTCCACGATCTTCACCCATCGTGAACTTGCTTATCTTCCCTTTTCAGATTAAGAATTCAATCTCGTCCTTCAACTACCTACAATCATCTGTACCATGTCCCACATCTCTGTGGAACCTACAGTATTGCTCCTTGTTTCTCTTTGCAGGGTCACCCCTGAGTGGCTTTGGCCATCGAAAGTCCTTATCCTTCTCGATATATAACAAGATCTGACTCCTAGGAGCATTCAACTTTAATATACTTGTCCCTAGCATCGTACTCTTGCTCTTGCTTTCACTTCTTTGAGTCATTGGTACCCTTTCCATTACCTATTGTGGCCTCTTTCTTCATGCTATCCTCAGCTTTAATATACTTATCGGCCCTTCGTTGGAGCTCAACCATGTTCTCAAGGGGATGCTTCGCCAAAGACCTTTTAAAGAAGAGATCAGTGGTTCGTGCTCTAAGGCTACCATGGCCACCTTATTCTCCAAATCAGTGATATTCAATGTCACCTTAGAGAATCGCTTGAGGTAATCCCTCAGATTTTCATTCTTTCCTTGTACAACATACATAAGAGATGTAAAACATTTCTCTAAGGCAGCACTCAACTCCTTAAAGGAGCCAATCGAATTCGCAGGCAACCTGCTATACCATCTTTGAGCCATGACCGACAGGGTTTGAGGGAATGCCCTGCACTTTAGGGCATCACTTGCAGGCTACAACAACTGTGCGTTTGAGAATGTCTTGACATGATTTGCGGGATCACCCGTTCCATCATAAGCCTTGATTGTCGGCATCTTGAACTTCTTTGAAATACGAGCATTCATCACCTCCTCAGTAAACGGGGGTGTGGGATCATCAAGATCCCCAAGCGGCATCAGATCTTTCGGGTTACCCCTGGGGGTTTCCACCCTTGTTGTTCTTGCAGTTGGGGCATCAGCCCTTTTCTATCTCCTTGAGGACCTCTCCAAGCCAAATGTTGTGGAATAAAAACTAGGGTTATTAAATTGCGGCTAGGGTTCGTGAGCTTCATGCTGTAATGGCTGTGATTTTGTTTCGTGACCTAATTCCATTATAGGAAGGACTCCTAGGAGCATTTAACCTTGCATAGTCAGAAAATCTTGGTCCCAAACTCTTCTTCGGTGGTGATTCAGAGCCTTTTCTAGTCCGGGGATACTACTCCCTAGCGTCGTACTCTTGCTCTTGTTTTCGATTGTTTGAGTCATTGGTACCCTTTCCATTACCTACTGCGGCCTTTTTCCTCATGCTATCCTCAGCTTTAATATACTTATCGGCTCTTCGTCGGAGCTCATCCATATTCTCAGGGGGATGCTTCGCCAAAGACCTTTTAAAGAAGAGATCAGTGGTTCCATGATCTAGGGCTACTATTGCCACCTTGTTCTCCAAGTCAGGGATATTTAGGGTCTTCTTAGTGAATCGCTTGAGGTAATCCCGTAGATTTTCATTATTTCCTTGCACCACATACATAAGAGATGTAGAGCTTTCTTCATGAACTCTCCCGCTAATGAATTGGCTAACAAAGGCAGCACTCAACTCCTTAAAAGAGCCAATCGAATTCGCAAGCAACCGGCTATACCATCTTTGAGCCATGCCTGACAGGGTTTGAGGGAACGCCCTACACTTTAGGGCATCACTTGCATGCTACAACAGCAGTGCGTTTGAGAACGTCCTGGCGTGATTTACGGGATCACCCGTTCCATCATCAGACTTGATTGTCGGCATCTTGAACTTCTTTGAAATACGAGCATTCATCACCTCCTCTGTAAACGGGGGTGTGGGATCATTAGGATCCCCAAGCGGCATCAGATCTTTGTGATTACCCCTGGGGGTTTCCACCCTTGTTGTTCTACTAGTTGGGGCATCAGCCTTTTTCTGTCTCCTTGAGGACCTCTCCAAGTATAAACAAGGAGCAATACCGTAGGTTCGATAGAGATGTGGGACATGATACAGATGATTGTAGGCAGTTGAAGGACGGGATTGAATTCTTGATCCGGAAAGGGAAGCTAAGCAATTTCACGAAGGGTGAAGATCGTGGAACCCAGAGAAGGGATTATGATAGGAAAGACAATGATAGAAGGGATAATGATCGTGTTCATAACCCACAGCCCCGAGGGCCAGTTATCAACATGATTTGAGGAGGCCCGATAGCGGCCGGCACAACTCGAAACTCTCAAAAGGCATATGCCAGAGAGGGGATGCACATCGTGGGAGAGGCCCCAAAATGTGCTAGGACTGAAATAACAATTAGTTTTGATGACTCAGACCTCGAAGGGGTGAAGTTCCCCCATGACGACCCGTTGGTCATAACCCCTGTGATTGGAAACTCGGAGGTAAAGCGAGTCTTGATGGACAATGGAGCTTCTGTTGATATTCTATTTCATGACGCGTTCGTAAAGATGGGATACACTGACTCCCAGTTGACCCCGACCAACATGCCTAGCTACGAATTTAATGGAGTTGAGTCCAAATTTGAAGGAACTATTCAGTTGCCCATGACTATCGGGCAGGAACTTAAGGAAGCAACTCAGATGTTAAATTTTCTGGTAATCAAGGCAGCCTCCACGTATAACGCAATCCTAGGAAGGACTGCACTTCATGCGTTCAAGGCTGTTGCCTCTACTTATCACATGAAGATTAAGTTTCCAACCAGAAATGGTGTTGGAGAACAAAAGGGTGACCAGAAGGTGGCAAGAAGTTGCTATGTATCTGCATTGAGAGCTAATGGAGTTGGGGAACAAGTACTTCCGATTGAAGACATGGATGTCCGTGGTGATGATGAACACCGTGGGAAGCCAGTAGAGGACTTAATCCAAGTACCTCTAGGGTTGGGCGACCCTGAGAAAGTTACTTATATAGGGGCTTCTTTGAAGGAACCCTTGAAGGGAAAGTTGACAGCATTCTTACAAGAAAACTGTGATGTGTTTGCTTGGATAGCAGCTGATATGCCAGGGATTGATCCCCAACTCATAACTCACATATTGAATATCGATCTTAATCGAAAGACAATAAAGTAGAAGAAGAGGAGCTTCGCTCCTGAAAGGCAAGAGGCCATTAAGCAAGAAGTTGACAAGCTCTTGGAAGCAGGTTTTATTGAGGAGATTTAGTTCCCTGAATGGTTGGCTAACCCTTTGATGGTTAAGAAAGAAAATGGGAAGTGGAGGATGTGTATAGACTTCACTGATTTAAATGATGCATATCCAAAGGATTGTTTTCCCCTACCAAGATAGACACGTTGATAGATGCCACAGCTGGACATGAGTGGCTACAATCAGATTAAGATGCACACGGATGACATCCCAAAGGTATCTTTCATAACTGACTTTGGTGTTTTCTATTATCTTGTTATGGATTTTGGTCTAAAGAATGCAGGCGCTACTTACCAATGACTGGTGAATAAGATATTCGCTCATCTAATTGGAAAAACCATGGAGGTCTATGTTGATGACATGTTGGTCAAGAGCCTATTTAAGGCAGACCACATTAAGCACCTCTATAACACCCCAGATCCGGGGTCAGGGATCTGGTCGTTACGGTCTCAATATCCATCCACAAAACTAACAAAATTTAAATTACAACCTTCTGACCCAAAACAACAACATAAAACACACCGGTTATAGTCTCAGAGATGAAATCAGAGTAACCATCAATATTAATAATCACAAATTTGAGGTCTTACAACCCAAAGAATTACAATTTTACCATGACATACTTTTTTCCATCCATTGGTATATGCCATATTATTAATACATTGATACTTGAAAGCCAATCATCTAGCCTACCAAGAGCTTCTTACTCAACAGTGGTAGTTAGGATCTCTGCGTTTAATCCTCCGACGGCTATCACTTGCTCGTACCGATTGTGCCTTGTGCAGGCCATTAGATCTAGCTTTTGTTGTGATATAATAGATAAAGCAAGGGTGAGAAATAGCCCACCAAAAGAATATAACTGAATAGTGATAATATATAACAGTTCAAAATAACTTTGATAACATGTGCCTGAAAGAGTTTGTCCTAGAATCCAATCATGTATAATGATTTAGGAAGAACTTTCTTGTACTCTTATTTGATTTCATTAATATTAATAAAAGATTTATTTGTTTTTATTACGGGCATTATCTATTTAAAGTGTTTTAAATAAGATGTTCCATAGTTTAGAGTAAAGCTTCTAGAATTATAATGAGATTATAATAGTGAGATCTAGAAGATGATAACTCTAGACCTAAACAGTTCCTGATCATAGGATAACTAATTGGAAGTTAGTGAATCCGCAAAGATTGGTACGTACTATGCTTGCTCCCTTCAGGAGGATGTCTGTTCTCATAGGCATTTGTGTGGTGACACTATAGCTAGTATGTAGGTGCTTATTAGGGAATAAGTTCACTGAACATGACTCGATAAGTTGAACAACTAATGGAGTTTACTCACGTGTCGATAGTTGTTCACTGAGAGATAGTTGTACAAGTGTCCTTAGACTTGAGATCGTTAGAGTAATCTTGTATATAATGAACTGTGCTTTGGTTTAGTCCTTAGTCTCAAGGACATCCATTAGGCCTATTCTGGGCATAGGGATTTGTGTATGGAGATAGTTAATGATTAATAAAGGATATACCCCTTCTAGTAAGGAAGTGAATATCCTATGTTATTCTTAGTTTGCGAGTTCTGGAATCTCTGGCCAGAGTGAATGAAATTAGAAAGGAGTTTCTAATTTGCATTAATTTTAACTTTGCATTATGAATAAGAAATCATATGATTAAATTTGATAGGCTTGACACGAATTCCATGCCTTGTATTTAATTGGGATATTGCAGGGTAGAAGGAATTGATTGTACGGTAACTAGTCACTGACAGGTTCTTGGTATTCTAAGCAGTGAATTCATATTATCCGGATAGTCGCGATATGTTGAGAAGCATCACTCACAATGTAGAATAGATATAATTAATCAGTTAATTATAATTAATGAATTTTAGAATTCATATAAATAATAAATAAAAGGTTTATCATTATTTATTTCTACTACTGGCTTAATATTGAACCTACAGGGTCACACAAAAAGATTAATTTATTGATGAAGGTATTTTGAGAGAGCAAGTTGTTTTAATAATGATTAAAATAGTTTTAATTATTATTTAAACATTTTGTGTGATTTATATAATAATATATATGATATATTATTTATACTAAAAACCTACATATGCCCTATATAAAGGATGAGATGAGAAGAGTTTTGTATGAAAAGTGTTTTTGTGAAAAACCTAGTTGCCACCACTTCATCTTCTTCATCTCTCTCTCTCTCTCTCTCAAAACACCATTTTTATAAAACCTTGATTTTATGAACATCTTCATCGAAGGATTATTCTTGGTGGATACCGGTAGAGTGCTTCACACTTTGAGAAGCAATTGCTAGCAACCATCCAATTTTATAAAGCTTCGATTTTCAAGGTATGGTTACGATTCCTCTGCTCTCTCGTTTTTATAGGCTTTTCTATATGTGCGATACATGGTTTTTACGGAATAAGTATTTTATCGCGCTTCCGCTCGTCCGTAAATTCCTTCAATGGTATCAGAGCTAGGTTCTTCATATAGAGAGTCATATAAAAAAATTCAGATTTTTTAATGCATGTATGGATTTATTGTGATTTTTGCAAGTTTATTTAGATTTAATTATGAATTGATTCGAAATATTTTTTGCATGAGATTTTGACCACTGATTTGGGTTCTACAAGTGTTGTGGATCATATCTAGGTATTTTTTCATAATTTTGTGATGTGTAAATTATTTGTTATGAATTTTTAAAAATTGTTTTGGTTAAAATTCATAAAATAATTATGCATTTGAATAAATATGAATTTAAAATTTGCACGAAGGACCTCTAGCTGATCTGGTAATTTTGTTACTGCTTGATTCAAGAAATCATGTTCTGTTAATTTTTAATTAATTAATTAATTAATTGTTAATTAATTTATTAATGTTAAAAATTAAAATAATAATAGTTATTATTATTAAATTGGCTGTTACCGTAACGTAATAAGGGTGAAAAACCAAAATACCCACCACTTAATTTCAGTTGCCCAAAATACCTACCGGGGGAAACCTCCACCAATTTTACCCACGGAACACACATGTGTCACATGCGTACACACGCATGTCTCACATGCGTGTTCTTTATTTATTTATTTTTTTTGAAGTAGGCCACGCATGTACAACATGCGTGTATATTTTTTTAATATAAAATAAGCCCACGCATTGTACCAATGCGTATAGCTCATCGGTAAGTTTCATTGTCAAATGGACAACGCATTGGTAGCATGTGTATGGTTCAATAATTTTGAATATTTCACATTTTTTTAGCAAAATTTTGAATTTGACAACCCTAAACCCTAAGTTCGTATACGGTTTAATCTTCGTTCCGAATATTTTAAAACCCAAAATGGAAACGTTAAACCCCAAAAGTTAATTTTTGAACCTTTAAATTTAATTAAAATTGTATTTTTTTAATTTTAAAATTTATTTTAATGAGGTCCAAATTTTTCCACCAGTTGGCCAAGTTAGCACCTTTCAATTTATTTTCTTTTCCATCATTCTATTCCACCACTTAGTTTTTTGGTTTTATTTTTGTTTCCACCAGTCTTCTTTTCCACCACTTAATTTTTTTGTATTATTTTTGTTTCCACCAGTCTTTTTTTCCACCACTTAGTTTTTTGGTTTTATTTTTTTTCCACTAATCTGTTCCACCACTTAGTTGCAAGTTAATTTATTTAATACGCATGGTACAGTTGGGTATTCAGGGGCTACCCAAACAACCTTAAATCCTAAGTTCGTATACGGTTTATTCGTCGTCCCGAATATTTTTAAACCCAAAATGGAACTGTTGAACCACAAAGGTTAACCGTTGAAATCCTGAGGGAATACAGATAAAATTTAAAATTTTAATAAAAAAATTGAATCCGGCGGCGTGATTTTTAAACACTAACGCGTTTAAAAATCAGGATAAGTTAGGTTTAGGGTTTGGGGTTTAGGGTACCCTAAACCCTAAGTTTGTATATGGTTTATTTGTCGTTTCGAATAGTTCTAAACCCAAAATGGAAACAATGAACCCAAAAAGTTAATTGTTGAACCCTAAAAGAATATAAATAAATTTAAAATTTTAAATAAAAAATTGGATATTTTAATGAGGCCCAAATTTCTCCACCAATTGACCAAGTTAGTACCATTCAAATTAAATCTTTTTTTTGGTTTTATTTACTTTTCCGCCAGTGTGTTCCACCACTTAGCACCACCATTCTCTTCCACTAGTTAGTTCCACCACTTAGCACCACCATTCTCTTCCACCACTTAGCAGCTTTGGGCATTATTTTTAGGGGGGAAAAAACTAAAAATCCCTATACGCATTAGTATCATGCGTACATCATTGACAAAAAAAAAACATATACGCATTAGCATAATGCGTACATAGTGGAGACAAAAAAGAAAACACTATACGCATTACTCTAATGCGCATGCCGTGGATATTTAGGGCGACAGATCGTGCTAAACGGCATTTTGGGCAATGGGATGCTGAAAAAGAGGTATTTTGGGCATTTTCTCATGTAATAAAGGTTATTCATGTGGGCAGTTTTTGTTTTGGTAGTAATAAAGCACAAGCAGGCAACAGTTACAAGCGTTGTACAATTTGGAAAAAAAAAACTATTGCTGTTGTCCCGCGCGCGTGGCGCTCAATTGCGTGGAGGGGTGGTCGTGCATTCACGGAATTCGTGACTGTGTTGTTGCCCTAGATGGTCATGCGTTACAACTTTCAATAGATTTAAATTGTTGTAACGCATTCCTGTAATGCGTTACAGCCCTTCTGTCCACATTAAATTAATTTTTTGGGTGTTTCGTAACTCCGTTTTGGGCGTGCAATATATCGTTGGATTCGTTTTTCTGAGAAGAATCTAATGGAGTGGTCAAATATTTTTTATATATAGTTTTGAACTATTTATATTCCCGAAAGTGTTTTAAAGCATGTTTTAATTGTTTTAATTGCTTTTAAATACTATAATAAATCCATACATCAATATATTATTGTGTGACATGATATTACTTGCATACATACATGTTTGTTTATGTTTATATATGAGATATATGCCTATGTTTACCATGCGATGATAGATTTAGGTGAACTTAAATCAACATAAGGTGTGCTCTAGAAAATCTAGAATATGAATCATTTCTTGCCTTAATAATAATATTATGAATACAATCATGAGATTCTTGTGTTTTTTAAACATGTAATTAAATATGAATTTTCAATATTGAGAGAAAGGATGATTCTGTCAAAAATAGATTTTGATCTGTTAGAAATGGGTATTAAGTGACACCTCTTGACAATGCTCCCCCCGATCTGGGAATCATCCGATTATCGATTATTGATTTGAAATATTTAATTGAAGAAAAGAATCTCTTTATAATATGATTATGATTGTTAAATAATATTAGTTAATTAATAATGGCTGATAATTATTTATTTATGAAATAAATAATTATAAGTTAGCAATTTTATTAATTGATTAAATGAGATTTAATTTATTATAAAATAATTAAGATGTAATCTTAATATTATTAATTATTTATTTAATTTATGAAATTATATTAAGGGAGAGATTAATTTTCTAAAGAGTTTAGAAATAGAATTAATGATTAAAAGAGTTTTAATTATTAGTTAATAACAAAAAGATTTATTTTCTAAAAGGTTTAGAAATAATTTAATTGGTTAGTAATTATGATACTTTATAGAAAAATTCATTTGAAATTTTTGTCTATAAATATATATAATTATAAATCTTTTAAGAAAATCCCTCTTAATAATATCAAGTAGTAATTGGCCAATGACACAATGGGCTTGTGTCGGTCATAGCCTTCCAACATGGTAGAAAGTAGTTCTCATTTTTAAATCATTGTCGTTTCGTGCTATAGCCGAGGGCTTTGATTTCGAAATTAGAAATACTTGTCTATTACATAGAGATGTGTATAATGAATTAGAATCTAATGGTCGTTACGTGCTACAGCCATGGGCCGTTGGAGACTGATTCAATTGTACGAAATGTGGGGTTAGACTTGACTTAGAATATTGAGTTTGTCGTGCTACAGTCGTGACTCAATTATTCAAGAGGCTAAAGTTTTATTAGGGAATAACATGAGATGTAATTAACAAGAGTTGTCTGCCTATTGAACATCACATGGCGTTTCGTGCTACAGCCGAGGTTGTGTGATGGAATGTAGGATCCCTATTCCCACTAGCATTATGAATGCTTAATTTTTCACTTAGGGGGTTGTATAAATTAGATAAACTAGTGGGAGCCACTTATGAATAAAGACCCGATTCATATAGTGTTTTGAAATGAAATTGAATATTTGCTAAGTGTTGTTATGTGTTTATTATTTACAGATTTACTATATACATTATGTCTTCTGCACTATCACTCCGGAGCATATTAGATGCTCACATATTGACTGGTCCCAACTATGCTAACTAGCTTCGAAGCTTGAGAAAAAGTTCTCAAGGGCTAAGAAGCTTTGATATGCTGTTTGTTTTCACTGTAACAATGTGGACATGGAGAGAGCGCTAGAGAGTTGCTGGTATTGGTACACATAGATGTATGTGGACAAATGTCTACGCAAGCCATGGCAGGATTTTAATACTTCGTGACTTTCATAGATAATTGATCTAGATTCAGATATATGTATTTGATGAAATAAAAATCTGAAGCCTTTGAAAAGTTCAAAGAATACAGTTACGAAGTAGAGAAATAAACCAAACATAGTATTAGAGCTCTTCGATCAGATCGAGGAGATGAATACTTGAGTGTTGTGTTTCTAGATTATCTCAAAGAAAATAGATAGACTCCCAGTGGACTCATCCGGACTCTCCATAGTTGAGTGGAGTATCTGAAAGGAGAAATTGAACTTTGTTAGACATGGTTCGATCCATGATGAGCTATGCAGATCTTCCAGTATCACTTTAGGGATATGAATTGGAAACCTCAGCATATTTACTGAATAAGGTGCTTTCCAAATCTGTTCCTCAAACTCCATATGAGATATAGAAAGAAAGGAAATCGAGTCTTAAACACGTTAAGATTTGGGGATGTCCAGCTTATGTCAAGAAAGTTGACCATGATAAGCTGGAATCTCGATCCGTAAAATATAGGTTTGTGGGATATCCTAAAGAGATTTTAGGGTATTACTGTTACACCTATCATAGGGTGTTTCTCTCCAGACATGCTACCTTCTTAGAAAAATAGTTTATCCTTGAAGGGAACAGTGGGAGCAAGATTGAACTTAAAGAAGTTCATGAAACACAAACTATTACGGTTCAAAAGGAAACTCCTGTTCTAACTAAACAACCTTATGTGACATAGTGTTGACTCTGAGAAATGGCAGAGTGCCATGAAATTCGAAATGGATTCTATGTATGCCAACCAAGTATGGACCTTGGTTGAAGCACCTGAGGATGTTAGACTTATTGGGTGCTAAAGGGTATACAAGAGAAAGATTGGAGTAGATGGCTAGGTGGAGACCTATAAGGCTAGGCTCATGGCAAAACGATTCAGACAAAGGCAAAGGATTGACTTTGATGAAACTTTTTGCATGTGGCCCTACTCAAATCAATTCGGATTTTGCTTGTGATCCATATATGGATTAAAGCAAGCTTCTCGTAGATGGAACATCTATTTTGATGAGAAAATCAAAGAGGTTAATTTTATCAAGAACATAGATGAACCATATGTCTACAAGAAGGTTAGTTGGAGCGCGGTAACATTTCTTGTATTGTATGTGGATGATATACTTCTTATAGGAAATGATATACCGATGTTGAAATCAGTCAAAGTGTGGCTATCAAAGAACTTCACTGTGAAGGACTTGGGAGAAGCATCATACATTCTCGATATGAAGATCTATAGAGATAGATCTAGAAGAATGATAGGTCTTACCCAGGGTACATACATTGAGAAAGTGCTTAAAAGGTTTAGCATGGAAAACTCGAAGAGAGGTCTCATACCGATGAGCCATGGAGTATCCCTTTCCGAGAAGATGTCTCCTAAGACACTTGAGGAAAGAGAGCGTATGAGTAAGATTCCTTATGCTTCAACAATAGGATCTATCATGTACGCGATGTTATGTACTAGGCCTGATGTTGCTTATTCAATTAGTGTGACGAGCAGGTATCAGTCCGATCCAGGTGAAGTCCACTGGAAAGCAGTAAAGAACATCCTTAAGTACTTGCGAAGGACTAAGGATATTTTTCTTGTTTTTGGTGGATCTGAGTTGAAAATTGAGGGTTATACTGACTCTAGTTTTCAATCATAAAGTGATGATAGCAAATCCATGTCAGGGTACGTGTTTACTCTGAATGGTGGAGCGATTAGTTGGAAGAGTTCTAAATAGCCTACAACGGTTGATTCAACAACGGAAGCAGATTTTATAGATGCAAGTGATGCTACAAAACTATTTTGTGGTGCTTTCTTTTGATTAGGCAGATCATTGAAAGTAGAGATGTCAACATTGAGAGAGTTGCAACACATAACAACATAGCAGACCCACTCACTAAGCCGCTATCTCAGATTCACTTCGATTGTCATAATGAGTAAATGGGTATCAGATACCAGAGTGATTGGTTTAGTACAAATGGGAGATTGAAAGAGTTTGTCCTAGAATCCAATCATGTATGACGATTTAGGAAGAACTTTCTTGTACTTTTATTTGATTTCATTAATATTAATAAAAGACTTATTTGTTTTTATTACGGGCTTCATCTATTTAAAGTGTTTTAAATAAGATGTTCCATAGTTTAGAGTAAATCTTCTAGAATTATAATGAGATTATAATAGTGAGATCTAGAAGATGATAACTCTAGACCTAAACAATTCCTGATCATAGGATAACTAATTGGAAGTTAGTGAATCCGCAAAGATTGGTACATACTATGCTTGCTCCCTTCAGGAGGATGTCTGTTCTCATAGGCATTTGTGTGGTGACACTATAGCTAGTATGTAGGTGCTTATTAGGGAATAAGTTCACTGAACATGACTCGATAAGTTGAACAACTAATGGAGTTTACTCACGTGTTGATAGTTGTTCACTGAGTGATAGTTGTACAAGTGTCCTTAGACTTGAGATCGTTAGAGTAATCTTGTATATTATGAACTGTGCTTTAGTTTAGTCCTTAGTCTCAAGGACATCCATTAGGTCTATTCTGGGCATAAGGATTTGTGTATGGAGATAGTTAATGATCAATAAAGGATCTACCCCTTCCAGTAAGGAAGTGAATATCCTATGTTATTCTTAGTATGCGAGTTCTGGAATCTCTGGCCAGAGTGAATGAAATTAGAAAGGAGTTTCTAATTTGCATTAATATGAACTTTGCATTATGAATAAGAAATCATATGATTAAATTTGATAGGCTTGACACGAGTTCCATGCTTTGTATTTAATCGGGATATTGCAGGGTAGAAGGAATTGATTGTATGGTAACTAGTCACTGACAGGTTCTTGGTATTCTAAGCAGTGAATTTATATTATCCGGATAGTCGCGACATGTTGAGAAGCATCACTCACGATGTAGAATAAATATAATTAATCAGTTAATTATATTTAATGAATTTTAGAATTCATATAAATAATAAATAAAAGGTTTATTATTATTTATTTCTACTACCGGCTTAATATTGAACCTACAGGGTCACACCATAAAAAGATTAATTTATTGATGAAGGTATTTTGAGAGAGCAAGTTGTTTTAATAATGATTAAAATAGTTTTAATTATTATTTAAACATTTTGTGTGATTTATATAATAATATATATGATATATTAATTATACTAAAAACCTACATGTGCCCTATATAAAGGATGAGATGAGAAGAGTTTTGTATGAAAAGTGTTTTTGTGAAAAACCTAGTTGCCACCACTTCATCTTCTTCATCTCTCTCTCTCTCTCTCTCTCTAAACACCATTTTTATAAAACCTTGATTTTATGAAAAGCTTCATCGAATGATTATTCTTGGTGGATACCGGTAGAGTGCTTCACACTCTGAGAAGCAACTGCTAGCAACCATCCAATTTTATAAAGCTTCGATTTTCAAGGTATGGTTACGATTCCTCCGCTCTCTCATTTTTATATGCTTTTCTATATGTGCGATACATGGTTTTAAAGGAATAATTATTATATCGCGCTTCCGCTTGTCCGTAAATTCCTTCAATGCCATGCATTAACGAACATAATACCAGTATAAGGTAAATGATGAAGTTACAAGGTAACTCAACACATAACTTCTGTAGAAATATCTGCTATGCAAGATATCATCATATGTCATCAAAGAGGGGAATTGCTGGAAATATTGCAATCCCAGTTTTGAACATTTCTCAAACTCCTGTCAACCTGAAAGAAGTCTCTTCGATACGTGTTGCGGGGAGTGTGCCCGTCAACCTGAAAGAAGTCTCTTCGATACGTGTTACAGGAAATTCCCAATTTTGGAGATGAACTAATACTAGAGTTATCAAACGCCAGCTATCCCACTCCCCGATGATCAGTCGGAGATGGTACAGCCCAATATAGTTTACTACCTGTAGAAGGAAGAACTGACGGATTTACTTGTCTACCGCCCTTAATAGTAAGTCCCTGGCCAACGGTTGGGCCTTGTGATGGACCGCGCGACTCGGCCTCTTACACACGACTCATAGTTCGAATAAATCCATGACTCTAAAACGTAAAGTTCGTCCTCCTTTCCCCAAGTGTAACACTTGTTGATAAGACTCCACAAAGTAGTCGTATCTAATTGGAAAGGAAAATTCACCAATATTTCCCAAATTGTTGCTTGTTAATGGATGTAAACTTGTTCCATCAATCTTACCCCTCGAGTGTTGAGGAGGTAACCAAAAAGACTCATATCGATGTTTGAAAAGAATCAAGATGTGAGCGAAAAGGTAGTTTAACATGTATATGACCGGGCAGTCAAATAAATAACAGCTCCCAAGTGAGATCCCCTTATATGTTTTTGGAAGTTTGAACGAGTATTTAAATCTTCTTATAAGATAGATTTAAATAAACATAGATTTTTGGGGACCTCCCCTTGATAAAATAGTCATAAAAAGACTCCGAAATACTTTACATAATATCTGAAGGTGAAAGATAATTTTTGAATAATATAATTCATTATAAAAAGAATTTAGAAGCATTTAAATAAATATTCAAAGAATATTTATTAAATCAATAATAATTCAGGAATATTACTAAATCATAATATCGCTCGTAAGTAATCCTCGAATGAATATACAGGAATATTTACTAAATAACTCTCTTTTAAATTAATATTAAAAAATAATACTCATTAAATAAATAAACTCGAATAAATAATAAAATAATATTTAATAATAGATCAAACCTTAAATGAATATTTGGAAATAATATTCATTTAATAAATAATTTTCTAATTGAATATCCAAATAATATTCTTTTAGTAATCACAACTTTAAAGGAATATTCGAAGTAATATTCCTTAAGTAAATAGGACTTCCAATGAATAGTTTAGAATAATATTACTTAAATAAATAAAACATTAAATGAATATTCGAAAGTAATATTCATTAAATAAATAAAGATCAAATGAATATTCAAAATAATATTCATTAAATAATTAACTCAAATAAATATTTAGGGATGATATTCGTCAACCAAATAACTCTAATGAATATTCAAAATTATATTCCATAATAAATGACATTCTAAATGAATATTAAAATAATATTCATTAAATATTCCTCCACTGAGGTAATACTCAAATAACATTCCTCGAAAGATTCATAATCGAATAAAAATCCTCGAAATAATAAATCTGTCGCTGGAATCCCTCCGGGTTTCCACAACTATTTATATATTACAAAATACCGACTCCCGGTCTATATTTGAAGAATGAATATCATACGCCCTTCACTAAGGGTCTTAACAAAACAATCATGCTTATAACTGATAATTCATATCTAGTCTATAAGCCAATATCAATTCAGGGAACAAGTATATCAATAGACTTGAAAGTAGGCATGCATGCTATGGCATATGTATACAACAATCATCATATATATTATCACAACAACAGTTCCAAGTATTGGAAACTTGTCTGGCCATCCTGTAGGGGTAGTGTGCCTCGGGTCGATCCGGTGATCTATTAATAGTCACAATATCCGAGGTTAATCACTTAATATATCGAAAGGCTAAGTATAAACTTAACTTAAGTCGAAACACGTTTTCGAATTATCTCGTTATACACCCTTTGGTGTAACTCTTTTTATTACCGACATGATCCGATACTTGCTCGTTATTTCGATACGTCATTACACTTACACTTGGTATATACTTAAGTCGTATAGGCTCTAAGGTCGGTCGTTTACGAACCAAGATTATACCTCGAGTTTTATCGCCTGTTTCCTAAGTTATAACCAAAGCCATATTTTTAAGGGGTTCGTTCGCGTTTAACTTTGATTCAAACATTTTTATAAAATCGGAAAACGATCCGTTTGACATGAGGTTTTCTCCCACACTTTTCTTTTTATCTATAATATTTAATTATCAAGATTTGCCACTGATTTCGCAATAATAAAGGGGTCCAATTGCAGTTATGAACTTTCATTTACGGTTTCGAACAACTTTTACGAATTTCACCATAACTCCTAAACCGTAAGTCCGTTTCACATGATCTTTATATCAAAACGAAGCTTATAACATCACCTATCTTATAATTGCAGAACATGAAACTGTACAGTGAGTTATAGCTACTGTGATGCACAGTTTTCAATGATTAACGAAAATTCGGCATTACGACGGCTATAAATCGAACGTTCCAAAATTCTTAACATCAAATCCAAGCCACCCCGGGCATCCATACAACTTATACTCATGTTATAATTCTCAACAAGTCCAGAAATATCATACTTCCCCATCATATTCATTATATCTCTTAGATCAATAAAGCTAATTACATAATCATGCTTATAATACACCATTTCATAACTAATCTCAAAATCTTCCAATAATCATCAAAACTTAAACTAAGAGCTAGGGTTTCATGAGTTCCGTACCTTCCTTGATATGTGTAAGACCTTACTAAGCCTTGAATAATCCTTGTACAACCTTAACCAAGCTTAATCTAACAAGAAACATCAAGGATATACTTAGAGATTTTCGGACTTTCTATAACCCATCTGAAAGATCATGAAAAACGAGGGCCTTACCGAGGTTTTCTGGACGAGACTTATCAAGGAGAGTTGTAGAGCATTTAACCAGATTTCCAACAAGCTAAAGAACACCAAATTTCATTGAGTAATGAATGAGATATGGCCATTTGAAAATCATCACAGAAACTGTCAAACAATCTGGACAGTTTGGTTTCTTCTCTTGGGGAGTAGATTTGACTAGGCTAAACTCATTAGAATGCCATGAAATGGAGATATGAATTTTATATTTGGTTAATATTTGGTGATTGTATCATGGATAGAAATGGAGATATGAATTTTCTTGTTGGAGGTGTTCTGCTGGGCAATTTGATGAAAAATGGAGAGATGTAGTTTTGATTTCTATTTCTCTTGTATAATGACTTGATACATGTAATATCTATCTATATTTGGATGCATCTTTTACTATTGTGTTGTCCATCATCCAGTGGTGCCACTTGTTGGCCTTACATTAAGCATTCCCTTTTTGCCAAAGTGCAATTTCATCACTCCTTTGTTTAGTTGACTTATATGTAAGTCACTTTGATTCTTTCTTTTTCCACCAACTTGATTTCCTTACTCCATCCATTTGCACATGCTTGTATCTTGATTCTCTGCTTGCTCTTTTGTCCATTTATTACTCCATTTCAATAATCGTTCGGAGGAATATCTCACATATTTCTCGTTAAGGTTTTACCGGAAACCTTCTTAATATTTATACTAATATCTTTAATCCTCCTTTTTAATCCTTGAATTTAAATTCCTTAAATCTTTTCATTAACTCCTTAAATCCTTTAGTGTCCAGGGAAATCTTGAAGAAAATAAAAGTGCTATTTTTCTGAATCTAATATCGTTTACATACACTTATTTCATCCACTGATCATCGATACGAACTTAGAAATCCGTTCTGAATACTTCTATATAGTGTCGTCTAATAATATTCCAAATTCCCTTAAAACACTATTCATTGCTTATTCTCTTTTTATTCCTTGTACTTATAAAAATGCTCTCGCGCTTTCCCGAGCGTTCCTTATCTCTTTTTACGGAGTTACTGGATTCTTAATAGGTATCGATTTGGATGACATGAGAATACTTTCTCTGTTTGTATACCATGTCTTACTCTCTGGATGATAGATTATTCTTATCTATATTGTCAACCAATTAACATAATTCATATAGTACACCAACACTGAATCCATATCCATTATAATATTCATTCCTTAAAATCACTGATACCTCGTAGTCATAACTACTATTCATTCGTACTCCAATACATTATAAAAAGTTTTAATTAATACCAAAAATCTGGGTTCTTACAACCTCAGAGAGGCATTTGAAGTGTTGAGGAACCACAAGATGATTTTGAATCCAGCCAAGTGTGCTTTTGGCATTGAATCAGGAAATTTTTTGGGATTGATGGTTTCAAAGAGAGGCATAGAGGTCAACCCTGATAAAATCAAGGCAATTTTAGATATGGAGCCCCCACGCTCAATAAGAGATGTGTAGAAGTTGACGTGCAGAGTTGCAGCATTAGGAAGATTCATCTCCAAGTCTAGAGATAAATGCTTGCCTCTCTTTCAAGCGTTGAAAAAGGTGAAGAACTTTGAATGCACACCCGAAAGCCAGGAGGCCTTTGAACAATTGAAAATACATGGCTGAAGCACCATTTTTGGCCAAACCTAGTCCTGGGGAGACTCTTTACTTATATTTGGCGGTATCTGAACAAGCACTGAGTGCCGTCCTCATTCTGGAGGAGAATAAGGTTTCAAAAACCCATCTACTATGTGAGCAAGGTGATGCACGGGGCTGAGTTAAATTACTCTCCCATCGAGAAGTTTGCTTTGGCATTGATAACAGCTTTGAGGAAGCTACGACCATACTTTCAGTCACACAAGATCGAAGTCCTGACGGACCAGCAGTTGAGAAATATTTTGCACAGCCCAAAGGCCAGTGGAAGGCTGATTAAGTGGGCAATCGAACTCGGAGAATTTGACATCACGTACAAGCCTCGAATAGCCATCAAGGCTCAAGCATTGGCTGACTTCGTGGTTGAATGTACCATTAGCAACCAAGAAGTCGGGGGGCAGGAGATAGTGACCACCCCTGGAAGAGAGGATAAAGATGAAGAACTTGTACCTGATTTGAAGGAACATTAGGTGCTCTATTTTGATGGAGCATCAAAAACAAAATCTAGCGGTGCAGGTTTAGTCTTGCAAAGCCTTGACGGGTTCATAGTCGAATATGCTTTAAAATTGGACTTCCCAACGACTAACAATGAAGCTGAGTATGAAGCATTGATCGCCGGGTTTGGTTTTGCCAGAATCATGAGGGTCAAGAACCTCAAAGTTTGTGGAGACTCAAGACTAGTAGTATCGCAAGTGAATGGTGAGTTTGAATCCAAGGATGAAACCATGACAAAATATTTGATAGTTGTGAAGGCTATTATGACCCAGTTTGATGAGTGCTATGTGGAGCACATTCAGAGAGAAGAGAATGTTAAGGCCGATGCCCTGTCCAAGTTCGCTTCTTCTGAGATAAAGAATTATGCGGGAAGTGTTTACTTCCAGGTCTTGAAGACCCCGACCATCAACTCGAAATTGGTGGCATCGATCGATGTAGGGGGTTGTTGGATAGATCCTATCAAAGCCCACCTGGAAACCGGATGGCTTCCTGACAATGCCTTGGAGGCACAAAAGCTGTCAGTGAGAGCATTGAAATATGCCTTAATTAAATGCATCCTTTATAAGAGGTCTTTTGTCATCCCATACTTGAAGTGTTTGAGGCCCCAAGAGGCAAAGGAAGCTTCGGAAGAAGTCCATGAAGGGATTTGTGGACAACACTTGGGGGGCGGAGCCCTGGCTCACAAGATCACTCGTTTGGGATTCTACTAGCCGGAGATGTTGGCCGATGCACAAAATTATGTCAAGAAGTGTGACATGTGCCAAAAGCATGCTCCAATTGTAAGGCAGCCGCCTGAGATGTTGACATCAGTTAACTCTCCTATCCCGTTCGCAATGTGGGGAATGGATATACTTGGTCCTTTCCCTGTAGCTTCAGCGCAAAGGAAGTTCTTGATAGTGGCTATCGACTACTTCACCAAGTGGATTGAGGCTAAACCTCTAGCCAAGATAACCACCAAACAAGTTGCCCATTTCTTTTGGGAGACCATAAATTGCAGATATGGAATCCAACGAATCCTTGTGACGGATAATGGGACACAGTTCAACAATGAAGATTTCAAGAAATACTACGAGGAAAATGCTATTGAGCTTCGTTTTACTTCAGTGGCACACCCTCAAGCTAATGGACAAGCAGAGGTAGCCAATCGGATTATCCTTGATGGACTGAAGAAAAGGATCGAATGCTCAAGGAACACTTGGGTGGATGAGTTTCTGCCTATACTTTGGGCGTATCGCACCACCTGTAAAGTGACAACTGGAGCAACCCCATTTTTCCTGGCTTACGGGGCCGAGGCAGTTGTGCCCCTGGAGATTATGCATGCATCACCTCGAGTTGAGGCATATGAACCAGAGACTAACGAAGAAGGCATGAGGCTCGCCCTCGATCTAATTGATGAGGTTAGGGATGAAACAAATGTCAGGAATGCAGAGCATAAGAAGAGAGCATCTTTTCACTACAACCAAAGGGTTAAGGAGAGGTTCTTTTGACAAGGCGACTTGGTTCTAAGGAAGATAGAGGCTTATGGAGTTGGCCAGAAGGGAAATCTAGCCCCTAACTGGGAAGGGCCATATCGAGTCAGGAAGATATTGGGACAAGGATCCTACAAGTTGGAGACATTGGACGGGAACGAAGTGCCTTGTACTTGGCATGCTTTGAACCTGAAGATTTATTGTGTTTGACCTATCCTTGTAAGGATTCAGCTTTTTATCTATTTATTAGAAGTAGAAATAAGGTTCAATGAAACCATTCCAGGGCCTAGTGCCCCGAGTAGGACAGTAGTAGACTATCTAAGGGCTAAACCCACTTCGAATTATTAATGCAAGATTGTTTTCTATTCTATGATTCTATGATTTTAATTATGTACCAAGCACCTGTTGAGTGTAAGTCTAGAAAGACCAAGTACCGAAAATAAGTGAACATATGAATAAGGAAAACAAGTGCATAAATAAAAGACGGCCCCCAAGGGGCTAAGGTTAAGGTTTGAGTTACAGACCCAAATAAAAGTTAAGTCCCAAAGGACCATAAACAAAAGTTGAAAAGATAAAACCACAAGCGGCTAGCAAGGCCATGCAAGGCCACATACTCCCATGAAGCAATCCTCTTTCCCGGAATTGACTGTCGGATCATGGCGTTTCTCTTAGCAAGCATGGGCTTCTTCCCACGAGAGCCCGATGAGCTGATGTCTTGGCTAGCAGCTGGGACAACCCTCTTAGAACCAGAGCCTGATGCTCGAAGCAGTCCTGTTAGGGCAAGGGAAGTTGCTCAGGTCGATCATAGACGGATACTTGTTGCTCACAACCTTAATAGCTTTATCCCAGCCGATGGACATGTTAACAGGGCGCATCTCATCATCATGGTTGTCCATGAAGTCTAAGAAGGTATCTTACTGCTGATAGGCTTCAACCCCCTTATTGAACTCAATCGCTTTCTTTATGTGCAAAGAGTTGTACTGCTTCTGATAAGATTGAGCAGCTACCTCAACCCGGATGTCCCTAGACTCCAAGTCTAGTTTCTTCTCTTGAAACCCTGCTTTCTCTTTTCCTAAGGCCACGTTGTCATCACTGAAGGCCCGACCCTGACGGGTAGCGGATTGGAAATAGGCATTGGCCTGAAACAAAAGAATTGGTAAGGTACTTATAGTGTCAACATAAGTAAATAAGCTCAAAAGTATTAGTGTTATACCTGATACAAAGCCTGTGCCCCAAGGCGCTCAGACTCATCCATCTTGTCCCTGGCACATACCGTTGCTAAGTCAGTAGGGGTGATGGAACATTGGGACCAATCCAAGGCCATAGTAGGGCATCCCAAGATAGAGTCTCGCTCGCAGATACCCCAATGAGGGATGAAAGACGATCCCATGTCGCCCTCGGCATTGTTGGACCTCTTCTGAGAACAAACGGACAGGAAGTGTGGAATCTGCACTCAACAGGATTCACCAAGGCTTCTGCCTTCTTAATCATCCTTTTGGTGGGGATCGGTTGATTTTCAGGACAACTGTCAATCTCTACAGCAACTGAAACAAAGAAATGAAAAAATATCTGAATAAGAACAAACGAAGTTCATAATGGACAACAAAGATAAGTTACCCTCAAATGAAAGAAAGCTGAGGCCAGCTTCGATAAGCTTTCTCTCATTCAAGAAAATTTTGTAATGGGTGTGACCATTGTCCGCCAGCAGTTTATCTCGGTTTAGGAGCTCTCCATCATTAAGATCACACACGAAGTGTGAACTATCTTTCACGTCACCAAATTTTGTTACAATGAATTGGCCCCAGTCGCCCCCTTTCCACTTGAGAACTGTAAACTCTCGTGGCAAGAAGTGGTGAGAATCCGGGATGGAAAGAGCGTTCACTATGTGAGAGACTTTGGTTCTATGTTGTATATTGATCCACCCTTTCTTAGTGTCAGGAGAATTCTTCACTATAAACATACTCAGGAACATAGTAGTGCTCAAGGGAATGTCCAGATTCCGGCACCTTATTATGAAAATTATGATAAATCGCCAGGCATTTGGATAAAGTTGGCATGGGTGAACTTGAAGTACTACTAGTAGCCTGATGATGAACGGTTCAACGGGAAACCTCAAACCCGCATCGAGAGCACCTTTGGTGATGAACAACCTCTCCGGGTGCCAGTTACAAGTTCTGTCGACCAAACCCGGAGAACAAACCTTAATCACATCTGGAAAACTATATGTGTTGGCAATTTGCTCAATTTGAAGCTTACTCAACTTAATTGGACTATGATATGAGTCTAGTTCTGAGCTATTAGGGAATGCTTCCCTCACAGTATTTAACAAGGCTAAAAGAGAATCAAAATGCCGATCAATATACGAAGGAGGTCTCAGTCTAGCCATACCTCTAAGAGATCTTGACTTGCCTCTCATGGTCATCGCCTCGGCCATGGAAACTGGGGGAGCAGGTGCGTGATTGCTGTCTGACATGTTTGAAGCTTGAACATCGACTTGAAACCTTGATAACCAGAGAGCTTGAGCGCTTGAAAGAAAGAAATGAGAAGAAGAGAAGTGAATTGAAATGAAGACTCCTCCCACTCTTTTATAGAAGTTGGATGACCTCCTATACCAGGTTGAAACACAGCTCGGTTAGCATTTGCAGGTCATCTATCGTTTATAAACGAAAAAAATGAAATTCACCTGTAATAGATGAAAAGAATCGTAACAATCCATACGATTTCGAAGTAGAAAAGAAGGATTTAAACGAATATACAGCATCAAGTTACGCCAGAGCACTTAACTGAGTTTTAAGAGCTAATTACGCTTAAGGAAGCTAGATTACCAAAGGTTAACAGTGCTAATCAAAAGATTATTTATATTTGAATTATAGAAGGGTTGATAGTCAACAACCAAGAATTGAAAAGCATGATTGAATTTTGATATAGAAGATGCAAACATTGCGAAGAAGCTCCGAGAGGCACGACAAGGTACCGGAGGAAGGCCAACCAACCTCTTGGAAGCCAAGTAGGCGCCAGAGGAAGGCCCAGCCGACCTCCTGGCAGCCGACCAGGCACCAGAGGAAGGCTTTGGCCGACCTCCTGGCAGCCGAGTAGGCGCCAGAGGAAGGCCTTGGTCGACCTCTTGGCAGCCGACTAGGCGCCAGGGGAAGGCCTAGCCGACCTCCTAATAGCCGACCAGCTGGAAGGGGAAGGCTTCGGCCGACCTCTTGTCGGTTGGTTGGCCATTCGATGATTCTAACACCTCGAACGACATTCCAACATAATCAACGACCTTCCAACATAATCAATGACCTTACAACATGATCAACGACCTTCGAACATGTTCAATAACCTTCGAACGTCAAGTCAGATGTTCGAAATATATTTGGTTGACCGTTATTTAGGAAAAAACGGCATCCAAAGCCAAGCACCGTTTAGTGTCGTTTTATGCCGTTTAACGTCGTTTAACATTGTTTAAACATCGTTCAAGGCTGATTAGTGCCGTTTAGCGTCGTTTAGCACCGTTTAGTTGAAAGTATGCACCTAGAGGGGGGGTGAATAGGTGTATTAGGTTAACTATAGTCTATTTTTATTTTTACCAAAATTCTTCCAGAAAAATATCAGCTTGCTGAAATAATTATACCAGAATGTTTCAGCTTGCTGATATTAACTAATGCAATGCAGAAATAAACTGAACAGAATAGAAAAACTTGACACAAAAGATTTTAGCTAGGTTCGACCCCTAATCTCTATGGTCTACGTCCTAGTCCCTTACCAAACACGGTAAGAGAATATATTATTAATCACTATAAACCCGATTACAAGATTCAATAATATATCTCCCTTTTTCCCTAGCTACTGTCAAAATGGCTTGCTGAAATCCCCGTTTCTAAACCTGCTCTCTAAGAACTATACCACTCCCTATAGTACAATCTTTTCTAGCTTCGTGTTTACCAAACCCTTGTTCCACAAGCCACTGCCCAGCAACTATGCCTTTACAATAAGTACAATACAGATTTGAAGGATTGAAATTACAACTCAAAGATATAGACTCTTATATATATATATATATAAAACGTGTAATATATCTTTAGAGCTTGTGTGTGTTGTTTGTGAATATGGCAATGTTAAACAACTGTTTTGAGGTGACTGAAAGTATAAAACGATTTGATGAATATTCAAGAGAGTGTGTATATGTTTCAGTGTGTCTTTCGTTTATACAAGAGATGTATGTATATATATATATATATATATATATATATATATATATATCATGGTCCAACGTTCGAATATGTTCAAGAAGGAGCCATTGGTTGATTTTCAGATTTGATGTATGTGAAGAACGTGATTAGTGCAAAGAAATCTGAGTTGCTGAGCTGAAATCGTGGGATTGTGTTTCAAGAAGGATTCTCATGCAAATAAGTCTTAGTTGGTGTGCGGAAAAACGTGGGAGTGTTTGTGAAGTCAATGTGTTTGGATGGAGACATGTCATATAACATTGTTTAGTGTATCTCCATGCTTGAGTGTTTTGTTTGTGGTGATTCTGAGCTCTTTAGAATATATATTATACACGTAATATACATATGTATGAGTCCTTACATTTAAATCTAAATATCAGCTCTTTGTATTTCTGAACGTGTTCTTGACAGTTTCTGTGTTCCCAGAAACGGCTTGCTGAATGTCATAACAGCTTGCTGAAAGTTGAAATCAGCTTGCTGATTTCGTATAACTCCTGTGTTAGTAATTTCCTGAAACGGCTTGCTAGCAGCTCACGTGAAAATCTGGATTGTTCTTGATAGTTTCTGCATTCCCAGAAATAGCTTGCTGAATGTCATAACAGCTTGCTGAAAGTTGAACTCAGCTTGCTGATTTCGTATAACTCTTGTGTTAATAATTTCCTGAAACGGCTTGCTGAATGTCCTGTTACAGCATGTTAGTATAGCAAAATATATGTAATCAATTAACCATCAAAATCAAATAGGCTTTCAATCTCCCCCTTTTTGATGATTACCAACATATATTTTTGGGAGGGAATTTCTCCCCCTCAACATATGCTTCCCTGTTAAACATTATAAATAAGAGAAGATAGTTTTCTCCCCCTAAGTTCATGCATCTAAAAACATTCATATAGACATGGCATATTTGAGCAATTTAGACAATCCAACAACACTTAACTTAATCATCAGCATTTTAACCCAGAAATTAACTTAACCCCAAAAGTTCCCAAAAGTTTTCTCCCCCTTAATCATTAAAAAGGAGTAAATAATGGCATAAGTGCAATAAAAACAAAGTGGTGAACACATAATCACATTGGTAGAATACAGCAAATAAACAAATAGGTTGAATTTAACTGGAAGGCACGAAACATATTAGAGCAACAAAAATCGATGTTACCCATTTCAGCTTGCTGTTTTCCAATTCAGCTTGCTATTTCCACTTCACACATGCCTAATTCTCTTCTTAGAACAATAAATCTTTCTTATGCAAGAGGCTTAGTGAATATATCAGCGAGCTAATATTCGGTTGGCACGAAGATAAGTTCAACATTTCCCTTAGCAACATTATCTCTTAGGAAATGATGACGGACATCGATGTGCTTTGTTCTCGAATGATTTACTGGATTCTTTGATATGTTCTCGAATGATTTACTACATTTGATTCCATAATCTCTTAATGTTTGCCTCATCCAAAGTAGTTGAGTGCAACAACTACCCGCAGCCAAATATTCTCCTTCTGCAGTAGAGAGAGCAACAGAGGTTTTCTTCTTGCTTTGCCAAGAGACTAAGCTTTGTCTTAAAAATGTTCCGACACCACTTGTACTTTTACGATCAGTTTGACTACCTGCATAATCTGCATCACTATATCCCACAAGATCAAATGTATTTGTAATAGGATAAAATAATCCAAGATTTTGAGTACCACTTAAATATTTGAATATTCGTTTAATGCATTTAAGTGAGATTCTTTGGGATTAGCTTGAAAACGAGCACAAACACATACACTATACATGATATCAGGTCTAGATGCAGTAAGGTATAGTAAACTACCAATCATACCTCTATATTTTCGAATATCAACACTAATACCTGTTTCATCAGAATTCAGCTTGCTGATTTGTGTCATTGGTGTTGATTTTGCCTTTAAGTACTCAAAACCAAATTTAGTGAGTAGATTCTTGACATATTTGGTCTGATGAACATAAATTCCAGCAGAGGTTTGTTTGATTTAAAGACCCAAGAAGTAATTTAGCTCACCCATCATGCTCATGTCAAATTCATTATGCATGCATTTCGAAAACCACTTGCACATAGAATTATTAGTTGATCCAAAGATAATATCATCTACATAGACTTGAATAACTAATAAATCTTTACCTTTATGCATGGTAAACAAAGTAGGATCAATATTACCTCGAGTGAAGCCATGTTCGATTAAGAATTCACTTAATCTTTCATACCATGATCTAGGAGCTTGCCGTAGTCCATACAAGGCCTTTTTCAGCCTGTAAACATGGTTTGGAAACTCCTCACTTTCGAATCCAGGAGGTTGTTTGACGAATACTTCTTCTTTTAGCACCCCATTTAGGAATGCGCTCTTGACGTCCATTTGATAAAGCTTTATTTTCTTGAAGCATGCAAATGATAACAACATTCTAATTGATTCCAACCTAGCTACAGGAGCATAGGTTTCATCGAAGGCGATCCCTTCTTGTTGATTGTAACCTTGAGCTACAAGTCTTGCTTTATTTCGAATGATTGTACCAAATTCATCAACTTTGTTCTTGAAGACCCATTTAGTGCCAATGATTGATACATCCTTTGGTGGTTCTACAAGTTCCCAAACATCACATCTTTCAAATTGGTTGAGTTCTTCTTGCATTTCCACAATCCAATTCTCATCTTGAAGTGCTTCGGTTACGTTCTTTGGCTCTTCTTGAGCTACGAAAGCCACATATCTACATATATTTGCTTGAGCCCTTCTTGTCTTGATTCCATCAGTTTTGTTGCCAATGATTAGCTCTGGAGGATGATCCTTGACTGTCCTTGGTGCTTTAGGCAATGAATGTGGCACTATCTCTTCATATTCTTGCGTTTCTTTATCTGCAGAAGAAATATCAGCTTGCTGTTTTGAAGGTTCAGCTTGCTGATTTGCAGTCTGTTGAGTTTCTGGAGATATCAGCTCGTCATTATCTCTTGTTCCTGCAAAATCTTCCTCATTTTCTGGTAGATCAAGCTTAGATTCTTGAAATGAAACATCAATAGATTCTTCAACAGTTAATTTAGATAAATTATAAACTATATAAGCTCTACTAGTTAATGAATAACCAAGAAATATTGCCTCGTAGGATTTAGCATCGAATTTACCATCCTTGTCGATTGTTTTAAGTACAAAACACCTTGATCCAAAGACCTTGAAGTAGCCAATGTTTGGAGTTTTATTCCTTAACAGTTCGTATGGAGTCTTGTTGAGAATAGGCCTTATCAAGACTCTATTGAGAATATAGCTTGCTGAATTTACTGCTTCTGCCCAGAAACTTCTTGGTAGCTTGCTCTCTTGCAATAAAGTTCTTGCTGTTTCTTGCAGAGATCGATTCTTTCTTTCAACTACTCCATTTTGTTGAGGAGTTCTTGGAGCTGAGAATTCATTAGTGATACCTCTTTCTTCACAATACGAAACAAACTCCTTTTGGAATTCTCCACCTCGATCACTTCTTATTCTTATAAGATTTGTATTGAGCTTTTTCTCAAGACGTTTTATCAAAGACTCAAATTCTCTGAAAGCACAATCTTTAGTTTGCAGAAATAAAGTCCATGTATATCTAGAATAATCATCTACTATAACAAAACAATATTGTTTACCTCCCAAACTTTTGTATGCTTCCGGACCAAATAAATCTAAATGCAAAAGTTCTAGGGGTTTAGAAGTTGATACCATAGTTTTTGACTTATGTGGAGTTCTAATTTGCTTGCCTAGTTGACATGCTCCACAAGTTTCCATCTTGATATACTTGAGTTTTGGCAATCCTCTAACAAGCTTTTGCGAAGACAGCTTGCTGATTTGTTCCATGTTAACGTGACCAAGCCTTCTATGCCAAATCTCGGGGGTTGAGTCCATAACAGCTAAACAACATGCTGTTTTCTGTACATCAAAGTCTAGTATATATATATTTCCTTCCCTTCTAGCAACTAGGGGGACTTTGTTAGTGCAAATAGTAACAATACATTTATCAAGGCTAAATTTAACCAAATGACCATCATCATACAACTGACTAATACTAAGTAAGTTATATGAAAGACCTTGAACATATTGTACCTTATCAATTGATATAAAATTGTTACCTATTGAGCCCTTTCCAAGAATCTGAAGAGTTTTGTTATTTCCAATTGTTACTTGTCCACCCTTTTTCATCTTGAGATTTTTGAATAGAGTTTTATTTCCACTCATGTGTCTAGTGCACCCACTATCCAAGATCCATTGTCCATTTTTCAACTTAGTGGCAAGGCACATCAGCATGCTGAAACAAATTTCCAGGATATTCATTGATAGCAATTGTTCTTGCTAATTGCAAAATAGCTTGCTGATTAGACAGTACACAATCCAAATGATCATAAATATGAATTCATCATAATAGAATTCTTCTCTCCTATTTCCTGCACAAAACAATGCATATACATATATTTGTCCCATCTATATACTAGAGGAATCTCGTTAGTACCACAATAATAATATACTCAAATTCAAAGACATATACGAGGACAAATAACATACTTACTACTTGAGTACCCAAATCTTGTTGGATCCACCATAGTTTGTTGATAGAACATAAAGATCATGTAGATCAGATTTCTTGATCCAATGTTGTATCACTTTTGGTGCTTGATTTCTAGTCCTTTGTGTTCTGCCATACTGATAATGGTAAGCTGATTGTCTTCTGTCATCTGCTTCTTGGTATGCTATTTTTCTGGTTTCCTTAGTTCTGCCAGAATGATATCGGTAAGCTGATTCTATTTTGCAGTACTTTGGTAGGTGTCCCTTCTTTCCACATTTTGGGCAGATTTTCCAAGGCATGGCATATTCATATGGAGCTCCATCTTTGCCTTCGTATTTCAACTTCTTTTTCTTCTGTGTTGAAATAAATCCAAGTCCTTCTTTACTTAATGATGATCTTGTTTGCTTCATAATTGTTTTTAGGATTTCTTCGCCTTGGACAAATTTTCCCATTCCTTCTTGACAACCCTTTAATTCTTCTTCTAGTTCCTGTATCTTGTCAGATTGTTGTGTCTGCTTTGCCTCTTCTTCTTTGGAGGTTGAATGCTTTTGTAGTGACTCAATTTGTATATCTTTTGCTGTGAGTTTAGTATTCAGCACGCTGAATTCTTTCATCATGGTGTCATTTCTCTTCAGCAATACTTTGTTGAACTCTTCGACTTGAACAAGCTTAGCTTTTAGATCAGTAACTTCATTATGATTTTTAACGTGATCTCCTTCATCCGTCAAGTCAGAAATGATCTTTCTTAGGTAGGCAATCTTCTTTTTCAGCTTGCTGATTTCTTCTTTTAGTTCCACGGTATCATCCATAGAATTGCTATTTGTATCCTGCATGGTTATGCTATCTACTACATATTCTATAGGGGAATCAAAAGAAGAGTTAGACGAGTTTACCTCACTATTTTCTTCATCAAGACCTACGAGAGCAAGATTCACTATCTCATCGTCGTCATTTGATTCCTCATCATCATCACTCCATGTTAGGAATGCTTTCCCTTTCTTCCTGTTTTTGAAGTCATCTTGTTGTTTTGTTTTATTTTTGAGTTTGAAGCAATCTCTTTTAAAGTGGCCTTTCTTTCCGCATTCAAAACAGCCTTCATCATTTGTTTCCTTCTTAGCTTCTGAATACATGCCTCTCTTCTTGAAGTTTCTCTTTTGAATTATCTTTTGGAGTTTTCTTGTGAGGAGTGCAATTTCTTCATCAGAATCTGAATCTTCTTCATCTTTTAGCTTGCTGTTATTTTTCAGCTTGCTGTTATCCGAATGTAAGGCTAGATTCTTCACTTTGGCTGCTGGAACTTGAGTCATCCTTGATGTGTTAGCCCTGATTTTTGACTCAAACTGCTCTAACTCAGATAATAGAGCCAAGCTATCCATAGTGTCAATTTGGGGATGATATTCCAACGCCGTAACTTTAGGGGCGAAGCTCCATGGGACGGATCCTAAGATGATCATATTGATTTCTTCTTGGGGTATCTTTTTGCCAAGCACTTGAAGACTGTTTAAGGTTGTTTGAAACCTAGATTGAGCTTCTTTAATGGTTTCATTCTCATTGATTGTGAAACCGTTTAGTTCTCTTACTAGAGTACCAAGCTTCACTTTCTTCACTCCCTTAGAACCTTCATGATACGATTCCAAGGTGTCCCACATTTCTTTAGCTGTTTTGCATGATGAAACTTTGTCACTTTCAGCTGGACAAAGACCGTTTAAGATAGTATTCTTTGCACGGTTGTTGTAGCTTATTTTCTTTAATTCAGCATCAGTGAGATCATCAATATCCTTTGAAATGCCTTTGTCATCTTTGAAGTCGTATGGACCTTTGCTTACAACTCTCCATTCCAGTGGTTCTCTGGCCAAATGATTCTCCATTCGACTTTTCCACCAGTTGTAGTTTTCAGTACCTAGAAGAAGTGGTGCCCTGGAGTCTGAATTTCCGAGCGGATAATTGGTAGCCATTTAGATCGATACTTTTCCTGTTACAGAAATTATTAGTATAGCAAGGCTCTGATACCAAATGAAAGTATGCACCTAGAGGGGGGGTGAATAGGTGTATTAGGTTAACTATAGTCTATTTTTATTTTTACCAAAATTCTTCCAGAAAAATATCAGCTTGCTGAAATAATTATACCAGAATGTTTCAGCTTGCTGATATTAACTAATGCAATGCAGAAATAAACTGAACAGAATAGAAAAACTTGACACACAAGATTTTAGCTAGGTTCGACCCCTAATCTCTATGGTCTATGTCCTAGTCCCTTACCAAACACGGTAAGAGAATATATTATTAATCACTATAAACCCGATTACAAGATTCAATAATATATCTCCCTTTTTCCCTAGCTACTGTCAAAATGGCTTGCTGAAATCCCCGTTTCTAAACCTGCTCTCTAAGAACTATACCACTCCCTGTAGTACAATCTTTTCTAGCTTCGTGTTTACCAAACCCTTGTTCCACAAGCCACTGCCCAGCAACTATGCCTTTACAATAAGTACAATACAAATTTGAAGGATTGAAATTACAACTCAAAGATATAGACTCTTATATATATATATATATAAAACGTGTAATATATCTTTAGAGCTTGTGTGTGTTGTTTGTGAATATGGCAATGTTAAACAACTGTTTTGAGGTGACTGAAAGTATAAAACGATTTGATGAATATTCAAGAGAGTGTGTATATGTTTCAGTGTGTCTTTCGTTTATACAAGAAATGTATATATATATATAGATATATATATATATATATATATATATATATATATATATATATATATATATATCAAGGTCCAACGTTCGAATATGTTCAAGAAGGAGCCGTTGGTTGATTTTCAGATTTGATGTATGTGAAGAACGTGATTAGTGCAAAGAAATCTGAGTTGGTGAGCTGAAATCGTGGGATTGTGTTTCAAGAATGATTCTCATGCAAATAAGTCTTAGTTGGTGTGCTGAAAAACGTGGGAGTGTTTGTGAAGTCAATGTGTTTGGATGGAGACATGTCGTTGATAGAGTATATTTTTATATATATTTTAGATGATTTTATTCTCATATTTATTGTGTTTTGCATTGATTTGGATTTTTATTTAATAGATTTGATTGTTTTATTGTAGGAAATAAAGAATTCATGACTTGGAAGGATTTGGAGCAAAAAGAGCTATTTTGGAGATAAAATAGGAGAAAATTCGTAATATTGGGCTATACGGGCTGTTCTACACTGTTTTGACCATATCTTGAGTTCCAGAAGTCAGAATTTGACGATCTTACTGTCCACGCGAAGCTTGTGGAATTATCTTTAATTCAGAGGTGGTCCAATAAGCAAAATCCAACTGGAAGAGCCCAGAAACAGAGGAGAAAAAGAAGTGACGAATTTTAATTAAGGAATCCTATTCAGTTATGGAATCCTACTTGTAATTGATTTAGAGTATTAAAATACTTTTATTGGGCAAGACTTTTAGAGCCTATATAAACACATCTAGGGTATTATTTTGGAGGAGGTAAATTATTAGAGAAGTAATATTAGATCAGATAATATAGTTTAGAGTAGATTAGTATTATTACTAGTTGGAGATGTAGAGAAACACCATGACTCTTCTTTTGGGTGACAACATTGAAGTTTGAAGGTTTTGTTCTCTTAATCTTTTATTTGTTCTTATTAGTTTAATTATGTTTTCTTGTTTTACTAGTTGTTTTACTTGTTTAATTGTTAGCGAGTAGTTATTTCTAGGGCTTAAAGGGAAGCCATGTTTGCACTAATATTGGCATGATTTTCATAGTGGTTTGATTGGTTATGGTTAATTCTGATTGATATGTTTTAATCATTAATTTGTGTAATCGGCCGATATCATGGATTAATTATATGCAAATAGGGGTATGGATCGAGAGATTTACTTACTAGAGGCACACATACGATTAGCAGAATTGAATTTGAGTGCGAAAGCATCATTGGATTTCTGAGAGCGTTAATTCTTGAAAGAGATTAACTTGACTCTAATTACCTGATTGATTGAATTACTAAAAGTGGTTAATTGTGTTGAATGTTTCGAGAGTGTTAATGCTTGAAAGAGATTAACAAACTCTAGTTATAGGATCACATTGATTGCTTTAGCTTAAGAGCCAATTGTGTAAGCATGGTGGACCTGATTGCCCTAGGTTTTAAATAATTTGTTTATCATCTGTTTAATTAGTGTTAATTTAGTTTAATTAGTTACTCAATATTCTCCAATATTCGTCTGACCCTTGAAACAATTAGCGATAACTGAAAAGGAATTAGTAGAACCTGTCTCCTTGTGGATTCGACCCGCTTGCCATCTGTACTAGCAATAGACACCGTGCGCTTGCGGTTAGGTATAATTTGACACATCAAGTTTTTGGCGCCGCTGCCGGGGAGACATCGAGTTTCTATTGATTTTAATTTAGTTGTTTAGATTGTTTCCATTGTCTCATTGGAACTTTAGTTCCAATTGAGACAAATTTTACTACGTTTCTTGGCTTTGTTGAGTGTTTACAGGTTACTATGGGTGAAGTTGATACTTTTGCACTACTCTCTTCCATGTTGGAGGCACGCACTCAAGAAATTGCCTCATTCAACCCTACAGAGCCTACTATGCGTCCAATGAGTATCAATGAGATGTCACAAGTGGCCCCTAAAACTTACAACTTCTGTCCAATTTGTGGTGTCCAGGGTCATTATGGTTTTGAATGCTCTTACAATGTCTACAATTCTCAGAGTGCTCAGTTGGGACAAATGAATTCTTTTGAAGAAGGATATGGGTACAATCAGTATTCAAACACTTTTGATCAAGAATGCGTGAATCAACCAGATTTCTACTACCAGGACAATGGTGCTCAGAATTTTTCATATCATAATCAGCAACAGTTTGAGCAACAATATTATCAGTCATATGAGCAGCCGCCACAGCAAGAATATCAATATCCTCCTCTACAAGAAGATCTACATGTTTCTCAATCCAGTGTAGATGTGCAAGCTGATCAGACAAATGAGATGTGGGATATCTTGAATAAACTGCTAAAGAGTACTGAAGAACAAGCCGAGGCGATCAAAGGATTAGAAACTCAAAGTTTGGCGATTGAATCTCAAATTGTAGAGTTGGCTAACTCTTCTACTACAGGGCAACTCGACTATTTACCATCATCATCTATCCGATCCGAAGAGGACCTGACTGCTATCAATCTCACAATCGATCAGGAATATGATAGTTTCTCCATGTATGTTGATGATGAGGCCATTGATAAAGAGAAGGAGCTTGCCACCGATGACGAGATCAATGATGTTGCTGCTACCGAGGACAATGTGGCTGATGATGAGGCTACAAAGGAAAGCAATACAGAGATGGTTGTTGTTTCTCTTCCACAACCTGTGACTAAGCTACCATGTATTGATAAATTTGCTCTCGATCTAGCCTCTACTTACAAGGTTTCTTTGCTCAAGACTACCTATTACAAGGTTGATGTGATAACAAATATTGTCCAAGATGATATTTCTCAAATTCTGGTTGAGGATCCATACAAAGTGGCTCCTACGTTTCAAGCTCGAGAAGAGGGAGAAGATGGAAGTGTCTTAGTAGCCAATGATGTGATAAGCCAAGATGTCCGAATGACTCCAGTGAAAGTGAGGAGTGAAGAAAAGCCACCACCAGATGCTCCACCTTATGTCAAGGGAGTTCAATATTTTCGTGGTGTTGAATTTTATCACTGTTTTATCACAAAGTTTTCCAAAACTGCACAAGCACTCTCTATATTGCTTATTAATGACATATTTTATTTTACTGATGCTTGTTTGGAGACTTTTTGCAGGATAAAGACAACTACTAACACTCTTGATACTTTTTGTGGTGGCGAGTTTATGATCGAGAAAGTGGATATTACGCCTTTACCGGAGTATTTTTTTTGAGGAGGTCAAGCTAATGACTCTAAAAAAGCGCTGCTTGGGAGGCAACCCATGATTTTTATAAGGTTAGTAGGTTTTTTATTTCATTTTCTTATTAAAAAAAAAATTGTGTTGTATGTGTTTTATTAAAATAAAATAAAAAAAAATTTGTTGTTTTTTCAAAAAAAAAAAAAAAAAAAAAACTGATTTTCGAGCAGGCTGCAACTCTGTCACGCAGGTTGCGCCTGCGTTACTGACTTCCAGGCAGGTTGCGCCTGTGTCACGCAGGCTGCGCCTGCGTGTCTGACTCTCCCGCAGTCTGCTTCACTGTAACGCAGTCTGCCCCTGCGTTACAACCCCCGGAATTTTTTTTTTTCTGCCGTTTTTGTTGTTTTTCAACACAAATTCAACCCCAAATTTGATTCCAACTCTCATCCCCTAAATTCCTAAATCCTATTTTTATCCTAGATCAATTCCATACCATCCTAAATCTCTCCTACACTCTAAATTTTTATTTTTTTTTTATTCAACCTATCCATCATCTTATATTTATACCCACCTATCCATAACAAATCCAATTCCTTTTCTATTTCTTTAAATCTCTAAAAATTCAATTCTAAAGAGGAATTAATTGCAAGTTCACCTCTCCAATTCGTAGTGGGTTTATTTCTTCTCTAAAATCTTATTTGATTACGAATTTGTGTTCTTGTAAATTGGGATTTTGTATTATTATTGGAATTTGGGCTATTTGTGGTGTGATATTGCTTGGTAATTATTGGTGGAGCTTCTTGTGAGTTGGGTATTGATTCTTATGGCTTCTAAGCGTGGGAGAGGTGATTCTAGTGTTGTGCAATTTTCGTCTCCAACGGCGGAGGTTGAATTTATAGGCGGAGGTTACATGGATTCCAGGGGAGTTTTCTTTCTTTTCTTTTTAGTGTAGTTTTATTTTGTTTTTAGTTGTAGTTTTGTATCTTGTTCATTGGGGACAATGAACCGCTTAAGTGTGGGGAGGTGTTCTCAACGTAGTGTATTACTTGTTTAAAAAAAAAAAAAAATCCAAAAAAAATTAAAAAAATTAAAAATACCAAAAATAATTCTAGCCATGCAATTTGATTAGTTGTTGTATTTTGCTTGATACACCCATGCATGCGTAGAATTCTTGTGTTTATTGACGCTTTTGTATGAGAAGTGACGTGCTTTGTTCTTGTGCACACACTACACTAGCAAGTTGAAGCTGGTAGACTTAATTGGATGTTGTAAGTGATTAGAATGACATGAATATGTGCAGGATGACTTGGTTTTCATGCTTTGAGTACAAGTAGGTGCGTTAGAGAGTCTTGTTACCTGGGATTAATTATGTTTTGTCACACCAAGTGAGTTTTGAGCCTATATGCATATCTTTTGCATGATTTTTCGTTTGCTTGAGTGTCCACATGTTGTTTACATTGCTAGCACTTACTTGAGATCTTTCTTGAAATGCATGATATTACTTGATGATGAGATGATAAAGGCACTTAGGTTTAACCTCGTATTTCCCATATTTCCACACCTTTTATACATGATCAATTAGTTAACCCTTTGAGCCTAATCCTATTCTTTCGGTGACACACTACATTACTTGCCTATATCTTTTTATTCTATTGGCCTTACATTAAATTTGAACCTAAATTGTCAAAGGCTAGTATCGTGCTTAAGGGAGTAATAAGGTGTTCATAAAAGGGGGGGTTATTGATGATCATACTTTTGGGGAATTAATGATTTTGGGTTGATGCTTGCTAGTCGAAATTCATAATAATATCTATGGATCATTGTGCTTATTCCTTAGCTCTCAGAAAAAAAAAAAGAAAAAAAAAAAAAAAAAAAAGAAAAAAAGAAAAAAAACAGAGAAAAAAATAAATAAATAAATTTGAGAGCATTTTTATGTTTGTATGATCCTTCTTCATTCGACTAGTTAAGTTATTATGTAAGGGTTATTGAAAAATCCAAGTGTGGGGAAGTATTTGTTGTTTTAATAGAAAGGGAATTGAATAATGATTATTGTTGGGTACTAGCTTTTGACATTAACCTGTTTTAGCTTTACTTGACATACCTTGTCCCTAGCCCACGCTACAACCCGAATAAAGACCTTTTGATTGTCATCAGTGATGTATGTTGTGTTGAGAGTGAGATTGATTGCGAGTGTCAAGTTGTGTTTATGATTTTGTTGGAATTGAGTGATACACTTAACCTTGTTCTTGAGTGAATATTCGTTTTTGAGTGAAAGGTGAGTTATTACTTGTTTTGGCATAGGAGATCCCAGGTTTAGACTTAAAGATGTATTTCTTGTGGGCTTAGCATGATTACCAACGATTTTTACACTTGACATGAATTTTTATGACCTTCTGCATGTTGGTTGAGTAGACTACGTGAATACTTGCACTTTCAACACCAAGACATCGTATGTTTGCTTTGATTCTTAAGTTGATGTGGCATGAGAGGACTTGTGTGTGTGGTGTTGTGTCAGCATTGATCTTTTGCATGGTTGGATGAATTTTGTGGGTATATTCACTATAAACCCTCACGAGACAACACTCGTCCTACTAGGGCTGCCTAGGGGTTTAACGGCTTGTTGCATATGCTCAATGCAATCGTGTCATCTACGAAAGTGATGTTTGTTAGGACTTAGTTTTTATTTCACTTATTTGCCCGAGGACGTGCAAATGCTAAGTGTGGGGATGTTTGATAGAGTATATTTTTATATATATTTTAGATGATTTTATTCTCATATTTATTGTGTTTTGCATTGATTTGGATTTTTATTTAATAGATTTGATTGTTTTATTGTAGAAAATAAAGAATTCATGACTTGGAAGGATTTGGAGCAAAAAGAGCTATTTTGGAGATAAAATAGGAGAAAATTCGTAATATTGGGCTATACGGGCTGTTCTACACTGTTTTGACCATATCTTGAGTTCCAGAAGTCAGAATTTGACGATCTTACTGTCCACGCGAAGCTTGTGGAATTATCTTTAATTCAGAGGTGGTCCAATAAGCAAAATCCAACTGGAAGAGCCCAGAAACAGAGGAGAAAAAGAAGTGACGAATTTTAATTAAGGAATCCTATTCAGTTATGGAATCCTACTTGTAATTGATTTAGAGTATTAAAATACTTTTATTGGGCAAGACTTTTAGAGCCTATATAAACACATCTAGGGTATTATTTTGGAGGAGGTAAATTATTAGAGAAGTAATATTAGATCAGATAATATAGTTTAGAGTAGATTAGTATTATTACTAGTTGGAGATGTAGAGAAACACCATGACTCTTCTTTTGGGTGACAACATTGAAGTTTGAAGGTTTTGTTCTCTTAATCTTTTATTTGTTCTTATTAGTTTAATTATGTTTTCTTGTTTTACTAGTTGTTTTACTTGTTTAATTGTTAGCGAGTAGTTATTTCTAGGGCTTAAAGGGAAGCCATGTTTGCACTAATATTGGCATGATTTTCATAGTGGTTTGATTGGTTATGGTTAATTCTGATTGATATGTTTTAATCATTAATTTGTGTAATCGGCCGATATCATGGATTAATTATATGCAAATAGGGGTATGGATCGAGAGATTTACTTACTAGAGGCACACATACGATTAGCAGAATTGAATTTGAGTGCGAAAGCATCATTGGATTTCTGAGAGCGTTAATTCTTGAAAGAGATTAACTTGACTCTAATTACCTGATTGATTGAATTACTAAAAGTGGTTAATTGTGTTGAATGTTTCGAGAGTGTTAATGCTTGAAAGAGATTAACAAACTCTAGTTATAGGATCACATTGATTGCTTTAGCTTAAGAGCCAATTGTGTAAGCATGGTGGACCTGATTGCCCTAGGTTTTAAATAATTTGTTTATCATCTGTTTAATTAGTGTTAATTTAGTTTAATTAGTTACTCAATATTCTCCAATATTCGTCTGACCCTTGAAACAATTAGCGATAACTGAAAAGGAATTAGTAGAACCTGTCTCCTTGTGGATTCGACCCGCTTGCCATCTGTACTAGCAATAGACACCGTGCGCTTGCGGTTAGGTATAATTTGACACATCAGTCGTATAACATTGTTTAGTGTATCTCCATGCTTGAGTGTTTTGTTTGTGGTGATTCTGAGCTCTTTAGAATATATATTATACACGTAATATATATATGTAAGAGTCCTTACATTTAAATCTAAATATCAGCTCTTTGTATTTCTGAACGTGTTCTTGACAGTTTCTGTGTTCCCAGAAACGGCTTGCTGAATGTCATAACAGCTTGCTGAAAGTTGAAATCAGCTTGCTGATTTCGTATAACTCCTGTGTTAGTAATTTCCTGAAACGGCTTGCTAGCAGCTCACGTAAAAATCTGGATTGTTCTTGATAGTTTCTGCATTCCCAGAAATAGCTTGCTGAATGTCATAACAGCTTGCTGAAAGTTGAACTCAGCTTGCTGATTTCGTATAACTCTTGTGTTAATAATTTCCTGAAACGGCTTACTGAATGTCCTGTTACAGCATGTTAGTATAGCAAAATATATGTAATCAATTAACCATCAAAATCAAATAGGCTTTCATTAGTGCCATTTTATGTCGTTTAACATTGTTTAAACGTTGTTTAAGGCTGATTAGCGCCGTTTAGCGTCGTTTAGCGCCGTTTAGCGTCGTTCAGCGCTGTTTAGTGCCGTTTTATGCCGTTTAACGTCGTTTAACATTGTTTAAACGTCGTTTAAGGCTGATTAGCATCGTTTTAACATCGTCGTAAACGCGTCGGTCGCTTTACGCTTTACTTCAAGATGGTATCCATGAAACACTAGTGTACCAAGACAAACCCTGGCCAAGGTCTCGAAAAAGGCAGTTAAAACTTCAAGGAAAACCTGATCAATTTTCCTAGAAATTGGGGGGCAAATGATATGGGCCAAAAGTAAGCCCTAAAGACACATTTAATGATGCATTAAATAGACCCAGCATGGTCCAAACGTGGGGCCCATTAGTGGGGCCCAAACCCCTAATTAAATATTAATTTCGTAATTAATATTAAGGGATATAAATAGCTCAGCAATAAGAGACCGACAAGGAAATGATATCTTTAAGAGTATTCTCCAAGGCACCCAATTCGATAAGGAAACGGACTCCTACAAGGAAGGAGTCTAGAACCTTCCTCAAGGCGGTGGCTTGCCCACCAAGTCTTCAAATCCTACCATAATTCTAAGGCTCCTACAGTCTATATAAAGGGCCTGACCCCTCATTCTCAGAACTACGTCTTGGTTTGATTCTCAATAACGAGATACGTAGGCACTCTGTGAGTACCGATTAGTCTCGAACACGGAAACAACCATTAAAGCTCGAAACTCACCAACCCTAGTGTTAATTACGTGCAGACCCTAGTTTTTATTCCATAACAACCTAAAAAGGAAATTACTTAGTCATTGAAAAAGAGAAAAACTAATATTTTTAACCTGAAAAAGGAAATTTATTAGTAAAGGAGAAATTTAGTTAGATAAAATATAAAAGATATAAATAAAGGAAATTATTTAGTTATTGAAAAATTAAAAATATAATATATTTAACCTGAAAAATGAAATTGATTAGTAAGGGAGAAATTTTGTTAGATAAAATATAAGATATAAATTGATTAGTTAGTAGGATAGATTTATATGTAATTAAGTAAGGGTAAATAAGTAAAATCAACAGGTACCATACCGACCAACCAAACTTTTAATGTTTCGGTTTTTGGATGACTAACCAAACTTTTAATGTTTCGGTTTTTATATATTTTACCTGAAAAGGAAATTACTTAGTCATTAAAAATTAGAAAAGGTAATATGTTTAACCTGAAAAATGAAATTGATTAGTAAAGGAGAAATTTTAGTTAGATAAAATATAAAAGATATAAATAAAGGAAGTTATTTAGTTATTGAAAAATTTAAAAGATAATGTATTTAACTTAATAAAGGAAATTGATTAGTAAGGAAGAAATTTTGTTAGATAAAATATAAAAGATATAAATTGATTAGTTAGTATGATAGATTTTATATGTAATTAAGTAAGGTAAATAAGTAAAATCCACAAGTACCATACCGACGAAACAAATTTTTAATGTTTCGGTTTTTATATATAACTAGCTTATAACCCGTACGATGCACGGGTTTCTTTTAATATGTTATAAATTTTATTTTATGCTATAATAATGTTTTTATATAATCATTATTTTGTAAAAATTATTTTAATATTATTTTAATATAATTTAATATAAATTTAGTTAATGATATGCATGATTTAAAATTTAAATTATATAATTTTAAGTTAAATACGTCGTTGACGGGATTCAAAACTTGAATTTTTAGTAAAGTACTTTAATAAAAAAAAATATCTCCCATTTTCTAAGACCCTCTGACTTTTTCACGCATTTCAATGTGCTTGGACCGGTTACTTGAGAATTATATTTTTTAATTTTTTTCAATTTGTATAAAAATATTGATTCTATATTTTTATACAAAACAAAAAAAATTAAAAATATTATTTATAAGTACTCCGTCCAAGCACATTGAAATGCGTGCAAAAAGAAGAGTGTAAAACAAAATGGGACGGAGGGAGTACTAAAAATCTAAGAGCAAAATGGTGTAATATTTTTGGGTATACATTATTAATTCCAAAATTATGTGGTTTAAAACTTATATTATAAACTTTTTTAAAAAAAAATTCGTTGACAGAATTATAACCTTGAAATTTTAGTAAAATAATTTAAACATATAATGTATCTAATCATTAGATCTAACGGTTCTGATTTTTTTACTAAAAATCTAACGGTCATTATTCGTTGTACACAGATTTCTATTATTTTTTGTTAGTGATTAGACGATGTAGTGTTATATTTTTTGGTATATATTAATTATTGTAAGATTATATTTTAAAATAAAAGTTAACGTTTTTTATTTAGAAAGAAATATTATTGATTGGAAGATACGATATTTTAGGTGTTTATAAAATGTAATATCATCAATCAAATAAAAGTAAACCTCTTTTAAATAAAAAAAGGCAATCGGCTATTTATCACTAATTATATTATTTTATTATTTATACTAATGTTTCCCTATTATAAACAATGTGTACGGATTTATAATATATTTTATTAATAAATAAAAAATATGGTGTGATATTTTCGGGTATATATTAATGATTATAAGATTAGTTTTAAATCCAAATGGTAACACGTTTTAATTAGAAAAAAAATATTAATGATTGAAAGATGTGACACGATTGTTTTTTATATATTTATAAAAGACAATATATTCAACTAAAAGTAAATGTGAAAAAGACAATCGGTTAATTACAATTAATTATATTATGTTATTATTTATATTAATAAATATAGGATAACCAAATCGAAAACCAAACTTTTATTTTAATAAATAGGATAACCAAACTAAAAATCAAAACTTTCAATGTTTCGGTAATATAATAGTATAGATAGCATATAGGGTGATGACCCAAAATATTCATATGGGAGCCATGCTGGCCTTTTTACTGACCAGACACGTTGTACCGTGTACCGTGATATGAGCCATGCTAGCCCTTTTTACTGACCAGACACGTTAGACCGTGTACCGTGATATGGGGGTGTTGCAGAACACGATCTTCCGTATCATGCATAATACGGTACATCGTGTTCCGTATCATGCACGAACACGGTACACCGTGTTCCGTATCATGCATAATACGGTACACGGTGTACCGTATTCAACTAGTACAGAGGCCGAAATTCCGTATCCCGTCAGTATTTCGGGTCATTTTTTTCAAAATCAGTATTTTGGGCAAAAACTTATGAAAAATAGGCATTTTGGTAATTCTCTCTAGCATATATATCATAAACTTTTTTTTGTCAATTATTTTAATTAAATTATTATTTTAATTTTAAAAATAATAAATAAATAAGACCTCTACGAATCGTGGAGTGCTAGAGGTACCAAATTGGGTACCAAAATTTGCCACCAAATGACATGACATTAAATATTTGGCATATTGGGATGTTTTAATTGGTTGGCCCTGGCGGGCCCATCATAATGATAACCAATCACAATAATGACAAGTCATTTGGTAACAATTTTTGGTACCTCTAGCATTTTTCAATTATTATATGTAAGAATATAATTTGTGCAATCAATCATCAATCATTAAATTAAGAAAAATGCTAGAGGTACCAAATTAGGTACCAAAAAATGTTACAAAATGACTTGGCATTATTGTGATTGGTTATAATTATATTGGGCCCGCCAGGGCCAACCAATTAAAATATCTTAAAATGACAAATATTTAATGTCATGTCATTTGGTGACAAAATTTGGTACCCAATTTGGTACCTCTAGCATTACATAGGTTGTTATTCTTGACTTCACCTACCAAAATTACAAAAAGTCATAATTTATGTAAAATTTCTCACCCTGCAACAAACATTTTCTGTTAACACAAACTACATGTGTAGAAAGGGATGGCCAACTTACGGAATTTAACACAAAAAAACTGATGCAACCAGAAAGTCATAATTAATGTACAAGAAAAAATAAGTACGATGTACAATTATGCAGTTTTGAGGGAGAAATCAACAGCTTACCCTGGCACTGTTGGAATTGCCAAGCATGTTTTAATTTCATTGCACGAATTTATTTTAGAATTTTTTTGAACAAGTGCTAAAATATCTCATATTAATAAAATTAATTGACTATTTATTAACTAGTAATCTGCCTTTCTATGTGGGACAACAACTAACAATTTCCCCTTCACATATCGGGTTCGATACTTGTTGAATTTGCCTTCTTCTTTGTGATTTGGCTCTTCCTTCGCACATCGAGCTCGATACCTGTCAAATATACCCCTTTCTGATCTGACTCCCTTCGAAACATACTGGAAGCCCGTGGCTATCTAACTCCCCCTATATCCATGTATATTGGAAACTCATTTTCCTCCTCTTCAAACCCATCCTGTGATAGGTGTTTCTTGATTTATCCGGGAGTCCATCGAGATTATTATGGACCGTATAACCATAGTTATGATGCCATTTGTTTGGCTTGCCAAGCAGACCTTAACTACACATTAGTATGATATTTGTCCGTTTTGAACCGAGCCCATACGGATTCATTTTTGGATAATTTTCAAATAGCCTCATACCGAAAAAGTTAACTGGCTACTTATTCTAACAATCTAGCCCTCGCATAACCGATGTGGGACAATTCCTAAAATGAGCCACAAAGTCTATAAAAGCGTAATAACTACTTAGACATGCAGTCCTTGAATTTATAACTTGATGATTTGAATAAAAATGGGTTGTAATGTAAAAATTCACTAGCGTAAAAACCCGTGCAAGGCACGGGCCTGTTAATAAATTGTTAAATTAAATTTTATATTAGTTATATTATTTATTTTAATTAATTTTATTATTTGTTTTTAAAAAATTTAGTTTTAAACTCATTTATACATTTTGATAAAAATATTAATTGACCAATATAAATTCCTTATTGAGTATATAAAAATAAATATCATATTGAAAAGATAATTAATAAATTACATGTATATTATGAACTTATATCTATGATTATTATATATTTTAATTTTAATTTTAATTTATGACTAAATTATATTTGTTATAATTTAATGTATTTATTGCAAAAAGTTCTATTTTACAAATTTTTTAATTTTTTACCCAAATTTACTACTCCAATCTACTTTCTTATTCTTAAATATATTTTTTTCAAACCCATCTATTTAATTGTATATATTGCAATTGATTGATTATTATATTTTGTATAATTACATATTATGACCTCACGTTAACATTTTCTTTTTCTCGAAACCACAAATTTTTGCGGATACCCACGACCTTTCGTGAATAGCCACTTTTACTCATACTCGCAATCTATAAATGTGATTATATATCATGAGATTACTAGTTCGATATCCAACAATGACATAAATTCGTTATTATCTTATACAATATTAATATCGCAATTAATCATAACTCAATTGCATTTTTTATTTAAATATTTAACATATTTCAAGTCTAAATTTGTTATATATTATTTTGTTTTTTTTAAAAAATTTGTACTAACAAAAATTTTGAATTCAACTTTATGAACTTCATTTCTCATATTTAAAAAATTATTAATAAATAACTCACATATGATGGTGTGACAAAAAAACACATATATAATGCATTTATTACATGAAAAGTAAATATATGATAAAATAGGTGATGGTTTGTAAATTAAGATTTTTAAAGGAAGATTAAAATCTAAGTAGATCAAGTGGTCATGACAACAAACTATGTATCATGAGGTTGCTAGTTCGATACCCAATGGAGACAAAAATATAATTTTTTTTTTAGCAAAACTTTCTAAATAGTGGTACATATGTAATTATAAAAAATAAAAGGGCATAATAGTCATTTCACAGCCATTAAAATGGCAAACTTTGCCCTTGTGTTGCCTTATTATATATAGTAATAGATTTTACATGTATTTATCCTATATCTAATACACCAATATGGGTTTCCTTGAGTAAATTTTTTTTTGACCATTTTACCCTCCTTTTGACTATATATTTTTAAGATTATTTTGGTGTTTTAACATCAATATATTTAATACATTTTATTAAATGGTACAAAATTAATATCCATACTTAGAGAATACATGCATACATACGTACACATACATACATCAATATATTTACTACATGTTGTTAAATGTTACAAAATTAATATGCATACTTATATATACATACATATATATACAAACATATACACATCGATACATACATATATGCATTACATTTATGTAAATATATGATAATATTTCACTAAACAATTTTAATTTTTTTGGTTGTATACTCATACAGACATACATACATACACATACACATATGCATAGATTTATATAAATGTATGAAAATATATGATCATATACGTTAACATATACCATATGTCATTATACTATTATTTAGATTTACTATAAATTTTTATGAATTAAATATTGTAAAAAAATTGTTATTTGAGTAAAATTTATATATTAAGCATTTATGTGCATTGTAGTTATTTATACTTCTAATAAATCAAATTATACCTAATCTTTGACATATTTTAAGTATTATATTTATATGGCACAAATACGTTCAAGTGAATACAAGATAATAAATTAAAAAATAAATAAAAAGAACTTTCATGGATATAAGTGTAATACAAATTTGTACAACTTTACTTGTCGTTTAATTCATAAATTGCTACTCTAATATATAAATGTACAAAAAAATTTCAAACAAATCAATAATTTAGTTATATCTAGATTATGCCTGTGCGCGCATTGCAAGGGCTAAAGAACTAGTTAACATCTTAATAAATCAAATCAAATTCATAAGCAACATAAAAATATGTCGATACTCATAAGTAAAAATACAGGATATATTTCATTTTTATTTTTACAACAAAAATGTGCTATTTAGAAAAAAAAATTATGGAACAAATTTTGAATTTCCTAGTAATTGCTTATTTTGTTCCCCGCTTATAACTTTTTTTTATTTATTTCCATATTCGTATTCAGCTAATACGTAGGCACACAAGAAGATCCCTGACAGCGAGATCCAAATATATTTAAGATTCTTTTATATATTACGAGTAAGAATAATTCGTTCATTTTGATTAATATTTGTCCATTTGTAGTGCATAAATCTATGCAAAAAGTCTCCATCATAGTAGTATAAAGATCATTGTGGTGCAATGTGCATAACTTTCATTGAAATCAGTTGTACGTTCTATTGACTTCTGCCTGAGCTTTTAGTTAAATTTATTTTCTTTTGCAAAAGAAAGAAAAAAGCATTCAAAAATTATCATGATGCAAAGAATTAGTACGTCTCGTGCAACCTTACGCCAAATCTTTAATTATAAGTGCATCCAATTTCAAGGTTAGTTTGTTTTTCTCTGAAAATACATCAGGAATACGACTAGGCTAAAAGCTGTTGTTACGTACGGTCTGCAATAGCAACATGGTCTTGTTTACCTACATTCTGATGTGCATGTGTTTTCTCGTGTCTGTGAATTAGGGGTGATATCTAGCTACCACACATCTGGGGTTGCAGTGTCTTCAAAAGAGTATGAACCACGTACTCATCAAAGGTAACTTAATTAACATATTCGTGATACCATACTATGATTCTTTTCCCTCGTGATGTATTTACTAGTTTAAGAAATGTGTGTGCTCATTTACTGCAGTGAAAATGCTAACTTTGATTGGGATAATCTTGGATTTGGCTTAAAGCCCGCGGATTATATGTATACCATGAAATGTTCGGAAGGTGAGAATTTTACAGAAGGACGTCTTAGTCGTTATCGAAACATTGAGTTGAGCCCTGCTGCTGGTGTCCTGAATTATGGTCAGGCAAGTGATATTGTCATGAAATGAATACAATAATCTATACGAGTTCAGTGTAGGGTGGTTTTATACATGTAAACTCATATTTCTTATTTAAAATATGTCAACAGGGATTGTTTGAAGGCACAAAGGCCTTCAGGGGAGAAAATGGACAGCTCTGTTTATTTCGACCTGAACAGAATGCGATTCGGATGCAAATTGGTGCTGAAAGAATGTGCATGCCTGCACCTTCTACAGAACAATTTGTTGGTGCAGTGAAAGAAATTGCTCTGGCTAATTGTCGTTGGGTATATATATTTTTACTACATCATCACATTAATTTGAGGAGTTCCTTTCATTTTATCTAAAATTTTCCTAACCTTTTATAAATAGATTCCACCTACAGGAAAAGGATCACTTTATATTAGGCCATTACTCATTGGAAGTGGTCCTATACTTGGTTTAGCTCCAGCACCTGAGTACACATTTCTGATATATGCTTCTCCTGTTGGCAACTATTTCAAGGTCACTGTTCTTACCATTTCTCTAACTCTTATAATTTCATATTACATAAGACAAACCTAGTGTACAAATCTCTTCTGCATTAATTTTCTAGTTTTTTTGGTTTAATTGCGTAAGCTTAGACACTCACATTCATGTGGCACTTCCTGGAATTCTTGTTACCATCAATTTGCAAATTTTGAAATTGGGTTCATTTGTATGTGCAGGAGGGTGTGGCACCATTGAATTTGTACATTGAGGATGAATATCATCGCGCTACACATGGTGGAGCTGGATGTGTCAAATCGATTACAAATTACTCTCCTGTAGAAAACAATTTCTACTTTTTACTCCTTTTTCTTTTGCATGCTTTCTATTTATATAAATACTAAAAAAGAGACATTTTCTCCTTTCATGGTTTTCATTCTATCAAGGGTTGGTCTGCTTGTGTCATGTAGGTTTTGAAAGCTCAAGCCAAAGCAAAATGCAGAGGGTTTTCAGATGTTCTCTACCTCGACTCCAGTAATAAAACATTTATTGAGGAGGCCAGTTCTTGTAACATTTTCATTGTCAAGGTAACTTCACTTTGTCTACTGTGCCCAGTGTAGCCTTACCAGTATCATACATTGTTTAAAATTTCTGTTTCATACTCCCTCTGTCCCATCCATTTTTTTACTTAAAAAAATGCGTGTCTGACACGCATTTTAAGGTGCATTTTAAGGATAGTTCTATAACTTATTTTTGATATTTTCTTTTTTTGTATAAAAATAGGATTGTTCTATTTTTATACAAAAAAAATATCAAAAATAAGTTATAGAACTATCTTTAAAATGCACCTTAAAATCCGTGCCAGAAACTGGTCCGCAAACGTAAAGAATTGAGAGGGACGGAGGGAGTACATGATTATTAATGGTTTTGCTCAAGTGAGAACCCCTTATTATTGTTGTGAGAACTGAGATCTAATCTCAGCCCCACAAATTTTAAACAATTTTAAATCTCAACCTTAGAAATTAAACACACACAGAGACCCATACACACACGCAGCACAGTGCATACACACCACCTTCCCCGAAATCATTTCTCTCCACCCAATTTTAACATCTCCCATCCACCCCCTGCTGCCCGCCTACCCCCTGTCGCCACCCCCCCGCCCGACCACCTGCCACTACTTGAATCGGAGATTCAACGAGGATGATTCAACGAGTCGATCGAACATTAAAGACGGAGAGACGAGTTCGAGAGATGCGTGAATGATTTAGTAAAATCAGAGCTGGTACTTTGATTTGCGGGCGTTTGTAACTGCCTGTAAATAGAGTTCGAGGTTGATTTTGAAGGAGAAGTTGAGTGTTGCTGATGATAGAGGTGACGGAGATGTGTCGTCGGAGTTTGAGGTGGCTCGGTGGTGGTGAATGACAGTGGCGGTGGAAGAGGAGAGACGCGTGTGTGGTGATTGAGGTGGATTGAGAGGGAAGAGATAAAACCAGAGCACGGATTGTAATCAACGCAATTTATTTTTTATTTTTTAAATTTTATCATCTAATTTCTCAAGGCTAGGATGTAATTTGTGGTGATTTTTGGGCTTCCGGAGGTGGTGGCGATTCTGTGTTTAATAGTGGTGATTTTCTGCGATTCTTGCCGATTTTGTGTTGCTTTTGTGGTGATTTTCGGTTCTTGTTGGTGATTTGTTGGTGGTGGTCGGAGCTGCCGGTGGCGATGGGGTGGTTTGTGGTGGTGGTTTTTCGTTTTCCGGTGGTGATTTTTTGTTTATAGTTGGTCGGAGTGGTGATTTTTTTGTTTCTGGTGGTGATTCTGATTTGGTGGTGGTGATTTTTGTGTTTTCAGTGGTGATTTCTGGTTTGACGGTGGTGATTTTCTGGTGATCGCCCGAGGTGGTGGTGGTTGCCGGTAGTGGTGGGTGGTTGAATTAGAAAGTAGATGGTGAAATCCTAAATATAAAATATTAAAATTAAAATCTAAAATGAATGGTAAAAGATGAATATAATATATTTAAATGAGTGGCTAGGATTAGATCTCAAATCTTATCATAAGTGATGGTTCTCACCTCAGCAAGATCCTGTTTATTAAAATATGATAAGAATAGCGCAAATAGTATATGAAGAGGTGATCTTTAATGGCTGGAGATCCCTGACAAATGATTGTCAGGGACGGCTTATCTAACAATCGGTTTCTAAACCGTTGGATCGTTGATCCAACGGCCCCCCTAGATTACAAAAAATTTTTACTGTACGCTATAATTTTCCGCGGATAGGCAATCTGCCTATCCGCGGAAAATTATAGCGGACCGATCCAACGGCTGTGGAACCGATTGTTAAATAACCGGTCCCTGACAAACCTGGACCCATCTTTAATTAGTTATTTAAACTAATTCTTGCAAGTCAACTAAGTAACTAACCATTTAATTCGAACAAACTTATCGCTTCCGAAAACAATATTTATATATTAACAAGTGCAGAAGTTATGTTAAGTGCAGGATAATATAATTTCTACTCCAGCACCTGCTGGGACAATTCTGGAAGGGATTACAAGAAAAAGCATAATTGAGATCGCAAGGGATCTTGGTTATCAGGTAAAATATCGTGTTTCAGAACTGTAAGATATGCATAACACATATTCAGTGCCTGCTCTATTGACAATATCTAGTGGAACTAGCTACATTTAAAATCACTGTTATCGTCGAATACATTTGTACGGAATTTGTGTAGGTTGATGAAAGGGGAGTTCGGGTGGATGAAGTAGACGATGCCGACGAAGTTTTCTGCACCGGAACTGCAGTCGGTGTTGCTGCTGTAGGAAGTATTACCTACCGGGATAAAAGGTACTCCCTCTGTCCCAACCAATTGTTTACACTTTCCTTTTTGGGACGTTCCAACCAATTCTTTACGTTTCCTAAAATAGTAAGTTTTAACACTATTATACTCACTACTTCACTTATTTTAACAATACTTTACACTATTACACCCACTACTTCACTTATTTTAACAATACTTTACACTATTACACCCACTACTTCACTTATTTTAACCATAAAATTACTATTACACCCACTACTTCACTTATTTTAATTGGATACCTTGGCCTCCGTGCTAAAACCAAACGTAAACAAACACTTGGGACGGAGGGAGTATGAAATTTGGTTAAAGCGTATAATAGACAATAGATAAGTGTTTGAAAACTTAGCACGTTGTTATAAACAGACATTCAGGAATGGTCCTTCCCAAATGATCTCAGTTAAACAATTTTGTGCAGGGTTAAGTACAACATGGATGGCCACCTCATTTCTCAAAAATTGTTGTCCACACTTATGGGAATTCAAAGAGGTATTGTGGAAGATAAATGGGGATGGATTGTCAAGATGGATTGAAATTGTAAAGTTACCTTATCCAAATTATAAGTGGTGCCGTGTGCGTACGTTGTGGCCAAGTATCAAGGCCTATACTTCATGGTTTTTTAAATAAACATATTCCCTCATTTCATTTCTTTTAAATTTATGCATGCTCCAAATAGTACTAGGTAAGCTAAATTATTCTACCTAGAGTAAAATTCTATGGAGTACTCATTTAATTGAAGTACTTGAATTACATATACATTTTGCATTCAAAATTTTGCAAAGTTTATTACATGAATAACACTATTTCATTGAAAATCACTATTTCATTGAAAATCTTGAAAAATTTATATGTTTTGCTAACAAAATATTGCAAAACGAAACACATTTGGGTTGCAAAACATAAAGGATTTTTAAGATGAACATATTACCAAACATACATGATTTTCAAGATTATCAACGAAATTATGATATTCATATAACAAGATTTGCAAAATAATAAATTTTAAAATATTTTGAATGCAGAACTTATATTAACTCCAAATACTCTAATTAAATGAGTACTCTGCAAAACTTTACTCATCCTACGTGCACATAATCAAAGTACTGGCTTCAAAACGCAGGTTAACAAAAACTAAACACACATGCAATCCACACTACATGAAACACGTCATACCAAGTAGAGTGATCAAATGAGCGAGTTTACTCAACCACCAAACACGGTTCGATCAGCGAATAGCCTGACTCAACCCTCATGAAACTCAATGTCACTTACGGTTTTATTTTTCAACCCATGGTCTGATCCGGTTCAAGCCCAACCCATGGCTCATATAAAGCTGATGTTTTGCGGGTCGAAACTAGGAATGGAGAGTAGTTGAATATGTGCGACCTGTAGTGTCCAAATTTGAATTAATATGTTTATATTTTATTCAAATTCGAATCAATTTGAGTTGATTGAATATCAAATTATTCATTTTTGGATATTAGAATTCGTTCAAAATAATCTTAAAAAATTAAAAATAATGGAATAATTATCTAAAATAACTAAAATATGTTAATTTGTAAAATATTACTTCACATATAATTTACTAGTTGACTAAGCCGCGCTTCGCGGCGGCCTTGTAATATTTTTAGAAAAAATTCAAAATTTAAATTTAAGAAATAAATCAAAAAGAAAAAAATATATAATAAATTAATGAACACAATATTGTACAAATTTTAATATCTATAGACAGCCAAATAAACTATATACTTATTTTTTATGTTGATTTTGTATCACGTTTTCTTAGACTAATACCCGTTGTAATAAATACATATAAGACACGTTTCTTGGCGTTCTTGTAATATTTTTTTAAATTTTTTCAAAAAATAGACTATTTAAGAAAGAAATCAAAAGGAAAATATCTATTAATAAATTAGTGAACACACTATTGTACAAATTTTATATATATATATATAGACAACAAAATAAACCATATACTTATTTTTACGTCGCTTTTGTGTCACGTTTTCTCAAGTTGGAATACATACATATAGATAAAAAAAAGCAGATTTGACTAAATTAATTAAAAGAACACGTTTGAATATTATGATCAAGAACAATGAGAAGATAATAACGACAAATTAATAATTAACAATAAATAAATAAAGAGAGAATGATAAAAGTTCAAACCTTTTGTGTCAAGTTTCTCAAGTGCTTCTAATTCTTAAACAGAGAAAGATCACCTAAAAATTCTTGTCCACACGATCAGGTTTTTTCGTACCGAGATCACTAAAAAAAAAATATAAAATCCAAAGCAAAGAACAACCAATGGTTACTAATTAATAATCCATAATTATAACTAAAATCATAACAAATCATAAATTTAAAAATTAAACGAAGAAAAAAATATATTAAATCAGTAAATTCAAACCTTAAATACCAACAAACCCTATGCCATAGATGGCCGTATGCAACACACTCCTACTGTTACGTTAGACACGCTTTTTGTTACATTAGGCCAAATGCAACGCACTTTAACCGTTGCGGCCGCTAATGCTACCTTTGCCCTCTAATGCAACGCTGTGATTCTCAAGAGTAACACTACGAAGAGCATTATCTTAGGGCCATATAGCAACACTAAATCAACCAAATGTAACATCAGGAGAGTATTACCTTAGCTCAGCCAAAAATAATAGGTGACACGTGGTAGTGTGGTGGTGAAACAGAAATTTGGTGTGTTGGAGGTCAGGGGTTCGAATCCCTCCAACACCAATTTCTTTTTTAGTAAGAGCAAAAGTAGACATTTGGCCACCATGTGGGGCCCACCACTTGACACGTGGCATGTGGGGACCACCAAGTGACAGGTGGCAGTGTGTGGGGCCCACCGGCCACGTGGCAGTGTAGACCCACCTGCCACGTGGCAGTGTGGACCCACCTGCCACGTGGCAGTGTGGGACCCACCTGACACTTGGCAGTGTGGGGCCCACTTGACACGTGGCAATGTGGGACCCACAAGTGACACGTGGCAGTGTGAGACCCACAAGTGACATTTAGCAGTGGGGACCACGTGACACGTGGTAGTGGGGACCACGTGGCAGTGTGGCACCCACAAGTGACACGTGGCAGTGGGGCCCATGTGACACGTGGCAGATGGTGGTCCATGTGACACGTGTAAGTGGGCCCACATGACACGTGGCAGTGGGTCCCACATGACACGTGGTAGTTTGTGGGTCCCTGTGATACATGGTAGTGGGGCCCACGTGCCACGTGGCAGTGGGGCCCACGTGACACGTGGCAGTTTGTCTTACGTGGCACTTGTATTATTCAAATGTAACACTGCTTTTTTAAAATGCAACACTTCTGTGGGACCCACATGTTCATTCGTTTTTATATTTATAAATGTTAAAAAAATAGCAAATGCAACGCTTAATCGCTACTGTAACACAACGAATCTATTACAACAGTACATGTTCTACTACAACAGTACATGTTCTACTGCAACAGTACCTTCACAGATAATGTAACACAATCTCAACAGTGTTACAGTAGGTCAAAATAGGTACCTCTAATGTAACACAACGTGGGCGTTACAATAAAAAAGCATTGCGGACGCCCATCTACTGATAATGTGTATTTTATACACGTTTTGTCTTTCATTCTCTTGCATTTTTGTTAGTTCCCAATGTAGTTTTATCGATATTAATTATGTTTTTCATTTTTCAGTGCCTTATGCTTAATCGTTGAAAAGATGGCTTATTGTGGGCTTGGAATGCAAAAATTAAAGAGGGAAGTTAGAAGATGTAAGCTCGCGATGCCAGGAGGTGTTTAATGTATTATCTTGAAGATTTTGTCTTGCACGGCCATTCCTCAGGCCGTTCAAAGAGTTTAAAAGGAGCAGTCTCTTGTACGGGCTGTTGCATGGCCGTTCAACATGTCGTTCAACACTTGCTGGAAATTTTTGGAAGCAATTGCCTATCTTGTCCTCTTGTCTAGTAGATGTATTAATAGAGTAGTTGTGAACCAAGCAACATATCTTATCTTCATCTCATCTTTATCACTTCAACAACATTCAATTAGGGTTAGGAGTAGAGAGGAGACATTTATTGCTCATAATTTTGCATTGATTATGAGCAACTAACTCCATATATTTGGCTCAAGGAAGGAGCTTTTGTACTAAACCCACTTCATTTTAAGTAAGATCTATTTCACCCTATCTTGAATGCTTGTGTTGTATTGTTTATGATTTTGCTTGGAGATTTGTAAGTTGCTTCATCTTACTCTTCTCGTAATTTCAATTGCTAATTGTTTGTGCTAATTCGTAATTGTTAGTACATTCATTATAGTAGCACAAGGTTTAGTGTACCTAAACTCACAAGTTTAAAGTGAAAATACATAGGTTGAGCTCCTTAATCTTGGGTTTGTCCTAACCTCTCTTTGTTTAATTCCTTGATTTGGTTAAATTAGTAGTGCTTCACTATTGGTTGCTAGTTTCAAGAGAGCTAATTTATGTGCTTCACTAAATTAGTGTTTTTAGAAGAGAATTAAGTGGTGTGTGCTTCACCAATTATCTTGGTTAGGTAAAGTTGATTATATCTTTCTTATATGTGTTTGGGTGAAGTATTTGAGTTTCCATAATCCTTGGGTCAAATATCTCTTTATCTTGCTAATTTAATTATTGTGCCTTGTTGTGTTGGTAAATTTGGATTATGCAATTTACTTAGTTATATTTCTCTAGCAAATTATTTCTTGTATGCAAGGTGTTTGATAAAATACCACAACCAACTCAAAACACCCCATCATTCTACTTTACACTAGTATTGAACACTATTCCCTTGGGTTCGAACTCTACTTGTCACATTTGCTATATTTTGTAGTTAAGTGTGAACATAGTAGAGCAATAATAATTTATTTTCAATTTGGCGCGCCGACGACGGGCGTGGCCAAGCACACACATAGCCATGTACAATGAAAATTAAACAAAATAAGAATGAACAAAAAACTAAAAAAAATAGACGAAGACAAAAGCAAATAGAAGCAAGAAAATGGTTTACAAACATTTTGATAAAATTTGATCGTTAAAAGCAATGATTGTATATATATAAGAATGTAAAATTTCTTCTATTTCGAATATGTAAATTTGAATTATTCTTCCATACAAATTCAAAAACCTTTACTATTTCGAAGATGTTAATGTTAAAAAAAGGAAGCTCTGAAATATAAAAAATCTTTTCGATTTCAAATTTATAAATTTGACTTCTTCTTCCCTACAAATTCGAAGCCCTTTTCTATTTCGAAGATGTTACTGTTAATGTTAAAAAAGAAAGTTCTGATTTCTTTTCTAAAAAATTGGATCTAAAAAAGGAAGTTTTATTTTATTTATTTAAAATAGAGGAACTCTTGAAAAATAGATAAATAGGATTCGAGCGATTCTAGAGCTCCCGGGGTTTTTCTTTATATATATAATGTTAAAAAGGGAAGTTCTGATTTCTTTTCTAAAAAATAGGATCTAAAAAAGGAAGTTTTATTTTATTTATTTAAAATAGAGCAACTCTAGAAAAATAGATAAATAGGATTAGAGCGATTCTAGAGCTCCCGGGGTTATATATATATATATATATATATATATATATATATATATATATATATATATATATATATATATAATAGATATATAATACATAATATATACATAACTTACAAATTCTAATCGAATTACATAGAGATGCATAAAAAGCTCTGTTAGGAATAATTCATATATTGTGATGTTAAGAATAGAATTTGCAAATACTTCTTGTATATCCTGATCTTATAAAGTATTTAGCCCTTTGTATAGGATATATGTGTTAAACAGTAATCTGTAGAGTTAAGTCAGGAACAGAACATCAAGGACTACATTTCGGGAACTGAGAGCAGATCCTGATACGACAAGTCAAATACTGATCAAATACTGATGGATGGTCAGATCCTGATGCAAGATGGAATCCTGATATCAGTCATGATACTGATGATGTCATTATGGATGCTACAGAAACTAGCAAGTGCTATAAAACAGGATCGTTGTTTTGAAGAACAAGCAAGAAGATATCATGAAGGAAAGAATTTTCTATTGATGGAAACTATCAACTGGACGGTAGAACATTGTCATGTATAGATTATCTTTCTGTTATTAGTTGATAGGTAGCATTATAAATACTCTCTCTATATCATTGTAAAAAGAGTTCGATCGTGAGGTTTGTAATCGTAAGTATACGAGAGTACAAACAGAGAGAGATTTGTATTGTCAGCAGCTGCTAAAGGTATTTGTACACCTTTGGTAGAGTTTGTATTTGATCTTATTAATACAAACAGTTTGGTTTATTTGTTTGTTCTTGTTTATTTATTCGAGCAAAAATCAGACACGATTATATAACTTGTATTCAACCCCCCCCCTTCTACAAGTTATTCGAGTTAACAATTGGTATCAGAGCAGGTTGATTTCGAATAATCATAAAGATCTGCAATCATGTCTGGTTACAAGGATGGTAATACTAAGATTCCCATGCTCAAGAGGAACGAATATACTCTATGGGAAGTAAAGATGTTGCATCACCTGGAAGCAACAGATCCTGATTATCTTGACAGGATCAGAGATGGACCTTTTGTTCCAACAAGGGTTGTTGGACAAGCCACTATCGATGGTGAGGTTGTTCCAGAACATACAGCAGAGAAGCCTAAATCTGAATGGACAGATAAGGAAAAGGAGAATGTTCTTAAAGATGCTAAAGTGAGAAACATACTATTCAACGGTCTTGATTATGTTCTCACTAACTATGTTCTCTCTTGTAAGACTGCTAAGGAGATATGGGACAATTTGAAGGTTCATTATCAAGGAACTAAACCTGTCAGGAAGAATATGATAACATTACTTATACAACAGTATGAGTACTTTGAATCCAAGTCTGGTGAGTCACTTACTGATACCTTTGATAGATTTACAAAACTCATCAATGAGATGGTCATGCATGGTAAATATTATGACTTGGAGGATATGTGTTGGTCCCGGAATGTATTGCAGAAGGGGGAGTTGAATGCAATACTAATAAATTTCAAAAACTATTTCAACAACATAAATAGAAATTGTAATTTACTAGTAGAAGAAATGCATTTACAAGTTATATCATGCACAGATGTTTCACAAAATAAATGTTTTATTTATTTTGCAAAGTTTTGCTACAACCTTGAGAACAAAGAAATTCTCAAGCTTCGGTTTCTCTAGAGATTACAGTAGTAGAGATACACTTAATTGTGTGATAGAGTGTTCCCTTTTATAGAGTGATAGTTGGATCTTTTTCTACTATACTATCACTATCAACATGGGTTGTTGAGTTGCTGTCATATTCCTTTTGCAACTCATTACACGTTTTATTCCCATGTGATTATCTAATAATTACATACAAAGTAACTTTAGATACTTTCCACATTTGTGCCACCCAGATCTAGCAGTTATCAAATTTATCTTGCTCTAGACTTTACAGGTTGCTCCATGTGATCTCTCGAGCTCCTGTTATAGACTTTCAAGCTTGCTGTAAAGTTTGAATGTTGCAGCACGCCTGCTTCTTTTGAACATGTACTTTATCACTTAATTTGACTTAGAAAATTCCTAAATCAAGTTGATTCTGTATGACAGTATGTTTGCCGCAAAGTTTGCTGTCAAAGGATTGTGCTTTGGTTGACAGTATGAATTCCCCGCAGAGGTTGCTATCGAGAATTCTAAACTTGCTCTCACAAACTATATGTGAAAGTTGCTGTCATCAGAATCTCCGTCAATGTTGCTGCCAAGATAAAACTTGATGTCGACTCAATGAAACTTGCTGTCGACCTAGGCAACATGCTCTTTCCTTGTAACCTTACTGTCAATGCTTGATAGTAACTTTTATTCCTGCTGTCGAACTTATGTATTTCTTGAGGCTTGAACATAATCGAACTTCTTCCAAGAATTACAATTATAACATGACAGTACATATTTAATTACAAGAAAAACATTTCTGGCTACGACAGTATGTTCTACTTAGTTAAACTAAGTATACCAATGAATTTAGTTAAGCTATCTGATCTATCACCCATAAATCCCAACAATATGAATACTAAGTTCATGAAAGCCTTGCATGATTTCTACAATGAGAAGATATCTACAATTGAGGAAGCTAATGATCTGGATGAAATTTCATTAGAGGCAGTTTATGGAAAACTTAGGGCTTATGAACTTGACAGGTAACAGAAGAAGAGCAGGAGTGAAGGAAAGATGAAAACTGTAGCACTCTCTGCTCAATCTGAATCAAAGAAACTTCCAGAAGAACAGCATGTTGAGCCTACTGTAAAGGACTCAAGGAAGAAGATAAGCAAAGAAAGTTCTGAGTCAAAGACTACTAATATAGACTCTGACAATGAAGATTCTGAATCAGAGATGCATGAACTCTTTGTTACGTTTGCTAAAGTTTTCAAGAAAGGAAGATTCAACAGGAGAAGATTTAGCAAAGGACCTTTTCAAAAGAAAGAGGAGAAGAAGAGTGACAAGGGCAAAAGTACAATTATCAAGCTTGATAAGGCCAAGATCAAGTGTTTCGACTGTAGTGAGCTTGGACACTTTGCTAGTAAGTGTAAGAAGCCTAGGAATTCAGGAAGAGTAATGCACTCATGGTCACACAGAAGGATTGGGTTGATTCCAGTGATTCTGAAGATGAATTGGATTATGACAATATTACATTGATGGTAAATGTTTCAGACAAATCTGGATCTCCAAAGAAAACTTCTCCATCTTATGTTAAGGGGTATCACTTCACTCTCTTGATTCATTTGATAGCTCAGATTCTGATGATATTAGATCTATCCATGTTGAGTTTAAGAATCTTATGACTAATTTCAGAATTCTTACTAGTGAAAGAGATGATCTTAAGGTTAAGAATGATGAATTAGTTGATAGAAATAATTTTCTTGAATCTGAGTTAATTCAAATGGAAGAATATAGGTTAAGTTCTGATAAAGCTAAGCATGATTACAGTGTTATTCTTGAGGCTTATGACTATGTCAGAAAAGAATTAGAGGAAGAGAGATATACAATTAAAACCATTAACAATTCTGGTAAAAAGACTCAAGAAATCATTGAAAATCAAATTCTTGGTAAAGTTAATGGTTTAGGTTATGATAAGGCTAGACAAGGAGAAAAAGTAGCTATTGTCAATGATGATAGTAAGAAAATAGTTAAATGTGTTGATTCAAAAGGTACCCCTGTTGTACACAAGAGAATTAACAATAGTAATTCAGATGAGAAAGTGTTAGAGAAACCTAAGAATGTCAATATAGGTTTTCTGTCAAAGTCTCAGTTGAAACAGAGACTAGGGCAGTATAAGTATTTTCATCTTACGCTACGAATCATGTTGATAAAAAATCATGAACCTATGCTAGCATGGCAAGTTCTAAACCTCAAGATCCACTTTCACTTCACAAGAGATTAACATATTAGATGATAGCTACGCATCTAACAATTAAGCATAACCATACGAGGATATCAAATATACATCACACACAGATCTTTAAAGCATCAAGATACTAAAGCTCTATAAATAAATCCGTTAGAATCTCATGACAACGATTAGTCCATAATTGAACCTCTCGTCATCATGGGATGAAGTGAAACCATGATAATAAAAGAAGATATGAATTCTATGTTATAATACGCTAACTAATGATACAAATTACAATTCTAGGATGTGTTTAAATAGGCTCTAGAAGTCTTTTCCCACAAGAAATTTTCCAAAATAGAGTTAAAATAGAATTTCTGCAATTTAGCACAAAATACGTTTCCTAAACTGATTCTGTTTTTAAGGAAAATTCGTAGCTGACTTTTCTTCAGTATTTTTTGGCTGTTCCAGTTGTAATTGAACATCTGGACCACTTTATAATGAAAGAGAATTCCGTTATTTTCGCGTGGACTGTAAGATCGCCCAAAACGGACTTGTAGAACTCAAGATATGGCCAAAACAAAAATCGGAAAATCTGGCAGAATTTCTCCGCGCTGACTGCGCGGTTTTGCGCACTGACTGCGCACTCTTGCACTGTTCACTGGGCAGACTGTGCCCTTTGCGCGCTGAGTGCGCACTTGGTTCCTGTCGGGAGCTGATTTTGGCTTATTTTCTTCGTTTTAACTCCTTTTCTCTTCGTTTCTTTTGCAAATTGTCAATTTTCACTTCTTGAACTCAAATCCACCATAAAATATGCAATTTATATCTTCCAAGCTCAAGTTAGTAATGTGATAGCCCCAAATCCGGGGTCATAAATCCGGGCCATCACGGACCAATTTCCATTCAATATCAATATCTCTTGAGTTTTTTTTTAACAATTAATACTTATGCCATTGACCCCGCAATAATAAACACACGCACACCAGTCATATGCTCAGAGAACAACATTCACCATAATAAAGTTTAGAGTTAAACAGTTATTACAAACCAGGATCATACTTAAGTACATTGTTGAATAACACTTCGACAAGAAGCGTTCCAACAATCAAAAGATTATTACATTCTTACACCCTTAATTATACATAAGCTCTCAGAACCCGACTGGCTCTACGCTACCCCAGTAATCGATGCTAGCGTGCTCTCAGAAGGTCGCCTTCCCCCTACCCTCTTGCGGGGCGTTCTGCGAAGTATTGGCATTCCTAGCTGTATATAGATAAGTAGCAAGAATGAGCCAAAATAGCTCAGCAAGATAATTTCTATCTACTAACATCAAAGGAAAATAAACCATTATATATATATAATAGACAAAAGCAAACTTCAGTTATTATGGAAGAATTTTATTTCCATTCAATATGTATATACACTTTCCAATTATCCTTGTACGTAAGAAATATATAGTATCATTCCATCAGTCTCGCTTCTAACATCATATAATATCAGTTCCTCTTCTTGAATGTTATAAGCATCAATATACCATTTCAGTGTAATCTTTCAAGATAATATAAAAACTTGAACAAGTCTCTCGCTATAATCTTCTCATTTCCTTCTTATGCAACAATCATATAAATTAATATAAAATCAGTTTCTCTTCGTTTGTAACAATAATTCCATCATTTCATCTCACTTTTCTATTTTCAGTTATAGAAATCTGAAAACCATTTTCAATTCTTTCTTTCAAGTTTTGGGGATATCTGCTGGCGCCAGATACGTAGGACGATGATCAGTCGCCTGACCGTATCCGCTCTCTGTTTACTACTAGTAGAAGGGATGATCCCTACCTGGTAATCAACCCTGGAGGAAGGCTACCTGCTACATCCTCCCTTGGCATCTTCGTGCCGAAATAAAATATTGGATGCTGGACTGTGCCACTACCACACAGCCTCTTAGGCTTACTGTTGCAATCCCTCTTTTTCAAATCATCAAATACCATTTCACATTTTCCATTTCCATTCACATTTCCTTTCACATACATCATTTCCATTTCCATTTATCATCACCTATAAATTTATGTATGTCATAATACTTTGATTATGACTCAGACATCTCCTCTGTATTCAATGAAATCAATATGCTTTTATATACGTAGAGTATTCCATTTATCTCAAAAATATTAAATACCATTCAATAATATTTATCAAATAACAATACTTAGAAAGAATATAATATTATAAATCGTATAATCCCTAGATAATAACTGAATCCATTCCTTTATATATCTTTAGATAACAACTGATACCATTCCTTTATATATCTTTAGATAACAACTGATACCATTCCTTTATATATAACTCTATATAACGACTGATACCATTCCTTCATCTTCCCTTAATCATAAGGCATGTTCACTTCATGCATAATCATCTGTATGTATATTCATATCCATCTCATACTCATACTCATATCCATATTCATATCATACTCATATACCTTCCCTTTTTACATTAATGATCAAAGAAAACCATTTCTTAACAATATAGTAACAATAGCATCACATATATATATTTCATGAAATCAAGTTTCTTTGAAGATAAATAACTTCCAAGTAGGGATAGAAAAGATCTTGCCTCGGTTTCGGTATCCTGACAGTATGGCTCGTCCCTCTTCCGGAGTTTCTATAAACACAAAAGGTTTGTCGTTAGGATACTACATCTCTTACTCACTATACTCTTGCATAACATTACTCTTGACACTTTAATATATGTTTAAAGTATCACTATTACCCCAAAGGTTCAAGAACTTAACCATTTATAAACTCAATCGAAGTTTCAGGGGTTTTCACCATTTTCCCTAACGACCACACTTAACTGTAAAAATTCTCAGAAAATATGAATTTTGAATTTTAATGCAAGGTCAACTGTCAAGGGTCCTCTGACCACCCTACTATATTATCCCAAAATTTCGTGACTTATAAAAATGTCTAAGTATGGTAGTTATAGCCTCAAAGTTAACACATTTACATTTTCTTGGTTTTCGAACATCTTTCACTAAAACTGACTTTTCTCCTAAACCGTTCATCAGATTTTAACGCACCTTATATCAAAACGATCTATGAACTAAACTCTATCTCATCATAGTCAATTGGTAACTTAGACAGTAGAGTACCGTACTGATACAGGGGTCCAAAACAGGGCAGTTTCTTGGTCTAACGAAAATCGGACATTATAACGGCTATATTTTCATATTTTCCAAAATCAAACTCCTCCAAAACAATCATCCACCTTATACACCATCACCTACACCATGTGGTCACCTTACCAACCATGGTTACAAGCACATACTCCTTCCATATTCAACTTTAATTACTTACAAACACTTATAACATCATAATCATAACATTTATACCACTTAATCACTAAACACAACTATATCCATCAATAACAAACAAGGACAAGAGTGATTATACCTTCTTGAAGCTTTAAAGATCCTTAATAAACCTTGATATATCCTTAAACCACCTTGAATTAGCTTGAATCAACTAAAGGAGCCATTAAAACCAAGTTAATAATTCGGAGTTACTATTCATCAGCTGAAAGAACATGAAAAACGACCCCCTTACCTTGCTTTTCTGGAAAATTCTTGTGAAATACGACTTGTAGCTTATCTCATGGGCTTTCTAAAAAGCTATAGAACGCAAAATTTGGCTAAGAAACGAAGAAGTTATGCTCGATTTACCAACCTGCTGTCTTGTTTGGCCGAAAATGATGTTATGGAATGGGGGGAGAGCTTTTTCTTGCTTGGTTGTTCTTATCTTGCACTAATCTAGCTTATCCTAGAGTCTTGTGGATTGGTCAAGAAGATTGTAGAAAAAAATCTCATGCAAAATGACTAATCTACCCTTAAAAACAAGTTAGTGGATGATGATGCCATTTAGATGATATCATAATTCTCTTTTTCTTGATTTTCCTAAGTAATTTGATAAAATTTTGGTAAATGGTAATGTGATTTGTATCCTTGCTATATTACTAATCTTGGTTGTCTTGTTCCCATACTCGTCTAATTGTGGTTCGTTTCGGGTGTACCTCATTATCTCAGTGGTTTTCGAAATCATTTACAAATCCAATTTTCCTTGGTATTCTCTTAACTTAATAATCCTTTGGTTTAACCTAAATTCACTAATCCCTCAATATATAATTCTTATAATATTTCCATGCTCCTTAATATCCAATAAAAGCTCATTCGAAATCAAAATCCTCAAAATCCACATTTTGGAATTTCTGAAATCCATCGTCATTTCGAGTCACTTATTTTCAATGTACGACACTAATATGGTTTCTGTTTATTCATTTTCCGTTTCCATTATGGAGTACTTATATACCATTTTTTTCTAAATCCTCGAAATTTACTATTCATATGACCACTGTAGCATTACTAAAGTTAGGGTTATTACATCCTTCCCCCCTTAAAAGGATTCCGTCCCGGAATCACGACAGAAATGTCCATAGACACCTTTTCATCTACACCTTATAACTTCTATACCACTTTCTCCATCCTTTTCCTTCATAATATCTCTATCTTGTTTGCACAGAATACACCAACATAACCTTGCTTGTCATTCATCAACATTCCTCTTTTGGTTATGGGTATCGGCCACCACATTGGCCTCCCCTGAATGGTAGTGTATCTCACTTATGGTTTATCCCTATGTTGATCTCTATCATGACATAAATATACACACTTCGATCTTATTATATCTTGTCTCTGTAAAATCTTCCAGAAATCCGACTAGAATAAGATTCCTTGAAACAATTGTAAGAAAATACTACCTATAATATATATTTCTTGTTCGTATCTAAACAAGGGTGCTCGTATTTTCTCTCTGGATTGGCACATCTTACTTCCTACTCAGATAGATTATTCTTATCTATGCTATTAACTCATTTACACCATTCATTGACCACGTTAATTCCTAACCAAACACTTATACCTACAAGAGTAAATTATTAAAGAAAATATTTCACCTGTATCTGTATCCAGCTTTTTCAATGCTTCTCCTAAAGTCATGTTATACACTCTAGCAGTAGGTCTATTTGAAGCAGACATACTTTGTCCTGGCGCAGACGACCCACCAGAACGACAATCTCTAGCAAAATGTCCTAGTCTTCCACATTGATAAAACTTGACATCACCCTTATCAGCTGATGGACACCTGTCCTGATAATGCCCTTTCTGTCCACACTTAAAGCAAGTTATTCCTAACATCTTACACTCTCCGATATGCTTCCTACCACACGTGTTGCAATCTGGTAATGGTGGTCGCGATTGATTAGACTGAAAGGTTCCTCAGTACGCACAAATTCCGGAACAAACCTAGATAGTTTAGTAAATTTAGTTTCATACTCGGCCACTGATAAATTATCCTGTTTCAATTCCAGAAATTTCATCTCCATTTGGTTTTCCAAATACCTAGGGGAGTACTTTTCTAAAAACACCATAGTGAAACGCTCCCAGGTTATCACTCCTGCTCCTTCTAGGTTTTTTTTCTTAGCCTCCCACCAATAATTTGCCTCTCCCTTTAAGAGATAGGCCGCAAAGATTGTTTTCTGATCCTCTTCTATCCTCAATATCTCAAAAGCTTTTTCCATCTCTTTTAACCAGGCTCTGGCTACTACTGGGTTAGCAGTTCCCTCAAACTCTGGGGGTTTTAATGACTTAAAAGCGCGAAAGGAGTTAGCTGCCTGATTGGGAAGAACAGGTGGTTGTTGAGGATTCTGTGGATTAGCTAAATTTTGCCTTAATAGGTCCATGAGTTGGTTAAAAAGGGTCACCACCCTGATTTCCTTGTTGGCCAGTTGATTCATCTTCTTCTTCTTCATGATTTTGTTCATTATGAGCGTTTTCACCTTGCCTATTATGACTTCCTTCCTCTCTCTCATTTTCCCTTGCATTCGCTCTATTATAACGTTTAGGCGGCATGATTCTGTATATAGCAATATTCTTCATTAATCACCCAAATTTAGGGTATAATATACATCATTTCTATATACACATTCTCATATACACAATTATATCACTAGTCAACTCATTTATATACCATAATATTCTCAACTCAGCTTTAGCAATTAAGCGTATCACCTTTAGCACAATAACCTTTTCATTTAAGTCAATCACCTTATATACATCGATATTCTTGAATCTCAACATTTAATATCGAAATACGATAGAATTTAGACAGAATACACAAACTTCATTAATTGTCTCACTTCCTTTGTTTATCTTTATTCTAACTTTTCCTCAAAATACACCTTACTCTCAATAGTAAGTCTCAATTATACCTTAAAATTCCTCATATTATTTTATCTCGCAAATCCTCAATTATACCCCTTTCTTCTCACGAAATTCCTTCCTCTTCTATATCGAAATGCTTCTAGCTCTAATTATCTCTTATTAAAATTTCCCTTGAAATGTCGAGTTTCCTCGTATAATCACGTATATTCTAAACTTTGCTTCCATTATCCCATCCATTAATGAAATCTTCTATATTCAAAACAATTTATAGAATTTAAGAAACTTCGAATTGAAACGAACCCAGAAACAAGCAAGTGTCCCACCACAATTTATAAGATTAAGAGTTTTAAATAGCTCTTATTTGAAACAAAAGAATATTTTGGAAATCAATATGATGGAAGAACCCGTACGTCACACAAGTGAGGGCGTCCCCTCTGACTTTCTATCACACAGATAGATCGTCCTTGTGTATACTTATAGGGCTGTTCCTCTTAGTTGGAGTAAGAAATATAGAGGAAAATTTAAATCACAATGATAAATACCATCTTCTGAAAATAATCTTAGAGGAATATTTTGACTAATACAATTTTGAAACACATTTCAAGGATACCAAAAAGTTTCGAAAAGATACCGGCCATTAATGAATAATTACCCACTAGTGGAGATTTTTTTTTAAAATAGGTACCGTTAATAGCCTTTGCCCAATTGAAAATCCCAATAAAAGAAGGTTTTCCTCAAATACTATTTATATATTAGACTGCGTACTCTCCAAAATTTCTCAAATTTGGCACTCACCATGTAGCCTTAATCTATCGTCTGCTATTCCCAATTATCTTCATTCACATAGTCGTGACTTGGCTCGATACTCTCTGCCTTCATCCATAATAGAACACAACCTTTTAATCGATATATTTACGTAATGTTGATCGTCTTAGCCTGACACTGCTCCGGTATCAAGGACCCTTCAAATTATACTTCTAAATTGTATATTCTAACATACCTTGTATACTCACGAGGTAATCTAACATACACCTCCTGATACATCAACTATTCCCTTTCTCATATCGATCCCGTGTGCTACATAAACTTAACACTTTTGGCATAATAACCTTTATTAGCAATAATCTATAAAATTATAATTACTACTTAGAATAAACGCTTCGTTCGATAAACCCCCCTTGAACTCGATGTGAGTTCATATTTTATATCCTTACCTATATATCCATATGCGTATATTACTATCACTCTTGTTCCTGAGCAATATGACTCTAAGCTCTGATACCAAACTGTGATAGCCCCAAATCCGGGGTCATAAATCCGGGCCATCACGGACCAATTTCCATTCAATATCAATATCTCTTGAGTTTTTTTTTTTAACAATTAATACTTATGCCATTGACCCCGCAATAATAAACACACGCACACCAGTCATATGCTCAGAGAACAACATTCACCATAATAAAGTTTAGAGTTAAACAGTTATTACAAACCAGGATCATACTTAAGTACATTGTTGAATAACACTTCGACAAGAAGCGTTCCAACAATCAAAAGATTATTACATTCTTACACCCTCAATTATACATAAGCTCTCAGAACCCGACTGGCTCTACGCTACCCCAAGAATCGATGCTAGCGTGCTCTCAGAAGGTCGCCTTCCCCCTACCCTCTTGCGGGGCGTTCTGCGAAGTATTGGCATTCCTAGCTGTATATAGATAAGTAGCAAGAATGAGCCAAAATAGCTCAGCAAGATAATTTCTATCTACTAACATCAAAGGAAAATAAACCATTATATATATATAATAGACAAAAGCAAACTTCAGTTATTATGGAAGAATTTTATTTCCATTCAATATGTATATACACTTTCCAATTATCCTTGTACGTAAGAAATATATAGTATCATTCCATCAGTCTCGCTTCTAACATCATATAATATCAGTTCCTCTTCTTGAATGTTATAACCATCAATATACCATTTCAGTGTAATCTTTCAAGATAATATAAAAACTTGAACAAGTCTCTCGCTATAATCTTCTCATTTCCTTCTTATGCAACAATCATATAAATTAATATAAAATCAGTTTCTCTTCGTTTGTACCAATAATTCCATCATTTCATCTCACTTTTCTGTTTTCAGTTATAGAAATCTAAAAACCATTTTCAATTCTTTCTTTCAAGTTTTGGGGATATCTGCTGGCGCCAGATACGTAGGACGATGATCAGTCGCCTGACCGTATCCGCTCTCTGTTTACTACTAGTAGAAGGGATGATCCCTACCTGATAATCAACCCTGGAGGAAGGCTACCTACTACATCCTCCCTTGGCATCTTCGTGCTGAAATAAAATATTGGATGCTGGACTGTGCCACTACCACACAGCCTCTTACGCTTACTGTTGTAATCCCTCTTTTTCAAATCATCAAATACCATTTCACATTTTCCATTTCCATTCACATTTCCTTTCACATACATCATTTCCATTTCCATTTATCATCACCTTTAAATTTATATATGTCATAATACTTTGATTATGACTCAAACATCTCCTCTGTATTCAATGAAATCAATATGCTTTTATATACGTAGAGTATTCCATTTATCTCAAAAATATTAAATACCATTCAATAATATTTATCAAATAACAATACTTAGAAAGAATATAATCTTATAAATCGTATAATCCCTAGATAATAACTGATTCCATTCCTTTATATATCTTTAGATAACAACTGATACCATTCCTTTATATATCTTTAGATAACAAGTGATACCATTCCTTTATATATAACTCTATATAACGACTGATACCATTCCTTCATCTTCCCTTAATCATAAGGCATGTTCACTTCATGCATAATCATCTGTATATATATTCATATCCATCTCATACTCATATCCATATTCATATCATACTCATATACCTTCCCTTTTTACATTAATGATCAAAGAAAACCATTTCTTAACAATATAGTAACAATAGCATCACATATATATATATTTCATGAAATCAAGTTTCTTTGAAGATAAATAACTTCCAAGTAGGGATAGAAAAGATCTTGCCTCGGTTTCGGTATCCTGACAGTATGGCTCGTCCATCTTCCGGAGTTTCTATAAACACAAAAGGTTCGTCGTTAGGATACTACATCTCTTACTCACTATACTCTTGCATAACATTACTCTTGACACTTTAATATATGTTTAAAGTATCACTATTACCCCAAAGGTTCAAGAACTTAACCATTTATAAACTCAATCGAAGTTTCAGGGGTTTTCACCATTTTCCCTAACGACCACACTTAACTGTAAAAATTCTCAGAAAATATGGATTTTGAATTTTAATGCAAGGTCAACTGTCAAGGGTCCTCTGACCACCCTACTATATTATCCCAAAATTTCGTGACTTATAAAAATGTCTAAGTATGGTAGTTATAGCCTCAAAGTTAACACATTTACATTTTCTCGGTTTTCGAACGTCTTTCACTAAAACTGACTTTTCTCCTAAACCGTTCATCAGATTTTAACGCACCTTATATCAAAACGATCTATGAACTAAACTCTATCTCATCATGGTCAATTGGTAACTTAGACAGTAGAGTACCGTACTGATACAGGGGTCTAAAACAGGGCAGTTTCTTGGTCTAACGAAAATCGGACATTATAACGGCTATATTTTCATATTTTCCAAAATCAAACTCCTCCAAAACAATCATCCACCTTATACACCATCACCTACACCATGTGGTCACCTTACCAACCATGGTTACAAGCACATACTCCTTCCATATTCAACTTTAATTACTTACAAACACTTATAACATCATAATCATAACATTTATACCACTTAATCACTAAACACAACTATATCCATCAATAACAAACAAGGACAAGAGTGATTATACCTTCTTGAAGCTTTAAAGATCCTTAATAAACCTTGATATATCCTTAAACCACCTTGAATTAGCTTGAATCAACTAAAGGAGCCATTAAAACCAAGTTAATAATTCGGAGTTACTATTCATCAGCTGAAAGAACATGAAAAACGACCCCCTTACCTTGATTTTCTGGAAAATGCTTGTGAAATACGACTTGTAGCTTATCTCATGGGCTTTCTAAAAAGCTATAGAACGCAAAATTTGGCTAAGAAACGAAGAAGTTATGCTCGATTTACCAACCTGCTGTCTTGTTTGGCCGAAAATGATGTTATGGAATGGGGGGAGAGCTTTTTCTTGCTTGGTTGTTCTTATCTTGCACTAATCTAGCTTATCCTAGAGTCTTGTGGATTGGTCAAGAAGATTGTAGAAAAAAATCTCATGCAAAATGACTAATCTACCCTTAAAAACAAGTTAGTGGATGATGATGCCATTTAGATGATATCATAATTCTCTTTTTCTTGATTTTCCTAAGTAATTTGATAAAATTTTGGTAAATGGTAATGTGATTTGTATCCTTGCTATATTACTAATCTTGGTTGTCTTGTTCCCATACTCGTCTAATTGTGGTTCGTTTCGGGTGTACCTCATTATCTCAGTGGTTTTCGAAATCATTTACAAATCCAATTTCCCTTGGTATTCTCTTAACTTAATAATCCTTTGGTTTAACCTAAATTCACTAATCCCTCAATATATAATTCTTATAATATTTCCATGCTCCTTAATATCCAATAAAAGCTCATTCGAAATCAAAATCCTCAAAATCCATATTTAGGAATTTCTGAAATCCATCGTCATTTCGAGTCACTTATTTTCAATGTACGACACTAATATGGTTTCTGTTTATTCATTTTCCGTTTCCATTATGGAGTACTTATATACCATTTTTTTCTAAATCCTCGAAATTTACTATTCATATGACCACTGTAGCATTACTAAAGTTAGGGTTATTACAAGTAACCCTACACAAACTCAATAAAACGGATCAAAAAGACGACATACTTGAGGTCAAGTCAATCAATATAAGCCGATTTGAAGCATTCTAAGTGGATATAAAATCCACTTATCATGACACATCTAAAGGAATTGTAAGATGTCTTTACAACAAGGCATCAAATGATGAAAGCTGCAATTGGCACAAGAAGCTCTCACATCTTAACTTCAAAAAGCTTAATCAACTTGTTAAGCACAATCTAGTGACAGGCCTACCTCAGGCAAATTATGTGCAAGATGGACTTTGTGATGCTTGTCAGCTTGGAAAAGAAAGAAGAACCACTTTCAAGAGCAAGACAGAAAATTCTATTACTGAACCATTTCACATGCTACATCTTGATCTATTTGGTCCAGTAAACATTATGTCTATCAGCAAGAAAAGATATGCTCTAGTCATAGTGGATGATTACACAAGGTTCACATGGGTATTCTTTCTACATAAGAAGGATGAAGCTCCTCAGCAAATTATTAAACTTGTCAAGAATCTTCAGAATAGCTCTGAGTATAAAGTCAAAGTACTTAGGAGTGACAATGGTACAGAATTCAAGAATTCTATAATGGAGGAGTATTGTGCAGACAATGGAATCACTCAACAGTTTTCTGCACCTGGAACACCTCAGCAGAATGGTGTAGTAGAAAGAAAGAACAGAACTCTCATAGAGGCAGCAACAACCATGCTTGTAGATGTAAAGCTTCCAACCTATTTCTAGGCAGAAGCTATCAACACTGAATGTTTCACTCAAAATTGTACCTTGGTAAATGGTCATGAAAAGACTCCCTTTGAGATGATCAAAAGAAAGAAACCAAGTGTGAAATACTTTCACATTTTTGGATGCAAATGATATATCCTAAAAGTTCATCCAGAAGAACTTGGGAAATTTGAAGCCAAATCGGATGAAGCAATCTTTCTAGGATATTCAGCATCAAAGGCCTTCAAAGTTTATAATCTCAGAACTCATATTGTTATGGAATCAATTCATGTTGCATTTGATGACAAGAAATTTGGAATTCTGCAAACTGATGAAAGCCATGACAAATTGGAATTTGAAAATCTTAAGGAATCTGAGATGCTCTCCAGTGATGATGAAGGTTCTTCTGAAGAAATTTCTATTGCTACTCAAAGGAATGCTACTATTGAGGTGGATCAAATCAATCAAGGACAACACAGTGTTCATCAGGAGCAGACTAGTTATTCAGAGTCTACTCCATCAGGAACTGATCCTTCAGAGACTATTGAAGGAAGATCAGGAACTAGCAACAGTATGGATTCTACTAATTCTACTGATCAAGGGGGGGCTTTTGAAGGAAATGAACACTCTTCTATAAGAGATACCACTAACTTTAAGGGAGAGTCTAGCAGGAGCAATCTACCACCTGTTAGAAAATGGACAAGGGATCATACTGAAGATTTGATAATTGGTGATCCAAATAGTGGTGTTCGAACTAGAAGATCAATTCAAAATGAATGCTTGTACAGTTGTTTTCTCTCTAAGAATGAACCTAAGAAGGTTGAAGAAGCCTTACAGGATCCTAATTGGGTAATATCAATGCAGGAAGAGTTAAATGAATTTGAAAGGAACAAAGTCTGGAAACTGGTATCAAGACCTAAAGATAGATCTATTGTTGGTGCAAAATGGGTTTTCAGAAACAAGCTAGATGAATCTGGTATGATTGTAGGAAACAAAGCAAGACTGGTGGCCAAGGGTTATTCTCAGGAAGAAGGAATTGACTATGATGAAACCTTTGCACCTGTAGCTAGATTGGAAGCAATCAGAATGTTTCTTGCATTTTCAACTCATTCAAAGTTCAAAGTATACCAGATGGATGTAAAGAGTGCTTTTCTAAATGGCAAGCTTGATGAAGAAGTGTATGTGGAGCAACCACCAGGTTTTGTTGATCCAAACTTTCCAAATCATGTCTACAAACTTGACAAGGCACTCTATGGACTAAAGCAGGCACCAAGAGCATGGTATGAGACTTTGTCTAAATTTCTTCTTGAAAATGGCTTCACAAAAGGTACAATTGACAAAACTCTATTCTTTAGAAAGATTAAAGGTGAATTGCTTTTAGTTCAAGTTTATGTTGATGACATAATGTGCCCGTTTGCCAAATCTGGCAATCAACTTATAAGTTACTTATTTCGGAAAAAATTTCATATTTACATACTCTTTTTTAGAGAAAAATGTGTACGAGTAGTTTAATATTCGTTATCTTGAAAAAATAAGTTACTTATTTCAGAAAAAAGTACATATTTCCTAACTTTTTTCTAGAATAAGTAACTTATTTCTGAAAAATAAGATTTCCTAAACGGGCCCAATATTTGGTTCTACTAATGAAAAGTTGTGTGCTAAATTTAGCAAGCTTATGCAGTCTAAGTATCAGATGAGCATGATGGGTGAGTTAAATTTCTTTTTAGGTTTGCAAGTCAAACAAACTGAGACTGGTATTTTCATAAATCAGTCAAAGTATATCAAAGATTTTTTAAAAAGGTTTGACTTTCAAGATTGTGCAGTTGCAAAAACACCCATGGCAACAACCACTAAACTAGACTCTGATCCTAAGGGAAAGAGTGTGGATAACACTAGTTATAGAGGCATGATAGGTTCACTGTTATATTTAACTGCAAGTAGACCAGATATAATGTTTTCTACCTGTTTATGTGTTAGATTCCAAAGTGATCCTAAGGAATCTCATTTAATTGCTGTGAAGAGAAGTTTTAGATATCTCAAAGGAACTCCAAATCTTGGTTTGTGGTAGCCTAGAGAATCTGATTTCTCCCTAATTGGCTATTCAGACTCTGATTATGCAGGGTATAAAATAGACAGGAATAACACTACAGGTACATGTCAATTCTTGGGAAACAGATTGATTTCTTGGGCAAGTAAGAAGCAACAATCAGTTTCAACCTCAACTGCAGGAGCTGAGTACATTGCAGCAAGCAGTTGTTGTGCACAGCTCCTTTGGATAAGAAATCAGTTGATGGATTATGGTGTGACACTTAGTAATATTCCTATGTTTTGTGATAATACTAGTGCTATCAAGATTGCAGAAAATCCAGTTCAACATTCAAGGACTAAGTACATTGATGTCATGTATCATTTTATTAGAGAACATATTGAGAATGGTACTGTGGAACTTCATTTTGTTCCTACTGACAAACAGCTTACAGATATTATAACTAAACCACTTGATGAGACTACATTCATTAGATTGGTTAGTGAGTTAGGAATGTTAAATTTCTAGATCTTTAACATCTACAAAAGTAGCAAGGTATGTGTTTCAGCTTATAGACTTGATATTCTTGTCAGGATCTATATTTGATAGTTAAATGCTTAAGCTGTAACATTTTACTTTGATAAATTACAGAATGATAGACTTGTTAATAAACATCAGGATTAGGATTGCTATCAGGATGCTGACATCATCAGGATAATATTGTCAGTATCAGGATTGTGAAATTTGTGTGTTTACTGTTTCAAATCTTGAAGTTCATGTTATGCAGTGATCCAATTCTGAGTTTTGTTAAGTCTATGCTAAGGAAGCTTTAACACAAGCATACTGATAATTTATACATTATTCAGATCAGTCAAATAAACAGACAATAGACAAACAGATAATAAGAAAGCTTGTATTTTCATTAATCGAAAGCATTACATACATGAAAATGAAATACAAACAACTTTTTGTCCAATATTGATAATCCTATTCTTGTCTAATGTATTTGGATATTGCTTCCTTTATGCATCTAAGATACATGACAAGGAGCATCTCAAGAAATCCATTAGGGATTTGCACAAGATCAACCTCAGACTCTACACCAAATTCTTCATCCTCAAGGTCTGAGGAGATTAGAGGAAGATTTTGTTCAACTGGTAGATGTTTTAGAAGAAATTTTTGGAAATCATTTGGGTTAATGCTAACCATTTTGAACTCGATGAGAAAAGTAATCTCTTCTAAGTCAGAAGAAATGAATCGAAAGTTAGGGTTCATATGAATATTTGGGTTAAAAGCCATTTGAAAAGATATGGTTTACGGAGAAAAGATTGAAGGTTTTGGAGTATGGCATAAGGCGTCGGTTTCTTTTATAGAAAGACGTGAGAAACTAAACAGTCATTTGGAGATTATCAATGCAGTCATTATTGCGCGTGACTGTATTTCTTGTATTTTCAAGAATTGTTGAATGAATCTAACCAATTGATTTTGTTCAGATTAATTGTTTATTTCTTTTTCAGATAAAAGAAAATGCCACGTGGAAACTCCATTTAGTCTCTGGGATCAGGATGATATTGGTCAGGAATACAAGAGTGATTTCATCATGATTGGTGAATATTTTTAATTTATAAATCACATTGAGATTTGTGGTTATCTTGATGAAAAAATCACATCAGGAAAAGGAAGTTGATTAGTATTGATTTTTATCTTGATTATATCCTGATTTTAATTAAAATCAATTTTGGATTTTATTTTCCAAAAATCGTGGGCAATTGCATTTTTCAGGGACTGACACCTGTCAACCTACGTGTCAACGTGGGTTAGTGGGTCTGAAGGACTTTTGAATATATCTTTATTTTGAGACTCTGATTGTTTATTGCTTTCTTCTACTTCGAATTTCTAAAGGCAAAAGCATCCTTTCGAGTTTTCAAAATCACTAATCAATTTCAATGATTTCTCAAGTTCTTTTCAGAACAAAATGGTAGCTCAAACAAGACTACCCAAATCAGTAGCTTTCAAGTTTGGTGACTTTGATTTTATGATGAATAATTATGTTGCAGCTATCACCAATGAGGAAGGGGTGTCAGCAAATTTTCACCCTATTATGGACTTTATGGTGAAAGGACCATTGAGTTATGCCTTGACAGCATCTCCACAACTCAATCAAGCAGCTGTTTCACAAGCTTGGGAGAATGCTGAGGTAATTGATTCTACTCAGAGTCAATCAGGTAAGATTGTTCTACATTTAGGACAAGACTCATTTGATATTACTGAATCTGTTGTTAATTCAGTAATTCACTTACCTGTTAGTATGAATTTTGAAAATGTACCATCTGATGATAATGTTAGAACTATGTTATCTGAGTTAGGTTACAGTGGACCTCTAGATAACATGAGCCAGTTAAATAGATCTTTTTTTAGGAAAGAATGGTCTTTCTTCTTTGATCAAATTGCTAAATGTTTTACTGGTAAATGTAGTTCTTTTCAGCAAATTACTTCTGTTACATCACATATTGCTTATAGTTTGCTTTATGACAGAGTAATTAACATTGGTCACATTATCTTAAGTCAGATGTGTATCAAACTTGGGTCAAGAGATCAAGATAAAAAAAATGGTGTATTATCACAGATTTATGCAATTGTTTATTAACCATTTTATTCCTAATGTTGAAGCTAGATTTGGTAGAGAAAATTGTGTTTTTTCTTATGAACAGCAAAAGAGAATTTTCTCTGACATTACAAATAAGGACAATGAAAAGAATCTAGATGAAATACCTGCAATACAGTATCCACATCATGTTCAGGTACTTCAAAAAACTCATCTTCCTACTCTATACAATTCTTCTTTCTTTGGTGGTGAAATGATTCCGGAATCTCATTTGGAGGAGAACCCCCCTGTGTCTACCCAAGTAGCCAAAAACATTATAGTCTCTGAAACAATTCTTAAACCAAATTTTGATCCACAGCCTATTGTTTCAAAGAAACCAACCTCTGGTGTTTCTCAAAAGACATCAGTTGTAAGAAAGAAAAGATTTGTTGTGTCAAGTAGTAGTAGTTCTAGTGAAGATGATGATAATATATCTCTTGCTGAGAGAGCAGAATTGAAGGCTACAATTCAACTTTCTAAGCTAGGACAAAGAGATAGAGCACCTAGTCACAGCCAGGCTACAGTCTCTCAAAAGGCTGTAGTACTTAAAAAGGGAAAACAATTACTTGATACTGTCTCTCAAAAGACTGTGTCTATTGAAAAAGGATCTCATCCCAAGATCACTTCTGTGTCTACACCTCTTGAGTCTTCTCAAGAAAAATCTGTTGCTCACTATAACAGGAAAACAAGGAGAAAGATTCATTTGTCACCTACACACACAGAGTCTAGTCCAACTAACATCATGCAGGTCTCTACAAATGAAGCTACAATAAGGTTAGCAATTGACAATAGAGATCTTGATATTGATTCTTTGTGGGAAACTACATTGTCATGCAGACTAGCTATGGGAGTTATTTCTATCAAAGTGAAACTGTCCAGGCCTGTTCTAGATTTTCTAGTTGAAAGAGTACCAAGACTTTCATTTCCTGAAGAATATGGACTTCTACATCGAAGACTTGACTTAATGAAAATGCATTTCTATGTATCAGTCAGAAAGGAATTATTAAAGAAATTTGGACTTACTAAGCATGGTGCACTTCAATCACTTCACACATACTTGTTTCACTAGAATTTAATTGTTGAAGATGCTCCAGCTCATGGTGAACAAAATGAGGTAGTAGTTAGTGAAATGCAGTCAACAAGAGATACTATTGCACCAGTGGTGAATAGTAGGACAGATCAGATCACAGTCACTGTAACACAAGAACCATCTAGTCAGAGGTTGGATGACTAAGGAACTGTGATGGCTGATGCTGAAAGGTCTTCTGTGATGATTGAGAATGCAAGTGAGATACCCTATGATATGGGAGGAATGACCTTGATTGGTTTTCCTGAAGATCAAACAAACATTGTTCAGTAAAAGTTTATCCACCTTGAGGGTGAGTCTCAGCAAGCAACACTTAAAGATGGGACATGCTAACTATGGTGTCTAATGAAGTATTACTGAAGACATTAGAGTCTAGTATAGAACCTGAAAGTGATATACTGGAGCATGTAGTCTCTAGAAGGAAAAAAGATGCTTGTAAGGGTTCAGAGACTATAGCAGCTCACTCCATGAAGAAAACCTCAAGCCCCTTGCCATATGAGGAACCCTCTCTCTGTAGGTCATAAGAGCACTTATCCAAATTTGAGTGATACACTTGAAAAGATGGACATAGATTCACAAACTGAGAGGCTGGCTCCTGACCAGGCAAAAGGAGAGGTAGTAAGAGTGTTGACTTTAGATAGTCAAATTGATAATAAGGGTATGGATGATCAACTCTATAGTGAGGGAGAGAAAATTAGGAAACCACCATCGTTTGATTTTTGGGATCAGTTTTTTTCTGAATCTTGGTCTGATAATCTTGGTATGGATGCTGGTACTTATTCTTTTATCAAGATGTATGAGAAGAATGACTTAGCAAAGCACAATGCAAAGCCTGAAGTTAAAGCTCAGAACCAAAAACAAAGGCTTGCAGGAATCATCAACAGAAGAGGTGAAAGGCTAAGACAAACTTCTACTCTACTTGTACCAGAAGAAATTCCTAACGATCCTAGTATTCCTTTATATGTACTTACAATATCAGCTGGAATTGAGATATCAACAGTGTCTAATCACTCTAAGGAGGAGTCAGGATTTGTAAATGTTAGTACACAAAATACTGGTGAAGGACATGATGATTATATTTCATCTTTAGATTAGAAAGATGAAGATGTTTGTAACTCTGCTCGAGTATTATTACTTGAATATCATTCTACACAGGCACCTTCTTCTATAAGACTTGAATCTGAAGATATTCCAAACACTTTCAACATTGAAGTCAATTATGAAGTTCTACAAGACATTCAAAAATCTCAAGTTGAAATTCAATCAAGACTTCAAACACTTGAAGATAACCAAGTCACTATTATGGAAAATCAAGCAGTTATGATGAATCTCATTTGTTCTGTCACTGAATATCTTGGAATCAAAGTTGCTGATGTCAAAAAGGGGGAGATAAAAATAAAAACAATTAAGAGGCAACAGACTGGGGGAGTTAAACAGACTGGAGGAGATAGAGGAAGAACTAAGGGTGACAGAGGTGAATCTCAACAGGGAAGTGATAAAGGAAAAGAAGCATCAAATAGTTGAATTCTTTCTTCTAAGTACTAGATACTATGTCTATATTTGAAGAGGGAGGTACTTAACTTCATGATCTTAAATTCATAAATTCTATTATGGTTGAATTGTTATATGTTTTGACATCTACAACTTAGATTTATGCTTCAAATTCTAAAAGCATAAATAGGGGGAGATTGTTAGGAATAATTCATAAGTTATGATGTTAAGAATAGAATTTGCAAATACTTCTTGTATATCCCGATCTTATAAAGGATTTAGCACTTTGTATAGGATATATGTGTTAAACAGTAATCTGTAGAGTTAAGTCAGGAACAGTGCATCAAGGACTACATTTCATGAACTGAGAGCAGATCCTGATATGACAAGTCAAATACTGATCAAATACTGATGGATGGTCATATCCTGATGCAAGATGGAATCCTGATATCAGTCATGATTCTGATGATGTCATACGGATGCTATTATATTAGTCATGCTACTGATGATGTCAGTATGGATGCTACAGAAACTAACAAGTGCTATAAAACAGGATCGTTGTTTTGAAGAACAAGCAAGAAGATATCAAGAAGGAAAGAATTTTCTATTGATGGAAACTATCAACTAGACGGCCGAACATTGTCATGTATAGATTATCTTTCTGTTATTAGTTGATAGGTAGCATTATAAATACTCTCTCTATATCATTGTAAAAAGAGTTTGATCGTGAGGTTTGTAATCGTAAGTATACGAGAGTACGAACAGAGAGAGATTTGTATTGTCAACAGCTACTAAAGGTATTTGTACACCTTTGGTAGAGTCTATATTTGATCTTATTAATACAAATAGTTTGGTTTATTCGTTTGTTTTGTTTATTTATTCGAGCAAAAATCAGACATGATTATATAACTTGTATTCAACCCCCCCCCTTCTACAAGTTATTCGAGTTAACAAGATCTTCAGGCCTGGTTTTATCCGGGCTTTAAAAACCTCGGGTTTTTTAAGAATCGAGCCGGGTCAGGTTTTTCCAAAAATCGGGTCGGGCCGGGCTTCCAATAAATATGAGGCCTGTTTTAGGCCCTCGGGCCCGGTCGGACCGGGCCGGGCTTTTATTCGGGTTTTTTTAGTTTATATATACGTAATTTTTGTCTTTTTTTGCAAAGCAAATATATTAATATACAAAAAAAGAAAATTTGTTACAAACAAACAATCTCTAAAGAATACATAAGAAGCACACCGTACAAATCTTCTCGTATATGACCTTTTTGAGAATCACATCCTCTACACTCAATAAATCTTCTTGAAAGAAGGATTTGTCTTGCATATTGTTGATTCTTCCTCGCCTCATGATCCTTCACATCGTGTTGCTAAGTTTAATATTCTCGAATTTTATTAAAAATATTATATATTTTTAGAATTTATCTATAAAAAATCGGATTTTTATCCGGATTTCTTAAAAAGCCCGGGCTTTTATCCGGGCAGAACCGGGCTTTTTAAAAGCCCGGTGTTCACACAAAATCACGCAAGCGTACGCGGTCACAAGTAATATAGAATAAAGTTAAGTTCATTCCCACAGAGACTGGTAAAAAACAGAATATTATGCAACAATGTATGATTTCTATTTACTGCTAAGACAAGTATCAAATTTGAGGGTTGATTATCTAAATTAACTATTAAGCAATTTAACAATATTAAAATCTAATTAACTAATGAGATTGAAATCGAATTACTTATGAGAGAATAAACATGGGATCCTAACTTCATTAAATACTTCGTCTAGAGTTGATGCCTTTAATCAAAGTATGTGATGGTTATGATATCTGATCGGAGAACACGAAACAAGTATAGGTTACCTGTCAGTATACGAATACAAAACTACTCATACATCCACAAAAGAGATAGAAGATGGGTAGACACCAATTATGTTTAGACCCTATATGTCTATAAGATTTGAAAACATAATGGGTTAAGCACAAGTCATCCATTAAGATCACATAGGGCAGCATAAGATGGTTAAAATTACGCTACAAATCATGATGTCAAAACATACATAATCCTATGCTAGCATGGCAAGTTCTAATCTTTAGATCCACCGTCGCTTCAATAAAGATAAACAATTTAGATGTTAGCTACGCATCTAAAACATTAAGCACAACCATACGAGGATATCACAAATTTACCACACACAAATCTTTAAAGCAAACAAACTACTAAACTACATAGATAAATCCGTTAGAATCCCATGTCAACGATTAGTTCATAATCGAACGGCTCGTCACCATGGGATCTGATGAAAACATGATAATAAACAAGGTCTGAATAATAATAATATTAGAGTACTAGATTTAAGAAAACAAATCCCAAAAACATCCAAGAGTGTCGCCTAAAAGATGAATACAAAAGGAAAGTAGATCTAAAACTCCGTTGCTTGTCACGAGCGTAGGAATCCTTCTCCAAGTCTGAATCTCCATCTCTCGACTCTCTCTCTCTATGTTATATTGAGTGTTGACACGTTTTATTATGTAGGGTAGCGTTTATATAGGCCCCCAGCAACTTGTCCAGCAAGAAAATACCATAAAAATCCATTTTTAAATTAAATTCAGGAATTTCCCAGTGGCCAACCACACGGCTGCGCTTCTCACCGCGCACCTGCACTGTCTAGCATGCTCCCCCGCACGGTTGCGCCCTCCATACGCGTGGCTGTGCGCCTGTAACCTGCCGAAATGCTGATTTTGCTATTTTTCTTCGTTTTGACTCCTTTTTCCTCCGTTCTTCTTGCAAGATGTCGTTCCTTGCTTCTTGAACTCAAATCCACCATATGATACACAATTGTATCTCCCCACGTCTAGATAGTAACCCTGCACAAACTTGCTAAAAACAAATCAAAAACACGACATACTTGAGGCCAAGTTGATCAATTTAAGCCGATTCGAAGCGTTCCAAGTGGATATAAAATCCACTTATCACCCGGGTTTTATCCGGGCTTTTCAAAAGCTCGGTCTTTTAATCGAGCTTTTCGGGCTTTGGGCTGGGCTAGGCTTCGGGAAAAATAGGAGGCCCATCTTAGGCTCCCGGGCCGAGCTTTTTTCGGATCGGATCCGGCTGGATTTCGGGCTTTGGGCTTTTTGAACATCTCTACGAATACTTGTAATAAGTACACTATCATATTCTATATAAAAATTGAACGAATACTAAAGTGATGAAATTAACTCGATATTCATTCATGTTATTAAATAAGATTCACATTCGTTCATTTATTTTACAAAAATGAATAATATTCATTTTTAATAAATCCAATCCAAATTCGAACCCGAATTATTCACATTCATTTTCAATAATAGTCAAAACAAGTAAAAGCCATTTCATGAATCACTGCCAAACTACGCGTCGTTGGTGTCCACCACTTTATATTCGACTCCCTATAGATTTTCAGATTATCAAAACAAACCAGGAAAAAACTGTTACAATAAGGGTTTTTCAGCACCGTCACAATTTTAACATCTTTCAAGTCGTTAATATCGCTTCTTTCTCATCGTTGTAAAACGTCTCTTAACTTGGAAAAAAAAAATTGTCTTCCCCCCTCCCGCATAAAGAATCTTTGGGGGTGTTTGGGAAACTTATTTTCCAAAAAAATTGACTTATTTTAAGAAAGAAGATAAGATTTCTATTATTTTTTTGGAAAAAATATTTTTTTTTGCAACTTATGGAATCTCAAATATACATTAAATACATCCATATAAAAAGTATTAAAATATGAAATTTTTACCCGAAAATAAGTACATAAGAACTTATTTTAAGTTTTGCCAAACATCCTCTTTATCTTTTGTTGTTCTATTTAGTCTACGTACATACCAGATAGAGGGGAGCAAAAACCGAATTGAAACCGAAACTGGTCCAAATCAAGCAAAAAAAATGAAACTGAAACCTAACCAGCGGTTGCGATTTTTGATTTTTAAAAACCGAGATTTTTGGTTCCGGTTCCGGTTATAGGTTAAAACCGAACCGGCTAAAACCGAACCGAATGGATTATTAAAATAAATAAATATGCATATAAATTTTATATAATTTATGATTTATGATAATATGATTCTTCTACAAAAAAGTTAGATACATAACGTTCAAGTAAACAAATTTTAAGAAAAGCATACTATAAGGATATTTGACCTATATAATCAAACTTAGCTAAAGAACAACCAGAGTTGATCTAGCACGAAGCGGATGAAGCTGTGCAAGTGTGATCTCAATTTTTTCCTTAAAATCAAATTTAGCTAAAGAATGACCAGAGTTGATCTAGCATGAAGCTTTGCCAGTGTGATCCCATATTTTTCCTCCGTGTCCAACTTCTCTGGTGGAATCCCACCTTCGAGTTTCCTGTCAAAACAATTTATGAGTGAGCCTAACAAAACTGGCACCATACTCATTGCCAATGGCATTCCAGGACATATCCTTCGACCCGCACCATCCTCATTGTCAGTGACATTCCAGGACATATCATAGTATTTATGATTTTTGTTGTTCGGTTTTATAACAGAAATCGAACCGTGAAAAGCTGAACCGATCTTTTTAAAACCAAAACCGACGGTTCGGTTACAGTTGCAGTTTTCAATTTTAAAACCGAACCATGCTCTTCCCTAATACCAGGGTAATTCTGGTCATTATAGTCTCCCTAATTGCATGTACCCCACTAGGTAAACCATATCTTTTACAAGTTGTATCCTACTATTTACGAGAAATTTGTATCTCGGTAAAACATTATAATGATGAGCCTAAGCTCAACCGTACCTCCTAATTTTTACTCTATATTTTTGGGCTTCTAAATTTCGATCTTTTTCTATTTTATACAACCCAAAGCCCAATGATTACTGAATTTCATAGGTATCAACATACAACATTTTAGTAAAGACCAAACATCATACCACAAAGTTCCTTTCAAAATTAAATAAAATGAAGACAAACAATAGCTTAATTCTGTTGAGAGAACGGAGCACAACTTTTATTAACCACAGAGAGCCTTCACCTATTACTCTGTTCTCTTGAAGCAAATTCTTTTAAGCTCCTCAACTACTGTATCTACATCTTCCTTTCCATGCTTATTTTTTCGTTTAATTTTTCTACTCAAATTCTGACCAGTTTCCACTACTAACACAGCTGATATAACTCTTGCAACCTCTTCTTTTCCATATTGTAAATTTTCATCTTTCAAAACCTCCACACAAACATCAATGTTAATCGCTAGTCGAGCATTTAAAGACTGATCATAATGCATAGGAATTGCTATAATTGGAACACCATAGTTAAAACCTTTTAATATGTTAGGTCCCGTATGAGGGCTATATTAAGCTACAAGGGGGTTGAATAGCTGAATTACCAATTTAAAATTATTACGGTGTTTTAAAAATATTTATCCCTTTTAAAATATTTTACCGAGTCCTTAGCAGTTTATAAGTGCGGAAATAAAAGACAAGGGAAGAAAAATACCACACAGGAGATTTTTATCCTGGTTCGCGATGGCACAACCTCTAATAGATTCGCTCACCCCTAGTCTAGTCCCCGAGCTCCTCTCCGAACTCGAGATTTCTTATAAAATAAACTCGCTTCTTTAATAGGGGGAGAAGCCTTTATAACCCTACAAATATTTGTCTTGGTGCGTAACTACCCGTTACCACCTCAAAATAAATGTAAACACCTACACAACTTATCTTAGACAATAACTCCCCGCTATTTCTTCAAAGTTGATGTAGAATCCTTGGTGTAGACTATGTGATTCTTGGATTTTGTCGGTGTTAGGTCTTAGATGAAAGGTCTTGGGTCTTTCCTCTTCTTCACGGTACGAAGACTACTAACTCCCCGTTAGTACGTCTTGGACTTGGGTCTTAGAACGAGAATCACCTCACTTCAACTTTACCTCACTACAAAAGTTAGAAACACAATATCTACGAAACAAATATGGTTAATCAAGATATATAATAAAATAGTGCAAAAATAGCATGTTACGGTGCTAGCCACGATGGACGCTATTATGCGTTATCATATTAATCAACTCATAAGTGTGAGGATGAGAAAGAAAATTCAACTCGCAAGTGCGAGAACTATAAAAGAACGCTATTACACGTTAGCTATATGTATAGTGCGGAAAATAGTAAATAACAGCAAGGGTTAAGTCACACAAATGGACTTGACCCACAAGCGGTATTACAGCGAAACTTTAATATTCAATTAAGAATATTAAGTTATATATTGTAATTATAACTTCTTCCACGAAGTTTATGTGATACGAAGTATTCCTTTAAAGAATATCCCACGGAGCACTGTAGATGCTAGTTGGGAATCCGTAAAAATACTTCTCGTATCAACATTGATGTATGTCAAATAAGCAAGTCTTTTTAAGCTACTAGGCTTAAGACTTTTAAGATGTATACCGTCGGTTGACTAAAACAATGTCAAAGTATACTCTTCTTTTAACTTCCTGCACGAGATAAGTTTATAGCCACGGTAAATAAAAGTAAGTGCGATAAAACAAGTAGCTAAACTTGTGCTTTGAGAAGCTTAGGTTGAATGAAGTATTCTTTTTAAGAATATCCCAAGGAGCACTGTAGATGCTAGTTGGGAATCCGTAAAAATACTTAATCGTTTCAACTTTTGACGTATGTCAAAAATAATCTTTCTCTTTTATAAAGAGACCTTTGGAATCTTTAAGTAGATCCAAAAATAGAGATTAAGATGAAGTATAGAAGTTAAGCACAAATCTCAAATATAAACACAAAGACGAAGCTAAGAATTACCACCTTTGGAAAATGATCGGAAAAGTTTGCCGAAAATATTTACTGGAGGTTCGACCGGATTTTGGCACTTGGTCGAACTTTGGGTAACCCTTCGAGAGGCCGGAGAGTGGTAGTATATGAGCTAGCATGGTGGGAATAAGCTTGGTTGAGTGGATCTAAGATTGGTGAACAAAAACCTTGAATATATGTATATATTTAAGAGAGAGAGAAGGTTTTTGAGATGAAGTATTTAAGAGAAAGTGTTTATAAACTTGAAAGTGTGTATACTTCTAAAAAATCCCAGCAATTCTTTGGCTCTTAGCTTGTGTTTAAATGGGTGTGTGGAGGGGGGGTATTTATAGAAAGAGTTGGGTGAGAGGAATGGTGGAGATTTAAATTAAAAGGAGTGCTTGAGATTGAAAAGGTGTGGATTGATGAGGTGGAAAGTGGTTTGTGTTAGTTGGGGGTGGTTTTGTGTTTCTTCCAAGTCGGTTTGGTATTTGAATCCCAGCTGTGTTTTGAGCTCTAATACATTGTATGGGACTCGTATTGATCAACGATTAAATACGTAACACATATCGTTAATTAAATATCCGATAAATACGAAAATACCCAATAAATAATTCTAAAATTATGGAGCACTTAAAAATATTATAAAATGAGATTCTGGAAAGTTTGGTCAATTTTGGTCAAGGTTGACTTGGTCAAACGTGGTCAAACGGTTGACCAACTGTCTCGATTTTTGTATCAGACCAAATTTCTCGAAAAATTATGAAACTTTAACCATGCATAGAAAATAGTATTTAAATGATCAGTCTCAAGTTTTAAATCATTCTAGCAAGTGGAAGTATTTTATTTGGATTTAAAATGATTAAATCAACTTTCTGTTCCGAATAAAATACGATTGGTCTTTCCGTTGAATTAATAAATCTTCTGACCAATGTTTTGACTAGAATAAGTACTTAGAATATATTTCCTAATATATAAAATATTCTGAGAGTGTAGGAAATATTTTTGAGTGAATAAAATAATTTTCTTAGAAATAAGATAAATTTATGAAGCTTGAGAAAACTCTTTCTGTCATGAGATAAAATTAGAGACTAATATTCTATCAATGGATATAATATGCTTGAGCATAAAAAGTCTTTTCTATGAGTGAAAACATTTTGAATGTGAAGATAGAATATTTTTCGAATAGAAACATATCGTTTTTTAATTTAGCACGAGTTCTCTAAAGAATATTAAATCTCGAATATTCCTTGTTTGAGCTTGTTGCCTTATTAATGTTGCAACGGAGATCTAAAATTATCAAACCTCGATATTTCTTTTTCGATCTTATTGCCTTAGTGTAGAGATATATTCCATAAAATATATAATTTTGATATTTTGAAATAATGGAATATCTCTTATAAATTAAAAGTAGGATGATAAATTTTGCTAGCATTGAATGTTGACTTTTGACCGAATCAATTAAATAAATAAATGCCCTAGTGGAGAGGATTCTACGTGTATTTAAATTTTATGTTAAATCGTACAAATACCAAAATAAATATTAAATCGAAGATAAAGATAAAATTTAAAAGTGTGTGCTTCCCCTTTATATATGCATGATATTTGAAATAAATTTCCGCACATAAAGATATTGAATAAGGGAGAATACTTAACATTCCTTTCTTAAGAAAATTAATTGATTCCATTCCTTTCTTAAGAAAAACAATTGATTCCTGCAAAAGTAAACGACATTGTTAGATGTATCACAACAAATTTATCGTAAAAAATTTTAAATTTTGAATAGTAAGTGCTATTCCAGCTTCCCCTTTTGTTTGGTGTACTACCAAAAAGTTTCTCTCTTTGTGATCTCATATATATCCATAAGGCATTTATCAAGTAATTATAAAGAGATAAATTTTTATGAGAATTAATCATATAAGCATGCAAGCATTTAGTATATGAGATTAACATAGGTATTAGAAATTAAACTAGAAATCTTATATTGGCATACTGTCTTTTCTTGATAAGAATGATCATGATTACTTAGGCAATTTTGATGTATCACTATGAATCATATACATGCTATTTTTCATTTATTAGAGATGATATTTAATACATGTTTTTAGCAAATTTTGTTTTAATAAAGCATTTAAACTGTTAGGTCCCGTTTGAGTTATTAGAGTACAAGAATGAAGTTTGTCATCCGGTGTTTGTTACAAACAGAATTTATATCATACAAGCTGGAATATACATGTGCCAACATAGTTTACATGAATCTTTTGCTAATACAGTCTAAGCATTTTGTTTACAGGATACACCCTGTTACATGAGGAGATGCTAATACAAACTAAATTTTAAAATACAATCGTGTAACAAATTTTTTTTTACATTTAAGTTATACTAATACAATCTGTAAACTCATGTTAATATACTAACTAGCTGCCATATTACTGAGCCATACCCTGTGAGTACGAAATCTGAGATAGAGAATGTTCAAAGAATTACATTATTACTATCAACAGGTTACCAACAGTTGAGCCATAAGTGTTTGAGAGAACAATTACCTTATGAGAGTAGTTTTATGTCTGCAGATCTTGTCAGATTGCAGAGTGACCAAAAAAAATTCCCAAAAATATTTCAGTTCTGAGCAGAGGTATCTTTTATCTTAACTGAGCAATTTTTAACATAGTTAACAGATTGATAGAACAGAGAATATTATAACGACTAGTAAGACAACTGCAGAATCATATATTACACTTCAAAATTTTTCATATTAATCAATGTGGGACACTGATTAAGTAGAACAAGATCCTACAACCATCTTAACTTACAATCTTAGCAGTTCAAAATTTAAATATACCAACTACATTACAGATCAAGGTTACAAGTGAGGTTAACAGGCTTACCATCATAACAGTAGGCTTAATCACGATATTACAAGCATAAATTACAACCAGGAACAGCAAAACTAACTAGAACAACCATAAAACAAAATATAGTCATATCAGCAAAAGTAGATCAATGACAAACTTCAAACAGAAACAAGATCCAGCAACCATCAAGCAGAAACAAGTAACACAGTCAAACAACAGCATCTTCCATAGCAGCAACAAAACTAAACTCACCAACCATATTAGGTAGACCATTAGAATCAAGGATTTCCACACCAGCACCTATGGTTTCTAACTCATTTACCATTTCAGCATCATTAACCATTTGAACTTGAAAAGAGTTAAGAATTTCCATGTCTCTTATCCTACTATTACCCATGGTGGTTGCAGCTAGACTTTCTATGAAACTCAATCTCCTTTTTATATCCTCATTTTCAGTTTTAAGCCTCCTAATCTCTAAGTTTTGTTCTTCAAACATTACTCTAGCAGATTCATTCTTATTCAAGTAAATGTCTTCTTCCCTAATATTTCTAGGAAGGTCAGTAACAAAGACTTCTTGAGGTTGACACAAAACTTAAGGTACTTGGGGCCTAATGTGTGCAAGAGTGAGTTGAAAGTCAGCAAGAGTGGAGTAGTCAACATGTGTGTGAATGTGGCAAATATTGAAAATAGAGGAGATCATAAGTCCATAAGGCATGTAACCAACAAAGTTTGCATTAATCAGATTCAACAAAATCACATAAGAGATATTGAAATCAATCTTGTTAATAAAGAGCAGAAACATGACTTTCATGTCAAAGAAATCAAAGTACTTGCATTGATTGGGTTTAGGCAACACATTAGCTCAAATAAACAAAGCCAGATTTTGAAATAGAGGATTAAAATGCTTGAAATGAACATTGCAATGTTTATCACAAAGACCAAGGGGTACATCAGAATCACAGAAAGTAGAGAGGAATTCATCTTTGTTAAACATGAAGTAGGAATATATGTCAATACATGGATGATCATTGTCAATTAAGCATGCAGGCAGGTGTAGTGCAATATTAATGGTTTTATGGTCCACTAATATGATTTTCCTATTGATAGAAGTAGTGAAATGCATGACTCCATCTAGACCTTTTACAACTCTCATATTACAATAAAACTCACCCATGAGATGTATGAAATACCTCTTTCCTAAGTGTGACAATAGACCTTCCCACCTAGCCCTTTTTATGATATTTTCTACCTCACCACTAACATGAATGTTTATGCCAGGTTGAACATTTTTGATCATATCCATGTATTTCTTGGTATGGGACAGATTTATGAGTTGAGGATGGGGAAGGGGCTTTGAAACATTTCTTGGAGTGGGCTTGGAGAGAGGTTTTCTTGTGTATACTTTAGGCAAGTAGGGTTTCCTAGATCTTGGACTGTTGATGTTTGGGAATTGGTACTTTGAACTTTGGTAGAAAGGGATGGATGGACTTTTGAAATGTGTCTTTTGTTTTTTGAGATTTCTGAGTTTCTAAAGTCTAGGAGGGATTACCTTAAAGTGTGAGGTTCTTGAGTGTATGAAATGGTTTTGTTCCATGTCTTCAAGAAGAAAAGGGTTTGAAGAAGTGTTTTTAGAGTTAGGGTTTGAAGGCAGTTTGTGAAATTCCATGCAGTTGAGAGGTGAAAATGATACAAGAATTGAAGGTGAAGTGTGTGTGAATAAAAATAGATAATGACATGCTTTTTACAGATGAGCACTTAAAATTTGAATTTTTAATGCACACACTAATACATATAAGGCAACAGTTTATTCCATTAATGACATGTAGATTTTTGAAATCCGGGTATCTTATTTAGAAATAGTCCAAATTATAAATTTTATAAAACCAAAGTACAAATAGTGTATATTGATGTGCAGACAGTATTATGCATGTATGAGAATAAAAGAATGTATTTATGACATTAAAGAAGGCATAGAATCTTACTAGAAATAGTACATAGTACATTGCAGACACTGTTTGGAAAGCATGCAGTAGACAAAAACTTTACTAAAGCAAATAAAGTTATAGAGGCCCACAGTGATGTCATACAAGTTTGTAAAGTATATGCAGGTTCTTTATGACCAAGGACTATGCCATTAATGTTTGTACAAATGATTGATGTGAAGTTGACAGCTTTGAAAGGTGTGGGATGCTTTGAAAGTCAAAATATGTTATTTTACTCTTAATGCCAAATATGTGTAATTTTATGAAACCTAACACATAAATTTGTATATAATTGTATCATATAACACATGAAGATGTTGCAGTGCACCTTAATAAGACTAGTTAGCGCAGGCAGATTATGTAACATTCATCACATAATAAATTTCAATAATGCAAAATTAAAATGTCCTAAAGTCTATGTGGCCAATCACACCAGTGATCCAGAACTGGGTTCTCCAAGGGATTCCCAACCAGGTCTTAATGTGAGGGCACTGTGTGTGTAGTGAAAGGATAATATGATTTTGAGAACTATAAGAGGTTACATTCAATGCAAGTAAGTTATCTCACACATATAATCTTTCAAGAATTCATCTCTATAACACGCTTTTATCTAGGCAGGTTACTTGCATACACAGATGAACAATTAAGATAAGCATCATTCTTTCAAGTCTTCATCCTCAGATACATTCACATAAGTTCAACTTAGGAAAATATTTAAGAGTAATATTCTTTAAGAGTACCTTAGTTCAAACCTATTGGATAAGCATAGTGTCATAAACTCAAGGATCAAATGCAGACAACAATACAATATCAAGAATTCATCATTAAACAAATGTGTAAATGCAATAAGAATTTTGAAAACTCAATATAAACCATTTTAATGAACATTTTGCCAATTAATAGAGTTTTATACATTATTGATACAGTTATTCATATTAGTAATATATGATCCATACATCAATTTCTTATAGACAATTGATATGGGCTGAAAGTAAGCCCTAAAAACACATTTAATGTTGCATTAAATTAACCTAGGTTGGTCCAAGGTCAAAGCCCAATTATGAGGCCCAAAACCCTAATTAAAATACTAAATTCGTAATTGATAAATCAGCTAATAAAAAGACACCGTTATTGAGTCTAAAAGGGAACCAATTCATACTAGGAGTGGCCTCCAAGACATACGAGTCTAATAGGAATCAGCCTTCCTCATGGAAGGATCCAGAATTCTATCTAAAGTGGATAACTTGTCCACCAAGACACCAAACCCTACCCTAATTCCAAGGCATCCAATGCCTATATAAAGGGCCTAACCCCTCATTCTCAGAAAAAGCGTTTTTGGGGCACAGCTCCATACGTCACTTACGTTTTAGGTTTAATCCTCCAATAAGGACATACAAGCCATAAAGTCCTTGGTGTGCCCCTGCCACCATAGCCCTCGAGGGCATCACCAAGAACTACGTTTTGGCTTGATTCTTGATATTCATCAAGGTACGTAGACATCTTACAAGGATTGACTAGTCCTGACAGTAAGAGCAACCACCATTAAAGCTCGAAGCTCTCAATTCCTAGCAGTCAATATACGAATTAATTACACCCTAGTTTTTATTCTACAACATTTGGCACCGTCTGTGGGTAGAAGACATCAACCATTGAAAATACACGGATATAAAAAAAATGGATGTGATGATCCATCCACCTGCCTCAATTCGCGTTCTGATCACCATTGTTGGTATGCAGCCAACACGTACCACTATTCAAGGGTTGAACCCTCTAGGAACAGGAATTTAAAGGAGTCTCCAAGGAGATGGAGTCCAAAGAACGAGTCTAAACTCTCCAGGGGCGGATCCCCGAATCCTAGGCATGTGCCCATAATAGGCTATCATGATTACAAATCTCTATCACGGTGCTTCCACCACTAACAGCTCAGAACTCAATTTATGGGCTCCCACCCCAACGAGGGGATGATTCGCCCCATATTTGAGGCTTCGAACCTCCGCATATAGCAGGAGGGAGAAATCTTTATCGTGAACTAACAATGATAAAAGAACTATCGGACTAATGATCCACTCCCCTCGACTTCCAATCAAGGAACTACTCCCCAAAAGACGCGTCTCCAATGGGTGATCCCCAAGGGGCGATTCAAAATCCACTAACTTAAGGAGAGAATCCCCAATTGCAGATGGTGGTTTTACCTCTGTCTAGTGGAGCACAAGGAGCACGGATCGCCACCACTGTCATGCTAAATCTAATAACTCGGAACCCCATTTATGGGTTGTTACCATTCCTAACTACTGATAGAACCGTTGATCAACTCATGAGAAGTGTGTGCCTCAATACATTGAAGGATTGGTCCCCCTATTGGAGGACACCAAAGTTCTCCGGATCATACACCAAAGATGACTCCTCGTCTGAAGAAGATAAGGAAAAGGACGTCCATTCTAGCAAGAGACGTCAAGGCAAGAAGCCTGCCGGAGGAGCAAGACATTCTCAACCCCGAGGGACTTAAGAAACGGCTCTTCAGGCCTTGTGAGAAAGAATTTGGGAGTTCAAATTTACTAATCCGTAGTAACCAGCTGTGGGTTCAATGAATTGAGGGACGAATCCCCTCCGGATGGTGGTGTCGCCCCCCTAACGCACTGTTAGGACTATAGATGTCCATCTCTATCATTACACAATGAAAATTAGGTTCCCACCAATGGGATGTCGTTCATCCATGGTAGAACGGGCTAGCAACACGAGGCATACGAGCCTCAATGCATTTAAGGCCTAGAACGCCAAAGAAGGAGTCGTGATTTTTCCAGACCCTATACTGTTGACGATTTGTCATTCACTGATGAAGATAACTATCTCGGAAGGAGGACCAGGCAAGGAGCTCGAAGGAGGGTCAAGGCCTTCTCAGCCTCGTGGATCCAAAGGACTGGCTCCCAAGACTTTAGGAGGGAGGATACTCGCCCATGAAGCGCAAATCTGAAAATTGAAGAAAGATCTGGAAATACAATAGGCTAGGCAGCCCCCAAGGGCTAGGATCCCCAATGTTTTTAATTCAAGTGATACCCCAAGGAGGAGAAGGGTTGATACATAAAGGGTTGATCCCGATGACTCGATGCCTTTAGGAGGTCGTGATGATCCAATCATGTCATTCACCAACAAGATAAGAAATGCTCATATCTCAAGGAGGGCAAAGGATTAGAGAAGGAAAATCCAGAAGCGATACTCGTGGAGTACTGGATGCTCAATTTTGATGGAGAATCAAAAACAAAATTAAGTCAGAACATACCCCGATGGGCTCATGCTTGAGTATGCCCCGAAGTTGGATTTCCCAACGACAAACGAGGCTGAATGCAAAGCCTTGATAGCCGGACTTGGTTTGGCAAGAGGCCCGCTCAAAGTCTGTGGAGACTCAAAATTGGTAGTACCATAAGTAAATAATGAGTTTGAGTCTAGGGCTGGAACCGTGACAAAGTACTTTAAACTTGACTCAATTCAATGAGTGTTACATGGGAGGAAAACGTAAAGGCTGATGTCCTATCCATGTTTGCCTCCTCAGAGATAGAGAATTATGTTGGAAGTTCTTACTTCCAAGTCTTGGAGACACGAAGCATTGAAAGAAAAGCTGATAAAACCTGTAGGTATGAAAATCCATTGGATAGATCCTACATAGGCTCATCAAGAAACCGGTTGGTTACCCGACAATGCCTTGGAGGCAAGGAAGTTGTCAGTAAGAACACTAAGGCCTCAAAATACGAATTCAACCTTGAAAAAAACTCATGTGGAAATCTGGTGGCTGTACTCGGGGGGCAGGACCCTTGCCCATAAGATGGCCCAATCGGGATTCTACTGGCCAGATATAATGGCTGATGCCAAGAGTTATGTGCGATCAATATCCAAAAACATGTAACTGATGATCAATCCCCTGCAATACTAACACCCGTCATTTCCTTCATTCCCAGTGGCAAGGTGGGGGATAAGTGTTTTTGGGCCATTCCCAGTGGCAAGTTGATAAGTGGATTTTATATCTACTTGGAGCGTTCTATATCGGCTTAAATTGATTGTCTTGGACTCAAGTTTGTGGTGGTTTTGATGTGTTTTGTTTAGTTGTGCAAATTTACGAGAATGATGATTAAGGATCATCTTCTATCGTTTTTGGAGAATAAATTGATTAAAATTCGGATTTCTGAGACGGTTGCGCAGTCTACACTGTTTTGGACATATCTGGAGTTCTAGAAGTCCGTTTTCAGCGATCTTACTACCCACGCGAAGCTTTGGAGATTTTCTAAAATATGGGACAGGTGTTGCATGAGCAGTTTGCGCGTGGTGGGCACAGGCTGCGCGACAAGCAGACTGATGGGCGCAGGTTGCACGCGCGCGGTGCTGAAAAATTACAGTTTTTACTATTTTGGCCATATCTTGAGTTCTAGAAGTCTGTTTGAGGCCCGTAAGCAGTCCACGCGAAGATAACGGAATTCTCTATCATTCTAAAGTGGTCCAGAGGTCCAATTACAACTGTAACGGTGCAGAAATACTGAAGAAAAGTCAGCTACGAATTTTCCTTAAAAACAGAATCAGTTTAGGAAACGTATTTTGCAGAAATTCTATTATAATTTTGTTTTGGTATTTTCTTGCTGGGCAAGACTTCTAGAGCCTATATAAACACATCCAACTCTTGCAATTTGTATCATTAGGAAGAAAACGATTACATATCAATTACTTAGATTTATTTGTATCTTTTTATACTTTGTTTTTATCATGGTTTCATCAGATCCCATGATTACGAGAGGTTCGATTATGAGCTAATCGTTGTCATGGGATTCTAACGGATTTATTTATGGAGCTTTAGTATCTTGACGTTTTAAAGATCTGTGTGTGATGTATATCTGATATCCTCGTATGGTTATGCTTAATTGTTAGATGCGTAGCTAACATCTAATTTGTTAATCTCTTGTGAAGTGAAAGTGGATCTTGAGATTTAGAACTTGCCATGCTAGCATAGGTTCATGATTGTTTATCAACATGATTCGTAGTATGAGATGAGAATATTTATATTGCCCTATATGATCATTATGGATAACTTGTTCTTCAACCGTTATGTTTTCAAATTCTATAGACATATAGGGTCTAAGCATAATTGGTGTCTATTCGTCTTCTATCTCTTTTGTGGATGTATGGGTAGTTTGGTATACGTATGCTGACAGGTAGTGTGTGCTTGTTTCGTGTTGTCCGATCAGATATCATAACTATTGCATATAGTGATTAAAGGCGTCAGATCTAAGCAAAGTATTTAATGAAGTTAGGATTCCATGCTTTCTCTTGCAGAAGTAATTTGATTTAAATTCTCGTTAGTTAGTTAATTCTTAGTTTGTTAATTTGTTTTTTTAGTTAATCTTAGTTAATCAAAACCCAATTTTTTAATTGTCTTAGCAGTGAATAACAATCATACATTGTTGCATAGGTACATCTACTGAATTAAAACCATAACCAGATCTCTGTGGGAACAAACTTGACTTCTATCTGTATTACTTGTGACCACGTACGCTTGCGTGATTTAGTGCAAACAAGTTTTTGGCGCCGCTGTCGGGGAATCATCGGTGTTTTATTTTTGGTTTATGTGCTTGTCAGTAGTGGTCGTTAGAGTTCACTGACTCGGATTTCTTTTTCTCATATATTCTTGTATAGTTCATTGGTGTTTCAGGTACTTGTCAGAGAGCGTTGACGTTGAAGATGGATTTTCTAAATTACTATGGAGTTCAGCAGGTGGTTAGTGTTTGTGAGCTATGTGCGGGCGCACATGAGACGTATCAGTGCTGGAGCAACCAAGGTGGTATTCAACAACCTCAGCAGCCTTATCAGCAGTATCAAGGTCAACAATATGGAGCACAGCCTTACTATCCTTTGAATATTCTGCAATAGCAGAACCAGAATTTTCTGCAGCAGCATGACCCGTGGTAATCTCAACCTCAGAGTTATGAGGAACAACCATATTTTCAATACCATCCTCAACAGTACCAGCAAGATGTTCCAGATATGTCATATGTCTTTGGTAGTGAAGAGTTTCAACATCAGCAACCTATTCCTACTTTTCAGTCAGATGAGGTTGATGATTTGAAGGAGATTAGGAAGGAGATTAGGATGCTTATAAAGAGTCATGAGGAGTCTATCAATTCTATGGGGACACTAATTGCTCAAGTTTTGAGTGCCTGGGAACAAGAGAAACATCAATTCATACCAGAGGCAATTCCAGAAAATAACGGTGATTTGGAGCAAGGTACTGAATGCTTAATTGAGGTAGACAAATTCCAAGGTGAGCTGAGCATTCACAAGCCATGTGAGGAATTTGATCATTCTAGTATGGTGGATGATTTGGAAGGGAAACTATTTGAGACAGACACTAGTGAGCTGCACAAATTTCAAGAATTGGTATGTACGTACCAAGAGGACACTGATGAGCTACGCAAATTTCAAAAATTGGTATGTGCGTACCAAGAGGCTGAAGAACATGGGAAAGATGCAGGTCTTCTACTTGTGTCAGAGTATAAAGATGGAGGTAGCACATTAGAGCCAATGGAGGAAGTTCTCTTTGAGGAACCAAAGGCTTCTGCAACTTACATTTACCCTCCTCCATTATATTCAAGCGAAGCCCATGAATGTGTGTTGTTCTACAAATTGAGAGATTTTGGGTCAACATATGAAGGCATTGGAATAGGACAAAGTTGTTATACGAATAGGCCAAGCGAGGAGAAGTGGCAGAAAGTGTGCCGCCGTGATGACGATGAAGTCTCGCGAAGAGATGACCAGACCAACTATTATCATCCATAATGGAGGCTTGGAAGTAACGTCAAGCTATTGACGTTAAAGAAGCACTTCGTGGGAGGCAACCCACGCTTTTCGGCAATTTTATTTAGGTATGTTTTCTACTATCCCTTGTATTACTTTCCATTCAATGCGGACATTGAATATTCTAAGTTTGGGGGTGGTTTGGGGGATTAGTAGTTGTTGTTGTATTATGTGTTCATATAGGATTTCATGCTTTGCATATTAGTAGTAGTAAATTATGCTTTTATGTTCGTGTTATCTACGTTTGTTTCATATAGGACATTCAGTTTTTATGTTCGTATATCATGTGAGTTCATAATAGTTTGCATTTGCACCCATGCTTGATAGGAATTTTGTGTTGTTGACGCTTTTGATTGAGAAGTGATATGCTTTGTTCTTGTGCACACACATACACTAGTAAGTTGAAGCTAGTAGACTTATTGAATGTTGTAAGTGATTAGAAGGACATGAATATGTGCAAGATGATTTAGTTTGCATGCTTTGAATACAAGTAGGGGCATTAGAGAGATTTTTTCTTGGGATTGAGTATGTTTTTCCCGCCAAGTGAGCTTTTGAGCCGTATTGCATATTTGTTGCAATCTTATTCGTTTGCTTGAGTGTCCACGGATTGTTTGCATTGCTAGCAGTTGTTTGAGGTCTTTCTTAAAATGCATGACATTATTTGACGATTAAAATGAAAAAGGCATTTAGGCATAACCACATATTTTCCCATATTACCACACCATGTTTACATGATCATTAGTTAACCCGTTGAGCTTAATCCTATTTTTTCGGTGACATACCACATTACTTGCCTAGACCTTTTTTTCTTGTATTAGCCGTACATTAATTTGAACCCACATTGTCAAAGGCTAGTAGAGTGCTTAAGGGAGTAATAAGGTGTGCAAGGAGGGGTTTATTGTTGGTCTTACTTTTGGGGGAAATATTGAAAATTGGGTTTGTTTACTTGATAGTCGGCATGTGTAATAAATTAATGGGATCATTGTTATTTGTTATATTATTGTTTTATCTAGTTCTCGGAAAAAAAAAGAAAGAAAAAAAAAGGGAAAAAAAAGAAAAGAAAATATTATGAGAGCATGTTTGTGTTTGTTGTGATCCTATTGAGTCGACTAGTCGAGTGTTTTGTTGGAAGAAAAATATAAAAATTATGTGTGGGGGAAAGTAGGGTGTTATGTATGATTTATTATGGTACTTACTAGCTTTTGACACTTCACCTGATTTGGCTTATTTGATATACCTTGTCCCTAGCCCCGTTACAACCCAATTAAAGACCTTTTGATTATCGTCATTGATGTATGTTGTGTTAAGAGTTAGATTGATACGAAATGTCAAGCATGCTTATGGTTTTGTTGGAATTGAGTGATACATTTACCCTTGTTCTTGAGTGAATATTTTTTTGTGAGTGGATTGTGAGTGTTTGCTTGTTTTTGCGTATGAGATCCCAAATTTTGTCTCAAAGATGTACTCTTGTAGGCTTAGCATGAATACTAACTTATTCTTACACTTGACATGGGCTTGTGAGAACTTATGCATGTTCATTGAGTAGACTATGTGAATACTTGCACTTTCGATACCAAGACATTGCGTATTTGCTTTGATTCTTAAGTTGATATGGCATGAGGGGATTTGAAGGTATGGTAGGATATTAGTACTAGATTATTTACATTTTCATTTAGTTGCATTCATGCATTGCATTGGCATTAGGTTACATGGATTTTGTGGGTACATTCGCTATAGGCCCTCACGAGACCTTACTCATCCACTAGGGCTGCCTAGGGGTTTAAAGGGCTTGTTGCATATGCCAAATGCAACCGTGATCACCTACGGAAGTGGTACTAGTTACTTAGTTAGTTATAATTGTTTATGCTTGAGGACAAGCATCGGTTTAAGTTTGGGGGTATGATAAGTGGATATTATATCTACTTGGAGCGTTCTATATCGGCTTAAATTGATTGTCTTGGACTCAAGTTTGTGGTGGTTTTGATGTGTTTTGTTTAGTTGTGCAGATTTACGAGAATGATGATTAAGGTTGATGCTTCTATCGTTTTTGGAAAATAAATTGATTAAAATTCGGATTTCTGAGACGGTTGCGCAGTCTACACTGTTTTGGACATATCTGGAGTTCTAGAAGTCCGTTTTCAGCGATCTTACTGCCTACGCGAAGCTTGGGAGATTTTCTATAATATGGGACAGGTGTTGCATGAGCAGTTTGCGCGTGGTGGGCGCAGGCTGCGACACAAACAGACTGATGGGCGCAGGTTGCACGCGCGCGGTGCTGAAAAATTACAGTTTTTACTATTTTGGCCATATCTTGAGTTCTAGAAGTCTGTTTGAGGCCCGTAAGCAGTCCACGCGAAGATAACGGAATTCTCTATCATTGTAAAGTGGTCCAGAGGTCCAAATCTCTATATAAACACATCCAACCTTTGTAATTTGTATCATTAGGAAGAAAACAATTACATATCAATTACTTAGATTTATTTGTATCTTTTTATACTTTGTTTTTATCATGGTTTCATCAGATCCCATGATGACGAGAGGTTCGATTATGAGATAATCGTTGTCATGGGATTCTAACGGATTTATTTATGGAGCTTTAGTATCTTGATGTTTTAAAGATCTGTGTGTGATGTATATCTGATATCCTCGTATGGTTATGCTTAATTATTAGATGCGTAGCTAACATCTAATTTGTTAATCTCTTGTGAAGTGAAAGTGGATCTTGAGATTTAGAACTTGCCATGCTAGCATAGGTTCATGATTGTTTATCAACATGATTCGTAGTATGAGATGAGAATACTTATATTGCCCTATGTGATCATTATGGATAACTTGTTCTTCAATCGTTATGTTTTCAAATTCTATAGACATATAGGGTCTAAGCATAATTGGTGTCTATTCGTCGTCTATCTCTTTTGTGGATGTATGGGTAGTTTGGTATACGTATGCTGACAGGTAGCGTGTGCTTGTTTCGTGTTGTCCGATCAGATATCATAACTATTGCATATAGTGATTAAAGGCATCAGATCTAAGCAAAGTATTTAATGAAGTTAGGACTCCATGCTTTCTCCTGCAGAAGTAATTTGATTTAAATTCTCGTTAGTTAGTTAATTCTTAGTTTGTTAATTTGTTTTTTTTAGTTAATCTTAGTTAATCAAAACCCAATTTGTTAATTGTCTTAGCAGTGAATAATAATCATACATTGTTGCATAGGTACATCTACTGAATTAAAACCATAACCAGATCTCTGTGGGAACAAACTTGACTTCTATCTGTATTACTTGTGACCACGTATGCTTGCGTGATTTAGTGCAAACACAAGTGCCTAGAGGAAATTCCTGATAGTTGCAATTATTTTGCTTCTCTATTGCTGGAGATTAATGAGGGTGGCATCGATTATCGAATGCCAAGTTATTTGAATGCTAAATTTATTGATGTGGAGGGCTCGCTCAAGATGATTGATTCGTCTATGGTGTACTGCTCTGGGTTTCGTACCATGTGCTTTATTTCTGCAATGGCTGTTGCTCCTAATATCATGCATTTTCTGTTTGTCTTAAGGCAAACAGCCAGGCTACAATTGATAACAGGTGCTGGCATTCGAGATAGTGATGCTTGGACTAAGATAACTGCCCTTTGGCGTTGTTCCTTCTGTTGGGTGTTACAGGACTCTTCGGAGTACAAAACTGGTGGATGCACTCGAAATGAAAGCTTCGGGCTTAGCACTCGAGTTGGGTTTGTTGTTGCTGTGCACTCTGAAGCACTTTTGCTCATGATGATTAACCTTGTTTTGAGACATGGTGGTTTCCGGTCATTGAGGTTGATGTCAAGCTCTAAAGTGAGAGCTAATTGGTGGGTTAATTTTCAGCTGGAAAAATGCTGTGTATGTATGCTGCTTGTTCTTAGGTGCGAGGTTTGGTTCGTGATGCCTTGTGTTTATGTAAGAATCTGGTGTCTTCGTGTGATTGATGTGGTTGCTATGCAATCTGCTTGTTCTTACTTCTTAAAGTCGAGAAGTTGTTCGATTCAATGCCAGAGGATGGCCAGGTTTTTTAGTATCCGCCTTATGTGCGCTGGGTTCGTGATGTTTAATGGATTGCCTATTGCTGCGGCTTGGTGTAAGAATGATGAGGCCTTTGTCGTTGCAGGTTTTCTTCAATACATGATACAAGGTCATTAATTTGAAAGGGCTGGACAAGATTCGTTGTGAACTATATGGTTGGGGTATTGTGCCCATAACGCGCCTGGATCTTGGTTTCAGGATTCTCTTCGATGCTACTATTGGCAATGATGGTTTGCACCCTTTTAGACGCATAGTTTGTGCCATGGATGGAGAATTTAGGATGCAGCTTTTGCAGAAGACCCTGGGATGTGAGCCAGGGGTTTTTTCATATATTAATCTGGCTGTTTAGTTCTTTCTAACCTTCTTGTTTAATGTTGACTGTCTAATGACTTTGTAATGCTTTGACTTTTGCATTGTCGATTGTTGATTTCGCGGGGTATGCCCCTAGATTTGTATCGGTTGTTCCTTTTGGTATAAAATTTTAATTAGCAAAAAAAAATCCTTTATGAAGTAGACTAAGACCAAATCCCAAGCCAGGATAACCACCAACTAAATGACACAATTCCTGTATGAAAGTGTGATACATAGATATGGACTTCGATAACAATTCAAGAATGAGGCTCCTATAAGCTGGAAACATTTGAAAGAAATGTGGTGCCCAGACTTGTCATACCCCAAACCTCAAGGTTTATCGTATCTGAACATCCGGTTAGGACACACCACCTGATCAGACTAAGTAGAATCGAAGGCCCGAATAGGCAACGTTCCATTCAATTGAAGGCTCGAATAGGCCACGTTCCTTCCAATGGAAGGCTCGAAGAATGTGAGGAATGAGTAAATATTATGAGTAGTTTTGCATAGGGCTAACCAACGATCAATTTAAAAGCTAAACATTAGTCATGATTGACCTCGGCCCATGTTGAAAACCCCTTGAGTTGGGTACCAAGTGAACCCATAATTCAATCTCAATCCAAATCTAAGAATTGTGTATTCCGGTTTAAGGGTTGTGAATTACGATCTACGAGGTCAGGATTCCTGATTTAAGGGGTCAGAAATCCTGGTCTTAAGGATCAGGATCCCATGTCAAAAATCCTGGTCCAAGGGGTTAGGATTCCTGATTTACAGGGTCAAGATTTCAAGTCAAAAATCCTGATCTAAGAGGTTAGGATGCTGATCGAAAAGCCTTCGACCAGAGTAAAGAAAACGACCTTAATTTGACCAGGATCCTAGTCTAAATCGATCAGGATTCCTGATCGAAGAGCCTTCGATTAGAGTGAAGAAAATGACCTTAATTCGACCAGAATCCTGATCTAAGGGGTCAGGATTCCTGATTTGAGAGGTCAGGATCCCAAGTCAAAAATCCTGAACCACGAGATCAGGATTCCTGATCAAAATTGTTCGATCAGATTGTAAAAACGAACCATAATTCGACCAGAATCCTGACCGAAATTCGACCAGGATCATGGTCGAAAAGCCATCGATCGGAGTACATTTAAAGCCCATAATTCGACCAGAATTCTGATCTAAAAGGTCAGGATTCCTGGTCCAAGGGGTTAGGATTCCTGATTTGAGAGGTCATAATTCAAGGTCTAAGGGGTAAGGATCCCCGATCGAAAATCCATTGATTATTATGCGCAAAAAACCCATAATTCGATCAGAATCCTGGTCTACGAGAATTAAAGGGTCAGGAAGCATTTTTGAAAGAAACATATTTTGAAAAGTGAGGATAAAAAACCAAACCAAACATACCCAGTATATCCCGCATAGAGCAGGGTTTGGGGAGGGTAAGATGTACGCAGACCATGCCCCTACTTTTTACAGTAGGGAGGCTGTTTCCGTGAAGACCCCCGGCTTAGTGAACCAAAACATAAAGTGAATTTTACACAAGGATGGGAAAAGAAATCGGCCGAACCTGGGCCCATGGCCTGGATCTCATGGGACTTACCTATGCGGACAAAGGGCACTCCTCTCCTGCTCTGGGATTTCCTCTGACCAAGCTCCCTGCACCTGCATATTCAGAAAACAGAAGCCAATATGAAGACGAAAAGCCAAGCTTCTAAGCTAACGCTAACCGAGAAAATCCAACTCTAAGGCTCTCAACCACAGAACCGCTCCGTAGAAGAGAATCCACAACTCTAATCTGGCGCCTCCAACAACTTCTATCCGCGGTCGAGATCTCATTCAAGTTAAGGGCCTTCAAATCCATCCTAAGCTGTTCTTCCCACGACCTCCTCGGTCTGCCTCTCCTCCTCACCCCAGCAACCGAAAAACTCTCGACCCTCCTCACCGGGGCTTCCGGACGCCTCCTACGAACATGGCCGAACCATCTCAGCCTCCCTTCCCTAACTTTCGCAGCAAGCGGCGCCACCTCCAATGCACTCCTGAAAACCACATTCGGGATTCTATCTAACATCGTGCGACCACAGGACCACCGCAACATCCTCATTTCAGCTGCTTCCATCTTGATCTCGAGGGCCTTCTTCGCCGCCCAACACTCCGAACCATATAACATCGCCGGACGGATTGCCGCTCTATAGAACTTCCCTTTCAACTTTAACGGAACTTTCTTATCACACATCACCCCTGACGCTGCCCTCCACCTTAGCCACCCCGCCTTGATACGGTGAGTGACATCCTCTTCAATCTCGCCTTCCTTCTGGATGATTGAACCCAAATACTTGAACTTATCCGTACTGAGGACGGTCTGATCTTCAATCCTCACCTCCACCCCTTCCTCGTTGATCTCACCACTGAAGTTACACCATAGATATTCGGTTTTAGACCTGCTCAGACGCAATCCTTGGGGCTCCAAAGTGGATCTCCATAACTCCAACTTCTCATTTACCTCCGACCTCGATTCCGCCACTAGCACGATATCATCGGCGAAGAGCATACACCAAGGGACGGCGTCTTGAATCCCTCGCGACATGACATATAGGATCAGTGCGAAAAGAAGAGGACTAAGGGCCGACCCCTGGTGTAGGCCAATCTCCACAGGGAAATACCGAGCGTCACCAACTGGGGTCCATACGCAGGAACTAACTTGAGAGTACATGTCTTGAATCGCCCTGACGTACACCGATGGCACTCTTCTCTCCTCAAGGCTCTTCCAAATAATCTCACGGGGGATGCTATCATACACCTTTTCAAGATCAATGAACACCATATGAAGGTCTTTGTGACGCTCTCTGAACTTCTCCATAAGGCGTCTGACGAGATGAATGGCCTCGGTCGTTGATCTCCCCGGCATAAATCCAAATTGGTTCTCTGAAATTTCCACTTCTCTTCTAATCTGAAATTCAACCACTCTCTCCCAAAGTTTCATAGTATGACTGAGAAGTTTAATTCCCCGATAGTTACTACAGTTCTGAGCGTCACCTTTGTTCTTGAAAAATGGGACGACAATACTTCGCCTCCAGTCCTCTGGCATCTAAGCACCCAAGAGAAGAACATTGAACAGATCTGCTAGCCATTCCACTCCAACCTCACCAAGACAAAGCCACACCTCAATGGGGATCTGATCCGGACCTACCGCCTTCCCTCTGGCCATCTTTTGAAGGGCACCCTTGACTTCCTGTTTACTGATACGATCATCAGCGCCGACGGGGCGATCGGACGAAAGAGGGATCTCTTGCGCCACACTGGCACCACTCCTCCTACTCTCATTGAAAAGCAAGTGAAAATACGCGCTTCACCTCTCCTTTATGGCGTCTTCCTTTATTAACACTTGGCCTGCATCATCTTTAATAAACTTAACCGAACCCAGGTTGCACCGCCTCCTCTCCCTAGCTTTTGCTAGTTTAAAAATAGCGTTCGCTCCTTCCTTGGTATCTAAGCGCTTGTACAGCTAGTAGATAACAATGAGATAGCGAGGCCCAAAACAGTGATGGCCGACGAGCTCGTTACTAGACATCAAGAGTTAATCGAATCGATTGCTAGAATACTCGAACTAGTTTCAATACGGAGTACCCCATCGACAATAGAGTTGACATTTATACAATGGAATTGGGAAATATCTAGAATTAATAGAGGGTTATGACAAGCAAGTTTTTGTTGATGTATTACTGTGCAAACAAGATAGAGAATATGAGGTTCGAGGTTTGTAATGAGAAAAAGTATCCTCATGGGAGGAATTAACAAGATTAGAATGAAAGGAAGTTTAGCCCAAGATTCATTGGGCCATCTGAGAGTTTAAACGCGTCAGGAAGGTGGCCTATGAGCCAGCCTCACCCAAACCGGTAAAATGGTCATAACATGGTTCTTGCGTATGTGCCTCATCAGTATACTATAGATGCCCGACAAATGATAGAGTACGAGCAGATAGATATACATAACCGAATCTGAACTACGAAGGACAACCTGTGGAAATTATGAATAGAAAAGAGCAAGCGCTAAGAGATAAGGTTGTCAAGCTAGTGAGAGATTTGAAGAAAAATCGAGAAGTGGAAGAATCCACCTGAGAAATAGAAAGTGCAATGCGATAGAAGTAACCCCAGTTATTCCTAGACTGATTCCGAGGACGGAATCCTTTTAAGGAGGGGAGACTATAATAACCCGAATTTTTGGGTAGAATTAAAACTTTTCTTATTGTGGTTAAAGAGCATTAATGAATGGTGATTCCAAAGAACAATGATTGTAGTGAATGGATATTGCTATGGATGATGATCCTGATTCGTATATGTATGGTCAGAATAGAGTAATTCAAAGGTTGACGATATAGAAAAGAATAATCTATCGTCCAAGAAATGAGTTAATGAGCCCGAGAAGGGAAATGAGGATGGTATAGTATTTTCCATACGTGCATAGTGTTTCCCGTACGTGCATAGTGTTTCCCGTACGTGCATAGTAATTCGGTGAATGAATAGTGATTTTGTAAGTTGGAAAACTTTTCACGCCACCCTATGTACGGGACGCGGTATGGATGTTTCGAAGTCATATTAGTGATCCACGGAGTAAATAAGTGTATGCAGAGATGATCGGAATTCAGAAAATCCAAACTTTATTTTATTCCAATTTTGACAGCGGAGTCAGGAATATAATAATGGAATTGTTAATTAAGGATATTAAATATGAGAAGTCCAAGGGAGGATATATTATGAAAAGAAAAGAGGATTTAGAATATAATCTTAGAGCAAGGAGAATGCAAAGAATTCGAGAACGTTTTCTGAGAACAAGAAATAGAAAGAAAATAAGCAAGGAATATTGGAGATAATGTTGATTTAAGGTAGTATGCCATATTGGATCAATGAAGTGCAACATATAAGTCGTGACGTTTTTATTTTATTAGAACGATAGGAAAGAAATTAAGTCGGTGGAAAAAGAAGCGAACCAAGTAGTTACGAAACGAACCGACTCCACTAGAAGCTAGCAAGGTAGTTAGCTAAATAAGATGCATCCTATCTTACAAAGCAAGCTTGAATTAGTGGAGCATGATATCACTACTTTATTAAAGCTACTTTATGTATTAAATATCTTAATAATGCAAGTGGTAAAACAAAGAAGTATCAAAGAGAAAATAAACCAAAAGATGGAGGACTTGCTTGCATTTTTGAGAGGATAAGGTAATCTAAAGGGACCTATGAGGAGGTGACACCTCATTAGCAAAGAGATGAGGTTGAATAAAGATTAGATACATGCATTATTCAACCAAAACAAAACAACATCACCACCACCAACTCAAGGCTTCATTCGGTTTTTCTTAGAAAAGAAAGATGATGAATAGTAAATTTTTCACAACTCCATTTCTAGCCAACCATAATTCAAGATCTATAGCTTAAAATAAAGCTTGAAGGAAGTTAGGAAGACCCACCAAGTATGAGAGCAAGCAAGTAAGTGGAGGATTTTCAAATTGAATTTACAAACATTCTATGTTCTTGATGAATAGTAAACTTATGATTTTCATGTTTTGTTTTCTTGATGATATAGCTTCCAAAGGATGTTCTAAGAAAGGATCTAGACTTGGAAGGCCTTAATATCATTCTTAGGCTTCAAATAGAGGTATAATACTTTAAACCCCTTTGTTGGATCATGAGTTTTAATGGAGTTTTGAATGAGTTTAGTGATGTTATGCATATCTAGAGCATGACCAGTCTAGGCAGTGGTGATGATGATGAATAGTATCCATGAGTGTTGGTTGTGGATTGGATGATTATTTGGAGGGTTTTGATTTTGGAAATATCCGAGTTATAGCCGTCGTAATGGCGAAATTTCGTTAACCCTTAAAAATGGAGCATAACCGAACCAAAAAGTTTCTGACCAGTTTGGTTTCTGACCACAGACTTGTAGGTTTTGATTCATAGATCATTTTGGAAAAAGAATCAAGGCATTCTGATTTACGGTTTAGGAGAAATCGCAAAATTCGTAAAAGTGGTTCGTAAACGCAAGCGTGAGTTCGTAACTGCAATTTAACCCTTTAAAATAAGATATTTGATTGCGAATCTTAGTAATTAAATACTAGAGGTCATAAAGAAGAGGTGATAAAAGACCTCATGTCGAAGAGATTATTTTTCGATTTTATAAAAATATTTGAATCAAGGTTAAGTGCGAAGAAACCCCTTAGAGGAGCACTTGATTATAACTTTGAGAACCACTTAGTAAAACGAGCGAACGAGATCCAATTTCTAAAACGAATCTTCGACTTAAGTAATTGTTGATTAACATGGACTTAGTATGAGCCGAAATTGAGCTAGTAATACCTTAGTTGTGTTTCGCTTACGTGTTTAAAGCGTTGAATTATAAGCGGATTATCCAAGGGATTGATCACGTTTTTCTTTGACTTTGTCTAGATTGTCCGACATCGTCGCGAACCCCTATCACTTCTCGAACATCAGGCAAGTTTTCTAAACTTGTACTTTTAAAGTATGGACTATAATACTGCTTTTGCCATGTATACAGTTGTACAATTTTGCGATATACCTTAATTCCTTTTGAAATAGAATTTGACCCTTGGATTTTTTTTATGATCTTCTAAGTTAAGTAAATATGAACCGGTATACCTTGTAGCACTAGAGATAAGAGCATATTCACTGTTTTGACTCTAAACCGGGAGTCGGTATTTTGTGATATAGAGATAGTCCTGGAAACCCGGAGGGATTCCAGCGACAAATTATTATTTCTTTGGAGGAATGTTATTGAGTATTATCTCGGTTGAGATACACTATATGGATATTATTTCTATTAAATATGCTGTTGGAAGGCATAACTGTTTTCGAGAGTATATATTGTGGTACTTGTTCCCTGATTTACTGTTGGCTTATAAGTAGATAGACGATATATCAGTATAAGCCAGATATTACTAAAGCCTTAGTGAAAGGCATATGAGCCAGAATTCTTAAATATAGACCGGGAGTCGGTATTTCTGAAAATATATTGGGATTATTTTCTGAGGAAAATATTAGATAAATATTTCTTTCGTTAAGTTATTCAATGAATGTTACTTTGAATATTCATATATACGAGTTTATTATTTAATCAATATTATTTGAAATATTCATTTAGAATGTAAGTTATTTAATGAATATTATTTTGAATATTCATTCGAGTTTAATTTATTGGACGAATATTATTTCGAATAATCATTCGAGTTTAATTTATTTAATTAATATTATTTCAGATATTCATTCGAGTTTAACTTATTCAATGAATATTATTTTGAATATTCATTCGAGTTTAATTTATTTAATGAATATCATTCATTCGAGTTTAACTTATTTAATGAGTATTATCTTGGATATTCATTCAAGCTTAATTTATTTAATAAATATTATTTAGAATATTCATTCGAGTTTAAGGAGTATTATTTGAATATTCATTTGGGTTTAATTTATTTAATGAATATTATGTTAAATATTCATTTAAGGTTTAAATTACTTCTCGAATATTATTTTATATATCCACTTCAAGTTTGATTGATTTAATGAATACTAGCTGGAATATTTCTTCAAAGACTTAATTACTTAATAAATATTGTTAAATATTTATTCGAGGATTAAATACGAGCAATATTATGATTTAATAATATTCCGTGATTATTATTGACTTAACAAATATTCTTGGAATATTTAATTAAATTATTTTGAAGTCTTTTTATAATGATTTATATTATTCAAAGATCATCCTTCACCTTCAAATATTATGTATAATATTTCGGAGTATTTTACGACTATTTTATCAAGAGGAGATTCCCAAAACTCTGTTTTCATTTAAATCTATCTTATAAGAAGATTTAAATACTCGCTCAACTTCCAAAAATATATAAGGGGACCTCACTTGAGAGATGTTATTTATTTGACTTCCCGGTCATATACTTGCTAAACTATCTTGTCACTCACATCTTGATTCTTTCAAACATCGATGTGAATCTTTTTGGTTACCTCCTCAACGCTTGAGGGGTAAGATTGATGGAACAAGTGTCTATCCATTAACAAGCATCAGCTTGGGAAATATTGGTGAAATTTTCCTTTCCAATTAGATACGACTACTTTGTGGAGTCCTATCAACAAGTACTATACTTGGGGAAAGGGGGACGAACTTTATGTTTCAGAGTTATGGATATTATTCGAACTAGGAGACGCGTAAGTGGCCGAGTGGCGCCGGTCCAGCAATTAATGGCCCAACCGTTGGCCGGGGGGTTCCAGAGGGCGGGCGATCCGTCGGTGCTTCCTTCTACATGTAGAGAACAAATGATGGGGAGCATGACATGCGACTGATCATCGTAAATGTTGTGGCTCCTGGCGCGGCAAGCTCCCGTATTAGTTCATCTTCCAAATTGGGAAATTATCTGCAACATTATCATTGTTGGCAGGGTTGAAAAGTGTTTGAACTGTAATTGCAATATTCTTCCTGCAAGTTCCTCTATTATGAAAATTGATGATATCTTGCTTATTCTGGCATAGCAAATATTTCTAAGAAAGATATATTTTCAGTTACCTTGTAACGTCATCTTTTATATGACTCTGTGGTTACCTTACATAACCGGGGTTATGGTAAGGGGGTTGTTTATATTGAATCACCTTATAAGTTCATCTTTTAATTTATATGTTGATACTCTGCTTATACTTATATAGCAGATATTTCTTTCCGACAGAAAGATTATATTGGTTTACTTTGAAACCTCATCCTTTTATAATATACTAGAACTTGGTTCAATAGTATAATAAAAGTTTGCAGAGATATTATGAAATGATATTTGGAGTACTACAATAGTACTGTTTTTGGAATATATTCTGATAAGGAAATACTTTCGGCAAAGAGATATTTTGACAATTAATGTCTTATACCCGCCTTATTCTGGGTTAAGTCATAGGCAGAGTTATGCCATGTTTTCATTACCTTGCTGAGCTATTTGCTCACTCTTGCTATTGTTTTATATATATTATAGAGAAGTGAAGCAGGATGTCATGGGCACCAGTGATCTCGAAGAGTAGTACGAACTAGTCGGATCAGGCTACAGCTGGCTGCATTTAAATTATGTATAGATATGAATGGTAGGAGAAGATTGTAATCATCAGAAGTCAGAGTTGGAATTGTAACATTTCCTATATATTGTTTCAATAACAAATTTTTTAAGACAATTGGGTATTGTAATAAAAGTTGTTTATTCCGCAGTTGTTGTATAGTATCGTTTCTGAGACTCTAACCTGTGTATGTGTGAGAGAGAAATATATTGTGGGGTCATATGCCATTGAAATATGTACAGTGTGAGTAATACAGGTAAGACAAGGAGTAAATGGATAGTGACTACTCTAAATCCCAGACCCCGGATTTGGGGCTGTTACGACTAAGGTATTACTAACTCACTTTCGGCTCATACTAAGTCCATGTTAATCAACAATTACTTAAGTCGAAGATTCATTTTAGAAATTGGATCTCGTTCGCTCGTTTTACTAAGTGGTTCTCAAAGTTATAATCAAGTGCTCCTCTAAGGGGTTTCTTCGCGCTTAACCTTGATTCAAATATTTTTATAAAATCGAAAAATAATCCTTTCGACATGAGGTCTTTTCTCACATCTTCTTTATGACCTCTAGTATTTAATTACTAAGATTCGTAATCAAATATCTTATTTTAAAGGGTTCAATTGCAGTTACGAACTCACGCTTGCGTTTACGAACCACTTTTACGAATTTTGCGATTTCTCCTAAACCGTAAATCAGAATGCTTCGATTCTTTTTCCAAAATGATCTATGAATCAAAACCTACAAGTCTGTGGTCAGAAACCGAACTGGTCAGAAACTTTTTGGTTCGGTTATGCTCCATTTTTAAGGGTTAACGAAATTTCGCCATTACGACGGCTATAACTCGGATATTTCCAAAATCAAAACCCTCCAAATAATCATCCAATCCACAACCAACACTCATGGACACTATTCATCATCATCACCACTGCCTAGACTGGTCTAGGGGTTATAATTCATATTTTTCTATTTTTATAACATCCACACAAACATACATGCTCTAGATATGCATAACATCACTAAACTCATTCAAAACTCCATTAAAACTCATGATCCAACAAAGGGGTTTAAAGTATTATACCTCTATTTGAAGCCTAAGAATGATATTAAGGCCTTCCAAGTCTAGATCCTTTCTTAGAACATCCTTTGGAAGCTATATCATCAAGAAAACAAAACATGAAAATCATAAGTTTACTATTCATCAAGAACATAGAATGTTTGTAAATTCAATTTGAAAATCCTCCACTTACTTGCTTGCTCTCATACTTGGTGGGTCTTCCTAACTTCCTTCAAGCTTTATTTTAAGCTATAGATCATGATTTGTGGTTGGCTAGAACTTGAGCTACAAAAAAATTACTATTCATCATCTTTATTTTCTTTAAAAACCGTGGGTATGAGGTCTTGGATGGTGGTGATGATATTTTGTGTTGGTTTTGGTTGAATAATACAAGTCTTTATCTTTTAATCAACCTCATCCACTTTGCCATGAGGTGTCATCTTATCATTGGTTGGTTTAGATTTCCTTATCCTCCAAAATTGCACCCAAGTCCTCCTCTTTTGTGTTATTACCTTTTGATGCTAGTTACTTTAATAAAGGTGTGAGGTCACCTTCCACTAACTTGGATGGTGTGTAAAGCAAGATTGGATGCATCCTTTTTTTCACCGACTTGATTTCTTTTGTGTCGTCTTAATAAAATAAATACGCTACGACTTATATGTTGCACTTCATTGATCCAATGTGGCATAATACTTTAAATCAATAATATCTCCAATATTCCTTGTTTATTCTCTTTCTATTTCTTGTTCTCAGAAAATGTTCCCGCTCTTTCTCAACTGTTCTTAATTCCGTTTACTCTAGGGTTTTATTCTCAATTCCATTCTCCTTTAGTAATATATCCTCCCTTGGACTTCTAACACCTCATATCCTCGATCCATGATTCTTTCGCTTAATCACTTTAATCTCGTTATAAAGTCTCAGCTGTTTCTAGAACGTTCGTTTCACTGTCTCAGTGGTTTTCGTTCTAACTTTTAAAATCGAATATAATAAAATTCCAAAATATTAAATCCTCAATTCTTCCAATTTAATATCTTATTTCTTGAATATAATAATATATAATTCACTGCCCGGTCAAATATTACACCAAAATTAAAATAGGAATTTCTGAATTCCGATCGTCTCTGCATACACTTATTTCCTCCGTAGATCACAAATATGACTTCGAAATATCCATACCACGTTCCGTACATAGGGTGGCATGAAAAGTTTTCCAACTCACAAAATCACTATTCATCCACCAATTTACTATGCATGCGTGGGAAACACTATGCACGCATGGAAAATACTATACCATCCTCATTTCCCTTCTCGGGCTCATTAACTCATTTCTTGGACGATAGATTATTCTTTTCTATATCGTCAACCTTTGAATTACTCTATTCTGAGCATACATATACGAATCGGGATCATCATCCATAGCAATATCCATTCACTACAATCATTGTTCTTTGGAATTACCATTCATTAATGCTCTTTAACCGCAATAAGAAAAGTTTTAATTCTACCCAAAATTCGGGTTATTACACATGGATTTGGAGGGTGTGCAGTCTGGGTGGCCAATGAACTGCGAATTTTTAGGATTGCTGGAGGCACCAGATTAAGTTTGTTATAGGCTTAGTTCTATGCTTGTTGATTGTAAAATGACTTAATGTTGTTGGCTTTGTTGTCTGAATGTTGATTTCGCGGGGTATGCCCCCAGATTTGTGTAAGTTGTTCCTTCTTGGTATAAAATTTTAATTAGCAAAAAAAAAAAAAAAACGCAATCGTACATAACCAGCATAGCAAACAGGGGAGAGTACACACAACTCGCAGCTCGAATAACGCACACCATACTCCCAATATACGCACACACTCTATAATTAAACACACACACACACGCCCAGCTTTGTAACCACCATAACCCGTATAACTCCTTAGAAATTTCGTAATTATAAATATTATTATTTAATGTTAAATGTGGAATATATGGTGTGAATTTTTTTTTAATTTTTTTTAGGTGAATATATGTGACATCATGTTTTTTTTTGCTAGGTAAACGAATTGTATTGCAAGAAAAAGATACACAAGCAAAGGGGCATACCCCAGTCCACATTTATAAAAAACTCTTACCACCTCTAAAGGTCCACATGACCAAACCAGTAACCCACACTAAGTAACTAGAATGCAGCATTACAAGGGACGGATCCTTTCGAACCCATTTCTTAAAGGAAGAACAAGAAAATAATTTCTCCCTCACCGTGGACTTTACATTCGAAATAATCACAGTTGTAGGATGCCCTGAGCGAGCATTATGTATTCTGAAATTTCGCTCCTTCCAAATGCTGTAAACACACGTCGCTAAGTAAACCCCTGCTATGGCCTTAAGCTTTGCATTTAAAGGACTTCTAAAGAAATCGCCTTGCTGCCAACAAATCCAATCTGCATTGATCTGAAAGGGAATGACACTCTTCACAAGATTAAAGTAAGGGCAGGAAGTGAGTAGATGGCTGATCGACTCTACCACAGTCCTACAAAGGATGCATGACGGATCCACATCCATACCAAAGAGAGACATACGATTCCTAGTAAGCAATCTGTTTTTAACAGCAAGCCAGGTAATGAAAGAGCATTTAGGGATGTTAAAGGCATTCCACACTAGATCACTCCATCCCATTGCTTGACCCAAGTCCCGAATAGATGACCAGATACTCGTCAACTTTACTAGCTTAGGTTGGAACCCATCCCAAGTGATACAATCCCTCCTATGCAGTTGGACAGAGGCCACCCTATTCTTTTTTTTTTTTGCTAATTAAATTTTATACCCAAAGGGGAACCACTTAAAACACTTCTAGGGGCATACCCCGCGAGTTAACATCCCAAAAATACAAGCCTAAATGGCCTTACATCATTTGACATTCAACAGAATCCAAACAAACCATAACAAAACAAAACATAACATAACATAACGACTAAGCCATCTAGTTAAGTCTTATGAGAATGGCCTCATATGCCAGTTCTCCATCGCTTGATCTCTGATTTCTTCAGGCGAACCTTGCCCCTTCCTTGCACATCTTTCGCTAAGATTCCAGGCTGAACACCAGTAGCGATATCCTTCATTGGAGAAGCCTTTTCTCCAAGCATAGGTGCCACAATTTCCTCAACATTGTCGACCTTTGAAGATACCTTTCCTTTATCCTGGCCCTGAATACCCGGATCCCCTATATCCCCTGTTGTAACTTCCTCCTGGATAATACCCAAACCATTACTTTGAATAAAATTCTGCAGCTGAATGACCTTGCTAATCAACCTCCCAAGCTCTTTGGTCGTCCTACAATAGAACCTGCCAGCCCCATCTGTGAGCGGTTCCAGCTCACTTAAAGGAACAAATTCTTTGACGATGGGAATTTGGAAACCCCCAGCCTCAATGTGTTGTTTAAGCTTCTCAATATGGAACATCGTCTCAATAATGAGCTCTCGAATACCATCTTTGTACTCAGTAGAATTAATCTTCTGGATAAGAGAGCTCCTATCTAAAATTTCCTCATTCGGCCCCTTAACAACAAATGTTACCACATTTTTAGGCCTAACCAGGCCTGCGTCAACTACAGGATCATTCTCACCATGGATGTCCCTAGTTCCTCCAATACCATGGATTTGACCCTTCGTGTCAACAGAATTCTTCCTCATGTTTTTTCCAGCATTTTCCACCACATGCGAATCAACAACATCATCCATTAGATCCATATCATTGGCCACTACCTCCCTCTTATATTCACCCTTCAAGGGTTCCATAGATATCCCTTTACTAGTGAGTTCAGAATAAGTATCCAGGTCTGTTTTACTCATATCATGAATAGCATCCTTTGAATCAGACACCTTAGAAAGGGCCTCGTTATCACATGGGACAGATTCATCAATACTGCAATAAGGGTAAGCGAGATTACCTTTAATCCCCTGTGCCCTACAGGAGCTCGGAGCCCTTGAAGCAATCCCAGATTTGCATATCAAGATCGATGTCCTCTTGTTACTAGCCTTTCTCCTTTTCCCCAAATCTCCACCAATACCATAATCAGCAGGCCTCTTTAAGGAATCCTCAATAAAAAGAGGTCTAGAAGAATCTCCAGGTCGAATCAATTGGCCATGACTTGAAGTTTTAAGATTCCGCTTTGCATCCACCAACCCTTTGTTGGGTTGAACCCTACAAGAAGGAATAAAGGAAACCAAATTTTCCGCAAAGGACACTTTCTTCATGATCAGAGTCGATGACAACCCCTGATGATGTTCCGACTCTGTCCCTTCCCGACTCAGGTGGATGGAGCTTCTGGTTCTCATGGCAACCCCCGAAGCAGGCCCCACCAACAAACCCTTCTTACCAACCTCCTTATCCAGTTTCACCCTCAATTTGGATCCCTGGGCAACATTCACTCGATTCCCCCGCTCCGATGGTATCAAAGTCACCAAATTCTTCGCGAAGGAAACCTTCTTCGGACTCGGGCTTAGAGCCCACCCCTCCCGAGCTTGCGTCTCATACTTGCAGTCATCGACCCTATCAGTGTTACCCACAAAGGGGCAAACACTCGATCCTTCAGAATCCAACAACGAGTCATTAAGAAAGGAAACCCTTTTCCGAGACATTAGAGCGAACAAAGAAGAGAAATTTAGGTGAGAGAAAAGAAAGAGATGATTTCAGGAAGGTTGATTTAGATCTAGTGGAGAAATTGTTTAGGTTTTTTAGAGAGAGAAAGAAGAGAGAAGCTAGAGAGAAAAACCGACTCTCATCGTTTAATAACTTCTTCAGAGGCCAGCCTATTCCTTACTTCAATAGCATCCATGTGATTAGACCGAGGTAAATTCCACACCCCATTATTGAGGTACAACCTGATACGCGCCATACTAGAGGATTCTGCATTGAGGATGACAGCTGGAGAGGTTAGGGCTAACGGTTTTTTGTTTTGCCCAAGGGTCATGCCAGAAGAAAAAATTTGAGTTATCTCCAACTTGAAAGCTAAGAAAATCCATTGCCTGACCTAGCATTGAAGATTTTACGAGCTATCCAACAGCACATGTAAGGCATCTTAGCAGTCCAGAAACCTTTATTACGTAACAACACCTTGTGAAACCAAGAAATCCAAAGAGAGTCCGCCGAGGGTTGGAGCAGGAGCCAGAGCTGATGTAACGCAGCAGCCTGGTTCCATTCGAATAAGTTTTTGATCCCCAACCCCCCTCAGATTTAGGCTTGCAACAGTCTTCCCATCCCACTTTTTAATGACACCTACCCGAATCCTTGTAAAACCCGCCCCATAAAAACTTGAAGAACAGGCTATTGAACTTCTTCAAAATCGCCTTGGGAAGAAAAATATACATACTCCAATAGCCTACAATACTTGCCATGATAGCTTTGATCAACATCAAACGACCAGCAAAATTGAGAAATCTTACCATCCAAGATTCCACCTTCTTGCAAAGCTTGGCTACCAAGGAAGAGAAGTCTCTACTATTTAGCTTACCTGTAATAAGAGGTAACCCTAAATAAGTGATAGGCAGAGAGCCTCTTTGAAAGACAGTAGCCCTGAGGATGTCCCCCACCACACTTTCCCTGACATTCGCAAAGAAACACACTGATTTCTCTTGACTAGGAACCAAATTAGAACACCTGGAGAACAGTTTAACTCCCTCCATGAGCCTAGCAACAAAGTTTACATCACCATATCTGAACAAGAATACATCATCTGCAAAAATGATATGGTGCTGGTTTACCTCCTTGGTTCTCCAATGAAATCTAAAGTCAGATCCATCAATAGCTTTATTCAGACAGGTTGAAAGAGCTTCCATAGCCATGACAAAGAGATAAGGTGATATGGGGTCACCTTGCCTCAAACCAGATTCGCCCTTGAAAAAACCCTCCAAGCTACCATTGAGTTTTTTTTTGCTAATTGATTGATTGTATTGCAAAAAAGAAGGATTACAGTTCTAGGGGCATACCCCGCGAATAGTAAATCATCAACAGAAAATAGTCCACAACCGGACTACAACTTAACAAGTCTACATGGAGAAGCTAGTTAGACCATGATCAAACTAGCTAAAAATACATAATAATGTCACATAGGAATAAATCATATGAGTTCCCACTCTCATGGCAATTGACCATGTGCAACTGTCCCCACAAACGTAGAAGTCCCCATTGACTAACCTGGCCTTAAGACATGCCAACAAAATGACATCCAACTTTCCGAATATAGCATTATTGCATTCCATTGAGAGATCACCGTCACACTGGCTTAACACTACATCTAACAGGATCACAAAAATGCATCAAACTCTCTTTGTACTTGGAACCCAAGATTCCAAGAAAAGGACTGCGCCTTTGTATTTATCACTTTAAGAAACAAAGTAGCAAACTTTCCAAATCCTGGTGATTCCCAGGACTAGATACACATTATATCGATGTCAACATTTACTCCATAAATCCTCAATTCTTCTATAAAATTCCCATCAAAACCTGTCCTGAAACTATAAGCAAGCCTACAAACTGAATTCCTGTTAAGAAGAACATCACGATTCATACACTCAACAAAGTCATGACATTGCATCACCAGACCAAAGGTAGTGCCAAGCACCCCCCATCTTTTCCATCTCAACATCCATGACAATCCTCTCATTAACACCATAGTCAATGACACAAAACTGACCAGAGCAGCTTATCAACCAGTGAAGGTAAAAAGCAGACACCGTGTCCTCCACCACACCCTTAAGCGCAATGCCAACCAAAAGTTTTCCGGGTAGTAACAATGCCCAATAGTTGGGATAACGACCCACTCCCATTTGTGCACAATCTCCCTAGCAGGCATAATATACCATCTAATTTCAAAAGAAATAAATAGCATCAGATTTGCATTCACTACGCTACTCCCCTTGTCATGTAAATCCTTACCTTTCTGCTTACCAAAGATAAAACCATTTCCATTACATCTGTACTCTCCAATAGGACCGTGCACTCTCATGGTGACAACCCCAACTAGCATGCAGTCACTTTTGAGAACCAACCTCGGTTCCTTGGAACCAGCCTCTTCATTATCATGCATCATGCCAAGCATATCTTCATCCCTGCTCCATTGCGCGTTATTGAATCCATCAACATTGTCTAGAACATTTCCTCTAACGGTTTCAACATCAGTAGAAGAGACCCAAATCATTGCAGTAATAGATCCACACCAATTCATGAAGGTGGTTTGAAGGAGCACTGTGGTGAGGCCTTGTTGGGTAACCTAATAGATCTGGTGGGCAAGAAGGATATCACCTTTGATTTCGGTGTAAATGAGTTCGTGGGGGAACTCTTTGAAGCAGGAAATGATGTTTTGGAAGCAATGTTTTATGCGGGTTTCCAGGTTGCTAATTCGGTTAAGTGGACTGAGTTGGGCGAGATTCTTTACCTCATTATTGATGTTGTTGTTCAAGTGTTTGGTGGTTCGGCTTCATCTCTTTTGGACGGTGTAAGCTGGGATGAGCTCGAGCTCCCTACCCTTGTAGGTGTTCGTGATGGGACTAGGGGTAACTCGGCCCACCAGGTGTTTGATGTTATTACGTCCTTGGTTAATCCTGTGTTTGCCATTGGGGACTTGATTTATGGATTCAAGTACTCTCATGAGGTGGCATCTATACTATTTGGTCTCAGTGTGACCCAGAGTAGTATCCCTTTAAAGGGCGACTTTGATGGCGGTACCATTTCTGTTTTCAGAAATGTTTACCATGTGTTTGATGGTTGGTTTCTCCGATGCAAGATGGCGGAACAGGGCTTTAAGGTCTATTATAATCTATTGAAGTATGTTAAGGACATCCCATGTAAGATTTGCTTATGCAGGTATCTGGAGTCTACGGGTATGTTGATTGATGTTCTAGATTTTCTCCCTAACAAGGTCTGCGCCGTTGTTGGAAATCTAGTGCGGTGAAATTATTTGCAAAGGATAGAGAGCTTAAATGCTCTTTTGTTTATGTTGATGTTGTGCGTAACCTATTTGTTGATAGGTTTCTCAGATACCTTTGGGCCCACCAGATGGACGAGTTGCTGGTTTGCACTCTTGGGTGGTTAATGATTGACATTAATTGTGAGATTGTGAGTACTATTGGAGAGGAGAACACATTTATTTGTGTGGTTGCGACTTTTTCATTCGGAAACAGCAGTGGGAACGTTGAGTATTTCTATCCTAGCATTAGGTTTTTTATAATCTACGCGCTTTCGGAAGTGAGTTCAAGCTCAGAGGTTGATGACTACAGTTTGTTTGTAGTGTTTGATGATGCTATGGAGTTAATTTACCATGGTCAGGTCAATGTTGATACTAAGGGTTCGTGTTTGAAGATGCGTTTTCCTTGCAGGCACGCAAGCACTGAGATCGTTGGTAATGTGATAATTGTTGCTTTGATTTTGGATGTGATTGGTAGGGTGACTGGAACTCCCTATTGCGAGCTTGCGAGTTTTGGGCAGTTGTGTATTTCACATCTTTTGGGTTATTTAAAAACAAAGAATATAGTTGTTGTTCAATTTTGTGATGGGTCTTACAGCATGGAGGGTTTTTCTGAACCTTATCTTTGCAAAGGGAGTACTGGCCATAGCAGGGAATGCGGGGGAAGTTTTTATCTCGAAGATGAAGTGTGTGCTATTTCAAAGCAAATAATTAAAGAAGTGGGGGAAGCTGTTGTAGAGGTTGTGGGAGCCATGATTGGGTATAGTGCTAGCCATGTCATTAACTATGTTGTTAGTTCTGATGGAGCTATTAGACCCACTAGAATGGGATTTTTTAGTGGGATTATGAGACGGAGTCTCTGTCCTCATTTAAAGTTGCTGTTAGAGAAGAATTGTAAAATTCAAATGGTGGTTGGGGACTACCAGGAAAGTATGGAAGGGTCACAACGGAAGAATTGGTCCGTAGGGACAGCTGCACTTGTTTTGTTTTCGGTGGGTCATAATTATGTATTTTAGCTAGTTTGATCATGGTCTAACTAGTTCTCCATGTAGACTTTTTAAGTTGGTTTGATGTAGTCCGGTGTGGACTTTTTTTGTTGATGATTTACTATTCGCGGGGTATGCCCCTATAAATGTAATCTTTCTTTTTGCAATACAATCAATCAATTAGCAAAAACAACAACCAGATTGCCAAAACCACCGATATGAAACATATCAGTTTTCCCATAATTACCAAGGGTCTCTCGCGAAACCCCTCTATAGTCAACTAGGTACATCTCCGAGATAGAATCCCAATAGCATATCGATGCCATTAGAATCAAAAGATAATTTTTTTTTGCTAATTAAAATTTTATACCAAAAGGAACAGCAGAAACAAATCTAGAGGCATACCCCGCGATATCAACGTTTAGCCATTACAAACAGAATTAGTCCAAACAGAACCACAACATAGAAACTAAACCCAAGCTAAATCAAAAGAGGACTGAAAGAGTTAACACATAAACTAAAATCATGGAGCTCGGGAAAGACCTCCCCTGCCAGCACGCCACTTACGAATCTCCGATTTCTTCAAACGAACCTTTGCTCTCTCTGCAGATGGAAACAAAGTCTCATTTGCAAGTTGAGATCTTGAAACATTCCCAGGAAAGAGAGCAGGGTCTTCCAAAGGCACAACACAGGCGCCTTTAACAGTTGCATCCATCCTGTTTTCCTTAATCCCTTTGGCCTTCATTCCTTCCTCATGAAGCAGTGCTTCCACCTGTTTAGGGCTAGAGTGGCCTCCCGATGGAGAAATAGGAGCACCCAGCCCAATTCTTTGAATGAAATCCTATAACTGGAAAGCACAACTAACCGTTATTGCCAGCTCCTTAGTTGCCCTACAAAAAAACTTCCCAGAAGCATCTCTGAAGGGGTCACCACCACTAATCTCCACAAGATCAGTCACTTCTGGAACAAGAAAACCATTCGACCGAATATGGTTTTTAAGCTTCTCAACATGAAACAGAGTCTCAATCAATAACTCCCGAACACCATCCTAGTATTCAGGCGAGCTAATCTCAGCGATATAGGCATTCCCAGACCCTAATCTTCCACCATCCTCCTCAGTACGAAAACCAGTTTGAAGGACAACATCAAACTTCTCCTCCATCTTTTCCCCAGTCATTCTGAGGTTATTGACAATAAACTATGTCTTTTCCGACTCTCTAAATTGACTCGAATGGTCAACCATGTTAACCTGACTTATAGAGTCAACATCATTCACTTGACTCATAATATCAACAACATTGGCATGATTACCACCCTTAAAGAATTTGGAACTAACCTCCAAATCCGTAATACTCTCATTAACCACATTAATCATGGGATCAATAGAATTATGCACAATACACACAGAATTACCATTCTTTCTATTAGAGTAAAAGAAATTACCCTCCACCCTTTGGACATTGCATGAGCTACGAGTCCTGGAGGCAATCCCATTCGGAGCTAACTTTTCCTTTATGCTTACCTTTCTCCTTTTGCCCCTATCTCCACCAGCCGAGTTATTAGGAACTCCATCAGGACAAGCGCCCCCAGTTCGCAGAGTACAATCAGAGCTCCTCAACCTTCTAGTAGTTCCAGTTCCAATAGCGCCCCCAAACTCCCTCCTATTCAAGAACAACCCCTCATTTACTTGAGTCCTACCAGGAGGTAGCTCCGACACCAAGTTCTCTGCAAAGGAAACCCTTTTCAGATTTGATTCCGATATCAAACCTTCATTAGTCCTGTTAGAGCTCCCTTCAGGTTTCACCAAATGCAAACCCTCTTGGGTCATGCTAGGCTTAACACCATCATCCATCCTCCAATTTTTCTATCCGCGCTTGTGGTTCTAGAGGCAACTCCAAAAGCTGGATAATCATACTGATTCCGATTCCTCCTCCCTGCATCACATCCTTTAGTGCTACCAGTAGGAATCACCGACACCAGGTTCTCCGAGAAAGAGACCCTTTTCGGACTCATAGTCGATAACAACCCATCCTGGGCCTTTGTTAACAGACCTTTAACATCATTAACCAACTCAGTGGTACAATCAAGGAGGCGAGCATTTGAGCCACCAATCTCCGATGGAGAAACATCGGAAAAAGAAACCCTCTTCCGACTCATGCTTAGACAAGTAACAAAGAAATATAGGTGTTTAAAGTGAAGGATTAGAAGAAAAAAATGGATTAGTGCAGATTCTTTGGACAAATTGATGGAGAAATGTTTAGATATAGATTAAAATTAGGGGCGGCTAGCAAGGGTTTCTGGAGAGAAAAGACTCTCATCGCTTCTAGTCCAAAATAGAATCAAAAGATTTTTTTTTTTTTTTGCTAATTAAAATTTTATACCAAAGGGAACAACTAATACAATTCTAGGGGCATACCCCGCGAAATCAACATCCAAATATAACAGCTAAACCATCATAACATACTCAATCAACAGATCAAGTCAACTTAGAAACCAACTAGCATCGACTGAGTACGAAAGACTCAACATTTAAAAAAAACTTCAATGAGAGTCGTTCTCTCTAACCTCTCTCTAAAAACCATTTTCAGCCGCCACTAATTCCAGCCAAATCTAAACCTTTTTATCATCAGATCTATACTTTTCCTGCCTAAATCCACATCCCCTCTCTTCTCTTCCACCTATAATACCATATTTCTTATAATATTTATTTTTATGTTCGACTATGCCCTCTTCCCAGGAGCTGTTAGTGGACTTCGGTCTATTGATTCCTGCATTTGTTGAGGTTTCGTTTGGTCTATCCATGTTTGGGAAGATCATCATGGTTCAAGATAGGGTTTTTTCTTGTTCAAAACTGGGTTCTAATGTAAGGAACCTTTCTTGGATTAAAGCAAGGAAAACTTTGGTCGATTTGATTGATGGAGCGCTGACTTCACACTTCTTGGTTGAGGAGTCGCTACTGAATTTGATGGGTTTCTTTTTAGCAACTTATGATGGTATGCGAATTGATTTGCCACAGAGTTTTCTTAACTCTTTGAGAAATGCGACTACCCTGGTGGCTTCCTTCCACAATGAACAGGGCTACGGAGTTCATCTTCAGTTTGTTGATCTCCTCTTCGAGAGGGATGATGGAATGTATCTCTCTAGAGATGGTCCTCCCCTAGGTTTAGAGGGGAAGGATGTGGGTTATCTTGTTGTGCTTCATAATGAAGCTGAACGCCACACATTTAGCGAGGTGGTGAACTCTTTTCTAATAGCTAGATCTGCGCATGTCTCAAAAGTGGGATTAAGTCTGGGGTGTATTGTTGTGAACAATCTGAATGATGAGGTTCTACATTGTCCTGGGTGTTTGCTTGAAAGGAGCAACTCTCTAGTAAAGTTGAGTGTTGCAGTTTCCGAAAGGATCTCGACGGTATGGGATTTTGTCCGTAAGGTGTTTGATGATATGTTGTATCGAGAAATTACAGGTATGGGAAGAATGGACTCTAGATCTGGAATTAAGGAATGTTGGTCGCTGTTTTTGAGTGAGGCTAGTATTAGCCTGATGTTCCTGTATTTGTTTGAAAATACCATAGCTGGTGGTTCTACTGTCAAGGACTCATCGACGCTTTGCGCTATTGCGTTTGGTTCTATGATGCAGGACTGCAAGTCTAGAGCTATGTGCTGTGCAATTTCTGTTATTAACCATGTCTTTGACAATTTGGTAGAAATTATTATGTGCATTGTGAATGTAAAGGGGCATGTTGCTCCTGCTAGGGGAGAATACTTTGTTCTCACTAATGTTGCATTACAAGTTGAGGGTGTGGGCTATGGATCTCTGCTTTTGGTGGTAGTGCTTACAAGTCTGATTTTTGATGGAAGTCGCCTGCTAGTGAATGATCCAAGTGATTTGTTAACTGTAGACTGCTCTAAAAGTTGGTCGGAGAATGTTGTAGGGGTGACCGCCCTAGCCTTGTGTTTTGTCCAGTTTGGTTGCGTCTTTCGGTGTTACTATGGTGCGGGGGTCCTTGATGGCACTACCTGCCTATTTGCGACTTTTAATAGATGCATGTTTTTGGATGTCTCTCAACTGGTTGTGGAAATGTCTCATAGAAATGATATGATTGTAGGTCTGCTGTTCTATCAGGAAACTGAAAGGGATGTCTTTAAGACTCCGGTTTGTACTGAGGTAATTAACTATGGAAGCAGGTTTAATGTTGGGCATCCCAAGGGGGGGTCTACCTTAATGTCATCTCTATGAGACATGAGATGATTTATTATTTGCGATCGGGAAATTGTTGGTTTAGTGAGTTTAGTGAGCCTGTGTACCAAAGGGTTGTGATGCAGGGAAATGAGATGATGCACGTTGAGCATCAGTGGATTGAAAAGGAAGACTATTTTGTCAGTCGGAGGTATTTGTGGCCAAGCGTCACTGGATGTAATACTCTGAAAGAGAGACTCTATACTACTCACTTCTCTGATGAGTATTTCAATAGAGGTGATGACTCTGCGGGTCATGTTTGGATGTGCAGGACAAGAATTCATTTTGGACATGAAGAAAGCCTGCGAGGAGACCACTTGTTTGCTAGTGGTAATTTATCCAGGATGTGTGCAATTTATCTCTCAACATGTGCTGTTAAACTAGTTTGTAACTAGTTCTCTATGTAGACTCGGTTAGTTTCTTTGTTGTTGTCCTTTTTGGATTAATTCTGTTTGTAATGGTTGGATGTTGATTTCGCGGGGTATGCCCCTAGATTTGTACCTGTTGTTCCTTTTGGTATAAAATTTTAATTAGCAAAAAAAAAAAACCAACTAGCTAGGCTAGAATAAATACATCACATCTATTCCAATTCCAGTCCTTGCACTGTGCTTAACAAACCAAGCACACCCGATACAGTTACATCGACATAAATCATCTCGCAGCCAAAGAATACATTGAAGCTCACGCATCCTAAAAGCCTGACCGTAGCCCACCACTTAGTGCAAATAGCCTCTTCTTCCAGGCCAGTCCTTGCCCTCGACCCCTCGAGATCCCATTCTTTCCTGTTGGCCCCACCAGAACCCATGAAGCAGCCTTCATATTTTGATCTAACTTGGAAAACCAAGTTCCACCTTTTTTGAAATATAACATCCATATACAAGTGGACAACAGTAATGGCAAATCCCTTCTGCATTGCCATTTTAGAACCACGTTCAGGCCTGGATAAAGGACCAAAGCACCGAAAGCACTAACAACAAACAGCTTCACATTTGAGCATATAAAATCTCATGATTTGAATAATTCTCCCACAATGGCAAAATAATGTCATTGGTTCCACCAAAATTATCATATCCAGATTCTCAAATCTTATGAGAAGTCCCACATGAAGCAAAGTTACGCAATACCTACAGTCCTGTGCACTGTTGGTCACAAGCCTTGAGACCAGCTTAGAGCATAATAGCACAGTCCAAGAGAACTCCTCCTTAAACGGATTTGATTTGAAGACAAAGGACTTTATGAAAAAGATAGCATTCGTCAATTGTTCCGAAACAACACTCCATTATAACCTTTCATCAAACATCTTCAATGTCAACCCATGAGATGCCAGATGAAGGTCAACCGATCTGATATTCACACTAGAGATAGTGTAATAACCCGGATTTTTCAAGAAATGATTATATTATTATTTCAATAATAATAATATTGTTTTCCTAAAATGAGGAGGAATTTTTTTTTTATTTTATTATTCAATTATTTAATTATTTTCGGTTAAGTGGAGCCTGGTGCTCCTATTTAAAATTTTATTGACTGAGTAGATACCTCGAGTCAATAGTTTATTTGTGCAAAGATTTAATTTTGGAATGTGAAATTATTTAGTAAAGATTTTATTTTAAATTATTGAATAATTTAGAGATTTTAAAATCCTTAGAGAATGATTATTTTAATTATTTGAGGATTTGCAAAAATTACTCGATTAATTTATAATATCGAGAATTTGGGATTTTACTGAAACAATAGTGTTTGTAGTATTTTTATAAAGCCCTGTAAATTGTGAATTATGAATCACAATTATTATTTTTATGAATTATTTTTATAAATTATTAACATTTGTAAAATGCATATCAATTTAGAAAATTTAGATTTAATTCTATTTCTTTCTCCAAAAATTCTTTAAAAATATTCTAGTATTTAATTGTACTAGAAATTTTATTTTTACAATTAGAGTTTTTAACTCTAAATATTATTTAGAGTATGTAGTGATTAATTGTAATGTTTTAATTATTATTGGGCTTGAGCCCATTAGGGTTAAACTAAACACACACAGCACACATAGATATACACACAATACACACACAGCCGCACAAAAGACACACGCACGGAAATAGATCGGGGGAGGGGGAGAGGAATCAGTCGGGGGGGAAAAGTGAAATCGGGAAAGAGAAATTGGGGGGTTGTTAAATTAGAGAGTGTGTGTGTGTGTATACACGCGTGTGTGTGTATATATGCGCGATTGGTATGTGTTGCAGCAGGGGGAGGGTCGCGTGAAGGGGGAGGAGACGCGGAGAGGGAGCACCAGAGGCCGGAGGGATCGCCGGCGAGGGACTGGTGGCGGCCTCGTGGCGGCTAGCGCGCGCAGCAGAGAGAGAGAGAGAGAGAGAGAGAGAGAGAGAAGGGAGAGAGATGGTGGAGATTTCCTTCGGTGGCTTGACTTTCGGATCGGAAACGAAAGGGGTATAATTTCGTAAATCCAATTATTTAATTCTCGTATGAAATTAGATGTAATTGTTATATATTGTTAAATTGTAGTTATTTAATTAATTAGTTGTCGTAATTTAATTAGATTTAAATTGCGAGTTTAATTGTTAATTTTCGTGATTTAATTCGGAGAGCATAGATAATTATAATTATTGAGTTTAATTATGAGTCCGATTAAATGCTCGAGTTAATAAATTGTTAATTGTTAAATTGTTATTTGCTAATTGGAATTGTGAGATATTGTTTAAGCTCCATGATTAATTCAGAGAGTTTAATTGTTAATTTATAATTACTGGATTAATTGTGAGCCGGATGTATGCTCAGGCCTTATGGTTGTTAAATTGTTAATTATTAATTGTCGGATAATATATTCGGGTTAGTTGTCAAGTAATTGTTAAGTGCTAATTGCTAATTGTTAGTTTCCAATTGAAATTGTTAATTGCTAAGTGCTAAGTGCTAATTGTTATCGCCATTTAATGTAGTCATAAGAGTTGGATAACTTGTAAATGTCTATGTGCTAGATGTTATAAATCGAGTCATAATATAGGTTGAAAGTATAAGTGCCAACTACGTGGTGTTGGCTTAAATGTGGATAAGCTTAGTTTACTTTCCTTAAATGTTGAGGTGCCGCATGTCTGGGCGGATACTTTTCCTTATGTGCTAGTTGCCGCATGTCTGGGCGGGTACTTTTCCTTATGTGCTAGTTGCCGCATGTCTGGGCGGGTACTTTTCCTTATGTGCTAGTTGCCGCATGTCTGGGCGGGTACTTTTCTTACTTGTTTACTTTACTGCAAGTTGAGGCAGCTTTATTTTTATTTAGAACAGGGTTGAAATGTTTTGATTGGCATGGAGGGGCTGTGCCCATAGTCCGATAAACGAATACCTCATGCCCAAATTTTCTGAAAATCCCCTGCAATCAAATTTATTTAATTTAGTTAAATACAATGGTCTAGAAGCATGAAATGGATATTAATTGTTATGTGAATATGTGCTAAGTGAACTATTTGAGGGTTAATTGTTATTTCGAGGGTTATGTGCTAATTTGCTGATTTGATGTGTCTCGAGGATTAATTATGTTTGAGGACTATCTATATACTAAGTTGATTAAGTGGTATGGTTTGAGGTGTTTAGCACCAGGAATTGTCCACTTTAAAAAGGGGACTTTTCCATTTCATTTTCTTTACTATAATATGTTATGTGCAATAAGTGGTATTAGAATAGTCAACTATAGGGAGGACACCTATAGTTTGACTTTATGTTATTTAGTGATAATCCCGAGTTGTGTCTACTCGATATACGAGGTATGACTGACACGTACTCGTAACCATTTCAGTACCATTAGGCCGAAATCAAATTGGAGCGACGTGCATCCAAAAAGGAAGATCGAGACGTCAGGTAAGGTCCATGGAATTACTTGGACGAGGTGCGAAGGATTTGTTCGCGATTTCTATTTTCTGCTAAGGACTAGAGGCAAGTTTACTATGCATACTCTATTGTTCAGAGTATATTTATTTTAAATATATGAAATGTGTTAAATAAGTTTTCAATCCATAATCGCGAGTTTTTCCAACCTTGTACTTCTCCCAAATCATTGTATTCCTTGCTTTGCCAATAATATTAAATCCTGCTCGTGCAATAACTAAAACCCCATGGCTTATAATACTGTTGATGAGCAGTGATATTTTTATGGCTCTATATCTTGATTTATACGGTATATATATATATCTATAAACTTTTCGTACTATAGAAGTGGACTATATGTTATGAGGTATATATTTATGTATCGGAATAAGAAAGGCTCAGAGGGTAGGGCATGTATTGAGTTTTAGAACTTAGCCGCGTGTTGGGGCTATTTCGTATTGTATGTTTTCGAAAACCCGGGCAAAGCTTTTAAAAAGAATTTCGCAATAATTAACCTAAAGGCAACATCACCAATAAACCAGTGTTTATTTAATTAATAGATGCTCCTGAAAGCATTTACTAATTAAATAAACCTCATTCGCCTAATTAAATTTATTTAATTAGATGAATATCATTTTCAAAACGCTTTCTTAAAATCACTTTGTCCCGGAGAAATAATAAAACAATTTAATGGAGTGATTCTATCTAGTATATTATTTATCGGAGATAGTTTATTTTCAATACGGATTAAAGATATTCCAATGGTTATAAATTGGTTACTTTCAGCTTAAAACAGCTAGATTGATATCGATATATGTTATTTGAATGCTTATTTAATTCGATGAATATTAATTATAATATTCATTAATAAACAAAAAAAAAGGGAAAGAGAAGAAGGATTTTCATGCTTATTAATTATTTCTTATTGACCGAGAGCCAGTAGTAGTTATTTGATAAAGTGGCTAAAGTTTGGAGACTGCTGGAGAGATTGTATCTTGATTTTGATTAGAAACATTCCAAGAGTTATATTTGGGTGTTTTGAGGTTATTAAATATTCCAGTATTAATAGTAAATATTATTTGAATATTACTTAATAAATGAATATTAATTTGAGTATTCTGTTAAAAAAGGATTATTGAATATTTATTATTTGTTACATAGTAGTCAAATATTTATTAAATACTCTAAGTGTTTTGAAGGTTATAAAACACTATTTAAAGGTTGTCTAAGGACTTTCATAGTCATTTAAAATATTATATTTTGAATCTATCTAGGCAAGTTACCTTTCAAGAACTTATATATATATATATGGCATTACCCTGTTGTGGTTACAAGCTTTATGCGTACCATTTTCCATGTGTGATCACAAAACCCTGTGTCGAGATTGATATCAGTACAAGAGTATATCTATACTTGAACTCTTTTGAACTCAAAACATTTTCGAAAACCCCTGGTCAGGTTTTACTCTCTTGCTCGTTTTTCAAGAAATTATCGGCCGACTGAAGTCGAACTTCAACTACTCTAGTTTTCTATCAAAATGATTTTGACAAGAAAAGAAAAAGGGGACTCTGGCAGGTGTGGGAATCGTTGACGAACGATTCCCGGGATGTGTAAGCGGCCGTGAGCCAGGCGGCCCATCAATTATTATTCTGGCCCAGGTGTTGCCGAAGGATGATTACGGATGTAGTTTTCATCGAGGGTGATTACGGATGTAGTTTTCACCCGGGGATAGTTACAGATGTAGTTTCTATCCTTCTACCGGTAGAGAAGACCCACGGATTATTGGACTTGGATGTGGCGACTGATCATCGTCAATCCTTGTCAGGTTTTTATGTTTTCTTTAAGTCTCATCCTCCACTTTGGAAAAATACTCAAACACTGCTTCTTAGGCCTAAGTGCCAAGTAGCCGATAATGTTGTTTTCAATTTTGAAAGATGATGAATTCATGCAGTATCTAGAACTGCAAGATTATTCTAACAGTAATGGCACGTGCTTGTGCACTTTTACAATTATTCAAAAGATGAAAGATGGTTCATCGGTTATTGATGTTAAGTCCCAAATGTTTTGCTTCAAGAGCTTTGACTCTCTTCCTATCAGTTATTTCTGAGTTTAGACTTATCAAGTGGTTAAAGAACTTATACCCGGTACATTATGTCGATCTGTAAGGTGTTTGATGGAAATGACATACTTATATGTATATGCTCTCAGATTGAGAAATACTAAAGATGAAGCCTTCTAATGGTTGGTTTGTATATGATGATAAGCAACTGTCTTAGCAGCATATTGAACTGCGTATTTTGAAAAGCTTTCTAAAAGATTAGCAATACGGTAGTGTACACTATTTCGCTAAGATATGAGGATTACTATGGTTATTATAAACTTATCTGCTCATTGGATGTTGCTTTAAACGTCATATTTTCTTTATTGAAGTTTCATTGTTGTAAATATTTCGAAATTGATATTAAGTATCGTTATACTTCGAAAACTCCATGTGTATATTGATATATATTGTTGTGCTCTATTAATACTTGCTGGGCAATTCTTTCGCTCATACTTGCTTGTTTTAAATATTAACCTTTCAGAGGAAGGTAGATGATTGAGGCTTATCTGCATGGCTCAGGAGAAGCAGGCAGTGTGCCCTTGTGAAGATGATATGATCCAGAACATAGATAGCTGGAGTAAGTTATATATAAGTGTATTGATGTGTAATATATATATATATCACTTTGTACAGGATAGTACTAGTGCTAGTGTACTTCTCAACGAAGCTACACTAGTAGTATAGGATTTGTAATACTCAGTGTGATGTAATTAAATGGATGTAATGAGAAATGTAAGGATCGATTCTTGTTTCTAGCCCTATAACCTAAAAGATGCTTGGTGGTTGGGGTCACAGATGTTGTAATTCAGTTATTAAATGATTACAGGTGGTTTAATATTGTCAAACAGGTGATTTGATGTTAAGGATTTCCGCGTGACGACCAAATCCCTGACCCCGGATTTGGGGCGTTACAGATAGCAAATAAAACAACATCATTGCATCGGTGAAAATACGCACCTTCCTGAAACAAATGAGCATCTTTTGTCTTGTCAAGAAACAAGGCAGTTTCTCCCAAAACCTCAACTATAGCATCTAACTCCTGACAATCATCAAGAAAAACCTTGCAAGCATAACCCAGACCTGCAAATCCCCTTTGAAGCATTATGACAAGCACCATGCAAGTATAAACCATATTAGAGCCTCTCATAACAGAAAAATGCACAACTACACCAAAGTGCAAAACAACCCGATCGGCAACAAAATCGAATTCAACCACCAAATTTGCTAGGATGGACCCCAGCAATTTCAACCACAACCTCTCAACAGAGAAGTGCGAGGCCAACTGTAAAGAACCCCAAACCATGAAAACATCCACCAAGTCCTGAAACCCAGGTGAAGTAACATTCATAGAGGAAAAACAACTCCATCCCTAGAGACAATGATTCCTAGAGACAATTCCATCCCCTAGAGACAATGATTCCTTAGAATCACTCATCGAAGCATTGTTTTCAGGAAAAATGCACTTAAAAAAAAAAGTGGAATTCCCAACTGGTTCGCCATGCTTTCCAGTCCATCATCAAAGCCCATGAAAATAGAATCCAAAGAGCTCAACAATCTTCTAACATCATTCTCTACAACCACACCCTGAAGAAACCCAGGGTTCATGAAGGCCAGTAGCCAACTTCGACAAACCCCGGTACACACCATTGCCAAAGATACACCGAGGAAAGGGCTAAGCCCATCAGCTACTTCCACCCTCAAGAAGGGCAAAATACCAAGCAAGGTCCTACCTTTGTTCTCGTGATAATCAACAAACAAATCAATGTCTTTGGTAAAACTATAGACATTCACATTCAACCCACATCTCCTGGACATAAACGTTCCATCCAGACCATTATTTATCTCAAATAACACTTGAAAGTAGACAAGGAAAACTAAATCTTTCAGAGTAAAAAACCCAAACACCTGGTGTTCATTCCCATGTTTTAGCTTCAGCCTCATTAGCGACATGACATCTAATGCCCCTGCCTCCATTTCGAGGGAAACATCAACCTCATATACGCTAAACCCATCTCGCTCCAACCAAACTGAACCAGCAAAGGCCGCCATGGGAATAGTGCTACCTATCACGGTGAGCTCTACACAAGTAACTTCTTCATATAGAACCGTAATCTGTACGACGAGCTTTAATCTTGAATAAAAAAACAGTATAGGAAAACCCAGAACAAACAAATGCTCTGAGTGCTTGCACACATGGTTCCGATCTTCGCTTGCAAAAAACTTCAAAGACCTCATCCAATAACCTGCGGTGCTTTTAGAAAAAGTAACCACTTTGAAAATGGTGGTATTCCTTTGAGAATGGAACACAACCAATCCATCTTCCAGATCCGTAGCAAGAGACCCACTATACAGTGGCCCTTCCTCCAGTACCGAGACCATGGTGACCTTCCAAAACATGGAAAAATCAACCGGAACCTCAGCAAAGTCCACTAACAAGTCCTGTAAAAAGGACATAGCCGAACAAATAAAGGAAAAACAAATTATAATATAAGAAATATGGTATTTTAGGTGGAAGAGAAGAGAGGGGATGTTGATTTAGGCAGGAAATGTATAGATCTGATGACAAGAGGCTTAGATTTGGCTGAAAATTAGTGGCGGCTATCTAGGTTTTTAGAGAGAAGATAGAGAGAAAACGACTCTCATTAGTGGATTTGACTTAATCAAAAGATAATTACTCTTCATAAGAAGAGAATTCCCCAATTGGTTCTCCGAAGAACCCATCGAACAGAAAACCCGAATATATATCATATCTCTTGTAGACATTTTATCAAACATAAGATGTCCATTCCTGACCAAAGAGAGTGTAAGCACAACTTTGAGTAAAGACGGGCTACCAGCATCATCCATACCATACTTTGTGTTAGTATCATGAGATGGAAACCCATTTCCACCAATATCTAACATAAAGATCTCCAAATCCAGGTGCCCAGGCATGTAAATAACCTGATTAAAAATCTACACCATAGAGAAATAAGAACGAGGCAAAACTGCAATATCAAATACAGGCCTCCCAGCTTTAACTAGTGTTTTCCAGTTCATCCATTCCTTTAAATCACCCAGAGGACCCAACAGTTCACTTGAAGAACAACTATTGAACAGTAAGTCCAGCAAACAGATCGGAGAGGAACAAAATCTCTCCAAATCAGCCAAAGATAATTTCCCCTTCGCAAGAAAGGAGGAAACCACATCATCTTGAAGCCACACATATGACCCCTCATCAGAAGTACAGAGTACAACACAAGAGTCCTGAACCAACAAAACCATCTATATAATATAAAATAAAATAAGAAATTTTGAGAGAAGGTGGTAGATTTGAGAGAGGAGATGGGATTAGGAAGGATTATAGTATAGATCTGATGGAAATAATCTTAGAAAATGGTGAAAATAGAGGCGGCTAAAAGAGGGTTCCTAGAGAGAATGAGGAGGTTCTCTCACTAGACGACTCTCATTTTACTACTACCATTGAGTTTAACAGAGAACATTGTGGTAGTAACACAGACCCGAATCCAGTCGATAAACCTTGGAGGGAATCCCATTCTATGTAGAACCATGAAAATAAAAATCCAGTTCAAGGAGTCAAACGCCTTATGAATGTCAAGCTTAATAGCACAACGGGGCTGTCCAGAATTCCTATTGTAACCTTTGCAAAGGGCTTGCGCCAGGAAGATGTTATCACCAATGGACCTTCGGGCAACAAAAGCAGATTGATGCAAAGAAATCAGCGAGGGCATGACAGCCTTGAGTCTAGTAGAAACCATCTTGGAAATGCATTTATAAAGAACATTGCAGCATAAGATGGGACGAAAGTGTTGCATCTGAGAAGGGTTAGCATTCTCTGGAACCAAACAAATGGAGGCTGCATTGATAATCTTAGGCATAACTAGTTGATATGGACTAAAAGTAAGCCCAAAGGACACATTTAATATGGCATTAATTAGACCCGGAATGGTCCAAACGTGGGGCCCACCAGATGGGCCCAATCCCTAATTAAAATATTAATTTCGTAATTAATATTAGGGGTAATAAACAGATCAGCAAATAAGAGTCAAACAAGAATATGATTCTTGCCTGACTTAGCCTCCAAGATACATTTTCTAACATGGAAACTGATTCATACATGGAAGGAGACTAGAACCTTCTTCTAGTCGGTGACTTGCCCACCAAGTCACCAAACCCTACTACGATTTTAGGGCTTCTCAGCCTATATAAAGGGTCTGACCCCTCATCTCAGAACTACGTTTTATTGGCTTGATTCTCTAATACAGAGATACGTAGGCATTCTGTGAGGACCGTTTAGTCTCGAACGCAGAAGCAGCCATTAAAGCTCGAAGCTCACAAACCCTAGCCGTCATAATCGTAACCTAGTTTTTATTCCACAACATTTGGCGCCGTCTGTGGGACAAAGACATCAACCATGGTAACTACACGAAGAACAGCACCAAGCTCTACCGAGGCTTTACCAATTAGCTCTGCTCCGCCCACCACGGATCCGGTGCCCCCAACGACTTGAACGATCGTTCAACATCAAGTTTCTCAACCCCTAGGGACGACTTCCCATGTTGAGAGTATGCTACCTCCAATCGTCCACACAAATCCAGGGACTAATCCCCTTCAGATGGTGGTTTCTCCCTTGGTTATGGATCCCAACCTTTTCAGCAAGTGTTTTCAGACATAAATCTCAAGATTAGCCAAGATTAGCCATTAAGGCCAAGGTTAGCCATGAAGTCACGAATGACCAAACTGACGACCCAAGATCAAGGTCAAGATCCTTGATCCTGAAGATAACAAAGTCATGAATGGCCAAAATGATGGTTTAAGATTCAGATCAAGGTTTTTGATCCTCAAGATCATGAATGATTTTCACGTCCGGGTTAACTAGCTAGCCGATAAGCAATCGACCGTGACGCACTAGAGGCTCAGCCGACCAGGTCCCGGAAGACCAGGTCCCGGCCGACCAGCCCATTTTAAGGAGGCTCAGCCGACCAGGTCCCGGAAGACCAGGTCCCGGCCGACCAGCCCATTTTAAGGTGGCTCAGCCGACCAGGTCTCGGAAGACCAGGTCCCGGCCGACCAGGTTGTTTTGAGGGGGTTCAGCCGATCAGCTTCTGAACCTGGATCCCCCCGGTTCAGGTTCAGTTCTTGGTCCTGGATCCCTACTTTTTCAGTGAACTTTTTAAACCTAAATCTCGACTTTTTCAGCGAATCTCGGATGATTGTTAATGATAAAAAGAGGTCGAGATTAGTGCCGATTAAGCACAGATTGGTGCAGATTAGCACAGATTAGTGCCGATTAAGCACAGATTAGTGCAGATTAGCACAGATTAGTGCAGATTAGCACAGATTAGTGCCGATTTATGCCATCTAACATCGTCTAACATTGTTTAAACGTTGTTTGAGGCTAATTAGCGCTGTGTAGTGCCGTTTAACACTGATTAGTGTCGTTCAACATCGTCGTAAATGCGTCGGTCGCTCCACGCTTTACATCAAGATGATATTGTTGAAAATGCTCGCTCAAGAGTAATAAACCCTGACCCGAGTCTCGAATAAGGCCGTTATAACTTCCAGGAAAACCTGATCAGTTTTCCTAGAAGTTGGGGGGCAAATGATATGGACTAAAAGTAAGCCCAAAGGACACATTTAATATGGCATTAATTAGACCCGGAATGGTCCAAACGTGGGGCCCACCAGATGGGCCCAATCCCTAATTAAAATATTAATTTCGTAATTAATATTAGGGGTAATAAACAGATCAGCAAATAAGAGTCAAACAAGAATATGATTCTTGCCTGACTTAGCCTCCAAGATACATATTCTAACATGGAAACTGATTCATACATGGAAGGAGACTAGAACCTTCTTCTAGTCGGTGACTTGCCCACCAAGTCACCAAACCCTACTACGATTTTAGGGCTTCTCAGCCTATATAAAGGGTCTGACCCCTCATCTCAGAACTACGTTTTATTGGCTTGATTCTCTAATACAGAGATACGTAGGCATTCTGTGAGGACCGTTTAGTCTCGAACGCAGAAGCAGCCATTAAAGCTCGAAGCTCACAAACCCTAGCCGTCATAATCGTAACCTAGTTTTTATTCCACAACACTAGTGAATCAAAGAAATAAAGAATACCTCTAGAGACATCAGGACCAACAATGTGCCATGTGGCCAAATAGAATTCCACCGAGAAACCATCAGGGCCCGGGCTTTTGTTTTTCCCCATCTTCTTTAAAGTGTTTAGCACATCACTTTCCATAAAGGGTCTACAGATTAAGCCAGCCTGGTTTTCACTTAACCTGGGCAACTGCACGTCATCTGGAAGTTGGTCAACCACACTTCTCTGACCAAGCAAGTTTTTATAGTAATCCACAGCAATAGAAGCCATGGCCTCATGTGACATCATGTTTACGTGTTTATATGGTGATATATGTGTGTCGTGTAGGTCCGTGTAATTTTTTTTATTAGTATTTTGATGATTAAAATCTATTTAAATCATATAATATTGATCTTCTAAGAATTTCATAAAATTGTCAGAGTTGATACAAATCATGAAATCTTTTGTAATATTACATTTGTGTAATTATTTAGTTTTTAAAATTATTGGAAGAATTAATTTGGGTGTTTTGGTATTTTAAAAGTTTTATTGTATTTAAAATATCAAAAGTTGTAAAAATTTATATTAAATTCATTTTTGATCATAAAAATATTTTAAAAATATGGGGAGGTAGATAATTTCATTTTCTACATTTTAAAAAAATATTTTGTGAGTTTTCTCAGATATTACCCATTTATTTTCTATTTTACAGAACATAATTTTTATTTATTGTAAATCAGAAAAATTGTAGTAAAATTGTGAAAATACCTTCCATTTTAATCCCTAATTTGTTTCTTCAGTTTTGTTTTCACGTTTCTCTCTCGACCTCTCTGGAACATTCATCTCTCTCAATTATTCTCAAAATCTCTCTCTCGATTACTCTCAAAATCTCTCTCAGAAAATCTCTTACAGTCTCGTTTTTCTCACTACCTTCGGCTCCTCCTCGTGCTGGTAAGCCTCAGCTATAGTTGGTGTTGACCATTTTATTACGAATTTGATCTTTACCCTCTCCCCTGTTTCTTGACATCGATTGTTGCTGCGTGTGTGTGTGTGTTATACAGCGTGCGTGTGTGTGAGATACTATGTGCGTTGGGGGATGTTAAACGGTGGTGTAAGTGTGGGTTTTACTATGTATGGATGCTAGTGATGTATGTGTATATGGTGGACTCTAAGCTCAGTTTGGCTATTGATTTTGTGATGTTACGGTGATACAGTTGTGTGGTTGTTTGCAGTTCTGATTTTTTTTTGCTAATTAAAAATTTATACCAAAGCAAATGATTACATCTCTAGGGGCATACACCGCGGAAATAGAATCATCGACTAACCGAAACAACAAAGATTAACTATAATAGTTCTACATAAAAACTAGATAAACTAGTTTACACTAAAGGTCCCACAACATCAAGAAACTCACAATCAAAGAAACTAGGCGGATGCCTAAACACTTCACAAACAGATCTTAATCAAAGCTAAAATTGAATTAAAAACAGGATATCCCCTATTCACATGACAGTAGAGGTACTGCATCCACATTATTGCTAATGGTAACAAGTACCCCCTCACCACTTCCTTCTCAGTACCTGTCACATTAGCGTAACAAGACGCAGCTGCAGCAATCTCATATTTCCCAGCATTCCCTTCCAATAGACCAGTTCGGAAACCATCCAAGCTAAATTTCTCTCCAGTTAAGTTCCTTTCCCTTAGAACATCCATGATCATGTACTGGCCAGACCCCTCTATTTGCTTATTCCCATGTCCGGTCGTGGCCTTAACCACCCTCAGTCTTACGTCTCCCCTAAGCATAGTGTATGGATACCCATCCATCAGGTAATCCCCAAGCAAGAGGTTCCCAACCGGAACAGAATGAGAGTACATGACCTTATAGAAAATTTTACATAGAGTGACGACCTCATTATACTTCAACAACCTCACATTCGTTCAAATGAGGCCACGCTTGGTGGACATCACTAAATTTATAACCATCGTGGTTATCACTACCATCAAAGTCATATTGTAATACTCTCCAGATAGATGAGCAGAATAGAGACCCTTCTTCAGCATATTACCCCGAGTCGCATTGTGAAAAGAAAGAACGAATACCTCTTCATGAAAATTAAAATTTTCATATCTCACCTCAATAATGGAGTTCAGGACTTGCCATTCCTCACCAAGGCATTTCATAGAGACTAACAGATTGTGACCAGAACCAATCACAAAATAAAACAAGGACTAAACGTCCTCAAAAACCAGATAGACAGACTTCACCTTTTTACATTTTCTGATCTCATTTTGAGCACCCACAAGAATGAACTTGTCCTGATTTGCACCTGCGAACCCATTTACACGCATTAAGAGATTACCAGCCCATGTCATGAATGGGCGGTGCTCAATTACCTCTAGATTCACATCAGAGATGCAGCCCTCATCACTTAAAGAGCCATCAACAGCCTCTACTAATTCCATCAGACTACCTCCACTCAAACTCACGTGAGTAACACCATAGTCAAACGCATAGATCACAAAATTAATATCCTTCTAATAGCTCACATCCTTATCTTTACCATTATTAGTACCCTCCCAATCTAGAAGAAGCAAAGTCGATGCCTTCCAGAAGTCCTCTTGAAGCGCGACCCCGCTGGTATCAAACACCAGGCGGGCATCCATAATAATAGTATCATCTTTAACCTTCGAACCATTAACACCATGAAACTTGCCAACTGCTCTGAGAATGTCTTCAACTGATTCACAAATCAATCTCCACAATCTATCTTGTGTTACAGCCCATCTTCCACCAAAAACAGCAATAGGACGCCGAGGCCACACTAGGCGTGTCTTCTTAGGCGGAAGCTCATGGTAATGAACCCTCATCAACCATTGTGACAAAATGCCAAACACCTTGTCTTCCTTCAAGATATGACCTTCTACAACAATATTATCGTGTGCTATGAATTTCACAAATCGTATATCCTCTAGAACCTGGAGGAAACCAAACTCGCCGAAACCGGTGAAACCATCACGCATTTCCCAAACAGTGCCATCCACTTGCATCTTCCCGAAACCAGTCAAATGGTCACTACTATAGTCAACAAGGGAGATAGAAACCCTCCCATTCTGGCATACAATCATCTTCAACCTCATAAACCTACGAATCCCTTTAGAATGGGTCTCCATCAACAAGCAGCGCCGTTGTGCCTTTCTAACTTGCACAACTAAGGCTTCACCAACGTCGAGCTCAACAAGTATAGCACCACCCTGTTCAACAGGGACCCCCATACTTCGAGCGAAGCTACCACTCTGAGTATTCAACCCAGCAGTCAATTGTAGAACCAGTACCATGGAATTTCTTGCCTAAAACTCAGTGAAACCCATCACCACACAAAGAAAAGAAAGAAATAGATACATATTATAAGAAAAAATGGTGAGATGGTGGAAGGAAGGGAGGGAAATATGGATTAGTGAAGGTTTTATGGTTATAATTGATGAAAAAAGGTTCAGATTTGGTTGATTTAGGCGGCGGCTAGGTTAGGGTTTTAGAGAGAGGCTAGAGAGAAAACGGCTCTCATTTAGGGGTCCAGTCCAGTCCAAAATGAAGTATTAGTGAATTGTATTTGCAGTTCTGATTTTATCGGATTAAGTGTTGTTTGACTATTGGTAAAAGATGATTATGACCTTTGTGGGTTGTTGAAATTTTAGTATAAGACTGGGTTCAGTGCTTCATTTTTGGTGGAGTCTGATTGTAGTTCGAAGAAGGCAGGGGAGATAAGAAATGAGGCTGTGAGGGAGGGGAAAAGATTCTGCTAGTAAGTGTATAGGTGGTCCATGTGTATGAGATTTGTTCAATGTGATATAAGGCTGGGAGTGTGATATCGATGGTAGCAACAAAGGATGTTGAGGGTGTCAATGGTGATGGTGGCAGTGGGGAAAATGGAAGGAGAAGCAGGGTTTTTATGGTCGGGTTATGTGTTGGGTTTTATACGTAGTTGTCAAATGAGGTAGGAAAATGAGAGGTTTTGTGAGGCAGGTGTGTGTGGTTGTCGGAGAGAAATGAAGCAGGGCAGGGGCGTGTGTGTTGTGATGATAGAAGGGTCAAGAGACAAGAAAGAAGACGACGTAATTAGTAGAGAAATGTAGTCGAGAATGGTGGGGGTTGATTTAACCTGTTTGTGTCCACAGGTGTGTGGAGGGGAGTGATATAAGTATGTGTATGTTATAGTCTTATATATGTGTGTGCATTGGTAAAATATGTGGGTGAATATTTATGTTAAATATAATTGATGTAATTACTAATCAGTGTTTAAGTGATATAGTGTTAAATCAGAGTTTAAGCTGGAAGTAGTCAGAGTTTGTGTAAACACTGACGGATGGAAGCGTAAACACTGATTAATGGAAGCAACAGAGTTTATTAAATTCTGTTTGACAGAAGCATCTACAAGTCAACAGTGATTGAAGATAAATATGAAAGCAATATCTTTGGAGATTGAATAGCTATCAAAGAGATTGAGTTGACTTAGAAGATGTGTAGCAATCGTGATTGATATCAATTGTATAGCTTAATTATAGGAGTATCAATTCATGATTGTACAGTAGCTGTATGTTTTATAAATACAGTTAGGTTAACCCTAGAAGAGTATCGAACATTGAAATATTCATTCATTGTAACCAAACAGCTCTCTATGATATTTTACATCACTGAGAGAGGAATTATTAATTCCAAACAATTTTTAATTGTTAAAAGTGTGTTCTTGTTAATCTCTCATACGGTATTTGATTATATTTTGTGTATTCGGCCTAACAAGTGGTATCAGAGCCAATCTGTTACTTTATTATAGTTTAAGATCCAAACACACAATAATCAATGGCAGAGATTCCTCCTCCATCAGGTTCTGAAAAGGCTCCTACAACTGTGAGTCATTATGAAACAATTAGGGTTCCTATTCTAAGACCATCAGATTATGCAATCTGGAAGGTAAAAATGACTATGTTTCTGGAAGCTACAGATCCAGAATATCTTGACAGGATTTATGAAGGCCCTCATAAACCTACAAAGCTATCTGTTGCAACTGCTGGTCAAGAAGCAAAAACAGTTCCAAAGGAGAAGAAGGACATGACTCCTGAAGATTTGTCATCTATTGCTAAGGATGCAAAAGTTAGGCATCTACTTCATAGTACTTTAGACAATGTTATGTCTAATAAGGTTATTAACTGCACTACTGCAAAAGAAATCTGGGATGCAATTGAAGTTAGGTATCAAGGAACGGCTGCTATAAAAAAGAATAGAAGAAACATACTCACTCAAGAGTATGAGCACTTTGAGGCTAAATCTGAAGAAGCCATGACAGAAACATTTGACAGATTCTGTAAATTACTCAATGATCTGTCATTGGTTAACAAAGAGTATGATCTAGAAGACTCAAATCTCAAGTTTCTTCTTTCTCTACCTGAAAAGTGGGATGTGAAAACAACCACTATTAGAGATAACTATGATCTTGCTGATACTGAGATTGATGAAATCTATGGACTGCTCAAAACTCATGAATTGGAAATGGAGCAGAGAAACAGGAGATCAAGCAAGAAGTTAAAGTTTGTTGCTCTTAAGGTTGAAGAGAAACTATTGAAGAAGAAAACTAAAGGAAAGGCTTTAGTCATTCATTCTGAAAGCGAATCATCAAACTCTGATGGTGATTCAAACACTTCTGATTCATCTAACTCTGAGGATGATGAAGAAGAAATGAGGAAAATGGCTGTATTAATGGTGAAGACTTTCAAGAAAATGGGTTTCAAGAACTTCAAGAAGGGAAAAAGGTTTTCTAGAGATTCAAATGAAGACAGAAAGAGTTTCAGGAGGTCTGAGAGAAAGGATACTAAATCTGGGAAGAAAGACAAGTCTGAGATTAAATGCTACAAGTGTAAGGAGATGGGTCACTATGCTCCTGAATGCAAGAAGGGTAAAACTGGAAAGGCACTTATCACAAAAGGCAGAGATTGGGCAGACACTTCAGATTCAGATGAGGAAATCAACTATGCTCTCATGGCTTCTATTGAGACAGATTCTGAAACCTCTGAAAACAAGGTACCCCTTACTACCTATGCCTATAATACTGATAATATAACTGAATTGAGAATTTATCTTAAGGCATTGCATATTAGTTATAGGGACCAGACTTTAGAAAATGAGAGAATAAAGTCTGAGAATTCTGAACTTAAAGAGAGAAATAAAATTGTTGAAGAAAAACTTGAAAACATGCAACAAGTTCAGAAAGAAAGAGATGATGCTGTCTATCTAGAATAGGATTTGCTAGGAAAATATAAGCAACTAGAATCTGAGTTGGAAAAGGCAAATCACATAATTAAAACTTGGACTGATTCTGGAAAAGACACTCAAGAGGTTTTTCAATCTGACACTGTTGGTCTAGGTTATTCTGAGGAAGATGAACTTAGGTTTCAGAATAAAATCAAGATTAGACCACCACTCTCACCTAAGAAATTTGGAAAATTTGTTAATGGAGTAAGAGAACCTAGGTTTGAAGGTGGAAAACAAGCTGTTAAAAGAGAACCAGTAAAAACCAGTGTTAAGCAGGTTAATATTGGTTTAATGACAGATAAACAACTCAAGCATAAGTTAAAGGAGTTAAAATCTGCTGAGAAACAGAAAATGTATAGAAAGAATAGAAATGGTAAAGTAGGCATTTCTCAGGGTAAATATCCAATGCTTGCTTCTTTTGCTCCTAGTACTAACCATCTTGCTAGCTTTTGCAGGAAAAATAAAGACATTAATTCTTTACCTTCCAATTCTGGAGTAAAGAAAGAAAATGTTAGAACTAGATCACAGACTTTATGCAAACACTGTGGAAGTACTTTGCATTCTATTTATACTTGCAAAGATTATCATAATATTTATCATAATTACTATGAACCCAAGCCAAATTTGAAATGGGTTAGAGTTAATTCTGCAAGTATAAACACTGATAAAGTTAGCTTAAACTTTGATAATATGCATTCCGCTGCAAAAGCTAACAAAGTTAAGAAAGCCAAAGGATCTAAGCAAGTCTGGATCCTTAAAACTAATCCTCAGTAATTGTTTGTGATTGCAGGGCACCAGGGAAAGTACCCTAGTCGTGGATAGTGGATGTTCAGGACACATGACTAGAAATAAAGCCCTGCTATCAGAGTATGTGGAGAAGGCTGGCCCAAAAGTTTCATATGGAGATGGCAACATAGGACATACTCTGGGATATGGCAATATCAATCTTAGAAGTGTCATCATCACAAATGTAGCTCTGGTTCTAGGACTCAAGCATGATCTGCTATCTGTGAGTCAAATCTGTGATAGAGGATATCATGTAGATTTTCAGCCTGAATACTGTGAAATCATCAGTAAATCTACAGGGAAAGTTGTTCTAGTTGGACACAGGAATAATAACATTTATGAGATAAAGTTGTCAACAAACTCTAATGGCAAAGTAGTGTGTCTGTCAACAAGAATGTCCAGTAAAGAGAGTTGGAAATGGCATAAGAAACTCTCTCATTTGAATCTGAACAACATCAATGAGCTGATTAGAAAGAATCTTGTGAGAGGGCTCCCAAAATCCTTATTAAATGTTGATGGCCTATGTGATTCCTGTCAAAAGGCCAAACAAAGGAAGTCATCTTTCAAGAGCAAGTCAGAATCTTCAATTATTGATCCTTATCATCTTCTACATGTTGATCTTTTTGGTCCAGTAAATGTGATGTCTATTGGAAGAAAGAAATATGCTTTAGTCATTGTTGATGAACACACCAGATATACATGGATGTATTTTCTAGCAAAGAAGGATGAGACTGCATTAACTCTGATGGAGCATGTAAAGCAACTGGACAAAGGATCAAAACACAAAGTCAAGATTATCAGAAGTGATAATGGAACTGAATTCAGAAATGCAACAATGGAAGAATTCTGCAAAGACAGAGGAGTGAAGAAAGAGTTTTCTGCACCTGGAACACCACAGCAAAATGGTGTAGTTGAAAGAAAGAACAGAACCTTAATAGAAGCTGCCAGAACTATGCTTGATGAAGCAAAGTTGCCAACCTATTTCTGGGCAGAAGCTGTTCAAACTGCCTATTTTACTAAGAATGCCACTCTGATCAACAAGCATGGAAAAACACCATATGAAATGGTGAGGGAAAAGAAGCCAAACCTGAAATATTTTCATATTTTTGGGTGCAAGTGCTTTGTGCTGAAAACTCATCCTACAGTTTACATGCTTGTTGAAAATAAACTGCGATTGGGGGTCTTCTTGAGATCTTGGTGGTTATAAAGAATGTTTACATGAGTGTATCAGAGGTTGACACATCCATGGTTGGAGGTGTGAGAAATATTTCTGAAGTGTTTGATGAAATGCTTCAACGAGAAAAGATTTTTCTGGATTTCTCTTTCCGGGTGTATGTTGAAGAGGTTGAACCTCTTGTTTGTTATCTGGTGTCCAAGGGTGAGAGGTCTTTTCCTTCTTTGATGGAGGGGGAAGGCTTTTTCCAAGAATTGAAAGAGGCAATTTCTTGTGATGAGATTGACATTGAAGTGTTCAAAGATTTGCTCCAGCAAGATGGGTACTCTCTCTCTCTGGGTTGCTCAAGTGCCAGCTCTTTGGTGGTTTGTGTCGAGATCTGCTCTTACTTAGGAGGGGACGATACTAAAATGTTTGAAGGGGGTATGGTTGTCAGTGCTTTTGTTATGGCTAACAATTTGCACAAAAGCGGAGTCATCAACGTTTTGGTCAAAGAATTTGTAAAGCATAATTGCAGTTATGATCAATGGATTATGCTTTTGGTGACGAGGAAGTATGGTCTTATGGTTGGCTGGTGGGCAGTAATGCTAAGGACGCGGAGCACCTGGTTTGACTGGGTCACCATACAAGATATGCTCTTGCAGGGTAACATTGTCAGGAAAGGGAGGATTTGCATTCTGATTAAGGCAAATACTATGTTGTTTAATCTACAATCACAGGTTTTCACTTGGTATTCAAATGGTTTTCAGTCTATACATGGGAGAGGGACTGATTTGGATATGATGTTGTTGTTTCAATAAAGAAATTTGTGCTTTGTCGATTACCTGATTGGTATTGATAGCCAATATCTCTTAGATGGTCTCAATCTGTCCCTTTTGGGTGTTAATGTGAATTTTAAGACGAAAATGCATTTATTAATGATGAATCTGTTGGAGATTGGGATTATAATGGTGGTACAACAAAGAGGTGTTATGGTCTGGACACTTGATATTTGTCTTCTATACTGGTATGTTGATAGATGGTATAATGATGATGACTAGACCGGGTGCTTGGAGACAGTTGCATCGTGTCATGATAGGGAGATGTCTGCTGTTGGAATGCACTTGCGCCACTTCATGGTGCATTATCTGCTGATTCTCATTACTATGGGCTTTGCGAGACATGTGCCTTGTCTCAATTTAAGTATGTTTAAGGCGCCAGAATAATCTTTAGATTAATTTCGTTGTTATGTTGACAGTAAGGTGACTTAGTGATGTTATGACTTTTGTAATGTTGTTTTGTTGATTTCGCGGGGTACGCCCCTATAAGTGTTTTCATGCTGTTCCCTTTTGGGTATAAAATTTTAATTAGCAAAAAAAACTCTGATGAAGCTGATCTGATAAACTCTGTAGCTAAACTCTGAACCTCTACTGGTAAATACTGAAGAAACTTTTCAACCACATACTAGAGAAGAACCAGTTGAGGGGGAGCATGAAGAATCACTTCAAAGTGATGACTCAAAATCTGATAGTGAATCATCTGAAAAATCTGGATAAAATTCTGATGACTCAAACTCTGAAAGTCCAAAATCTGATAGTTCAAACTCTGAGCAGTCACATTCAGGGGGAGCCTCAGAGAATGAAGAAAGACATCAAGAAAATCAGGAGAACATGGATCGAGGGGGAGGATCAAACTCTGAGAGAAGTCATTTGCCTTCAGCTAGGAAATGGACCAAATCTCACACACCTGATTTGATTATTGGTGATCCAGATGCAAGAGTAAGGACAAGAAGTGAAAAAACAAATGAATGTCTGTTTCATGCATTCTTGTCACAAACTGAGCCAAAGAAGATTGAAGAAGCTCTTCAAGATGCTGACTGGATAATAGCAATGCAGGAGGAGTTGAATGAATTTGAAAGAAATGAAGTTTGGACACTTGTACCAAGACCAAAGAATAGGTCTGTTGTTGGTACTAAGTGGGTTTTCAGAAACAAAACTGATAGTGAGGGGGTTGTTACAAGAAACAAAGTCAGACTTGTGGCAAAAGGCTATTCACAGCAGGAAGGAATTAATATATTATGATGAAACTTCTGCTCTAGTTGCCAGGTTGGAGGCAATAAGGATGTTTCTAGCATATGCCTCTCATAAGAAATTCAAGATATTTCATATGGATGTGAAAAGTGCCTTTCTGAATGGGAAACTTGAAGAAGAAGTGTTTGTTGAACAACCACCAGGATTTGTGGACCCCAAATATCCAGATTATGTCTACAGGCTTGATAAAGCACTTTATGGACTTAAGCAGGCACCAAGGGCATGGTATGAGACACTAGCTCAATTTCTTCTAGAAAGTGGGTTTCATAGAGGTACAATTGATAAAACTATGTTCTACTTTAAATCTGGGAGTGATCTGCTTTTGGTTCAAATATATGTTGATGACATAATTTTTGGGTCTACTAATGATAAACTCTGTACAAAGTTTGCCAAGCTAATGCAGTCCAGGTATCAAATGAGTATGATGGGAGTGCTTAGTTATTTTCTAGGCCTACAGGTGAAGCAAACAGATGATGGGATTTTCATAAATCAAGCAAAATATACCAGGAATCTTTTCAAGAAATTTGGTATGCTTGATTGCTCATTTGCATCAACTCCCATGGCAACTGCAACTAAATTGGATAAGGATACAGGAGCATCAGTAGATATGACAAACTACAGAGGCATGATAGGGTCTCTTCTTTATCTGACAGCAAGTAGACCTGATATCATGTATGCAACTTGTCTCTGTGTAAGGTTTCAAGCTGATCCCAGAGAACCACATCTCACAGCTGTGAAAAGAATTTTTAAATATCTCAAGGGCACCATTACTTTAGGTCTATGGTATCCCAGAGAATCAGATTTCAAGCTACTTGGTTACTCTGATGCAGACTTTGCAGGCTGTAAGATAGATAGAAAGAGCACCAGTGGAAGTTGTCAATTTCTGGGTGACAGACTGATTTCTTGGTACAGTAACAAACAGAAATCAATTTCTACATCTACAGCTGAGTTAGAGTATATTGCTGCTAGTAGCTGTTGTGCATAGATTCTATGGATGAAGAATCATTTGCTGGATTATGGATTGAGGTACAGTAAGATTCCTATTTACTGTGATAATCAAAGTGCTATTGCTATGACAGGTAATCCAGTACAACATTCAATGACTAAGCACATCAGCATAAGGTATCACTTTATCAGAGAACATGTAGAGGAAGGAAACATTGAGCTTCGTTTTGTGTCTACTGACCAACAGCTTGCAGACATCTTCACCAAGCCATTGAGTGAAGCTATATTTACAAGGCTGGTAAATGAACTTGGAATGGTCTCTGGTTTTGACTAGTGATACTGGTTAGACTCAAATTTCACTTATGTAATGCATTACTTATGTTTTTTTGATGTGTTAAATGCGATGTGAACTCAGTTTTTTAAACTCTGCTATGTAAACTCTGTTCTTTGACTGTCAAACTCTGTTAGCATGTTTTGTCAGTCAAACACTGTTAACATGCTGGATAAACTCTGATTAATTCTAATAATGTTATTGTCTGAGATACTCACCAATGAAGAAAATGTATGAAGCATGATTTTCAGTTATTAATCATGAATCTTTTTGAGTTATCTGTGATCTAATCTTAGACTCTACAGAAATTCAACACAAGCTTGATACTGTTTCATATTTATAGCATCTCTTAGTTCATTAATCCTAAACTCTGAGTCTGTAAATATTGTGTGCATTGCCTCTCATGAATAATTTCTGATAATGATGACTCCTAAACTTTGTTAGTGATACTATGTTCCCAAAGAAATTCACATGGTACTTGATAATTCCTTGTTTGTGCTTGTGAAAATTTATAAACCTGAGATATGTCTCTGTTAATTTTGGTGAGTACTGAAGCATGCTTACACCCTGTGAGATTTTGAGCCTATCAATGATTGATACATTTTATATCAATCAAATTTTATTGTTGTGTGCTGTTCATCAGTAAGTATGTTGCTCTAGAACTTGTTTTAAACCATTTTGAGACTGCATGGTATGTGTGTGCATGAAAATGATAAAGGCACTAGGATTTACCACATTTAACCAAACACTGTCAATAAATTTTCAAACCCTTAGTGAACCCCTTTGAGCCTTTTTATTTTATTTTATTTTTTTTAAACTCTGATTTAAACTCTGATTGTTCAAGAACAGTCTGATTTTATTTGGGGATTGATGTGCAAATAGTTGGGAATTTATTTGTAAAGGAAAGTTCATTTAGTGGATAAAAAAAAGGGTATATATACTGATTATCATATACAGTTATGTATTTGCAGTACAACTGGACACTTTGCTCTATTAATACTGTTCAGTTAGCAATTTTTTTTCTTTTTTTTCATTTTTTTTAACCACATTACAACCCTGAACAAAGTCCTTTTGATTTGTGCATACATGTATTCAAAGTAGTGTAAATTTGGTGGACAACCAAGTATATGGTAGCATCTGCTTTTACTGATTGAACTTGAGTGTAAACACTTCACTTAAACACTTGTGTGACTTGAGAGATCTGTGAGTTCTTATATCCATGGCATGGTAATCACTGAATGATGCATTGATATTTATTTCTTGATATTTTTGTCTTTATAGACTGTGTGCTTACTTGGAATATTCTGGACATCAAGGGAAATAGATTAATACAGAGTTCTGTATATAGGCTACTACAGAGTTTAGCATTCATCATATAGTCAGTGTTTACTATGAGAGTTTGTGCATCCAGTGTTTACTGATTTATTTTTCTGGATATTATGAAATATTAGATGCTCTAAAAATTGGATCTGTAAACTCTGCTATCCACACACAAATATTCACATCTGTGCAGTTTTTGAAAGGGTACAGTAACAAAGTTGGAGAATTGACAAACGCTGATTGATTTTGTCTAAATACTCTAAGGTATAATTTATTTCAGATGATTTCAAATTTGGGGTAAAATGAGTTTTTGACAGCTGTTGATAAGTGTCAAAGTGTTTAATTGTGTTAATAATTAGAGAGAGAAAGTAGCAGTAATTATGGTTGTAATTACTGATCATGCACGTCTATTTCGTTAATTATGTGACACATGTCCCAATCACACATTTTTCAATGATCGTGTCCCACTACACATGGTAACTGGTTGCGTGTTTTACTGCTAAAACGTTTGAGTTTAACTTTTCTCTTCATATTCACTCATACACATTCACTCACTCATTTTTTTTACTCACAGTTACATCATATTTTTTTTCACTTGCAAAATTCGTCAAACATCTTTCACTCATATCATTTTCTTTCGTATTTCTTCTCAAATTGTTCTAATGGCAACCAAACCTTTCAATACTCTTGGCCTCTTATTTGTTTCTAACAATTATGCAGCTCCTTTAAACAATAAAAATGCTCCGGATGCTTTTCATTTGATGCAGAGTTTCTTACGCGATTCAGAGATTGGTAAAGCTTTGGTTGAACCCCAAACGCTGTCTACATCACAAATTGCCTCCTTTTGGCAAAACTCTGTTTATGATGATGGTGGAGAGAATGGGACTCCATCTATTATTTTCACGTATGATGAAACTGACTATGTTATCACTCCAGATAAAGTCAGAGAAACCATGGGCTTTGACATTCACACTTCGTATGCTGTTGCTTCTGAAAAGAATCTTCGAGATATGCTGCAGTACATTGGATATTCAGGATCTTTGGCTAGACTTGGATCAGTGAAAAGGCCACAGTTGAGAAAAGAATGGAGTTTCTTCTTTGACTGTATTACAAGGGCTTTCGGGAACAAAGTCACCAACTGGGATGCAATTCCTATTGATAGTCTTCAAATCGGGTATTCTCTTCTCTATGGTAGTAATTTTGATTTTGGAAGACTTGTGTTGATGAACTTAGGTGATAGGTTGTCAGTATCTAGAACTGTATATTTTGCTAGATTCTGTCAAATGCTATTTACTGCTTGTGTGTGAAATGTTGAAATTGCTAATGCTGATGTGATTCAGCCATTTAGGGTCAATAAGAGAATTTTCTCTGACTTGACAAATAAGGATGTTAACAAGGATGTGCCTGCTCTGGTTTACCCTCTTGCTTTACAAAACTTTATAAATCAACCACAAGAACCTCCACAGCCTGAACAACCTTCTCAAAACACTGATCACACTTCAGTCCCAGTATCCACTTCTACTACACATCAACCTCAACCTTCATCCACTCTACCTGAACAATTAAACACTGAACCATTAAACACTAAACCACTAAACACTGAACCATTAAACTCTGAACCTCAATCATCTCAACCACAACCTCAGTCTCCTACTCAACCTCAACCCCAACCTGACCAACTACCCAAACGTGGGGGTAGAACCAAGCATGCTGCTCACAATTCCAGGCATAGCTTGGAAAGGGCTAAGAGGGCCAGAAAATAGAAGAACGAGAGAGCTAATAGGTCTCCATTATCTTCTGTTGTTGAAGAAGAGTCATCTTCTGATGAAGAAGAGGTAGCAGTTGAGGTGCTAACCTACAAAAGAAGGAAGTTGGTAATCTCTGATTCTGATGAAGATATGAATATTGAAGCTCCAGAGGTTCCTTCTACAGAAATACCTGCTGTTGAGGTAACCACTGCAGAAGAGGCTATGCAATCACCAGTACATATGCCAATGGATGAGGACAACAGAGATGGTTTTCCTTCTGTGGATGATTTTGCTAATCCTATCATGCCATTCTCTGATCCTGTTGATATTCCTACTTCCTCTCTTCCTGTTCAATCTGAAGAAACTGGTGCAGCTGATCAGCCTACTGTACTTCTTGATGAAACAATGGATTCTCACACTGATATATTCTCTGATGCTCACCAGGGTTCTGAACATGGTGAAGAAGTTGAAAAGGCCACTAAGGATGTAATCTCTGATACTCTGGCTGAAGCTGTTGATAAGACTGTTGAGTCAGAAGAGCAACCTGCTAAGCATGTTGAAGATGTTGCAGAGGTAGTTGCTGAGTTTGCAGAGAATGCTGAAGTTGTTGAGGAGACTATAGAAGCTGTTGTAGAAAATGTTGAACTGCATACAGCTGAGCCTGTTGTAAACACTGTGGATAGTGTTATAGAGAATGTTGAGGTGCTTTACACGGATTCAATTCCAGATGCTAATGTTGAAGTTGAAGCTGAAGAAAGTGGAGACTCTGATTCTTTTCAAAGTGCTCCTGTACAAACTGATGCAAAGCATGCACCTTTCACTCAGCCTTCTACATCACATGAAGTTGAAGTAGAATTCTTTGCTATATTTTCTGAAAACTGGCACAAGGAAGTGATATGGGTTAAAAGTAAACCCTAAAGACACATTTAATGTGGCATTAATTAGACCTTGTGTGGTCCAGACATGGGGCCCACCAGATGGCCCAAAAACCCTAATTAAATATTAATTTCATAATTAATATTGAGGGCTAATTAATAGCTGGAAATATAAGTCAAATAAGGGCATTATCCCTATCAGGAGTAGCCTCCAAGGCACATAGTCATACAAGGAAACAAACTCCTACAAGGCAGGAGTCTAGAACTTTCATCAAGGCTGACTTACCTACCAAGTCACCTAATTCTACCATATTTCTGAGGCTTCTCAGCCTATATAAAGGGTCAGACCCCTCACCCTAGAACTATGTTTTTTGGCTTGATCTTTTATATACATCAAAGTACGTAGGCATCTTGTTAAGGCAGAATCAGCCATGAGCACAAGAGCAGCCATATAAGCACGAAGCTCACGAACCCTAGCAATAAATACATACAAACCCTAGCCGCAATCTAATAACCTAGTTTATTCCACAACATTTGGCGCCGTCTATGGGAAGAAGACATCAACCATGGTAAATACACGAAGAACAACACCAGCAACTATTGATCCTATTCCACTTAGCTCCGCTCCACCCGCAACAGATCCGGTGCCCCCAACGACCGGAACGATCGTTCCGCTCCAAGTTTCTCAACCCCTAGGGATGACCTCCCATGTTGAGAGTACGTTACCTCCAATCGTCCACACAAATCCAGGGACTAATCCCTTTCAGATGGTGGTTTCTCCCTTGATTGTAGATCCCAACAACCCTCCACGAGGGGTCCAGATCCATACTACGGATCTCCCTGTGAATACCAACCCAATGTATGGGCTGCCTAACTACCCTCCTACTCAAGGAGCTGGATCAAGTGGTCATGCCCTGCATATCCGAGATCGAGATTATTGCGATTTTTCCGGTCCTTATACGGATGATTCATCCTCTGACGACGATTACGATCGAGACGAAGCTCCAAGGAGGCGACGTGCAAGTAAAGAACCTCGAAGAAGAACTCGAACTACTCACGATGAACTCCCTTCAACAACTGCTGAGAGGATTAAGGCTTATGAAGCCGAGATTTTAAGATTAAAGCAAGATATGGCAAGAGAACAAGCCAGGTCAAATCAGACTCTACCCCCTCCAACATCAGGACCGATTCCCTTTATAGACTTGGAGAGGCCTTTAAGAAGGCAAAGAAGGGATGATGCCCCAACTGGGAAAGCAACGAGGGTGGAAACCCCCAAGAGCATCCCTAAGGATCTGATGCCACTAGGGGATCCTAATGATCCCACACCCCCATTTACTGAGGAGGTGATGAATGCCCGCATCTCAAAGAAGTTCAAGATGCCGACAATTAAGGCCTATGATGGAACAGGTGATCCTGCGAATCACGTCAGGATGTTCTCGAACGCGCTGTTGCTACAACCCGCAAGTGATGCCTTAAAGTGTAGGGCGTTTCCTCAAACCTTGTCGGGTATGGCTCAGAAATGGTACAGCCGGTTGCCTGCGAACTCAATTGGCTCTTTTAAGAAGCTAAGTGTCGCCTTTGTTAGCCAGTTTATCAGCGGAAAAGTGCATGAGAAGAGTTCTGCGTCTCTTATGTATGTGGTGCAAGGGAAGAATGAGAATCTGAGAGACTACCTTAAGAGGTTCACTAAGGAGACTTTAAACATTACCGATTTAGACAATAAGGTTGCAATGGTAGCCCTAGAGCATGGCACCACTGACCTATACTTTAAGAGATCATTGGCAAAACATCCTCCCGAGAATATGGCTGAGCTCCAGCGAAGGGCTGATAAGTACATCAAGGCTGAGGACAGCACGAAGAAGGAGGTCACAATAGGCAATGGTCGGGGTAACAATGATACTAAGAAGCGAAAGCAAGAGCAGGAGTACGATGCTAGGGACAAGTATCCCCGAACTAGCAAAGACTCTGACTCGCCACCAAAAAAGAGTCTGGGACCGAGGTTCTCTGATTATGCAAGGTTGAATGCCCCAAGGAGCCAGATCCTGTTGGATATCGAAAAGGATAAGGACTTTCGGTGGCCGAAACCACTTAGGGGAGACCCCGAGAAGAGAAACAAGGATCTATATTGTAGGTTTCATAAAGATGTGGGACATGATACAGATGATTGCAGACAGTTGAAGGATGAGATTGAGTTTTTAATCCGTAAGGGAAAGTTGAATAAATTCACTAAGGGTGAAGATCGTGGAGCCCAAAGAAGAGATTATGACAGAAGAGACGATGATAGAAGAGACAACAATCGCAATCGAAACACACAGCCCCGAGGGCCAGTTATCAACATGATTTGGGGAGGACCAACAGCAGCTGGCACAACTCACAACTCACGAAAGGCCTATGCTCGAGAAGTGATGCATATTGTTGGAGAGGCCCCGAAGCGTGCTAAGACAGATGTGGCAATTGGCTTTGATGACTCAGACCTCGAAGGGGTGAAGTTCCCCCATGATGACCCATTGGTCATAACCCCAATGATTGGAAACTCAGAAGTAAAGCGAGTCTTGATAGACAATGGAACCTCTGTTGATATTTTGTTTCATGATGCTTTTGTGAAAATGGGATACACTGATTCTCAGCTGACCCCGACTAACATGCCCATCTACGGATTCAATGGAGTTGAGTCCAAGGTTGAGGGTACTATTTAGTTGCCCATGACAATTGGACAAGAGCCTAAGGAGGCTACTCAGATGCTGAATTTTCTAGTAATCAAGGCAGCCTCAACCTATAATGCAATCCTTGGAAGGACAGGACTTCATGCATTCAAGGCTGTAGCCTCAACCTACCACATGAAAATCAAGTTTCCAACCCGGAATGGTGTTGGAGAACAAAAGGGTGATCAGAAGATGGCAAGAAGTTGTTATGTGTCCGTACTGAGATCTGATGAAGTTGGGGGCAGGTACTCCCAATTGAGGACATGGATGTCCGTGGAGATGATGAACATCGTGGAAAACCAGCAGAGGACTTGGTCCCCATACCCTTGGAGTTAGGCGACCTGGATAAAGTGACCTATATAGGAGCTTCTCTTAAAAAACCTCTAAAAGGAAAGTTGATAGCATTCTTACAGGAGAATAGTGATGTGTTTGCTTGGACTACCGCTGATATGCCAGGGATTGATCCCCAACTCATAACTCATAAGTTGAATGTTGATCCTGATCGGAAGAAGATAAAACAGAAGAAAAGGAATTTTTCTCCTGAAAGGCAAGAAGCCATTAAGCAAGAGGTTGATAAACTCTTAGAGGCTGGGTTCATTGAAGAGATACAATTCCCAGAATGGTTAGCTAACCCTGTGATGGTCAAGAAGGCGAATGGGAAGTGGAGGATGTGTATAGATTTTACCGATCTGAATGATGCCTGTCCTAAGGATTGTTTTCCCCTGCCAAGGATAGATATGTTGATAGATGCCACAACTGGACATGAGATGCTGAGTTTCATGGACGGGTTCAGTGGTTACAATCAGATTAAAATGCACGAGGATGACATCCCAAAGGTATCTTTTATAACTGATTTTGGTGTTTTCTGCTATCTTGTTATGGCTTTTGGACTAAAGAATGCAGGAGCCACTTACCAACGACTGGTAAACAAGATATTCGCCCATCTGATTGGGAAAACCATGGAGGTCTATGTAGATGACATGTTAGTCAAGAGCCTGTGTAAAACAGATCACATCAAACATCTCAGAGAGGCATTTGAAGTGCTAAGACACCATAAGATGATGTTGAATCCATCCAAGTGTGCCTTTGGAGTTGGATCAGGAAAATTCTTGGGATTGATGGTTTCAAAGAGAGGCATAGAGGCCAACCCCGACAAGATCAAAGCAATTCTGGACATGGAACCACCTCGTTCTATAAGAGATGTGCAAAAGTTAACGGGCCGAGTTGCAGCCCTGGGGAGATTCATCTCCAAATCTGGTGACAAATGCTTGCCTTTCTTTCAAGCATTGAAGAAGGTGAAAAATTTTGAATGGACTTCTGAGAACCAGGAGGCTTTCGAACAGCTGAAGAAGTATATGGCTGAATCCCCGCTATTGGCCAAGCCTATTCCCGGAGAAGTTCTTTACTTATACCTGGCGGTATCCGAACAAGCATTGAGTGCTGTTCTTATCAGGGAAGAAAAGAAAATTCAAAAACCTATCTACTATGTGAGTAAGGTGTTGCATGGGGCTGAGTTGAATTACTCACCTATTGAGAAGTTTGCTTTGGCATTAGTAACAGCCTCGAGGAAGTTACGACCTTATTTTCAGGCACATAAGATTCAAGTCTTGACAAACCAGCAGTTAAGAAACATACTGCACAGCCCTAAGGCCAGTGGAAGGCTAATCAAGTGGGCAATTGAATTAGGAGAGTTTGATATCACATACAAGCCTTGGACGGCCATTAAGGCTCAGGCATTGGTTGACTTCGTGGTTGAATGCACCATTAACAACCAAGAAGTCGGGGGGCAAGAGATGGTAACTACCCCTGAGAAAGAACATAAGGATGAGGAACCTGTACCTGATCTGAAAGAGTATTGGGTGCTCTATTTTGATGGAGCATCAAAAACAAAGTCAAGTGGTGCAGGCATGGTCTTACAAAGCCCCGATGGGTTTATGGTTGAATATGCTTTGAAGTTAGACTTCCCAATGACCAACAATGAAGCTGAGTATGAAGCTCTGATAGCTGGTTTGGGCTTAGTTAAATCATGAGGGTCAAGAACCTTAAAGTTTTTGGAGACTCAAGGCTTGTGGTATCGCAAGTGAATGGTGAGTTTGAAGCTAAGGATGAAACTATGGCGAAATACCTGAGAGTCGTGAAAGCTGTTATGACTCAGTTTGAAGAGTGCTATGTTGAGCATATCCCGAGAGAAGAGAACGTTAAGGCCGATGCCCTGTCTAAGTTCGCTTCTTCTGAGATAGAAAATTATGCAGGGAGTGTTTACTTCCAGGTCTTGAAGGCCCCGACCGTCAACTCAAACTTAGTGGCACCAATTGATATAGGAGGCTGTTGGATAGATCCTATCAAAGCTCACCTTAAAACCGGATGGCTCCCTGACAACGCCTTGGAAGCACGAAAACTGTCAGTAAGAGCGTTAAGTTACGCCTTGATTGAAGGCATCCTTTATAAAAGGTCGTTTGTCATCCCATACTTGAAGTGTTTAAGGCCCCAGGAGGCAAAGGAAGCATTGGAGGAAATTCATGGAGGGATCTGTGGGCAGCACTTAGGGGGCAGAGCCCTAGCTCACAAGATTACTCGTTTGGGATTCTATTGGCCAGAAATGTTGGCTGATGCTCATGATTATGTTAAGAGGTGTGATAGATGCCAAAAGCATGCTCCCATTGTAAGGCAGCCGCCTGAGAGGTTAACATCAGTTAACTCTCCTATTCCGTTTGCCATGTGGGGAATGGACATACTCGGTCCTTTCCCTGTAGCTTCAACACAAAGGAAATTCTTGATAGTTGCCATTGATTACTTCTTTTTTTTTTTTTGCTAATTAAAAGTTTATACCAAAAGGAACACCATGATACATTTCTAGGGGCATACCCCGCGAAATCAACAACCTAAAAAAAACAGAGGACATAAAAACAATACCCTACATTAACCAAGACAAAGGCTAGCCCACTTGCCTAGCAACAACAAACAAACTAAAACCTAATTAGACTTGCTAACAACACAAAGCAATTGAGACTAGGCACATGTCTCACAAAGCCCACAGTAATGAGAATCTTAATGTACTCAAAAGGTTCCATAATTCCAAAACTACTCTTCAGGTCGTATCTCCCTCGAACACACCGAGGAGCCTCCCAGGCGCATGCCTCAGTAGCATGACCAACAGTAAGTAAGCTGACTCTTGAATTAGTGTCCCCACAAACCAACACCAAAGTTGTGAACCCCCAACACATGGAGTCATACTCAAGAATTGGACCATTCCCTATTACATTATCCCAGCACTCCAACCGCTTGCTCCCTACAATAATCATAATGGTCCCTGGCCAAGCTCTAGCAGAAAAACCCACTCCGGTGTGACCCGACCTCCCCATCTTCTGAGATGGCTTTAACAATCGATAGGACACCCAAAGAATTAACATCCAACTGTCCCAACCACAACCAATGAATCCATTGATGTATGACTTCACATGTTTAGACCATAGAGCCCCCATCCATCTACCAGCAGTTGGGGTAAACACCCTGGTCCTCCAAGGAGGCATTTCCAACTGAACTTCATAAGATTTGGAACTAAGTTCCTTAGACATCACTAAAACAAACTCTGTCCTTGTACTTTGTTTAAAAAACCAAGTATAGCCACTATAATTCCTGCTAGAGAAAATGAGATCGCAGTGACATTTGCAACCCCACAGCCAACCTCTTCCCATTGAATCAAATCTCATATATTGAATAAAATCGCCCGACTCATTATCAGAGTAACAGCCCTCCAAGAAGCCCTCCCCATAGAACAGGTTCTTTCCCACCGTAAAAACCTCAACCATACTGCTCTTCATTGAAATGACAATAGCATAAACTAGAGATATAGCCACTCTCTTAGTATACATCTCACATGTTCTGCGAATCATTACAGTGAACAGAAGGTATTCACTACCTCTGCAATCCCTAACATTAAAAGCAAATCCATCTAAGCCACTATCAGCCTCCTTTTGATCCAACATAATATTAACCGAACAAGGGTAAAATCCCATCCATAGAAAGAAACCCCTAAACTCTGGGAATTTAGACAATCGTCGCTGCAAGAAAAACAGGCAGGTGCCTACAACTTGAGAGTACTTCAAAAACCTAGCCAAATCCCTCCGTGGCCTGGCAAAACCAACCAAAACATTCATGCGGGCTACCGTCCCCTCGTACTGCTTGTCTCGATTAGTCACCTTCTCTATCACAACCTCCACCATATTCTGCTGAAAATAAGAGTCCAAAAACGGACCTCCTATCACATCCATGTGATTGAAATCCATACAGCAAACCATCAATCTGGTGAGACAAAATAGAGTCGTAACCAAATCTGGGCCCATAACCGAAGTCACAACGCCCACCCCAGATTGAGCGACAAAATCCATTCCTTTAATGAAATCAACATGAAACAAATTCACACCCTTTTCACAGTGCCAAGAGCATCCAGGAGAAGTGAACACACATGTAGTACCTCTCAAGGTCGTGCTAACAAATGGTTGACACTCAAACTCAGAAAGGTTCCCATTGAAAGAACCCTTCAATACATATTCAAGGGTGAAACCGACCCAGCCTATGTCCCCTTTAAACTCTGTCACAACAACAAAGTAAATACCAGCATTGAGCCCAACCGTTAAATCCATTAACAAATTTACAGAACCCACAATGTCCCACTCAGGCAATCCATCAAGCAGCTGGCGGTCATCACATAAAAACCCTCCATCCTTGATAGAGAAGTCATTTACTCATTAAATGAGTCAACATCAACAATATCGGAGAGATTACAAACAACAATTCTGTTGGTAAAATCGTCCAATCCATGGCGACAGAGTGAGATTAAAAAAACCCCCTCCAAAAAACCCATCTGAGAAAAACCCAAACACATTTTCCTAATAGTACCAGCAACCAACATATGGCGACCATGGCACAAACCATCAACCCTTCCCAGCAGGAGAGGGAGACGAACTCTAGAGGAAGCACGGCTTCCGAAGTGGCTCACATCCCAGATCACAGTTGGGGAACCCATCCCAGCCGACTGTAAATCATACAGAGAAACCATAATAAAATTATATAAGAAATTAGGTGAAAAAAGGTGGGAGATTAGAGATGAAATGGATTCGTGAAGGTTAGGAATATAGATCTGATGGAAAAAAGGCTCAGAATATGTGGCGGCTATGATAGGGTTTTTAGAAAGAGAAGTTAGAGAGAAGGCAGAGAACGACTCTCATTAGGGTTTCTCCAGGGGCTTATTTGGTGCATTACGATGTGGATCGCCATTGATTACTTCACTAAGTGGATTGAGGCTAAACCTTTAGCCAAGATAACCACCAAACAAGTTGCCCATTTCTTTTGGGAGAACGTAATTTGCAGGTATGGAATTCCTCGAATCCTTATGACGGATAATGGGACACAATTCAACAATGAAGAGTTTAGGAAGTATTGTGAGGAAAATGCCATCGAGCTTCGTTTTACCTCGGTACCACACCCGCAAGCTAATGGACAGGCTGAGGTAGCCAATCGAATTATCCTTGATGGACTAAAGAAGAGATTCGAACGTTCAAGAAATACTTGGGTGGATGAGTTGCTGCCTATACTTGGGCGTATCGCACTACCTGCAAAGTTACAACTAGAGAAACCCCTTTCTTGCTGGCTTATGGAGCTGAGGCAGTGGTGCCCTTAGAAATTATGCATGCTTCACCTCGAGTTGAAGCATATGAACCAGAAAGTAATGAAGAAGGCATGAGGTTAGCTCTTGATCTGATTGACGAGGTCAGGGATGAAGTAAATGCCAGGAATGCAGAACACCAGAAAAGGGCATCCTTCCACTATAACCAAAGGGTTAAAGAGAGGTTCTTTCGGCAAGACGACTTGGTCTTATGGAAGATAGAAGCCTCAGGAGTTGGACAAAAGGGCAAGCTAGCCCCAAACTGGGAAGGACCATATCGAGTCAGGAAGGTGCTAGGGCGAGGATCTTACAAGTTGGAAACCTTGGACGGGGTTGAGGTGCCCCGAACTTGGCATGCAGTGAACCTCAAGACTTATTATGTTTAAAGACTTGGTCTTTTATCTATTAGGAATAGAAATAAGGTTCGAATGAAACCATAGCAGAGCATGTTGCTCCCAGTAGGGGATAGAGTATTTATGTAAGGGTTGGGCCCATTTTATCAGTATTCTTTGACAGCTTAATAAAGTTTGTTTCGCTTTATCTCTGAGTTACTTCTTTTGTTTTGTTATTATAAACACGTAAAACAAATGATGAGTACGGGTACAAAGCCAAGGGGCCAAATACCTAAAGAACTTCGAAGTAAAACAGACTATAGGCAAAGACAAGAAAACGAAAGCAAAAGAAGCCAACTACATAAACAGTCAAGTTAAAGAGATGCATAAATAAAAGCCCGAAGGCTAGTTGAGTTAAGTTACATAAATTAAGAGTTTAAACGAAAGATGTATCAAATAAACTAAGTGGTCTTAGGGACCTCTTTGGTAGGAGAACCACTCTCATAGCTGGTGGCAGTGGTGGAAGCTTCTGCATCAGAGTCAGCATCTCCATCCCGAACGGGAGACTGCTCAGGATCCAAAGACTTAGCAACAGTATGCTTCCTAACCAAAGCATCATCCTCCCCAAACAGCTCCTCACTAGAACCAGCCTCAGCCACAGTGGATAAGGTACTAGGGAGATGAGGGCTTGGAAAAGCCGAGGGCTGAAATAGACCTGGATGGCTCCTTAACACTGTTGCAAGGGCTTTGTCCCATCCTTCTGAAAACTGACTAGGAAAGAGCATCTCATCATGCTGGTCCATAAGCATCTTGTACTCATCTGAATCTAGATATTCGTCAATCAGCTTCTCCTTGGCATCCTTCAGTGAAACTATCTCAGAATGAGCAGCAATCAGTTCTTCATCCTTCTTCTTGAGTTGTTCCTCTAGCTGATGGATATGGAGACTCTTCTTCTGAGACTCGATCTCAAAGTCCTTGGCCTTTCCCCTCCAGGCCTTAGACTGGTGGAGTAGGCTTTGAAAGTGAACATTAGCCTGCATAAGGGGTTAGTGTTATAACTAGGCAACAAACTAAAAATGCATAAAATAAGAACAAAGATTGAGGGTTACCACAACAAGGGCCTGGGAACCAAGAGACTCGGACTCTCCAATGCCTCCACCTAGGACTAGGTCTTTATAATCTGGAGGGGTGATAGAGTTCAAAGACCAATCCATGGAGTGTTTTGTACAACCCATCACAGTGTCTTGTTCCTGAAGCCCAGGAGGGTCTGAATACAGAAGACTGAACGTTGACTTGGGAACTCCCCTCCAAGCCAGCTATATCACCATACTTCAAGGCCTCTTTCTGAACCTTGTGAGGGCGCAAAAAGCCAGGCTCAGTATCCTTTCCTCGAGTGTCAACACCTCTCTTGGCTCGAGCCATCCTGGAAGTCTCATTGTCGGCAGCAGGAGAGGCCTGAACAATCAATTTTGCAACTGCAAAATCACAAACAAAGGCAAACATAAATAAGTTAAGTTTGGAAACAAAGGACAAAGATAAGAAAGATAATTACCCCGCTCAGAAACATTTGAAAGGCCTACTGCCTTCAGGGATTCTTCGTTAATAAGGCTCTGGCATGTTATGGATTCGCCATCAGCCTTAGTTAAAGTCTCGAACGCTGCCTGGTCCTCAGGGCTAAGAACAATCCCCTTGTGACTTCCGTCTGTAACTTTAGAGAAGGGCCTCCTAAATATGGTGCCCCAATCACCACCTTCCCATTCTAGGTAAGCGAACTCATTTTTCCAACCAGCATTATTATCCGGTACAGACTTACCATTAAAAATGGGAGGTACCTTAGTACGAAGCTTAATATATACCCAGCCAGGGTACTTAGCTGGACTATTATAAATTTGAAAGATTTTGCGAAAGAGAGGGACTGATAGAGCAAGGTTTTGTCTAAGGCACAAAACCATGAAGCATAAAATGATTCTCCACGCATTTGGTGGAAGTTGGCAAGGGTTGATCTGAAGGTCAACTAAAAGACGGGGTATGAACTCGTGAACAGGGAAGCGAAGCCCCACTATTAAACTCTCCCTATATACACATAAAGAGTTGGGTTTCCAGTGACAAGGTCTGTCACCTGGCCCAGCCGGGACAAGTTTTAGGGGGGGTTTGATTTTGTAAAGTTTGTTATACCTAGCAATTTCATCCGTATCGTGATATGTACTACAACAGTTGTATGCATCTAACTCAGCTAAAGTAGGGTAATCATCTGCTCGTTCATTTAACATTTCTAAAAGAGACATGTATGGAGAGCGAATGGTGATGGTACCTTTAGAGGAGGCCGAGTTCATCCTGGCAAGGCGGGCTTTGGCTTTATCCTCCATTAATGGCAGCTTGAAACCCTAAAGAGGTAGACGGAGAAGAAGACCGGAGAAGATGACCGGAGATTGCCTAAAAGCTTTGTACGAAGCTTAGAGCGTAGCTAAAACTGAGGATTGAAAAAGGTGAAGTGAGAAATGAGAGTGTGAGAAATGAACTCTCCACTCTCACTCTTTTATAGAAATGGCTAGCCGGTTGACATGCTAACAAACGGTCAAAAAACTTACAGTGACCGGTCAAAATGGCATATTTGACCTGTTGAAGGCCCATAAGGTCGGCCCAATTCATTTAGGCCCAATTCTGGAAGGTTCTATAGAAAATATCTACGAAAATATCTGAGATATTTAGTAGAAAATATCAAAGATATTTTGCTAAGTAAGGATATTCTAAAGGAAATTGTGGAAACTCTCTATGTGGGCTAAGACCAAGTTCATTTAGGCCCACGAAGCCCAATGAAATAAAGGACCCGTTAAAATAAGCCCAAAAGCCAAGAAGGCCTTATTTCGATCAGAATCCTGGTCGAAACGACCAGGAATCCTGGTCGAAAATGTGTTCGACCAAGAGAAAATTGGACGCTTATTTCGATCAGAATCCTGGTCGAAACGACCAGGAATCCTGGTCAAAAATGTGTTCGACCAAGAAAAAATTGGACGCTTATTTCGATCAGAATCCTGGTCGAAACGACCAGGAATCCTTGTCGAAAATGTGTTCGACCAAGAGAAAATTGGACGCTTATTTCGATCAGAATCCTGATCGAAACGACCAGGAATCCTGGTTGAAAATGTGGTCGACCAAGAGAAAATTGGACGCTTATTTCTATCAGAATCCTGGTCGAAAATGTGTTCGACCAAGAGAAAGTTAGACGCTTATTTCGATCAGAATCCTGGTCGAAAATGTGTTCGACCAAGAAAATGGGATCAAGTGATAAATGGTGTTCATGTTATGCAAAATTTACGCAAGCGCACGTTGTCACAAGTAATATATGATTAAATCAAGTTTGTTCCCACAGAGATCTAGAATGGTGTTCAATTCAATTAGTGTACCTATGCACCGATGTATGGTTTTTATCCACTGCTAAGAAAAATAACAAAATTGAAATTGATTATCTAAATTAACTAAGTGCAAATTATAAAACTAAGAATTAAACAATTAATGAGAGTAAAAATTCGAATTACTAATATGAGAATAAAACATGGAATCCTAGTTTCATCATCTACTTCACTTAGAGTTGCAGCCTTTAATTAAAACATGCGATGGTTTTGATATCTGATCGAATAACACGAAAAGAGTAAAAGTTACCTCTCGGTATACTAGTACCAATCTACACATACATCCACAAAAGAGATAGAAGATGAATAGGCACCTATTATGTTTAGACCCTATATCTCTATAGAATTTGAAAACATAAAGGTTTAAGCACAAGTTATTCACTTAGATCACATAGGGTAGCATAATATCTCTATTGATGCCACAAATCATGATGTCAAAACATCAACCTATCCTATGCTAGCATGGCAAGTTCTAAATCTCAAGATCCACTCTCGTTTAGCAAGAGATTAACAAATTAGATGTTCGCGATGCACCTAAATTCAATAAGCACAACCATACAAGGATATCAAATATTCACCACACATAAATCTTTAAGGCATGCAAACTACTAAGATACATAGATAAATCCACTAGGATCCCACGACAACGATTAGCCCATAATTGAACCGTTCATCATCATGGGATTTGATGAAAACATGGTATAAAACAAGATATGGATAAAAGAAGCAATAATATTAATAAAACTAAAGAGTTGAGAAAACAAATCTATAATCCAAAGTAACACAAAGGATGAAGTAGATCTAGATCCGTTGCTTGTCACGAGCGTTGAATCCTTCTCTCCTTTTCTCCCTTGCAAATCTAAGCTGGTTACAAATAATAAAACTATGATAATGTGTATATCTATATTACAATGGTAGGATGTGTTTAAATAGCCTCTAAAAGTCTTGCCCAGCAAGAAAATACCAAAACAGAATTATAATAGAATTTCTGCAAGATGCGTTTCCTAAACTGATTCTGTTTTTTAAGGAAATTCGTGGCTGACTTTTCTTCAGTTTTTCTGGAACGTTCCAAACGTAATTGGACCTCTGGACCACCTTCGAATGATAGAGAATCTCGTTATCTTCGCGTGGACTGCTTACGGGCCCCAAACGGAGTTGTAGAACTCAAGATATGGCCAAAATAGTAAAAACTGTAATTTTTCAGGAGCAACTTGCGCCCAGCAGTCTGTTCTTCGCGCAAATTGCTCCTACCCGGCGCAATTTGCTCCTGGGAATCCTATCCCAAGTTGTAGAAAATCTCCCAGGCTTCGCGTGGGCAGTAAGATCGCTAAAAACTGACTTCTAGAACTCCAGATATGTCAAAAACAGTGTAGACTGCGCAACCGTCTCAGAAATCCGAATTTTAATTAATTTATTCTCCAAAAACGATAGAAGCATCAACCTTAATCAACATTCTCGTAAATCTGCACAACTAAACAAAATACATCAAAACCACCACAAACTTGAGTCCAAGACAATCAATTTAAGCCGATATGGAACGCTCCAAGTGGATATAAACTCCACTTATCACACCCCTAAACTTAAACCGATGCTTGTCCTCAAGCATAAACAATTACAACTAACTAACTAACTAGTACCACTTCCGTAGGTGATCACGGTTGCATTTGGCATATGCAACAAGCCCTTTAAACCCCTAGGCAGCCCTAGTGGACGAGTAAGGTCTCGTGAGGGCCTATAGCGAATGTACCCACAAAATCCATTTAACCTAATGCAATGCAATGCGTGAATGCAACTAAATGAAAATCCAATTAATCTAATCTACCATACCTTCAAATCCTCTCATGCCACATCAACTTAAGAATCAAAGTAAATACGCAATGTCTTGGTGTCGAAAGTGCAAGTATTCACATAGTCTACTCAATGAACATGCATAAGTTCTCACAAGTCCATGTCAAGTGTAAGAATAAGTTAGTAAACATGCTAAGCCTACAAAAGCACATCTTTGAGACAACACTCGGGATCTCATACGCAAGAACAAGCTAACACTCACAAAAGAATTTTCACTCAAGAACAAGGGTAAGTGTATCACTCAACTCCAACAAAATCATAAGCACGCTTGACATTTGGTATCAATCTAACTCTTAACACAACATACATCAATGACGATAATCAAAAGGTCTTTATTTGGGTTGTAACGGGGCTAGGGACAAGGTATGTCAAATAAGCCAAAACAGGTGAAGTGTCAAAAGCTAGTAAGTACCATAATACATCATACACAACACCATATTTCCCCCCACATAATTTTTACTAAAACAAACACTCAACTAGTCGACTAAAATAGGATCACAACAAAAACAAACATGCTCTCATAATATATATTTTTTTTCTTTTCTTTTTCTCTTTTTTTTTTCTCGAGAGCTAAATACAACACAAACAATAATATAAACAATAACAATGATCCCATGAATTTATTACATATGCCGACTATCAAGTAAACAACCAAACCCAATTTCCAATATTTCCCCCAAAATTATGACCAACAATACCCCTCCTTTGCACACCTTATTACTCCCTTAAGCACTCTACTAGCCTTTGACAAAGTGGGTTCAAATTAATGTAAGGCCAATACAAGAAAAAGGTCTAGGCAAGTAATGTGGTATGTCACCGAAAAAATAGGATTAAGTTCAACGGGTTAACTAATTGATCATGTAAACATGGTATGGTAATATGGGAAAATATGCGGTTATTCCTAAGTGCCTTTATCATTTTAATCGTCAAATCATGTCATGCGTTTCAAGAAAGATCTCAAACAACTGCTAGCAATGCAAACAATCTGTGGACACTCAAGCAAACGAATAAATTGCAAATATGCAATATGCAATAACGCTCAAAAACTCACTTGGTGGAAAAACATACTCAATCCCAAGCAAACATCTCTCTAACGCACTAACTTGTATTCAAAGCATGCAAACTAAATCATCTTGCACATATTCATGTCCTTCTAATCACTTACAACATTCAATAAGTCTACTAGCTTCAACTTACTAGTGTATGTGTGTGCACAAGAACAAAGCATATCACTTCTCAAACAAAAGCGTCAACAACACAAAATTCCTATCAAGCATGGGTGCAAATGCAAACTATTATGAACTCACATGATATACGAACATAAAAACAAAATGTTCTATATGAAACAAACGTAGATAACACAAACATAAATGCATAATTTACTACTACTAGGATGCAAAGCATGAAATCCTACATGAACAAATAATACAACAACTACTAATCCCTCAAACCACCCCCAAACTTAAAATATTCAATGTCCGCATTGAATGGAAGTAAATACAAGGGATAGCAGAAAACATACCTCAATATCGAAGCAGTCACCCTCCTCGGATGAATCTGGTGGAGGATATTGCTCACGAGTTCTAGAGACTGGCCACCTTGCCTGAATACTACAAAACCCACAATTGACAAGAACACAAATTCGTAATAAAATAAGATTAGAGAAAAATATTTACCCAATACGAATCAAAGAGGTGAACTTGCAATTAATTCCTCTTTAGAATTGAATTTATTAGAGATTTAAATAAAATAGAAGAGGAATTGGATTTGTATGTATAGGTGTGTATATAAAATAATAATAATAATAATAAGAATAATAAATATAATAATAATAATAATACTAATAATAATAATAAATAATAATAATAATAAAAATAATAATAAGAATTATAATAATAATAATAATAATAATAATAATGATAATAATAATAATAAATTAGAATTAGAAAAGAAATTGGTTTAGAATTTTGGAGAAAAGATGGGAGGTTTTGGAATTGAAATAGGATTAGAATAGGTTTAGAATGGGGGTATAAAAAGAATGGGGGTGAAGAATTTTTTTTTATATATATACAGCAACACTCCCGGACAACAACAGAAGACAGCTGAATTCCTCTGTACAACGCGCAAGCTGCGTGCGTGAGGGGCAACCTGCCTCGAGTCCAGATGCGCCAATGCAAATTGCGTGTCTGGGGGCAATTTGCCGGAAGGTCAGTTGCGCAGACGCAACTTGCGCAACAGGGGCGCAATCTGCCCTGTAACGCAGCTTCCTCCTGCGTGACACCAAAAATCCGATTTTTTTTTATTTTTTATTTTTTTATTTTTTTCACAACACTACTACTCTTTTTTTTTTATACTAATGCATGGGTTGCCTCCCACCAAGCACTTCTTTAACGTCAATAGCTTGACGTTACTTCCTCAACTCAAGGCGGTTTCAAAAGAATAACTGAACCGTTCTCAACAGAAAGACCATTCATACGAACGTTGACATCTTGGTTGCTTTCTTTCCACAAATCTTTTCCATCAGACTTCAACTTAAATTTACTACCCAACGGCCAAATCTTCTTCTTTTTCTTCTTCAATCCTCTAATGTGCTTCTCCGACTCAACCGGCTGAACAAAAATTTCCTCTTCCTTAACATCTGCTTTCCACCTTCGCAACACGTTATCACGCCCCTCTTCAAAAATCACTAGCTCATTATTCAAAAGGACATACCTCAAATGTGATGGAAGTTTCCCAAGCTTTACACACGAAAGATCTCGAATTGAAGAACTACCAATGGAATCACTGCTAGGATGCATATGCATGTCAGATTTTTCGCTCAATAACTGATCAAACTTCTTTCTCTGGCCCGTATCAACTATTTCCACACTGCAACACTCTTCATCCTCTGTCGGAAATTTCATTGCCTTGAACACATTAAAGGTGACACTCTGATCTTGCACCCTCATTGTAAGCTCTCCTTTTTGCACATCAATTAAAGTCTTTCCTGTAGCCAAGAACGGTCTTCCCAAGATTATGGGAATCTTCTTATCTTCTTCAAAATCCAAGATCACAAAATCAGCTGGGAACATGAGCTTATCAACCTTCACCAAAACGTCCTTCACTATGCCCCTCGGATAAGTGATAGATCGATCAGCCAACTGCAAAGAGATGTTAGTTGGCTTTGGCTCCGGTAGACCAAGTTGCTTGAAAACAGACAAGGGCATGAGATTAATGCTAGCTCCCAAATCACATAAACACTTGTTGAAAGAAAGGTTGCCAATAGTGCATGGAATAGTGAAACTTCCCGGATCTTTCAGTTTAGGAGGCAACTTCTGCTGCAGAACGGCACTACACTCCTCTGTCAATGCCACTGTTTCAAAATCTTCCAACCTTCTCTTCCTTGACAAAATATCCTTCATGAACTTTGCATATCTCGGCATCTGCTCCAATGCTTCAACAAAAGGAATGTTAATGGACAGTTTCTTGAAGACATCCATAAATTTCTGAAACTGTTTCTCTTGACTTTTCTGCAAACGTCCAGGAAATGGCGGAGGTGGATAAATCTGATTATTCATTGAAAATTGCTCCGGAGTAGACTTTTCAACAGGTTTCTTGTTCTTCTCACCATCTAGCTGATCAGCCACTAAATCAGATTTCTCAATTTCTGGCACTGCAGATTTTTCATCCTGCTGATTCTGAACATCTTCATCTTCTTCAGTTGCTACATTAGAGTCTCTCGTGACTTTTCCGGATCTCAAAGTCACAGCTTTCACCTGCTCATGGACCTCCCTCTTGCCTGGATTACCCATTGTATCACTTGGAAGAGTTCCTTGTTGCATATTTACCAAGGCACTTGTAATCTGCCCCATCTGATTCTCCATGATCCTTTGAGAAGCTTGCAGGTTCTTCACCATCATCCTCAAATCATCCATCTCTGATTTTTCATTAGAAGATTTCCCCACATGAACCTGGGGCTGTTGCTGCTGAAATCCAGGAGGTTGATATGGTGCCCTTGGAGCGTAAGGCTGTTGATAGCCTTGATTGAATGGCTTTGCTTGTTGACCCTGAAACTGCTGATAGGGCTGCTGATAAGGTTGTTGAGCACCTTGATTGTTGCTCCAGCTGAAATTGGGATGATTCATGTTGTTCGGATGATAGGTGGCTGGAACTGGTGCAGCAGGTCTCTGAAAATTACTCACGAACTGTACTGATTCAGGAGAAATAGCACACTGATTCGTCTCATGTGTGCCCGCACATAGCTCACAAACACTAGCCACCTGCTGAACTCCATAATTTGCAAGAGAATCCACCTTCATAGCAAGAGCCTTCAACTGAGCTGTAATCATTGAAGCTGTATCTACTTCCAAAATTCCTGCTGCCTTGCCTTGAGATAGCCTTTGGGTTGGATTTTGATATTCATTAGCAGCCATCATCTCAATAAGATCATAAGCTTCATCATAGCTCTTTTCCCACAGAGCTCCTCCTGATGCTGCATCTAGCAAAGGCCTAGACTGTGCTCCCAACCCATTGTAGAACCCATTAATAACCATCCAATCAGGCATGCCGTGATGAGGACACTTGCGTAGCATCTCCTTGTAGCGTTCCCAAGCCTCACACAAGGTCTCGCCAGATTAATGTTGGAATTGAGTCAACTGGTTCCTTAATGCTGCAGTTTTCGCCATAGGGAAGAATTTAGTAAGGAACTTCTGAGCAAGATCTTCCCATGTAGTAATGGAACCAGGTGGCAAAGAGTGTAGCCAGCTCTTAGCCTTATCCCTCAGAGAGAATGGGAAAAGCCTCAACCTAATAGCATATCCGTCACACCATTACATTTGAAAGTGTCGCAGATTTCGATAAAGTCCCGAACATGCATGTTGGCATCCTCCGTAGGAGCTCCTCCAAACTGGACTGAATTCTGCACCATCTGAATTGTGCCAGACTTGATCTCAAAATTGTTTGCTGCAATAGCTGGCCTAATAATGCTAGACTGGATGTCATTGAGTTTCGGCTGAGAATACTCCCTCAAAGCCTTAGCTGCTGCTACATCTGCCATTGCTACTGTAGTTTCAGATTCCTCTTCCTTATTCTCTTTATTCTCTACAAGATCGTCTTCCGCCAGTTCTTCCAAACGAGCTTGTAAGCGTGTTCGCATACAAACTTAAGTACCTGAAACACCACGAATCAAACAAACTAAGTAAGAATCTGAGTCAGTGAACGCTAATGACCACTGATGACAAGCACATAAACTAAAATAAAAACACCGATGATCCCCGGCAGCGGCGCCAAAAACTTGTTATGCAAAATTTACGCAAGCGCACGTTGTCACAAGTAATATATGATTAAATCAAGTTCGTTCCCACAGAGATCTAGAATGGTGTTCAATTCAATTAGTGTACCTATGCACCGATGTATGGTTTTTATCCACTGCTAAGAAAAATAACAAAATTGAAATTGATTATCTAAATTAACTAAGTGCAAATTATAAAACTAAGAATTAAACAATTAATGAGAGTAAAAATTCGAATTACTAATATGAGAATAAAACATGGAATCCTAGTTTCATTATCTACTTCACTTAGAGTTGCAGCCTTTAATTAAAACATGCGATGGTTTTGATATCTGATCGAATAACACGAAAAGAGTAAAAGTTACCTCTCGGTATACTAGTACCAATCTACACATACATCCACCTATCCTATGCTAGCATGGCAAGTTCTAAATCTCAAGATCCACTCTCGTTTAGCAAGAGATTAACAAATTAGATGTTCGCGATGCACCTAAATTCAATAAGCACAACCATACAAGGATATCAAATATTCACCACACATAAATCTTTAAGGCATGCAAACTACTAAGCTACATAGATAAATCCACTAGGATCCCACGACAACGATTAGCCCATAATTGAACCGTTCATCATCATGGGATTTGATGAAAACATGGTATAAAACAAGATATGGATAAAAGAAGCAATAATATTAATAAAACTAAAGAGTTGAGAAAACAAATCTATAATCCAAAGTAACACAAAGGATGAAGTAGATCTAGATCCGATGCTTGTCACGAGCGTTGAATCCTTCTCTCCTTTTCTTCCTTGCAAATCTAAGCTGGTTACAAATAATAAAACTATGATAATGTGTATATCTCTATTACAATCGTAGGATGTGTTTAAATAGCCTCTAAAAGTCTTGCCCAGCAAGAAAATACCAAAACAGAATTATAATAGAATTTCTGCAAGATGCGTTTCCTAAACTGATTCTGTTTTTTTAAGGAAATTCGTGGCTGACTTTTCTTCAGTTTTTCTGGAACGTTCCATACGTAATTGGACCTCTGGACCACCTTAGAATGATAGAGAATCTCGTTATCTTCGCGTGGACTGCTTACGGGCCCCAAACGGAGTTGTAGAATTCAAGATATGGCCAAAATAGTAAAAACTGTAATTTTTCAGGAGCAACTTGCGCCCAGCAGTCTGTTCTTCACGCAAATTGCTCCTACCCGGCGCAATTTGCTCCTGGGAATCCTATCCCAAGTTGTAGAAAATCTCCCAGGCTTCGCGTGGACAGTAAGATCGCTGAAAACTGAATTCTAGAACTCCAGATATGTCCAAAACACTGTAGACTGCGCAACCGTCTCAGAAATCCGAATTTTAATTAATTTATTCTCCAAAAACGATAGAAGCATCAAACTTAATCAACATTCTCGTAAATCTGCACAACTAAACAAAATACATCAAAAGGGTTAATTGGCTAATTCATAACTGAACTCGTGCCCAACTTGCAGTTGGGTAATTGAACTCAAAAAGCTTGCAGTCAACTCATCAAAGTAATTAAAACTTGCATTTGGGTAACTGCCGTTAACTCTACTTAACTTCCCTGACGGAAATCTGACGTGGTGTGTTGATGTGTTGAAAATTATACACATGTCTGCTGAGGTGGTAAAAATTAGGAACCAAAAATGTTTTTGGGGATTTTTTGTACAATCTTTTTCTTTTTTATGTTCATTTCCTTTTTGTGTTAAAAATCTTTTTTATGTTCTTTTCTTTTTTATGTTAAAAACGTTTTCTTCCGTTAATTCGCCACTACCAACACCATTGCTCCGTTCATCAACCACCACGGTTTCTTCCTTTCATCTCCTTCACCTTCCTTCTACTTCGCCTTGCATCCACAGCACACAATCACTGCATTTTCCACCGTTCACTGCAACACAGCCCTCCATTTTTCAAACACCTCGCAGTTCTTCATCACAACTCACAACCTCCACCTCAATCCTTCATCTCCGTTCACCCATTCTGCCCTCATCTCTCCGGTCTGTCAAGCACCGCCTCACCCACACCCACGCGTTCAACCTTCAATCGCCTCTCATCAACACCACCCACTTCTCAGCCTCGTCCCAACATCCATTTCCCGTCCACCCATCTACTCCTTTCACCGTCTAACAGTCGTGACTTCACCACCATTCTTTAACTCAAACTCGCCGCCAACAACACAACCTCCTCCTCAGCAGCCATCTCTCGCAGCCCATCTTCTTCAATTCAACGCCAACAATCAAACCCATCTCTTCTCCATTTCCTCGAAACCACACACCTCCACACCATCTCCATTCTCCTCACCCATCTCCCTCGTCAACAACTCCTTCAGCTGCAAGTAAACACCGTCACTCCTACAGCACCAAAAACAACCAATTTGACCTCTATTTAATCCATACAATCTCACAACTTTTTCCAACGGAATTATATCAAAAATCCGGTCAATTTAAGAATTCCGGTAAGAATAAAATACGCCCATAAAAATCTGATTTAATTATATGCACTCTAACACTACCCGATTTACAACTCTACGAAATTAAAAACATTAACCATGAGTCAAATCGAAAATTTCGATTATACCTCAAAACTCGAGAAATTTAAAAGCTTGATCTGTTGGTGGGTATAAATAGAGGATATTGAGAGCTTCGTTTTGGTTACTTGAATTCTGAATTTGGTCCACAAAAACGTATAGAATAGTGGGTTTAATCTTTGTTGCAGGTGAAGAACAGGAGGGGTGTTCAGCCGAGAGAGAAGAGAGACAACCGGGGGGGTGTTTGGGTGGGTAGATATGGGGAGTGTAAATGATTATCTTTTAATTAGACTATATAAATTATTATCTTTACAAATTATTAGTTTTTATTAAGGATATTCATATAAGTCTATGTGGCAGCTAATTTGCTAAATATGAGGAGAGAGAAAAATCTACGTGGTAGCTGATTTGTCCAAAATTAACGGATCTCCGTTAAAAGTCAACAAAAGTTAACGGCCGTGCAAGCTTTTAATAGTTTAGTTATGAGATTGCAAGTTTTAATTAGTCTAATAACGTTAATGCAAGTTTTTTGAGTTCAATTACCCAACTGCAAGTTGAGCACGAGTTGAGTTATGAAATAGCCAATTAACCCTACATCAAAACCACCACAAACTTGAGTCCAAGACAATCAATTTAAGCCGATAAGGAACGCTCCAAGTGGATATAAACTCCACTTATCAATTCAGCCGTGGAGATCACAGAAGGAGAGACAAGAGCCAGGGGCCTTTTATTTGCCCATGGATCATGCCAAAAAAGGAAATTAGAGTTTACTCCAACTTCAAAGCTGAGAAAGTTCATTGCCTGATGCCTAGCATTAAAAATTTTCCTTGCAATCCAACTACACCTGTACGGCATCTTTGCAGTCCAGAAACCTTTATCATGAATCAGCACCTTATGAAACCAAGAAATCCAAAGAGAGTCAGGCGAGGGTTGGAGCAGGCGCCAGAGCTGATGTAACACAGCTGCCTGGTTCCATTCGAAGAGATTTTTAATCCCCAACCCCCCCTCACTTTTTGGTTTGCAATAATCTTCCCAGCCAACTTTGTAGTGACATCTTCCCGATTCTTTGTAGAATCCTCCCCAAAGGAATTTAAAGAACAAACTGTTGATCTTCTTTAAGATAGCTTTGGGAAGAAATATATACATGCTCCAGTAGCCAACAATACTAGCCATGATCGCTTTAATCAGCATCAAGCAGCCTGCAAAATTAAGAAATCTCACCATCCACGATTCCACCCTCTTGCAAAGCTTCGCCACCAAGGATGAGCAGTCCCTGCTATTTAGTTTACCAGTAATGAGAGGCAACCCTAGGTAAGTGATAGGAAAGGATCCTCTTTGAAAGCCAGTAGACCGAAGGATATTGTCCACCACATTATCTCTGACATTCGCAAAAAAGCAAACTGACTTATCAATACTTGGAACCAGGTTAGAACAGTTGGAGAACATAGAAACCCCCTCCATAAGAGTAGCAACTGAAGATTCATCACCATGACTAAATAGGAAAACGTCATCAGCAAAGATAATATGGTGCAGGTTGACTTTCTTTGTTCGCCAGTGGAATTTAAAATCAGAACCATCAATAGAGTTGTTCAGACAAGCTGTAAATACTTCCATGGCCATCACAAAAAGATAGGGAGAGATGGGGTCTCCCTGTCTTAAGCCCGATTTGCCCTTGAAAAATCCCTCCAAACTACCATTTAACTTTACAGAGAACATTGTGGAGGTGATACACACCTTAACCCAATCAATAAACCTTTGAGGGAAACCCATTTTGTGAAGAACTTGGAATATAAAACTCCAATTCAAAGAGTCAAAGGCCTTGTGGATGTCAAGTTTGATTGCACATCGAGCCTGGCCAGAATTCTGGTTGTAACCTTTGCAGAGGGCTTGAGCCAGGAAAATGTTATCACCAATGGACCTTTTGGCCATAAAAGCAGACTGGTTTGGAGAGATCAAAAGGGGCATGACCCCCTTGAGTCTAGCCGCAATCATCTTAGAGATACACTTATACAGCACATTGCAACAAGAAATTGGTCGAAAGTGTTGCATCTGGGATGGGTTTTGGTGCTTTGGAACCAAGCAAATAGAAGCAGCATTAATAATCTTAGGCATAACAAGGGAATCAAAGAAATACAGAATACCTCTTGTGACATCAGGTCCCACAATGTGCCAAGTGGCCAAATAGAACTCCACTGAGAAACCATCTGGACAAAGTGGTAAACACATCAGCCTCCGTGAACGGCCGATCAATCAAGCAAGCCTGATTTTCACTCAGCTTAGGAATATGCAAATCCGCAGGTAGTTGGCGAACCTCACTTTGTTGGCCAAGCAAGTTTTTGTAGTAGTCCACCGCTATAAAAGCCATCCCCTCATGAGATGTTACATGATCACCATTCAAGTCAGTAAGAGACACCACCTTATTCACATTCCACCTTCCTCTACAGGCATTGAAAAAGAATTTGTTATTGTTGTCCCCATTCTTAAGCCAGTTAACCCTCGACTTTTGCTTAAGGAAACATTCCTCCAAATGCAGAGCTTTTGTGAAGGCATCAATCAATCTCTTTTCCTCCTCAAACTGAGCCAAGGATGGCCGAAGAGGGAGCCCTTTTTGAAATCTCAACAGCTCCTGCCTAGTGTCATTCACCACCTGATGAAGATTTCACACCGAGGTGTTTAACCCTTTAATTGCCAACTTTACTCTCTTTAACTTTGAGGTTAGAACGAACCATGGGTCACCAGATACCTGATCCTCCCAAGCCTGCTGGACCAAAGGAATGAATCTCTGATCACTGATCAAATGGTTGAAAAACTGGAAAGGTTTCTTGACCACGGGATGCTCCAAACCTAGGGTAGTCAGAGCAGGGCAATGGTCTGAAAGCCCTCTAGGTAAGAAGTCAGTGTAGGAGGAAGGAAACACATTATGCCAGGCAGCATTTACCAGAACTCTATCCAACTTTCTATATTTCGGATTATGAATGTTGCAATCCCACCAGGTAAGCACTTTTCCAGTACTTCGGAGGTCCGTGATGCCTAAGGCACGCACAAAATCTTTAAAGTCAGTCATATCCGTGGTCCATTGAGTGTTACCTCCAATTTTCTCCTCTGTCCGAAGACAGGTATTAAGATCCCTAGAAATAACCCAAGCATCATTTGACAAAGTCCTCGAGGCCTGAGACAAATCGGACCAAAGAATTCTCCTCTCAATGTCATCATTCGAACCATACACAAAGGAAACAATAAAGCTAATGTTTTGCTGCAGCAGTAGAACTGAGCACGTGATATGCTGCAAACTAGAGGCTAGCACCGTAACCTTCCAAAAATCAGGGTTCCACCCAAGCCAAATACGGCCACCCGCATGGTGCTCAGAATTGAACAACTATTCGAAATGCGGGTTAATCTCCTTAGAGATAATCTTAGCAACGTCCTTTCGCACATGAGTTTCCAAAATACTGATCAAGGATATTTTATTAGCAGAAATGAAATCCTTGACAAAGTCAACCTTATTGTTGAGCCCACGAACATTGTAAGAACAAAAAACAGTCATTAAAAACTGAGTTAAGACTTCGAAGGAGGGCCCCCAGACCCCCACTTCGCTCTTTTGACACCCTTGGACTTCCCTTTCTTTCCACTTTGCTTCTTAGCTACTTCATCTACTACCACATGCTTAAACCCCTGAGGGGATGGAGTACCCGTAGAGATACCCGGGGAGTTTACTAGCTTGCGCTTGTTTTTTACTACTGTGCAACCCTCCCCATCCACAGGGTTAGTGACTAAGTCAGCGTTGTCATCCTGCCCTTGCTTTGCAACAGGAGTCAGAGTTACATCCCTGCCACCCGAACTCGAAACACCCTCAACAGCTTGTTCACCAGAGTTACTATCTTCCACAAGCACACCTTTGCCCCTATCTGACTCCTTCTTAGTAGATCCAAGATTTGTCTCTAGGTTCTCTGAATTCATTTCTGGCTTGAGTTCCGTTTTTCTAGAATTTCGTGCCCAGTCCCTCGGTGTAGATGGGCAAGCACCAATAAGATGCCCAAGAGAGTTACAATGGGCACAAATTAAGGGCTTATTAACGTACGAAACCTTAACTTCCACATTAGATTTATCGTAATCCACCGCAGGGATAACTGCTGGAAGGGGGTCACCAATCTTATACTGCACACACATTTTTGCAAAGGGGAGAATTTCCAGCTCTGAAGTTAGAGCATCAGCACCAAGTGGGACACCTATGACACTTGCTATTCGACTCAGCCCCTCTTGAGTCCAGTAGCAGTCTGGTAGATTGGAAAATTTAACCCACAGAGGCATAGTCGATACCGTAGTACCCGCACCTGAACAGCCCCAATCTGTAACCACAAGGGGACGTTGATCAAAGTACCAAGTCCCTTTAGATAGAGAAGCATTCTTATCATTTAAGGAGCTGAACTTAAAAATATAAGTAGATTCATTACGCTGCGATACAGAAACCAAGCCTTTCTTCCAAATTAATTGAGCAATTACTTTCACTCTTCTAAATGGCAGGGTACCCTTTGTGAATTTCCCCACAACACAACATTTAAATTTCTCAGCTCCTTTCTGTAAAATCTCATCAGGAGGTTGGACTATGCTAGATCCCTCTGGAAGAGGCACATAATCAAAGCTAATTCCCTTATGGGGACCCGGGGCCTCTTTCAACACCGAACTCCACGATTTCTTCTCAGTGTTGGCCTCATCCTATCCTAGCCCTTCCGACGAATCCTTCACTACACCTGAAGACTCACCTTTAGACAAATTAATATTCCCATTTTTAAGAATACTCTTTAGAGTGGGCATAGTTTGCACAGTATTCTTTCTATCCTCTTTTCCTTTCTGGAAGATAGGGAGGCCAAATTCATCCCTGCCAGTTATAATGTTGAGTGGGCTGCATAACCCAACATTAAACTCAGCCTGAGCAGTTAGGTTTGCCTTTTCCATTTCCGCTATAGACAATCCTTTGGACTTTAGGAACACCTCAACCTCCGCTAATTTATTGCGTAATCTTATCATTTCCTCTCTTTCATTTTTGCTAGTAGTTGCCATTGTAGTCGCTACTCTACTAATTGTAGCCCTCTCCATATCATCTCTAAAATCCTCATGGTGAACCTCCTCATCATCAGAAGAGGCCCTCATCACCTTGTTACCAGTGTCCCCCGAGTTGCTTGGCTCCACCGAATGCGCCGCCGACAAGATTGGGAAATCTTCCTCCTCTCTACGAGCGAGCATCTCATTAAACTCATCATCATCCATGTCCTGCATATACCCCGGCAGACCAGACTCAGTATCACAGTTGGAATCTTAACTCACCATTAAAAACTACTAATCGAATATAAATATATATATAAGAAATTTAGTGTTTAGGTTAAAGAGGAAGGAGAATATGGAGTAAATGAAGTGGATTTGGACTTTACTGATGGAGAATGTGTGTAAGAGAATAGATCTATGCTAAAATAAAATGGCGGCTAGCTAGGGTTTTTAGTGAGAAGGAAGAGCTTCTCTCTCTAAGACTCTCATCCTCTCGGTACTTGGGATAGCACTTTATGGACTTAAGCAAGCACCAAGAGCATGGTATGAAACTCTTGCTCAGTTTCTACTAGAAAGTGGGTTTCACAGAGGTACAATTTATAAAACTCTGTTTTACTTTAAATCTGGTAGTGACTTGCTTTTGGTTCAAATTTATGTTGATGACATAATTTTTGGGTCTACTAATGATAAACTCTGTACAAAGTTTGCCAAGCTAATGCAGTCCAGATATCAAATGAGTATGATGGGAGAGCTTAGTTATTTTCTAGGTCTACAAGTGAAGCAAACAGATGATGGAATATTTATAAATAAAGCAAAATATACCAGAAATCTTCTCAAGAAATTTGGTATGCTTGATTGCTCATCTACATCAACTCCCATAGCAACAGCAACTAAGTTGGATAAGGATACAGGAGCATCAGTATATATGACAAACTACAGAGGCATGATAGGGTCTCTTCTTTATCTGACAGCAAGTAGACCTAATATCATGTATGCAACCTGTCTCTGTGCAAGGTTTCAAGCTGATCCCAGAGAACCACATCTCACAGCAGTGAAAAGGATTTTGAAGTATCTCAAGAGAACCATTACTTTAGGACTGTGGTATCCCAGAGAATCAGATTTCAAACTTATTGGTTACTCTGATGCAGACTTTGCAGGCTGTAAGATTGATAGAAAAAGCACTAGTGGAAGTTGTCAATTTCTGGGTGATAGACTGGTTTCTTGGTACAGTAAGAAACAAAATCAATTTTTACATCTACAACTGAGGCAGAGTATATTGCTGCTGGTAGCTGCTGTGCACAGATTCTATGGATGAAGAATCAGCTGCTGGATTATGGATTGAGGTACAATAAAATTCCTATTTACTGTGATAATCAAAGTGCTATTGCTATGACAGGTAATCCAGTACAACACTCAATGACCAAGCACATCAGCATAAGGTATCATTTTATCAGAGAGCATGTAGAGGAAGGGAACATTGAGCTTCATTTTGTGTCTACAGACCAACAGCTTGCAGATATTTTCACCAAGCCATTGAGTGAAGCTACATTTTTTTTTGCTAATTAAAATTTTATATCACGAAGGAGACAACTTAAACAGACCTAGGGGCATACCCCGCGGAATCAGCAAAGCTAAAAAAACAGTAAGTTACCCTACTGTCAACATAACAACATAAAAGCTAGTTATCCTAGCTTAACACAAGTTCATAACTAAAATTAAAAACAAAATAACTATGCCAAGGAGGCATCATAACTCCAAGCGCAAATCTCTGTACATCAGACCACTCCTTCTGTAAGGACATATTGTAAGCATTACATGAACTACAAATATGCATCTGGAGAACTAAGTTGTCAATGTCCTCGTCAATATCTCTGAAAACAACAACAGGCACCTGGTATGCATCTGCATTCTCAATACTCCCATGACTGCTCCTGATAGGCCGTCCAATACTGTAGAAACCATACCCAGCAGTGCACACATAACAACTCCTAACAATATCCAGGGCTGAGAACACAATCATCAGACTGTCAACCATAACCACACCACTGGACTTTAAACCGTTGCTACCATACCACTTAGCATGGCACATCACCGGGACTTGACAAAAACCAACAACCAGGTCCAGAACTATTAAGCCAATTTCAAACACCATCATATAAATCCCCATGAGAAAAGTGAGGCCAAATCCCACCAAACCTAGCCTCCTATCAATAACCCAGGAGCAGAAAAACCATCTGTTTCCTTCGCAACAGGCATCACCAAGATACCATGACTTGAAATATCACCAACACCAAATAAGCCATACCTCTGTTTCACTATGGACCTTGCAGAACACACAAGTCCTCGAAGAGGCAAAATATCAAACTCATTATACCACTGGACTCCCAAGTTTCGCCTGAGAACTTCATTAGCAAGTGTCAACAAACCCTTTGAAGGCTCATTGACACTCATAAAACAAATAACCCAATACAGGTCTTCATCAAACCACCTAGGCAGTTCTAAACCAGTGACAATAACATAGTCATACATAATCCCAATGAAGTCTACAACCAATCCTCCTAGCAGGAAGAGAGTGAAGCTACATTTACAAGGCTGGTAAATGAACTTGGAATGGTCTCTAGTTTTGACTAGAGATACTGGTGAGACTCAAAATTCACTTCATGTAATGCATTATTCATGTTTGTGTGATGTGTTAAATACTATATGAACTCAGTTTTTAAACTCTGTTATCTAAACTCTGCTCATAAACTGTCAAACTCTATTAGCATGCTAGATAAACTCTGAGTAATTCTGATAAAGTTTTTGCCTGAGATGAACACTAATGAAGAAAATGTATGAAGCATGGTTCTCAGTAGTTAATCATGAATTCTTCTAAGTAATCTGTGATCTAATCTTAGACTGTGCAGAAATTCAACACAAGCATGATACTGTTCATATTTATAGCATCTTTTAGTTTATTTCTCCTAAACTCCGAGTCTGTAAATGATGTGTGCATTACCTCTCATTAATAATTTCTGATATTGATGACTTCTAAACTCTGATAAGTGATACTCTATTCCCAAGACATTTACATGGTACTTGATGATTCCTTGTTTGTACTTGTGAAAATTATAAAACTTGAGATGTGTCATTGTTTATTTTGGTGAGTACTAAAGCATGTCTGCACCTTGTGAGAATTTGAGCCAAATAAGTGATTGATACATTATATATCAATAAAATTTTAATTGTTGTGTGATGTTCATCAATAAGTATGTTGCTCTAGAACTTGTTTTAAACCATTTTGAGACTGCATGATATGTGTGTGCATGAAAATGATAAAGGCACTAGGATTTACCACATTTATACAAACACTGACCTGACATTAAACTCTTAGTGAACCCCTTTTAGCCTTATTAATTGTTCTCTTAAACTCTGTATGTAGAGCAGTTAGATTCTTTTGAAAACTGAAGAGCAAACAGGTGAGAATTTCTCTGCAAAAGAAAGTTTATTCGGAGGATATATATACATTAAAAAAAATGTATATATCCTGATCATCTTGTACAAATATATACTTAGACAACTGAACACTTTGCTCTATTAAATTGTTCAGTTAGTCATTTATTCATTATCTTCTTTCTTCTCACCTGTTTGATTTCAACCAAATATCAACCCTGAATAAAGTCCTTTTGATTTGTGCACACCTGTCTTCAAAGTAGTGTAAATTTGGTGGACAACCAAGCATATGGCAGCATCTGCTTTTACTGATTGAACTTGAGTGTAAACACTGTCCCTAAACACTTGTGTGATTTGAGAGTTTGTGAGTTTAATCAAATCCTTGGCATGCAACTCACTGAATGATGTTTTGATATCTATCTCTTGATCTTTTTGTCTATAACGACGACTGTGTGTTTACTTGGATTATCATGGACATCAAAGGGAATAGGTGTATTCAGATTTCTGTATTTAAGTTACTACAGAGTTTAGCATTCATCATAAAGTCAGTGTTTACAATCAGAGTTTGTGCATCCAGTATTTACTGATTTAGTATTATGGAATTTATGAAAAATTAGATGCTCTAAAAATTGGATTAGTAAACTCTGCTATCCACACACAAAATTCACATCTGTGCAGTCTTTGAAAGGGTTTCAGTTACAAAGCTGGAGAAGTGATAAACACTGATGAATTTTTGTCGAAATACTCTAAGGTATATTTTATTTCAGATGATTTCACATTTGGGGTAAAAAGAGTTTTTGACAGCTGTTGGTTAGTGTTAAAGTGTTTATTTGTGCAAGTAATTATTGCGAAAAGGTAGCTATTGGTTAGTGTTCAAGTGTTAATTGGGGTTGTAATTACTGAGTATGCACGTTTGTTCTGCTGATCATTTGACACGTGTCCCACTCACACATCTTTCAATGATCGTGTTTCACTAATTATGGTATGTGGTTGTGTGTTTTAAGGCGAAAACGTTTGAGATTCACTCTTTACTTCATATTCACTTTCACCCACTCATATTTACTTTTTACACTTTCATTCACGGTTTCATATTATTTTCACTTGAAAATTTCATCAAACATCTTTCACACATATCATTTTCATTCATATTTCTTCTCAAACTATTCTAATGGCAACCAAACCTTTCAACACGCTTGGTCTTTTGTTTGTTTCTAATAATTATGCAGCTCCGTTGATCACTGAAAATGCTCCAGAAGCTTTTCATTTGATGCAGAATTTCTTGCGAGATTCAGAAGTTGGTTATGCTTTGGTCGAACCTCAAACGTTGTCTGCATCTCAAATTGCTTCATTCTGGAAAAACTCTGTGTATGATGATGGTGGAGAGAATGGGACACCATCAATTATTTTCACATATAATGAAACAGACTATGTTATCACTCCAGATACAGTCAGAGAAACCATGGACTTTGAAATTCATACTTCATATGCTGTTGTTTCTGAAATGAATCTGCGAGAGATGCTACAGCAGATTGGGTACTTAGGTCCGATGGACAAGATTGGGTCAGTGAAAAGACCTCAGTTACGAAAAGAATGGAGTTTCTTCTTCGACTGTATTACAAGGGCTTTTGGAAACAAGGTCACCAATTGGGATGCAATTCCTACTGATAGTCTCCAAATCGGGTATTCTCTTCTTTATGGTTCTAATTTCGATTTTGGAAGACGTGTTAATGAATATAGGAGGTAGGTTGTCAGTATCTAGAACTGTATATTTTGTTAGATTTTGTCAACTACTATTTTCTGCTTGTGTACCAAATGTTGCAATTGCTGAAGCTGATGAGATTCAGCCTTTTAAGGTCAATAAGAGAATATTCTCTGATTTGACAAATAAGGATGGCAACAGGGAGGTGCCTGCTCTAGTTTATCCTCTTGCATTACAGAACTTCATAAATCAACCACAGGAACTTCAACAACCTCAAGAACCTCAACAAACTGAACAATCTCCAATAAATCCTGAGCCACTAAACACTGAACCAATAAACTCTGAACAAGTAAACTCTGATCCCCTAAACTCTGAACCACTACACTCTGACCAACAACCACCAAAATCTCAGCCTCCTACTCACCCTCAACCATCCAAGTCCAAATCCAAACGTAAGGGGAGAACTAAGCATGCAGCTCATAACTCAAGACACAGACTTGCTAGAGCTACACTAGCCAGAAAAGAGAAAAAAGAAAGAGCAAATAGATCACCATCACCATCTCTTGTTGATCAAGAGTCTTCTTTTTCTTCTGAAGATGAGGCACCTGTTGAGTTGCAGACTTACAAAAGAAGGAAACTGGTAATATCTGATTCAGATGATGAAATGGTTATTAAAGCTCCAGAGGTTATCACTTCAGAAATACCTGCTGTTGAGATACCTGTTGAGATAGATGCTACTAAAGAATCTGAGAAATCACCTGTCAATATGACCATGGATGATGACAACAGAGATGGCTTTACTCTGGATGATTTTGCTGAAACTGCCATGCCATTCTCTGATCCTATGATTCCTCCTACTTCTTCTCTTCCTGTTCACTCTGAAGAAACTGGTGCGGTTGCTCAGCCTACTGTACTTCTTGAAGAAACAGTAGCTTCTCATACTGATGTATTTTCGGATGCACACCAGGGTTCTGATCATGGTGAAGAAGTTGAAAAGGCAACAAAGGATTTAAACTCTGATATTCTGCCTGCAGTTGTTTCTCTTGTAGAGAATGTTGATAAGACTGTTGAGTCTGAAAAACAACCTGTCCAGAATATTGAAGATGTTGCAAAGAATGCTGGAGTTGTTGAAATGAATGCAGAAGCTGCAGAGATTGTTGCAGAGAATACAGCTGAAGATGTTGTAGAAACTGAGCACACTGTTGCTGAGAATGTTCAATTTGCAGAGAATGTTGAACATGATAATGTTGAAGCTAAAGGTGAAGAGAGTTCAAACTCTGACTCTTTTGAAAGTGCACCTATGCAGACTGATGAAAAGCATGCACCATTCACTCAGCCTTCCAAACAACATGAGATTGAAGCAGAGTATCTTGCTAAGTTTTCTGCAAATTGGTATAAGGAAGATTGTGTTTTTCCTAGAGGGAGAGCAGCAGATTTTGTGAAACAAACCTCTACTGAAATTTCAAATCCAGATATTCTATCTTGTTTGAAGGCCACAGTGGTGCAATTCAAAACACTGGATGGCAGACTTGATGATTGTCAGAAGTCCATTACTGGTCTAAAAGATGATCTTAAGGATAAGGATATGACTCTGGAGTTTGACACTAAACTCAAGATTGCCAAATTCTCCAAGGCTCAAGACTCTATGTCTGACAGACTAACCAAAATTGAAGAAAATCAGAATAGTTTGTCTGATAAGGTTGATGCCATTGCTTCTTCCTTGGAGATGATTACATCCATTCTCATGCCTGATGATGTCAAAAAGGGGGAGAGATATGCTAAGACTAAATGCAGGCAATCTCAAACTCTGACTCAAAAGGATGATGCAGGAGATGGAGGAGCAAACAAAGAAATCTGAGGTCAAGGGCAACTGAGAAGAGTTTACTATCTGACAAAACTTCTAAGTCAAAGTCTGGTGGGGTAAATACTGATACTCAGGGTACATCTAAGACCCAGAATTTGGTATTCACTGATAATCCACTGACTGATGAAGAGTTAGCTGCCAAAGTATTTTTAGAGGAGAATGAAGAAGGAGTTACTCTTGCAGACATTCAAGCTGAAGAGAAGAGTTTACAAGATGAACATCAGAAAGCTTTGAAGTCTGGTAAGGGTAAGCAAAATGTGAAAGCTTCTAGGCCTGTTCTTAAAGGCATTAAAATCAAAGAAAATGTTGTAGCTGATCAAAGGATGCAAGTATTCAAAAAGCCAACAGAAGTAGAAGCTAAGCAAAAGCTTAAAGGCATTGCTGAAGAAGAAAGAGTTTCAAAGAAATCAAGTGCAACCTCTGTTTCTACACAAGTTGTACAGAACAAAGGAAACACAACCTCTGTTGCTACACTAGTTGTGTCAAAACCTCTATCTTCTCAGTTGAGATCAGTTTTTGGTAAAGAAACATTTATTGATCCAAATCAGGCTTCTGGAGGTCCTATGGATTTTTCAGATGGAAGAGCTCTAACAGGGAAAATTGGAAGAAATAAAGCTGGATTAGGCTCTCATAGAGATCAAAGTCAACAAACTGGTCCTAGAGATCCTTCCTCACTGGCTGTTCCAGGTCGTGGTGTAACTCAAGAAAGCTTAGATAGACTGAAATCAGTACAGTTGGTCCATCAGAAGAGTTTGGAAAAGGATTTTCTCTTATACTTCATGTCTGATGGAACAGTATATAAGATTGGTGAATTTGATCTTGATCTGAAATACTGGGAAGAACTAGAACATGTTTTATATCTGTTCAAGGTGAGAAATTGAAGAACTGAGTCAGTTGCAAATGTGCTTAAAAGAAAAATGCTTCAAAACTTGGCAACTAGAGGTATGAAATACAACAACAGATATGTCCCTAAGTATAGAGATTGGAATGGAAATCTTATTGAGATGAAAAAGGGTACTACAAAGCTGAAGACTGATCTGGGGATTACAGTTCTTGATTTCAACTCACAATCAGAGGAAGTAAATTCATTAGACTGGGTAATCAGATGAGGAGAAACAAAATTTATGATCTGAGAGATGTTATTTATCAGACTGATGAGAATGATCCTGAGCTAAGAGAAATCAAAGAGATAATGCAGGAGGAGCTTTTTTTTTTGCTAATTAAAATTTTATACCAAAAGGAACAACTTTTACAAATCTAGGGGCATACCCCGTGAATCAACATCCAGCTAAAACATCAAAACATACTCAATTACTAAATCGAGTCAGCTTAAAGACCATCTAGCTATGCTAGATTAGATACATCAAAACATACTCAATTACTAAATTGAGAATGCTGAGAGAAGATTGCTGATAGATTATCTCAGGGCAACACCAGATCTTGAGGCGATTTTATGAATGATGCTCTGTAAGGATTTCTTGTTTTTCTGCTGATTTTGTGTAAGTAAGTAGTTTAAACTCTGATCATTTATTAAACACTGCATTTGTCTATTTTGTTTTGACATCATCAAATTAACTTGTGCATTTTTGGTAATGAACAAGTTGGGGGAGATTGTTAGATATAATTGATGTAAATATTAATCAGTGTTTAAGTGATACAGTGATACATCAGAGTTTAAGCTGGAAGCAGTCAGAGTTTGAGTAAACGCTGTCGAATGGAAGCGCAAACGATGATTGATGGAAGCAACAGAGTTTGTTAAACTCTGTTCAGTAGAAGCATCTACGAGTCAACAATGATTGAAGATTAATTGAAGATAAACAATGGAAGCAATATCTTTGAAGATCAGATAGCTATCAAAGAGATTGAGTTGACTTAAAAGATGTGTAGCAATCGTAATTGATATCAATTGTATAGCTTAATTATAGGAGTATCAATTTCTGATTGTATAGAAGCTGTATGTTTTATAAATACAGTTAGGTTAACCCTAGAAGGGTATCGAACATTGAAATATTCATTCATTGTAACCTAAGCAGCTCTCTGTGATATTTTACATCACTGAGAGAGGAATTATTAATTCCAAACAGTTTTTAAGTACTAAAATGTGTGTTCTCGTTATTCTCTTATACAGTACTTGATTATATTTTGTGTATTCGGCCTAACATATGCGAAGACCAAATGCAGGCAGTCTCAAGTCTGACTCAGAAGGATGATGCACGAGATGGAGGAGCAAGAAGTCAGAGGAATCTAAGGTCAAGGGCAACTGATAAGAGTTTCCAAACTGGCAATATTTCTAAATCAAACTCTAATGCTGTAAACACTCATACTCAAGGTACTTCCAAAACTCAGAGTTTGGTTTTATCTTCAAATCCACAGACTGATGAGGAATTGGCTGCTAAGTTGTTTCTTGAAGAAAATGAAGAGGGAGTTATTCTTGCAGACATTCAAGCTGAGGAAAAGAGTTTACAAGCAGAACATAAGAAGGCTTTGAAGTCTGGCAAGTTGAAGAAAAATGTAAAAGCTGTTAAGCCTGTTCTTAAAGGCATTACGTTTAAAGAGAATGTTGGTGCTGATCAGAGGATGCAGGTATCCAGAAAGCCAACAGAAGTAGAAGTTAAGTTGGAATTGAAAGGTAAAGCTGTGGAAGAAGAAAGAGATTCTAAGAAGTCAAGTACAACCTCTGTTACTACACACGTTGTACAGAAGAAAGAAAACACAACCTCTGTTGCTACACGAGTTGTGCAGAACTCTTTATCTTCTAAGTTACAATCAGTGTTTGGAAAAACATCAGTTTTTGAACAAACTCCGGAGACTGGAGGTCCTATGGATTTTTCTGATGGAAAAGGTTTAACAGGAAAGATTGGAAGAAATAAAGCTGGTCTAGGCTCACATAAAGATTCAAGGCAACAAACTGGTCCTAGAGATCCTTCCTCACTGGCTATTCCAGGTCGTGGTGTAACTCAAGAGAGCTTAGACAGACTGGAGTCAGTACAGTTGGTCTATCAGAAGAGTTTAGAAAAAGATTTTCTCTTATATTTGATGTCTGATGGAACAGTATACAAGATTGGTGAGTTTGATCTTGATTTGAAGTACTGGGAAGAATTAGAACATGTTCTATATCTTTTCAAAGTGAGGAATCGAAGAACTGAGTCAGTTGCAAATGTGCTTTGACAAAAGATGCTTCATAACTTGGCAACTAGAGGCATGAAATACAACAGCAGATATGTTCCTAAGTACAAAGATTGGAATGGAAATCTTATTGAAATGAAGAAAGGTACTACAAAGCTGAAAACTGATCTAGGTGTTACAGTTCTTGATTTCAACTCACAATCAGAGGAAGTGAAATTTATCAGACTAGGAAATGATATGAGGAGAAACAAAATTTATGATCTGAGATCTGCTATCTATCAAACTGATAAAAGTGATCCTTAGTTAAGGGAAATCAAGGAGATAATGCAGAGAGAACTTGAGAATGTTGAGAGAAGATTGCTGATAGATTATCTCATAACGACACCAGATCATGAGGCAATTTGATAAAAGATGCTCTGTAAGAATTTCTTGTTTTTCTGTAGATTTTGTTTAAGTAAGTAGTTTAAACTCTGATTACTTGTTAAACACTGCATTTGTCTATTTTGTTTTGACATCATCAATTATCATTAACTTGTGCATTTTTGCTAATGAACAAGTTGGGGGAGATTGTTAAATATAATTGATCTAATTACTAATCAGTGTTTAAGTGATACAGTGTTAAATCAGAGTTTAAGCTGGAAGCAGTCAGAGTTTGTGTAAATGCTGACGGATGGAAGCGCAAACGCTGATTAATGGAAGCAACAGAGTTTGTTAAATTCTGTTTGACAGAAGCATCTACAAGTCAACAGTGATTGAAGATAAATATGAAAGCAATATCTTTGAAGATTGAATAGCTATCAATGAGATTGAGTTGACTTAAAAGATGTGTAGCAATCGTGATTGATATCAATTGTATAGCTTATTTATAGGAGTATCAATTCATGATTGTACAGTAGCTGTATGTTTTATAAATACAGTTAGGTTAACCCTAGAAGGGTATCGAACATTGAAATATTCATTCATTGTAACCTAAGCAGCTCTCTGTGATATTTTACATCACTGAGAGAGGAATTATTAATTCCAACCAATTTTTAATTGTTAAAAGTGTGTTCTTGTTAATCTCTCATACAGTATTTGATTATATTTTGTGTATTCGGCCTAACAATTTATAACTGTATGTGTGAAAGGAGTAGAACGCTGTGTTAGTGTGTGGAATTATGTGCTGATTGTTAGAATTTTTTTTTTTTTTTGCTAATTAAGTTTTTATACCAAAAGGAAACAACTGATACAAATCAAGGGGCATACCCCGCGAAGTCAACAACCAAACATTACATAACCCTTAAAAAGGGACAGCAACAGAGCAACACTAAACTAGACTAAACTAGTTTAAACATATCCGAATAGCACTATGCCTTGATTTAACAATTTGTAGGAGAGGCTCTCGCACACTCCATTCCATTATCAGCATGAGCCAATTCCAAATTGAGATTAAGCTCTCTCCGTAGTCCATTTGAGTAGCCTGCGTGGCCCCTAGATGCAAGTAGATCATCCCATACCCATGCTTAGTTATCAAAACTAAGGATTTACCATCCAAAAAAAGGTCTCTAATACCATTTGAGCAATTAGAGACCACAGCCATTGTACTAGCATCCCTACTGATGCTTCCGAATGAAATGGCCACATCCTCACAACCAAAGAGGTTCTCCTTTCCAACATCAGCCTTAGATAACTTCACAATCTCCATTTGAAAGGACAACGTGCGTCTAAGAAACATTTCAACAAACAGGTTTTGGAAACTCCTATTTACATTCATAACTGGATTAGAAACAAAGATTAAAAAATGCCAAGATGGCATCCCAACGTTCACTCTCCTGCAAGACAACAATCCAAGGTTGATAACAATATCAACGATGAGAGAATAGCCCCCAGCTGCTGAACCAATAATGCCAAAAGCAACACTGTCACAACCAAAATCCATCAGTTTGTGTGACCTCCCCTTTTGATTCTTCACGACCTTTAACTTCGTGACTTCTTTGGCATGAACATCACCATCCTTGCGAGACACCTGGTCTTCACCAAAATCATGAGAAAAGTGATTTACATCCTGCGTTGCTGCAATGCCCAGACTGCTAGCATCTTCATTAGCCTGCCCTTTGCAAACCACTTCCTTGCGTTCCACACCCATAGCATTAGTTTCAGAATCAACCTGGGCCTCCTTTCCTCTTTGGGCCAATTCATCAAACACTTGAAAAACATTGCTTATACCTCCAACCATGGAAGTATCAATCGCCTTTGGAAGATCAACTGTGACAATCTTCAAAACCAGATGAGAGGAAAGCTTAGAGCCATCACCCAAAGAAACAAGCTCAATTCCAGTCCCTTTAACATCAATGGAGTTGTCATAAAAAATGAAACCCTCCAAAACATACCCTTCCGATTTCAAATCCAGAAGCGTATCAACATTTTGAAAACCCTCTGGACATACAACCCCATCTTTCGATTTGGTTGAATTTTGCTATTGCGGTGATTTCAAATTGTCACTTGAAGTTTGTTAAGTTAGATATGTGTTTGTTTACACATATGAATTACATGCTTCACAAAATTTTACTCTTAATGTATCAAATAGCTTATGAGATTATTTTATAGAAGGGAGAAATGAAAGTCCTTTCGGTCTTAAATTCTATTTGTTCATTTGGTTGCTTTGAGGTTGAAGATACTGATTAGGGGGAAAGGTTCTTATAAACTAAGTCCTCAGACACGTTATTGAGTAGACGCTTTGTTTTTGAATATTTGAAAATTTATGAAAATTTATTTTTTTTAAATCAAAGAAAATTTTGTACTTGTAGTGTGGTTAAAGAAGTAGTGGATTATAGTGTACGCTTGTTAGTGGTTAGTAAATCTTTTAATTGCGACTCTTTGTAGTTTTAATTATTCATTTTGTTCATTATAGTCATAACCAACAACCTAGAATTGAATTATGAATAGTATAACGATGTTAAGAATACGAATTGTCAGAAGTGTGTCAGGTCTGTATATTAGAAGGAATTATGATAACTGTAAGGTATGTTAAGTTAATTGTAAAGCAAAGGATTTCTTGATTTCTTATTTGAGTTGGTTATATTTCGACAGGTTAGTCTATTTTTTAATGGAGGTGCTGTCCAATTCTTGTTAGAATTATTTTGTAAGTTATATAGTAAATTGATGAGCAGTATTAGTAAATAGATATAATACAAGTGTTAACAGGTATAAGCGTGAGATAATATTATGTGTTAAGTGTTATGTGATTAATGTGATTAATACGTGTTCTGTATGTTAAAGACATAAAGCGTTATAGGATGCGTTTGGATAGAACAGAGATAGACGATAAAGGTTACAAGTGTACTGAAGTAGTACTTTACCTTTCTATAGGTACGAATGGGAGGTTGACTAAGAGCCAGCGCAAATGTAAATGGAATCTTGAGGAATGGAAAGATTATCGGAATTGACGAGTGTGCATGTAGAGATTGACAAGTGCTAAAGGAAAGACAGATGTATGATCAGATAAGGGCCAGCGTGTAAAGAAGTAGAAACAGATGTAAAGTGAATAACGGGTTGATATGTTGGAATTGGAAATTTCATATATTGAGGCAAGTTTACTGTACCTAACTTTTTTTTGCTAATTAAAATTTTATACCAAAAGGAACAACTTTATACAATTCTAGGGGCATACCCCGCGAAATCCAACCATTACAACAAAACCATCAAAGCATACTCAATTAGAAATCAAGTCAACGACCAAACTAGCTAGGCTAGACTAAAATCTATAGATCTGGCGCCTCCAACAACCTTAACAAATAGTTCACCATACAGTGGTGAAATTGCATTCCATCTCTACGAACATTAGCTTCCATACCACTCATGAAGACGATGCCTAGCTCAGTAGACATCTCAATAACATGGCAATAAGCAACTGAAGTATGCTTCCCATATTGCATCTATTCATACTCACCTTCCAATCTTGACGCAAAATAACATATCAAGGCAACATATTTCGTTTGTAAAATCGCAAGATTAGGCCACCAAAGCTGCCTCTGTACTTTCATAGTCACCATACTTAAATAGAGAGCGTCTATCCTCAAGCCCAAACACCAAAGAAAATAAATCACCCGAGCCGGGTCTGCGTCCAATCTGACCATCAAACTTTCAGTATCTTGAAAAGACTTAACATCCAGAATCAATGCCCATCGAGAAAACAACAGAGCAATCATCTCCACATAACCAATTCGCATATGCAATCCCGTTTTCAACAAGTTAAACGCACACCTCCATTCCTTAGACAAACCATATCGTTCAACAGATGAGGTAGCGCCATTGCGCATTGTAGACCTCAAACTAGACCACTTCCATACATGCAGCCCAGCGAACTGATACAAAATGTATCAAGTCCCATTTTAAAAACCACCAACTACTTGCTTGTATCCCAGAATACATAGGCCAACAACTCTTCTTTTCCAATCGAGCATTACACACCCTGATTACATCCATATCTTGTATCACAATACCAATGTCAATCAAATTGCCAACATGAAGATTCCCCTTAACAGAACTCAGGGTCCCGAGGCTCACAATATATAGTGAAAGAAAATCACCTACAACAAATAGGAACCTAAGCCTTAGCAGAACACCACATGTGCTAAAGGCCTCCATATGTACCTTTGACTGTTGAAAAACACCAAACCTCATGCCATACCGGGCATACAATCCCGAAACCTTCAAAGAATCGAATAGGCTGACCTTGTTGCAACCAGGAACAACCCCCTTTTCCTTCACATCGCCGCACTACCGTCGGAGGTCAATGCTCACCAACACCTCAATTCTACTATCCAACACCTGGCATTCATCATGAACAACACTCTTTGAACCAAGGCCATAGCCAAACATCTTGCTAGCATACCACAAACCTGTAGAACCTCTTTTAAGCATTTTGTCAAGCACCCATCATACATCTAAAATATACGATTCTTCTTGCAAAGCATCATAAGTTAACAATTTCACCAACGACCACTCAGCAGAAATGGACAAAACCAGAGGGGTTCCTCCTTCCACCTTATGGTGAGTAATAGCATAATTACCCATACATCGAACAGAAAAACCATCATACGCATGATTCACAGCCTCTATTCTTCCCACAGGAGTAGCTCCTCTCAAATAAGAGTGCATACAATCAAAGAAGATTATACCACCACATGGGAACCTATCACCCACATACAGATCTAGAAACCCACTACGCAATAGCCCTTTCTCCAGTACCGAAACCATGACCTTCCCAAACCTGGACAGATCAAACAATCTCCCAACCATAATAGGAACCAGTAGTTCGAAATCCATTAATAAATCCACAACATTGTTATCGTAAATGCAAGGTTCGAACAAATCATTAGAACAAAACACTAGGAAGCCAATCCTCATTTCCAAGTTGAACCCAGGAAATTGAGCAATATTCATATTTTGTTGCAACCAAAAGTTAAACATATGGAGTTCATCCACAGTACATCCATAGATAGAACACCCATCCGCATTCACAGTCCATCCCACAATATCAAACCTCAAGAGGTTGTTGGGAACGGTCTCAACATCAAATATGAGTTGTCTCTCAGGCTAAAAGCATGAAGTAAGCAACCCATCCCATACAATTAATTGCACAACATTATCTAAACCACGAACAGAAACGCCCCAGAGGGAGCTACTTAACCAAATCTTCAGGACCCCATCCCAAACCGGCGACGAGTACTTAAAACCAATATTTCCCTTCGAGAAATCCTCTTCAACAGGCACATATCCCAAAACTGTTTCGGTTTTCCCAGTAGGGGCAGGAGAAGCAAGAACGACTCCATAGACAACATTTCAAGATGAAATAGTCCTCACAACTGAAGACCCACAAGCGCATAACCCTCTAATCGGGTCTGGAGACTTTAAAGAGTGAAAGACCCAAACCCCAATAGGAGAATTCCGAGAAAAAAAGGCCATAGTACTAAAAAAGATAAATACCTAAAAGAAATATGATAAAAAGGTGGAAGATAAGAGAGAAGGGTGGATTCGTGAAGTGAATTAAAGCAGGTCTGATGGAAAAATGAGTAAGAAAGGAGGCGGCTAGAATAGGGTTTCTAGAGAGAAAACGACTCTCATTTGCTTTTCTCTGTGAGTCCAAAGTACTATACCTCACTTATTGTTCAAGTGATGTGAAACGTTTTGTGTTATTTATTTGTTCTTTCGAAATCCCTTCTTGCTAGCCATTATACAATTCATATTTATTCTGAATAATGTAAACCTGTTCTGTTATTTATACGATGTTCCTTTCAAATCATTTTGTTAGTGCACATACCTTTCATTTTTTATTGTCAGTGACATTCTTCTTCTAATAATTTACAAACACTCATTCTCAAATTACTCTATCATTGTTTATTTTCCTCACCTATCGTTCAGGTGTTAAATTCTTTTAAAAATTATTTTATTTCAATAGTCCACGTCTATGCTAATATTCTTCAAGGTGCGTTTTCTTTCAAATTGAGGTAAACTAATTCGAGGTTTATACTGTTGCCGAGGCATGTGTTGCTCAGTGACGGTTAAAGCCAAGAATGAATTGAGATCTTCTTAATTATTCAAACTCATTATTGTCAGGCCGGTTCTGGCAGCTAAAGCCTATGAGTGTTTAGCGGACAAGAGTGAGACTTTGTGTAATTGGGAATTCTTAAATCTTCTTTTGAACTTCATATTTTCTCTATTCCATGATTCCTTACAAATTTCTGTGAATTTATAAAGTCTTGACAATTGAGTTGTCCCTTAAATTATTAATGCTTCCCTGTGGATATATGATTCTGCCTTGCTGTATCATAACATGCTTAGTTCAATCTTATTGCTTTGTTGTTTATGAACCCATATATCACTTGCTTCCCTGAATCTTAATTTTATTGTTGTGTTGTTCATGATTCTTCATATCAATTGCTTCCCTGAACCTCAATCTTTCATAATGGAAAATGAAAATGGCTTAAATAATTAAAGATGTTTTTAAAATTCCTTATACTGGGCTGATCTGTTATCAGTGAGTATAAAGGACTTGAAAATAAAATGTTTTAATGATTTTAAAGATTTTATTGTGGGGGATTCCGTCAAAATGTTTTCCACAGATTCCTTCATATTGGAGGCGTAAGAGGCTAGGGTGGTCCTAGTCCATCATTTTTTTTATTTAGCGTAAGAGGCTAGGGTGGTCCTAGTCCAACAATTTAAAGGCCAATGTGTTGCCTAATTGGGAACCCAATTTCAAGGTCCAGAGGGACTTCGTGTCCGATATGGGGATGTTAAAGGAAAAACTCCAATCAACTTAAATGTTTTTAAAAAAAGGTTTTATGAAAAGTATGTTTCAAAGATGAAAGGATTTTAAAGAAATGAATGTTTTAATGATATATATATATATGTTTCAAGGTAAATGAACATTAGTTTCGAAATTGTGGATACTAGAGTTAGTTGTTTTCTATCTTGATCAATATTGGGAATTCAGTAAAACAATGAGATTAAGGATGGATTGAAGTTTCCCAGTTATTCCCTCGCGAGTAACATTGTACGTTGAAAGTGGAGTAAGAATGATTGAGGGATTTCTTGATATTCTTTTTCTGAAAATTTTTATCTGAGGCAGTGATGGTTTGTAGTAAATGGAAAATTTGATTTTTCTCTGTGATGGAAATTCAATGATCTTTTGAGATAAAGTATTCATTGATATTGTTCATCAATGAATTATCGTAATATCGTTGTTTCACTATATTATTAACTTGCTAAGCGTTCTTTGGCTCACTCTTGCTTTGTTTTACCTAACCCTTTGCAGTTAGGTTTAACGAGGATCTACTACATTTATCCCTACGAATGAGAGCGATGAGGCATTCTATACATGATAGATTTCCGAGCTAGAGCGGGTAAGCACAAATTGGGATTGAGCTACGAATTAGATGGTATAGTAATTTGTATTAGAGCAGAGTTAGAATTTGTAATAATTTGTATTAATTAGATTCTTGTTTCATACCATAACCTGAAATCGATCCTCGGTGAGGAATCGTTGATGTATTAAGTTTTATTTGTATTTGTGAAATGGGAAATTGGTTTGGGTTGAATTACAGGTGGATAGTCCGATTTACGAATATTTCATGCCGAATTTTTATAAAATTTCTTTGAGTTATCGGGTATAGGGGTGTTACAGGTTGGTATCAGAGCGACAGATTATGGTCACCGAAACAAGTTAGGATGATTAAGTATACGTATTTAAGTGGGACGTTAGATAGAACGATTTAGGATAAGATTTGCCTTAGGTTATTATGACAATGGTTGCGACGTTTGTTAGTATTTCGACATATCGCGCGAGCCAGAATTCGATTCATTCGAACGTATGACTTTGGACGAGGCAGTTGATTCGGCACCGCCTACGTTAAATAGATGATCGGAGTTACCAGCTTGGAGGATGCTACGTGTAGACCTTCGTGTATGTTCTAGAATTTTTTTTGCGACTTTAGTTACCCCGTGAACGACATAGAAAGTGCGAAAGGACGGTAAACAAGATGCGAAATGTGATTTCTAGCATGTGATGGAGAAAGGACATGGTTATTCATTACTAGCCGTTGATTTCATTTAATTTATTTATTAAGGAGATTTAATTTTTCTTTATGTTTCTTCTTATCTTGATAATACCCCATTACCTTTGATAATCAATTATATTTCAATTGATGACGAATTTTTCAAATTCATTTAAACACATTTCTATTTTTAAGATACCTCTATTTTTCAGGGGATCACTTGATTCAACATGATGAATATAAATTATTGAGACCCTTGAATTCTTTCTAATTTCCCCGAATAATTGTTATACCTTATTCAACATTGTATATCTATAAACTTTTTGAAACTTTTGAATTCTTTTTGTTTCTCCTTGAATACTTAACCTTATTTATTCTGATTGGGATGAACAACCCTATGTATATAGGGGATTCAGGGACATCTTATCTATGTGATCGAATTCTGGTGGGACGCCACTGATTGTGTTTGTCATGAAAGTACAGAAGGCTGGCCCCCTTCTTGTGCTATGGTGGTTGACCTAAGTGACAAATGCAACCTGAAATTAGTTCAATGATCATATTGATCTCTCAGTTAAATTCTTTTATAATTTTTTTATCAAATAAAACTTATCTTGTACTCATACATGTTAATACATGTCTATTCTATTGATCCCTTTTGTTATAAACCTTGTGAATTCTAAAAGTTATCAATGATTGTGAGCAGGAAAGATGGAGACGATGAAATTTTGAGTGGTGTAAGCTACATTTAAGTCGAATGAAAAATTGGATGAGCAGGTTTGAGAATTAAGGTTAAAGCAAGTATGGACAAGGAGCAGATAACAAGGACGCGAGATTATTAATTTTGCTAAGGTCGAAAATCGAATAATAATGGATATAGTTGGTATGTGATAGTTGGCAAAGACTTTTGATGAACCCTTGTTTATTACATATTTCATTATGGAAGTAGTAGATGGAATAGTACGAGATTTTAGATGTTTCGACACTAATTGTCAGATACAAAAGTTTTAGATCCGGAACGAGATAACTTGAGCAGGACAAGGAGTGGGACGGTTCATTTTTAAGGAATTTTAGCAAGAATAAGAGTGGGACAAGCTTTGAATAAGGAAGTAAAATCTGAAGGAAGGAAACTTCTATCCATCCTTAATCTCATTATTTTACTGAGTTCCCAATTTTAATCAAGATAGAAACAACTAATGACCATTTTCCTTGAACATATATATCTTATCCAAAACGTTCCTTTATTTCATCACTTTTCAATAAAACATTCTTTTCTTTAAAACCCTTTCATCTTTGAAATACTCTATTCGCAAAACCTTTTAAAAACATTTTAAGCCAATTGGAGTTTTTTCACGACAACGGACAATACGGGTGATCAGCCACGTAAAGTCCCCATACCGGACACGAAGTCCCTCTGGACCTTGAAATTGGGTTCCCAATTAAGCAACACATTGGCCTTTAATGCTGGACTAGGACCACCCTAGCCTCTTACGCTAAATAAAATGCTGGACTGGGCACTCCCCCAGCCTCTTACGCTAAAAAAATGCTGGACCGGCGTTACCCGGCCTCTTACGCCTCCAATCGGAAGGAATCCGTAGAAAACATTTTGACGGAATCTCCCCCCACAATAAAATCTTTGAAACCTTTAAAAAATTTCACTTTTAAGTCCTTTATACTTACTGATAACAGATCAGCCTAGTATAAGGAATTTTTAAAACATCTTTAATTAATTAAACCATTTTTCTTTTATGAGCATTGATAAATGATGGAGGTCAGGGAAGCAATTGATGTAAGAAAGCAAGCAGCAAGGCGAAAATATTGAACTAAGCATGTCACAGTTAAGTAAGACAAAATAATGACTCAATAAAACATAATTAACAAATTAATCATTAAGATTCTAGAATTAAACAACAATTTATAAGGAAATCATACAATAAAGGAATCTAAAGCTCAACAGAAAAGAATCATATATCAACAAGGAAAACAACATCAATAATTTAAGGAACAAAATAATTGTCAAGATTTATAAATTCACAACAATTTATAAGGAATCATGGAATAGGGGAAATCTGAATTCAAGAGAAGATTTAAGAAATTCTCAATTACTCAAGTCTCACTCTTGTCGACTAAGCATTTACATGTATTAGCTGCCAAAACCGGCCTGACAATAAAGTTGAGTAAATAAGAAGATCTCAAGTCATTCTCGATTTTAACCATCATTGAGCAACACATGCTCCAACGACAATTTAAACCTCGAATTAACTTATAACAATTCATAGCGAAAAAAATAATCAAAAGAATCAACACCTAAACAATAGGTGGAGAGAATAACAATTGAAAATAATCTGAGAATAATTAATTACTTATTAATTGAAGGGAATGTCACTTAAACCAAATCAAGGGGTACAGATACTAGCAAAACGATTTAGAAGACAACCTTACAATTAACAGAACAGGTTCACACCATTCAAACTAATATGAAAACTATAGATGATTGCAAGAAAGGATTCGAAAGGATATATATAATTAACATAAGATGATTCACATCACTTGAACGATAAGTGAGGGTTAGTATACTTGCCACAATACATGAAATTTCCAATTCCAATATCTCAACTCTTTACTCTCTTTGTACATCGGCCTTTATCTCTTATTGTCGGGCTTTGTACTCGGTCATCCATTCCTCTTTCATTGTCACTATTCAGCTTCTACATGCACATACTCGTCTATTTCGATGAATAACTCGTTCCTCAGGATTTCCACCTTTTCATACACTGGCTCTAAATCGGCCTTTATTGGTACCTATATCAAAATAAAGTACTACTTCAGTACGCTTTTAACCGTAACCGTCTAACTCTATTCTACCCGAACGCGTCCTAATACGATTTACAATTAACACATATAGCTTATACAGATCATATCCTCGAAATAATAACCATAAAATCACAAAATCATATAAGCACTTAGCACGTAATAATAATTTACACTTATGCTAGTTATCACATATATATCAGATCTATTTACAAATACTTGTTATCAATTTGCTATATTAATTACAAAATTATTCTAATAAAATTCGGACATCACCTCCTCTAAAATAGTTCCCAACCTGTCTGATTACAGCTTACTAAGCCAGAAATCAAGTACCCTTTGTTCTACCATTACTCAACAGACCAACAAAATTAAATCTTTTACCACTACTATCATACTTTAACACCCCCTTATCACACAACACGGAAACAAGCCCAACCGGAACTACAAAATATCCGACATTCATTTAGCCTCAGGCCAAAACAAGCTTTTACAAAAATTATTCTTAAACAGGCAATAACCGCAACTTCCAACAATTAATTCCAACTTTTAACTTAATTTCTACAGTTAGAATATATCTCAAAGTCGTATATAACATATACATACTGATAAAATTCTTAGCTATATAACACCACCAATTTTCAAAATGAAACCACAACAGAATTCGGCAAAGTTTTAACTGGACTTCAATCAACACCAGACTTTACAATAGAAATTGTTATACAAGTATATCAAGCATCTTAACAATTCGGCTAAACAAAATTTTATAACTAAAAACTGAGTTTTACAATAACATTACAGCCTGCAGATTGTAATACACCCATAATCCCCATACCCAGTTTCCAATACACACACAGTGATAATCATACACACGCACACTTCACTTCAAGCATACCCACACCCACTCCTTAACAACCTCTTCCTCTTCTACCTCCTGCCTCCGGCAAACAAATACAACGCCAAGAACACACAGCCATGGACGCTACACTCACACCACCATCATTGTATAAACATGCACACACGTACCTGTATTACGCACACACTCACAGTGTTACGCACACACACACAGAGACTTTAATACAAACACACACCGCATAATTCACACTTCGAACCCAGCAGCAGAATACGAGTCGCAACAGTAAGGATAGTGAGATGATAGAACATTAGAACTCACACAACAACAACATCAAAACCGAAACAATAGAAAACCCCCAATTGTCACCACACAAACCGACTATACCCACTCTTACACACAACGATTAAGAACTGGGAAGATGGGTAGAGGAGAGGGAATGAACTAGTAGCATCAAGAATCATATAAGACTGCTGAAATCGAGCTTACCAACAAAATCCCCAAGGTTTCGACCCCAAATCGACCACACACACATATACACCCACACGCTAAAGCTTACACAGACAATAGAGATAGAACCAGGAGAGTTCAGGTAGAAAGATTGAGAAGAATCGAGAGAGGGAGGTAGAGAGATTCAAAGAGAGAAATTGAAGGAGAGATTGTAGAGAGACAAAGAACAGGTCTCTGCTAAAACAAGAAATGTCGAGAACCTTCAAGAAAATGGGGGATGGGGCTATGATTTCTATTAAATATAAAGGAGGTGGAAATTTTATAATTTCACCTTGCTAAGTTTTAATTTAAAACAATAATTCAACCCCTCTTACAATCGAATTTAAAATAGAAAATAAGTGGAAAATTAAACTTTTCATTTTTAAAAAGAAGAGTACAAAATTAAGAACATACACATATTTTTCAAAAAATTTTGGGATCAAAAATGAATTAAATATGAATTTTACAAGTTTTGAAACTTTAAACATAATAAAACTCTTAAAATCATTTTAAAATACTTGGACACCCAAAATAATTCTCCCAATAGTTTTAAAAACTATTTAAATATGCAAAGATGATATTACCAAAAGATTTCTTGATTTTTAATAACTCCGTTGATTTTATAAAAAAAATCGAAGATTCATATTGCATAATTTAAATAGATTTTAATCATAAAAATTCAAATAAAATACACGGACTCAAATTTCATAGATAAATCAACATATAAACATGTAAACATGATGTCACATATATTCAACCATAAAAAAATAAAAAAAAATTACCTCATATAATCCATATTTAATATTAAATAATAATTATAATTACCTTAATTTCTAGGGCGTTATATCCTCCCCCCCTTAATAGGATTCTGTCCTCAGAATCGACAGTAAGAAGACATATACGGTATTCCTTAAACATTTCTCTTTCAATTTCCCAGTCATTTCTTTCATTCTAGAACTCCTTTAATTCAATTCACATCTCGATAAGCTTATCCTGTAGGCCCGCAGTTTCCAACATAATCTTAAACTTTGGTTTGCATGTCTCATTAATTCTAGATACTGATCACTCGCACATGACGATCCTTTTCTATCGAAAATTGGACATGACCTATTCGTATAATGGACTATGCCCTGTACACAACGCCTCAAGTACTAACCCAATCATCCATAAACAATTCATTCATATACAATAATAAAACAGAGCTTGCCTTAACCTGCAGCAATCATATAAGCGGAAAAATCTGCCTTGACTTGAAGTAAACGGGTAATTAATTAAATAAGTCTTTAAACAAAATTCACGTGACTAAAATAATTGATACAACCTCCACACTCCTACTCATAACCATACTCATCCTTTCTTTGTCCATCCGATTGCACTGACTCTGGGACGGTTTTCAATCTCTTCCATGACTCCTGAAAGCTTTCTTTACATTGATCCATCCATTTCCTTCTTTATATGCGCGTCTACTGCGGTAGCTATCGTGGTAAAATCTTTGGCAATTTTCGGAAATTCCTAGCTGGTCCTTCAAAGTTTTTTTTTTTTTTGACTTCTGCTGGCGTCTTAGGCCTTTCCCGATCCATTACTACTTCGTCGTCACGACATTCACTTCGATCCTCTCGTCATATCCTGAAACTATAGTTCTTCCAATTGTAAAGCTCGTACTTAGAAATCGTATATATGCTCTTTTCATGTTCCTGAATTTCTTGAGATATCATCTGATCTTGACTCCTTGTCCACACTTGCTTTAACCTTAATCCTCAAACCTGTTCATCCAAATTTTTTTTATTCGACGTATATGTAGCTTACAGCACTCAAAATTTCATCATCTCCATCTTTACCGCTTTCAATCACTGATGACTTCAAGAAATCATAAGGGTTTATAATGAAAGAATTCAATAAAATGGACATGTTTTAGCTGGCATGAATATAAGACGAGTTTTGTTTGAAAAAGGAATTTTTTGTAAAAGGATTTAACCGAGAGATCAATATGATCATTGAACTATTATCAGGTTGCATTTGTCACTTAGGTCAACCACCATAGCATAAGAAGGGGGCCAGCCTTCTGTACTTTCATGACAAACACAATCAGTGGCGTCCCACCAGACTTCTATCACATAGATAAGATGTCCCTGAATCCCCTATATACATAGGGTTGTTCATCCCAGTCAGAATAAATAAGGTTAAGTATTCAAAGAGAAACAAAAGAATTCAAAAGTTTCAAAATGTTTATAGATATACAATGTTGAATAAGGAATAGCAAATATTCATGGAAATTAGAAAAATTCAAGGATCTCAATAATTTACATGCATCATGTTAAATCAAGTGATCCCCTAGAAAATAGAGGTATCTCTGAAAAATATGAATGTGTTTAAATGAATCTGGAAAAAATTCGTCATCAATTGAAATATAGTTGATTATCAAAGGTGATGGGGTATTATCAAAATAAGAAGAAACGTAAAGAAAGGTTAAATCTCCTTAACAAGTAAATTAAATGAAATCAACGGCTAGTAATGAATAACCACGCCATTCCTCCAACCCATACCAGTAATCACATTTCGCATCTTGTTTACCGTCCTTTCGCACTTTCTATTTCGTTCACGGGGTAACTAAAGTCGCAAAGGAAATTCTAGAACATACACGAAGGTCTACACGTAGCATCCTCCAAGCTGGTAACTCCGGTCGTCTATTTAACGTAGGCGGTGCCGAATCAACTGCTTCGTCCAAAGTCGTACCTTCGAATGAATCGAATTCTGGCTCGCGCGATATGTCGAAATACTAACTAACATCGCAACCGTTATCCTAATAACCTAAAGCGAATCTTATCCTAAATCGTTCTATCTAACGTCCGACTTAAATACATATACTTAATCATCCTAACTTGTTTCAGTGACCATAACCTGTCGCTCTGATACCAACCTGTAACGCCCCGACTTCCCAATACTAAAAATATACCTTTTATAATAAAATAGACTTTGATATAGGGGAATTTTAGAAAATTTCGGCATGAAGTATTCGTAAATCGGACTATCTACCTATAATTCAACCCAAACCAATTTCCAAGTTAACAACTACAAATAAAACTTAATACACCAACGATTCCTCACCGAGGACCGATTCCAGGTTATGGTATGAAACAAGAATCTAAATCATACAAATTATCACAACTCTATCTCTGCTCTATTACAAATTAATATACCATCTAATTCGTAGCTCAAACTCAATCTGTGCTTACCCGCTCTAGCTCCCAAAATCTATCATGTATAGAACGCCTCTTTGCTCTCGTTCGTAGGAGTAAATGTGGTAGATCATCCTTTTTTTTTTGCTAATTAAATTTTTATACCATAAGGAACAACATAAACACGTCTAGGGGCATACCCCGCGAAAACAACAAATAACCATTACAAACGAAATTTGTCAATCAGGGGCATACCCCGCAGAGTCAACAATTAGCTAAATCAGAGCCAAACAACATAAAGTCACTTGGCAATCAACATAACAGAAGTAAGAAGTAAGAAAAACAAAGGATTAAGTAGCCATTTTTAAGTCTTGTTGGAGTGCCCTCATCGAGTTGCTCTCCACTGCTTGATCTTGGATTTGGACCAACGAACTTTCGTGGCCTTCTCATTGAGCGTGCCATTGGCATTATCATAGAAAGGCTGATCCTTCTCCATCCTGTCATTGGCATGATCAACGTTCAGGTTCATCGCCACCTGATCAACAACAGGAGCCACCAAGTCTCTGTGCATCTTGTCCTTGACACCCTTAGCATCAACTTCCATAGGTGCTTCCTCAAAAGTCACTCCCTCAACCTCAGTACCTTTCCGCACCACATCGATCTCCATACTAAGACCCCCTAGGCTATCCAGCAGCTTATGCGCAGGGGAGTTATGAATTCCCCTGACAGTACCATCTTTGAACAGAACACTATCCATGTTATCAATAGAGGGAAGAGTGCTAACATTAGGGAAGTCCTCCCACGGGATGTCATCCCCATTCCTTCCCGCATTCAATTAGACCTTATCATTTGCACCAACACCAGACCCAGTGCTGTCAATCTCTATAGCAGAGATGTCATCATGTAAGTCATTCCCCTTCAAAAATTCGAAAGCCTCATCAACCTCATTTTCAATTTCCTTTGCCGAAATCTCCTTTATCACAGAAGCACTCTGGCCTCTTCCAGAGACACCCAAACCTGAAGAACCATCAATCAAGCACACACCTATCGGGTTCTCAGTGGATACAAAGTCATCCTTCCATGTAACTCTGTTCTCGTCAGGCTTTGCAGTAATGTCATCAGCTTTCACTCTATGCTCCAAATTAGTCACCAGTCTTTCCCTGGGGTCCCCATTTTCATCAAAAAATACATCCAAAGGAATGCCATCAGCTGGTATCTCAATCCCCTTTTTGACCGTAAAGTCTTGCAACTGGACAATGCACTTAAAAGTCTCGCAAAGCTCCTCATCTTGAAGAAATTCAGAGAAATCAACCAGAAATTTACCCGAAAAGTTAGCCAAAGATTCCCTTTTTGTGCTCAGCACTGGGACCTCATACCCCATAAAATCAATAAACATCTGCAGAACATTTAAATAGTTCCTAGCCTTAGCTAAAAACTGATTAGCAGCCACCTTATCCCAATCCGAGTCTTCTACCACGGAATTATCAGTATCTTTATCAACAAGACCAACCGAGACAGGATGAGGAGAAACCTCAGCTTTGAAAGCATCCAGGTTCAACCCCATGATCATATCCCCCTGATTAGAGTCAACATTTGTCTCATTACTCTTAGGATTCCTATCCCAAAAGGCATCAGTCACTATTCTTTGGACAAGTGACGTCACCATATCTGAAATGACTTCCTCATCTCCAGAATCTACATCATTTACATTTTTTTTTGCTAATTAAGATTTTATACCAAGAAGGAACAACTTACACAATTCTAGGGACATACCCCGCAAAATCAACATTCAGACAACAAAGCCAAACAACATTAAGTCATTTGACAATCAACAAACAAAGAACTAAGCCTATTACAAACTTAATCTGGTGCCTCCACCAATCCTAAATTGAACCCAATACAAGCACTACGAAAGTGCAACTGAGTAAACTGCACATGGTAATACCAATACCTTCTATTGACTCCATCAAGACAATGCTTGAATCCTGAGAAACATCCCATCTCGAAATCGTAAACGGCAGGGGCACCAATCCTTTCAAAATGATTGAGCCCCACGCCCACACCAACTTCAACCGCATCCTTGGAAATTGCTAAAACAATAACATTCACTGAGCTAAAACGCAGCAGATCAGGTTCCCATGGCGGTATTCCACCAACAACGTTGCCTTCAACCAAAAGAGGGTTGAGCGGGCTTCGAGTTCTTGGATCCATCCCAGTGTTGGGACAGCAACCAACATCCATCTTCTTTCGGAAATCCTTATACCCAAAGGAGTCTCTATCACAAACAGACTACCTCTGCTTGCGCCAAGCAACATTTACTCCTTCAAACGGAGTAACAACCGAATTAACCATAAATCAGACTGGGTGACCATCACACACATAATCCTCATCCTGCGATTCTTCCATAGGAGCTTCATCTCCTTGCATATAATCAAGAAAGAAATTATCATCACCTGGTATCCAACATTACACATCTGTAACAGGAGAACAAGAGTAATAAACCCTCACCTCCGGCGAGAAAGTGACCTTCCTTGCAACCTGCTCCCCCTTAGCTAACTCAGTAGAAAGGACATCATGCTCATTAGGGTAAAAAACCCTAACCTCCGGTGAGAAAGATACCCTCTTCGGATTCATTCTCAAATCAGTGTTACCCACAGATGGGCGACCACTAGATCTCCCAGATTCCAAGATCGAGTCTTCATCCTTATCCAGTTTCACCCTCATTTGGGATCCCTGGGCAACATTCACTCGATTTCCCCGCTCCAATGGTATCAATGTCACCAAATTCTTCGCGAAAGAAACCTTTTTCGGACTCGGGCTTAGAGCCAGAAATTCTACATCATTTACATCATTTACATGACTAAGATTTCCCAGGAAAATAGGACTCAGAACCTCCTCCTTTTCAGGGACCTCAGTAACATCTTTAGTGCTTTTTCCTTTTATCATTCTAACATCAAATACATTATCGTTTTCTTTACACTCTTGAGAGCCAACCATAAAGCCCTCACCCTGGTTATCACCCATCCCAAGGATGGAGCTACTAGCCAGTTCCCTTCTAGGGCTCATTGAAAAACCAGAGGTAACCTCCCCCATATTTTCCCAATCCTTAACAGATCTAGAATTTAAAGAATCAGATAACTCAAAAAGAGAATCTACACCTAATTCAATAGGTCTAACATTCTTCTTTTGGGAGAAAAACTTACCATCAATTTCTTGGTGCTTGACCAAACTACGAGTGCGCATAGCAATCCCAGATCTAGATCCCTCGGCAACGCAGATGTTCCCACCTATGTTCCCCTTCGTGTCACCAGTAGGCGGAGCCACCCTAGGGCTCGCAGCAGCCTCAACTCCCGAAACACCATGGATATCAATGTCCTAGTTTTTACTCTTAGAAGACACCCCATTCAAACTAGACCCAGTAGTAAATGTATCAATAACTCCAGCCCCCGAAGATTGGACGCTTTGAGAGCGAACACCATAAGAAATAGCCTCTAAGGAATTCTCCTCATCTGAGAACCTCTCCGAAACCATCTATACAAATAGTAATTATAAGAAATATAAGTGTTTAAGGTGAAAGATAGAAGAGAAAGATGGATTAGTGAGGGATTTATGGTCAGATTTGATGGAGAAAGGTTTAGATTTTGGTGAGATTTAGTGGCGGCTAGGTTATTAGAGAGAGGTTAGAGCATCCGACTCTCATTGCTTATAACTGGCGAGTATTTTGTGGTAGATCATCCTTAAACCTAACTGCAAAGGGTTAGGTAAAACAAAGCAAGATTGAGCCAAAGAACGCTCAACAAGTTAATAATATAGTGAAACAATGATATTACGATAATTCATTGATGAACAATATCAATGAATACTTTATCTCAAAAGATCAATCAATTTCCATCATAGAGTAAAATTTTCCATTTACTACAAACCATCACTGTCTCAGATAAAACTTTGAGAAAAAGAATATCAAGAAATCCCCCAATCATTCTTACTCCACTTTCAACGTACAATCTTAATCTCATTATTTTACTGAGTTCCCAATTTTAATCAAGATAGAAACAACTAATGACCATTTTCCTTGAACATATATATCTTATCCAAAACGTTCCTTCATTTCATCACTTTTCAATAAAACATTCTTTTCTTTAAAACCCTTTCATCTTTGAAATATTCTATTCGCAAAACCTTTTAAAAACATTTTAAGCCGATTGGAGTTTTTTCACGACAACGGACAATACGGGTGATCAGCCACGTAAAGTCCCCATACCGGACAAAAAGTCCCTCTGGACCTTGAAATTGGGTTCCCAATTAGGCAACACATTGGCCTTTAATGCTGGACTAGGACCGCATAATTCACACTTCGAACCATGCAGCAGAATACGAGTCGCAAGAGTAAGGATAGTGAGATGATAGAACATTAGAACTCACACAGCAACAACATCAAAACTGAAAAAATAGAAAACCCCTAATTGTCACCACACAAACCGACTATACCCACTCTTACACACAACGATTAAGAACTGGGAAGATGGGTAGAGGAGAGGGAATGAACTAGTAGCATCAAGAATCATATAAGACTGCTGAAATCGAGCTTACCAACAAAATCCCCAAGGTTTCGACCCCAAATCGACCACACACACATATACACCCACACGCTAAAGCTTACACAGACAATAGAGATAGAACCAGGAGAGTCCAGGTAGAAAGATTGAGAAGAATCGAGAGAGGGAGGTAGAGAGATTCAAAGAGAGAAATTGAAGGAGAGATTGTAGAGAGACAAAGAACAGGTCTCTGCTAAAACAAGAAATGTCGAGAACCTTCAAGAAAATGGGGGATGGGGCTGTGATTTCTATTAAATAAAAGAGGTGGAAAATTTTATAATTTCACCTTGCTAAGTTTTAATTTAAAACAATAATTCAACCCCTTTTACAATCGAATTTAAAATAGAAAATAAGTGGAAAATTAAACATTTCATTTTTAAAAAGAAGAGTACAAAATTAAGAACATACACATATTTTTCAAAAATTTTTGGGATCAAAAAAGAATTAAATATGAATTTTACAAGTTTTGAAACTTTAAACACAATAAAACTCTTAAAATCATTTTAAAATACTTAGACACCCAAAATAATTCTCCCAATAGTTTTAAAAACTATTTAAATATGCAAAGATGATATTACCAAAAGATTTCTTGATTTTTAATAACTCCGTTGATTTTATAAAAAAATTTCGAAGATTCATATTGCATAATTTAAATAGATTTTAATCATAAAAATTCAAATAAAATACACGGACTCAAATTTCATAGATAAATCAACATATAAACATGTAAACATGATGTCACATATATTCAATCATAAAAAAATAAAAAAAATTACCTCATATAATCCATATTTAATATTACATAATAATTATAATTACCTTAATTTCTAGGGCGTTATAATTATACATTATTACTGTTCAATTATATTTTTGGTGGGCTATTGCTCACCCTTGCTTTATTTATTTATATCACAACAACAGCTAGACCAGATGGCCGCGCGAGGCCTACCCAGCATAGGCAAGTGTGAGCCGTCAGAGGATTAACCACTGAAGTCATAGCTACCATTGCTGAGGATGCAGCTATTGGTAGGCTAGTGGTTAGATTTTGAGTATCAAAGTATTTATTTTATGACGTATATAAAATGGATGGCAAAGAGTATGTAATGGTTAATTGTAATTCTTATGGTTGTAAGAACTCAACCTTGTGATTAATAAAAATTTGGTTACTCTGATTGCAACTCTGGGACTATAACGGGTGTGTTTTATATTGTTGTTTGGGTCATAAGTATAACGCCCTAGAAATATCGTACTTATTATTATTATTATTATTATTTAATATTAAATGTGGATTATATGAGGTATATATATATATATATATATATATATATATATATATATATATATATATATATATATATATATATATATATATATATATAACGATTGAATATATGTGACATCATGTTTACATGCTTGTATGATGATGTGTATGTGAAATGTGAGTCCGTGTAATTTTATTTTTATTTTTGATAATTAAAATCTATTTAAAATGTACATTATTGATCTTATGAGATTTTATAAAATCATTGGAGTTATTAAAAATCACGAAATCTTTTGTATTATCTTCTTTATGGTATTATTTAGTTTTTAAAATTAGTGGGAGAATTTTTTTGGGTGTTTAAGTATTTTAAAATGAATTTAAGAGTTTTATTGTATTTAAAGGATTTAAATTTGTAAAATTATATTTAATTCATTTTTTATCCTAAAACTCTTTTAAAAATATGGGGAGATTGATAATTTCATTTTCTATATTTTAAAGTTTAGTTTGAGATTCTCTCAATTATTCTCTATTTAATTTCCATTTTATAAAGTGAATTTTAGTTGTTTTAAATCAGAATTTTATTAGTAAATTCACTATTCTACCTTTGTTTTTCCCCCAAAATTCCCTTAAATCCACTATAAGAAATATGGGCTATTGCAAGCCCAATATATATTTGTGTTACAAAAAGTGTTACAATAGACACAAAACTTGGTAGTCTATTGCAATATTTTAAAAAATGTGGCTATACATACGAAAAGTGTTGCAAACAAAAAGATCATTTTAAAATTTTAGAACAATTGCAACACTTTAGCCAAGCGTTACAATAACGATACACTTTGTCCAAAATTGCAGGCGGGAACTTGATTTTTTTGGCTGGGCGGGATAAAAAATGAGGCCAAAATATTTCTTTCACAATTAAAACAAAAAGACAATCCCCAAAAACACATCCCACCACCGTCTCTCTCCACCGTTGTCTCTCTCATCTCTGTCTCTCTCGACCCACCACTCTCTCTACCGCTCACCTCTCTCCAGTTCACCTCTCTCTCACGCCTCTTTCTCACTCCTCTCACCCTAAAATCAATTAAAACATAAGCCCAAACCTAATTTAGAGGTCCAATCGAATTAGGGATTCGACTTGCAAAATCCCAAAACAATCAAATTAGGGCTTCGATTTGGGCTTCGCTTAGAGGTAACTTTCGATTATATTCGATTTGTATATACGCGTGTCTGTATATTTATGTTTATGTATGTTTTTTGATTAGATTAGTAGAAATTTAATAGTGTTAGATTTGTGGGCTTTTTGTATTGAATTAGCAGGAATTTACTTTAATTTTTTTGGGAATTTTGTGTTAATTTTGTGAAAGTTTTGTTTTAATTAGTAGAAATTTTGTGCTAATTTTGTCCTACTTTTGTGTTAATTAGTTGTCTAATTATACTTAGTTTTGGCCAATTTTTGGATATGACTTGGTACTCTGTATCTTGTTGTTCCTCGGGACACATTTAGAGTTATGAGTTGATGGATTGAAGTGAATTCTCACATGTAATTTTGTCATGTGAGATAGGTTGTCTGGGGAAAAAATCCATGATAGATGCAGAGAGGCACCAGTATGTACTGTGCAAGGTGAGTCCAACTATATCTTATTTTATTGCTAGTTAACTGTGAAGCTGATATACCGTCCACATTCTTTTGCAGTGTAATTAAGATAGTTCTTCGGTTTTGCAAGAAAAATTCTTTGCACCAATCTTTCCAGACTTTACAAAATGAGTTTTGCAAGGTATCAAACCCAAGTGGTTAAATAGTGTTATCTCTAAATTCTGTCAATTGTATAAGCAGTATTTGATAGCTAGAATACTCTTCCTTCTGTTTATTCTCTTTCAAATATTATGCAACTCAAGTAATCGCATACTTTTTGCTTAATTCTTATGTCACTTTGCATGTGGAATCATAAATAATCACTAATATCAGTTAAGGGTTACAAATTCCACATGAAGGTAAGAAAAATACTTATTGTTCACTGTTAGGCTAAGACATCATTTGCTGCCTAGTGCTACTTGTGCTTTGTGCGATTTTATGTTTTCTGTTAGATATCTAATTTAATTTGTGTTCTGATATTTCCCTAATAAACTGATTTCCTGAAACTAAAGCTAAATATTTCAGGGCATTTTGCTTCTCAATTCGGTTCTTACTGGTAGGTATTCCATGTAATCTAATTCAGTCTAAAGTGTAGAAGAGGTGATACTTAAATTCTGTTACAATCTGAATATGGCTGTATTATAAATGCTTTCTTAATTTGTTATTCTAGCTCAAGCACATTTTAACTCATTAGTCTGGGAAACAATAATCTGCTCCATGACAAATTTGAATAATTTTCACTGAATTTTCTATTTTATTAGAAAATTCAATCTAATTCGCGAGGACTCTAATAAAATAACAAATAAAATAAACTAATTTATATTAGAAATAAAATAAAATAAATTAGATCTAATTTGTATGGATAATCTGAATAGATTGGTTTTCTATTTTATTTGATAATGGAGTGGACAGTGGGCAATGCAAAGGATTGTTGTGAACTTAAAAGCATGAACAACAGTCCCCCACTTGGTCAGTGTACTAGTAGTAGTGGTGGCCTTCACATTTCCAGAAGTGGCATAGCATTCTTTTCTTTCTTACCAATTTCATGCAAATGGCCTACGCTGCACTTTATTTTCTGGTTATCACTAGTTTGCAATTTAGTAGGTTATGGGGCTAGATGAAATAGGCATTAGTAATTTGTCATGGAAATGGTTATTGTTTCCCTTTTCTTCTCTAACAGCTGATAGTTCAGTGAAAATTCATATTATTAGAATAACAAGATTATTAGATTATTTGTTATTAGATTATTGCTAATTGTATGGATAATTTGCTCAATTTTCTATTTTATTAGAGTCCTCGCGAATTAGATTGAGTAATGAGCTAGGTTGCCAGAAACCTGTTTGCTAGATCTTGATTTTTTTTTGATGTGCAAACATATTTCTGCATCTGAAGATATTTAATATACGAATAATCATTTTTTACAAACACCTGTTCCCTTGCAACACTTTTTCTTGATGCCTTACAGAGGAGTTAACTTTCTTCTTTGGGGAAATGATGCTCAAGCGAAATCCTGGTACTTGTTTTAGTAAGTTTCATGGTTCAAGTTTTGCTGCCATTTTATCACTTTGTCATATGAATATGTCCCTATGCCAAGTTCTGTTCATTTACAGTAGAGCATTTGTCTTAGAATTCAGCACTTGAACATTTGGATTAGTGGCTATTTCTATTTGGAACTTTTTGATTATGAACTATTGACAAGTTAATGTTAACAAATTAAACAAACTTCCATTTCATGTTAGTTGAATAAGCATCCTACAGTTGTCATAATCTATGAAAATAGTTACTCAGTACTTGGATAAATATTCATGCCCCTGGAAGCTCCAACTATTTGTCTGGGATACGTACGTTACAAGTTTTAAATGGCTATTCTCTATTGAAGTTGTACCATGATGCTAGAAACTATCATAGATTATGATAGTCACTTTGCATGTGGAATCATAATTCTAATGCCAATTTACTCATGTACCATGAACTGGCATGTAGATGAAGGAACACCAAATTGTAAATTTTGGCATGTTAAGTTTTTGTGATTCTTTCATATGTGAACCACATATATATATATTTCTCCTTTTATTGAGCTTCATGGTTAGTGATCTATTTAGGTTGGTTCTTTCTATTGTCCATCAGCTGAGGCTAAAAAGACTACAAAGTTTTTTTTTCTTATAACTATGTGATTGATATATATATATGCTGCACTAATCTTAGGTCTGGGATTTGAAGACTACAAACTGCCTGTATACATTCAAGCTACCACCTTCTTTAAGGGTATGTTTTCCGATACGTGTATATCATCTATTTCCTAAAATCGACGGTTGTTATATCCAGATTTTATTTTACTCCCTTTTTATTTTTATTTTTAGGGGGGTGATGCATCTGTGAATTCTGGTGACCCAAAATCTGGTGATTCACTGGTATCACTTGGTGAAGCGTTTGGGATACACCGGTCTATTGTCCTCAGATTACTTGGTCTTTTGTAGAGCCCTGGAAGTAAATGGCCTTCACCACCTGAAGTGGGGTGAGACTAAAGAGGAAATGTCATATATAAAGGCCAAGTTTGAAAGGATACATGACCTTCCTAATTCACTTATATATATATATATATATGTGCATACTTTTGGTAGCTTGGTACTTTGACATGAAAGACCAAGTTTTATTTAGATTTATGGTGTGTAAGTCGACTATATGTTTCGACTTTGGATTTATGTACTAAATGTAAGATGATTTATGGTATAAGCTGATCGATTTATTTTTTTTTGCTAATTAAAATTTTATACCCATAAGGGAACCACTTAAAACACTTCTAGGGGCATACCCCGCGAGTCAACATCCCAACAATACAAGCCTAAATGACCTTAAATCATTTGACGTTCAACAGAATCCAAACAGACCATAACAAAACATAACATAACTACTAAGCCAACTAGTTAAGTCTTATGAGAATGGCCTCCTCTACCAGCTCTCCATCGCTTGATCTCTGATTTCTTCAGGCAAACCTTGCCCCTTCCTTGCACATCTTTTGCCAATATTCCAGGCTGAACATCCAGAAACTGGTTTCCAGAAGCGATAACCTTCATTGGTGAAGCCTCTTCTCCATGCATAGGTTCCACAGTTTCCTCATCAGTGTCGACCTTTGAAGATACCTTTCCTTTATCATGTCCCTGAATACCCGGATCCCCTGTATTCCCTGTTGTAACTTCCTCCTGAATAATACCCAAACCATTACTTTGAATAAAATTCTGCAGCTGAATGACCTTGCTAATCAACCTCCCAAGCTCTTTGGTCATCCTACAGTAGAACCTACCAGCCCCATCTGTGAGCGGTTCCAGCTCACTTAAAGGAACAAATTCTTTGACGATGGGAATTTGGAAACCCCCAGCCTCAATGTGTTGTTTAAGCTTCTCAATATGGAACATCGTCTCGATAATGAGCTCTCGAATACCATCTTTGTACTCAGTAGAATTAATCTCATGGATAAGAGAGCTCTTATCTAGAATTTCCTCATTCGGCCCCTTAACAACAAATGTTACCACATTTTTAGGCCTAACCAGGCCTGCGTCAACTACAGGATCATTCTCACCATGGATATCCCTAGTTCCTCCAATACCAGGGGTTTGACCCTCCGTGTCAACAGAATTCTTCCTCATGTTTTTTCCAGCATTTTCCACCACATGCGAATCAACAACATCCTCCATTAGATCCATATCATTGGCCACTACCTCCCTCTTATTTTCACCCTTCAAGGGTTCCATAGATGTCCCTTTACTAGTGAGTTCAGAATAAGCATCCAGGTCTTTAATCCCCTGTGCCCTACAGGAGCTACGAGTCCTTGAAGAAATCCCAGATTTGCAGATCAAGATCGATATCCTCTTGTTACTAGCCTTCCTCCTTTTCCCCAAATCTCCACCAATACCATTATCAGCAGACCTCTTTAAGGAATCCTCATTAAAAAGAGGTCTAGAAGAATCTCCAGGCCGTATCAATTGGCCATGACTTGAAGTTTTAAGATTCCGCTTTACAGCCACCAACCCTTTATTGGGTTGAACCCTACAAGAAGGAATAAAGGAAACCAAATTCTCCGCAAAGGACACTTTCTTCGTGATCAGAGTCGATGACAACCCCTGATGATGTTCCGACTCTGTCCCTTCCCGACTCAGGTGGATGGAGCTTCTGGTTCTCATGGCAACCCCCGAAGCAGGCCCCACCAACCAACCCTTCTTACCATCCTCCTTATCCAGTTTCACCCTCATTTGGGATCCCTAGGCAACATTCTCTCGATTCCCCCGCTCCGATGGTATCAATGTCACCAAATTCTTCGCGAAAGAAACCTTCTTCGGACTCGGGCTTAGAGCCAGCCCCTCCCGAGCTTGCGTCTCGTACTTGCAGTCATCGACCCTATCAGTGTTACCCACAAAGGGGCAAGCACTCAATCCCTCAGAATCCAACAACGAGTCATCCAGAAAGGAAACCCTTTTCCGAGACATTTGAGCGAACAAAAAAGAGAAATTTAGGTGAGAGAGAAGAAAGAGATGATTTCAGGAAGGTTGATTTAGATCTAGTGGAGAAATTGTTTAGTTTTTTAGAGAGAGAAAGAAGAGAGAAGCTAGAGAGAAAAACCTACTCTCATCCTTTAGTTTCTATTTTTCAGACCTTATTTAGTCTACTTGAGTTGTTTGGTTGATTCAGTAGTTTGGGCTTTATTGACATATATTCTATTTGATTTGCTATGTGGGAAATTGGAAATGTGATTCTGGTTTGATATGCTTTTGTCTTGGTTTATTGACATTTCAAACATGATATTGCAAATTGGACTAATACAAAGTGTTGCACAAAAATTTTGCTAAAAAAAATATAAATGTATTACAATAGGAACAAAAGTGTTGCATATAAATGTTGCTAAAAAACGAAAAGCATTACAATAGGGGAGCAAATGTTACATGAAAATGTTGCAATAAATTGACTTGGCAACACTTTTAACTAAAATATGTTACAAAATAGTGTTGCAATAGTCTATTGCAACATCATAAAAGTGTCACTAAACAAGGCAAAAGTGTTGCACTAAAGAGGATATTGTAATACTTAAAAAATGTTGCAATAAGTACATAAAACGTTGCTATAGGGGTCTATTGCAACGGCAGCAGATGCAACGCTGAATTTTAACAAAAACGTTGCAAAAACCTCTATTGTAACACATTTGGGGTCTAATATGACACTTTTTTGGCGTTGCAATAGCCCATATTTCTTGTAGTGATCCCTAATTTTCCCCAATTTGGAAACTGAGTTACTGTGTAGTCTCTCTCAATCTCTCCCATAGCCTCTCAAAGGTTCAATATATTCACTCTCGAATTCTCTCCCTTACACAACAATCTCGAGTCCTCTCCCTCTCATCACCTCCATTCCTTTCCCTAGTTTCCGATTCTCCCTAATTCTGGTAAGCACCGGTTCTTGGATCCCTCTACTTTTCCCCAGTCGTTATTACAGTGGTGTTGTGATGTTCTTGGGCGTGGTTGTGTTCTGGAGTCCTCTATTTTCTCTCCTGCGAACAGCGGATTGTGTGTGTGTGTTTTGAGGATGTGCGTGTATGTCCGTGTATCTATGTATTGGGTGTGTGTGTGGCTGGTATAACTATGTTGTTGTTATAGCTGAGATGGGTTTGGTGTGTATCTGTACTGGCAGCTGTGTGTGTGAAATTCCTTGTCGGATTTTGGTCTCGAAATTAATAAGTCTACTATGATGTTGAAATCCGGTGTGTTGCTGGTGGTTACGAAATTCATTAGTGTGTCAAGTTGTGTGAGTTTGGTGCTGCGTTCGTGTTGCTGCTATGTGCGTGTGTATATATGATGAAGAGGTGTGTAGATGGATATATGTGGGTGTATGATGTTTATGGTGTTAAGTCGAAAAAGAGAAGGAGCGTGTGACGCCCCCAGATCCGGGGTCGGGAATCTAGGCGCTCACGGTCCATTTTCTATTAACAATATACTTGTTCTTGCACATAATATAAATAAACAACCATCGACCCCACAATAAACTCACACCGCACACACACACACACACACAGGTTAGAGTCTCAGAAACGTCATACATTTGATTAAGCAAAAGTAAAAGTTTTAGAGTTATTACAGACCGAATTAAATAGCATTTATGCTACCAGCAACACTTCGATATGAAGCGAAGTTGGCGGCTTGAAAGTTTGTTGCGGTACACTGCCTTGCACAGGTCATACTTATAAATAAAACGTACTAACAAAAGCTGCCAACCAATCCGGCTAATGGGGCCTACCGGTGGAATCTCGACTGCAGCCTGGGGTCTAGTCACCTGCTTTCGAACAGTCTGACTGGTTCTTGCCATTTCTCTTAGCTGTTGTGTTTGTAAAATTTGAAAACAAGCAAGAGTGAGCAACTATAGCTCAGCAAGAATATATGTATAAGATAAGCAATATAACCTTTCATATGTATAATAGTCATCAAACTCGTTGTATCAATCAGTTATAGAATCACTTGTCATTATGGGTAAATTTCAAAGGTGCACCAGTACGTGCCCTTGTTTTCAAAATAACCTTGCAGTTCTAGCTACTGCATAAAGTCAACATCTTTCTCATCAAAATAGGACACTATCGGCAACTGGCACATAGGCCTAAGATGCAGTGTCAGAGCATTTTTCCAAAGTGGAGGAATGGGACTTAAAGAAAACATAAAACCTGACAGGGATTGACGATGATCAGTCGCCACATCCGAGTCCAATAATCCGCGGGTCTTCTCTACCGGTAGAAGGATAGAAACTACATCCGTAACTATCCCTAAGTGAAAACTACATCCGTAATCACCCTCGATGAAAACTACATCCGTAATCATCCTTCGGCAACACCTGGGCCGGAATAATAAGTGATGGACCGCCTGGCTCACGGCCGCTTACACATCCCGGGAATCGTTCGTCAACGGTTCCCACACCTGCCAGAGTCCCTTTTTCTTTTTCTTTTAAAAACCAGATTTTGATTGAAAACAGAGTAGTTGTGGTTCGACATCAGTCGACCGATAATTCTTGAAATCATACAAGAAGCAGAGCCTGACCGGGGGTTTTCGAAAATGTTTGGAGTTCGAAAAAGTTCGAGTTTGAAAGTATTAAAAGGTATCTTGGATTAGCTTTGTTTTTAAAATAATGAACAATAATTAATAAATGATATTTTAAAATTTATTATCAATAATTAATAAAATGATTATTTAATAAAATAAACTTTCAATCCAAGATAGGGTTTCGAGTATTTACGAAGATATAATAATAGTTATTTGAATATACGATACCACCCGAATGACCCTTCGGGTTTTCGCAATATAGATACGATATAATAATATACCGCTCCCCGTTCAATAGTATATACGGACCGCTACGACCTCTATTGCTAGAGTCGTTGTCCGAAGAAAACATTTCAATCTAAGTTCAAGGGGTAAAAGCATACATGTACTTGTTCAATCTCAATTGCATCAATACTTCGATAAACATAGCATTTGATATAATTTGAAAACTACAAACACAACAGTGAAAATCCTTGTATATGTATAAGTTTTGAAAAGTAAACTTGCCTTGGTTTGGTTGGGGTGGTCGAGCGTGTGAATTCGAACGATCTATACATAAACAATAATCGTTCGTTAGTACCTTAACAATTTCTTTCTAATTACGGGGTTTTAAGGGGACACGAAATTAACTTAACGACTTCGTCTTATGACTCCCTAGCCCCACCATAGGTCCATGACATCACTCGTTTACGCTCGTCACTTACTCGACTTAATTTAGTTACCACGTTCGAACCATAACCACTACTCCTAGAATTATGCTCCACTAACGACTTTTTCCCTTGCGCGAAATTTACTCTAGCATTTTTATAAAATCCAAAAATTCATTTTTTAATCCAATTCTTTTTGGGTAGCCTTCACCACTGTATTTCCTAGCTTCTCTAATTTTTCCATGATCCCAAATAATTTTTAAGGTGTTTAAACAAGGTTCACAAGGGGGTCACTTTATGCAGTCCATAGTCCAGAAACAAAAATCACTTCTCCGGCCATAACTAAAAATCCACACATCACCTAGCTATGAACCTTACATATCCAGAAACTACATTCAATTATATTTCCATCCATATAAGGTAGGACATCAGGGGACATCATTTGGGGGTTCAAAATCGTGTCACAATACAGGTCAATGTTCCTGGATAAAATCAGCATGCTCAAATCACTTAGATCAACCATTTTTCACAATTCCACCATACAACCAACACTTAATATACTCAAATCATGGTTCATAACACTCATGGTGACATATATGTTATCCATAATCATAAAAGTCACAATCTCAACATAAAAACTCAAGATCCAAGTCATCCAACACTTATATAACCAAGATTAGCTCATACATGCATGGATCTACTACTAAACATTATAAATACTACATAACCAAGAGGGTTTGTGATTTTATACCTTCTTGAGCTCCTAGGGACCTTGGGTAAGCTTTTCACAACACAACAACACCTTAGATGATCTCCTACAACACTTATAATCCAAGATCTAAAAGAAAATCAAACATGGTTACTATTCACCCAATCTTTAACATTTTATAACTTGGAATTGGATGGATGAAATGAAGTGAAATTGCTAGCATACCTTGATTAGATGATGTAGATGACCTAGGAATTATGGTATGAATTTAGAGTGATGGGAAGTGGGAGAAAGAATTTTTCTTTTCTTCTCCACTTGTCTTGGCCGAGAGCAATATTAAGGGGGGGGAGAGAGTTTGATTTTTTTTCTCTTTGTGTTTGTGTGGTTGAACATGTGATTGGGTGTTACATATAATTACATGTATTAGCATGGTACAATCTAGACATGGCTATAGGTATGGCCATTGGTACTTGTTGTCTCCACCTTTTAAAAAGCAAGCCAACTAGTTACTATTCCCCTTGCTATTTGGTTCATCTAGTTTGCTTTTCTAACTACTTAGTTGCATGAGCTTGCATGCAATACTACTCCTTGTATTATTATTCTCCCACCAATGCTTATTATCCAATCTTTAATTCGTATCGTATCTTAATTAATCTCTCGTAATAATATTTTGTCGCGTAGGGATTTCCCCTATAATTCCTTAAGTACTAGTTGTGTAAATTCCTCGAATGTCCATAATTCCTTGTCATGATCCTTAATAAATCTTTTAACACTCTAATCATTCTCAAATCCCAAGTTTTATAAATCTTACTAACAATAAGACTCTTGCCTTCACAATCTCCCTTTTTATCTTACATAGGGAATACAACAACACAGTTTCTCAGACAATCAATTCTATTAATCACAGGGATGACCAGAAAGGTTCCATATTGACATTGCCACAAGATATTAAATAAAATAAAATATTACCAAAAATTAGGGTTCTTACAGCCTCCCCTCCTTAAAAGGATTCCGTCCCGGAATCAGGTTGAAAACAGTTGGGGGTGCTTTTCACGCATTGCGCTTTCTAGTTCCCATGTTGATTCTTCGACATTCTGGTTCCTCCACAAGACTCTCACTAGTTTGACAACCTTATTCCTCAGCACCTGTTCTTTTCTATCCATAATTTCTACGGGTTGCTCCACATATGTTAAGTCTGGTTGCAGATCCACTTGATCATGTTCTATCACATGTCGGAAGTCGGTATGGTAGGGTCGTAGCATGGACACATGAAACACATTATGTACTTGCTGTAAGCTCGGAGGTAAAGCCAATTCATAGGCTAACTTTCCAACTCGTTTCAAGATCTCAAAAGGTCCAATGAATCTCGGGCTTAGTTTCCCCTTCTTACCAAATCTCATCAATCCCTTCCACGGTGATACTTTTAACATCACAAACTCTCCTACCTCATATTCTTTGTCCTTGCGGGTCTGGTCCGCATACTTCTTCTGTCTATCTTGGGCCGCTACCAGCCGTCCTCTTATGAGCTCGATAGTTTCTCTTGTCTGTTGGACCAGTTCAGGCCCTAAAATCTTCCGCTCTCCAACTTCTTCCCAACACAAAGGAGACCGACATCTTCGTCCGTACAAAGCTTCATATGGGGGCATGCCTATACTCGCATGGTAACTGTTGTTGTAGGAAAATTCGATCAACGGCAAGTGGTCGTCCCAACTTCCCTTGAAATCTATGGCACATACTCTCAACATGTCCTCGATGGTCTGGATGGTTCTCTCGCTCTGTCCATCTGTTTGGGGATGGTATGCAGTACTCATGTTTAACTTAGTCCCCACACAATCCTGAAAACTCCTCCAGGAGTTGAATCTTGGGTCTCTATCTGATACGATGCTCACAGGAACCCCATGCCTAACCACAATCTCTTTTAAGTAAATATCCACCAGCTTGTCGACGGTGTATCTCTCGTTGATTGGAAGAAAATGTGCTGACTTGGTCAATCGATCAATAATTACCCAAATGGCGTCATGATTAGTCTTGGTCCTTGGTAATCCGACCACAAAGTCCATCGCAATCTGTTCCCACTTCCACTCGGGTATCTCTAAGGGTTGCAACAATCCACTGGGCCTCTGATGTTCGGCCTTCACTCTCTGACATGTCAAGCATTTACTTACCCACTCTGCTATGTCCTTCTTCATGTTTGGCCACCAATAATATTCTTTCAAATCCCTATACATCTTGGTGCCTCCAGGGTGAATCGAATACCTTGAACTATGAGCCTCTTGCAAAATCTCATCTTTCAATTCTTGAACGTTCGGGATCCATATCCTAGATGCGTACCTCATAACTCCATTCCCGTCCTTCTCACACCTAATTTCTTCGCCAGTCAAAATTTTCTCCATCGAATTCTTTTCTTCTTCTATCTTCTTTTCCTGGCATAACTTAATCTTTTCCAATAGCGGTGGTTGGACTTTTATTTCCATTAGACTCTCTTGGCCAATTCCTGGCAACCTCACCTCAATCTCCAGCCTCTCGAGGTCCTTGATCAATTCGTCCACTGACGTTATCATCTTAAGCTTCTCCTTTCGGCTAAGTGCATCGGCCACTACGTTGGCCTTCCCTGGGTGATAATGAATCTCACAATCATAATCCTTGATTAGCTCTAACCATCTCCTCTGCCTCATGTTTAACTCTTTCTGAGTGAATATGTACTTTAAGCTCTTGTGATCCGTGTAGATTTCACACTTTTCTCCGTAAAGATAATGTCTCCAGATCTTCAAAGCAAAGACTATTGCTGCTAATTCCAAATCATGGGTGGGGTATCTTATCTCATACTCCTTAAGTTGTCTGGACGCATACGCAATCACCTTACCGTGCTGCATAAGCACACACCCTAAACCTTTATGGGACGCGTCGCTATAAATCACAAAATCTCCCTTATCATCGGGTAGGGCTAGTACTGGTGCTGTCACCAACCTCTTTTTCAACTCTTGAAAGCTCTCTTCGCATTTCTCAGTCCACACAAACTTCTCGGTCTTGCGAGTTAGCCGGGTCAAAGGGGCTGCTATCTTGGCAAAGTCTTGGACAAATCTCCTATAGTAGCCGGCCAATCCTATGAAACTTCTCACCTCTGTCGGAGTGGTTGGTCTCTCCCAATTTGATACGGCCTCTATTTTGGCTGGGTCCACTAGGATGCCTTGTTCGCTAATCACATGCCCCAAAAACTGAACTTCCTTCAACTAAAATTCACACTTCAAGAACTTAGCGTACAACTTTTCTTCTCTTAGCGCTCCCAATACAATCCTCAAATGCTCTGCATGTTCCTCTTTCGTCTTGGAATAAATTAAGATGTCATCGATGAAGACTATAACACACTTGTCCAGGTACTTCTTGAAGACTCGATTCATTAAGTCCATGAAAGCTGCGGGTGCATTCGTTAACCCAAACGACATTACTAAAAACTCATAGTGTCCGTACCGGGTGCGAAAGGCCGTCTTTGGTATATCTTCTGGTTTAATCTTTAACTGGTGATACCCGGTCCGCAAATCAATCTTAGAGAAATAAACTGCATCTTTCAATTGGTCAAACAGGTCATCTATCCTGGGCAAAGGATACTTATTCTTGATGGTCACCTTATTCAACTCCCTGTAATCTATGCATAATCTCATACTGCCATCCTTCTTTTTCACAAATAGCACCGGGGCTCCCCACGGTGACACACTAGGTCTTATCATTCCTTTATCCAACAGCTCTTGCAATTGGGTGGCCAACTCTTTCATCTCCACTGGGGCTAGCCTATATGGGGCCTTTGAAATTGGGGCCGTGCCCGGAACTAAATCTATAGCGAACTCGATGTCTCTATCAGGTGGTAGTCCTGGAAGATCATCCGGAAATACGTCCGCGAACTCATTAACGACTGGGATTTCCTGTAGGTTGGGTGCCTCCTTCTTGGTATCCTTTACATAGGCTAGATAGGCTTCGCATCCCTTACGTAACAGCCTTTTAGCTTGAATCATAGTCAGGAATTTTTGGGTTTGTCGTTTTCCACTAAACACTACTTCCTTATCCCCTGGCAGTCTTAGACTCACTTTCTTCTTCACGCAATCAATCTGAGCTCCATGGGTTGTCAACCAATCCATACCTATTATTACGTCAAACTCCCCTAATTTAAAAGGTATTAAATCTACCCGAAAGTGTCGCCCTTCTATTTCTAGGTCGCAACCTGGACAAACTTGGTTAACAGGAATAATTTCATGGTTTGCTATCTCTACTTGCAGTCTGTCTCTCAGTGGTTCAGTCTTAAGGCCTAACCGACATACAAAATCTAGAGATATGAAAGACTTGGTAGCTCCCGAATCAAATAAAACATTCGCATTAACTGAGTTGAGTAGTAGGGTACCTGCGATCACATCCGTGTTCCTCACGGCATCTTGCACAGTCATGTTAAAAGTTCTTGCAATAAGGGCCCTGTTAGAAGCAGTTCCACTCACTCTTGATGCAGCTGGCCCAGAGGACATACATTCCCTCATTCGGTGCCCTGGTTTCCCACACTTGAAGCAATTACCTCCAGCACTGGTGTTGTTACTAGTTCCTCGACAGGTGTTAGCATAATGTCCTGTCAGCCCACACTTGAAGCACTTCACATCTTGCAGATTACACACGCCCGCATGTTTCCTTCCACATTTATTGCATTCCGGGAGTGGGGTAGAGTACGATGATCCCTGGGGTCGGCCGCTCTGGCCCACACTCCAACTTTCCGCTCTCTTGTTTCCAAAGTTTCCGCTGGGTTGGGACATTGTTCCTCGCTTAAATTTGCTTGGAAAGCTACCTCCCGCAGAGTTCCCCTTTCGACTATCAAACTTCCTCTTCCTTCCCTCTCTCTCCTTCTGCATCTGTTCGCCTCCAGCCTCAACAATCGATGCTTTCTGTACCAGGGTGGCATAGTCTGTCAGCTCAAGAACCGCCACACGATTCTGAATCCATTGCTTTAGCCCCAATTGAAACCTTCGGGCCCTCTTCACCTCAGAGTTCACATATTCCGGCACAAACCTTGACAGCTCAGTAAATCTTGCCTCATACTCGGCCACCGTCATGTTACCTTGCTTGAGTTCCAAAAATTTCAGCTCCATTTGTGTTTCCATGAACCTAGGGAAATACTTTTCCAAGAACAACTCGCTAAACCTCTCCCAGGTCACCACACCTCTTCCCTCCAAATTCTTTTTGGCTTCCCACCAGTAGTTTGCCTCACCCTTCAGCAGATAGGTGGCGAAAACAGTTTTCTGCTCTTCAGCGACTCCTAGTATCTCAAAAGATTTTTCCATTTATTTCAGCCAGGCTCTTGCCTCGACTGGGTCCGCAGTTCCCTTAAACTCCGGGGGTTTCAGAGATTTGAATTTCCGAAAGGCATTGGCGTTGGCATTGTTGGGTGGTGGCTGAACCGGGGGACGGTCCAAGTTCTGCCTGAGTAGGTCCATGAATCGCTCCATAGGGTCTCTCCTTGGGTTTTCCACCTCTAGGGTATCATCTTCAGCTTCCTCTTCATCATACTCAGAGTTATCAAACAAGTTATAGTCACTACCTTCATCCTCGCTCAGGTTCTGATCCTCTCTCTCTCGGTTTTGGTGGTCTTCCGGCCCATGGTGGCTACCCTGGCCTTCGGAGCTGGCCGGGTGAGCTCGGGTGTTCATTCTTCTGGGTGGCATGATTCTGATAATAAGACAAAAATGGGTTAGGGTTTTCAATTTATTTGACCGTATTTAGAGAAGTCAGGAACGTATTGTTCCTTCTTATACAGGGTTAAAATTTCGAACTCGCAGTGCCCTTATGATGGCGATAAACTGTAAAAACTTTTTAGGGGAAGTCGTTACGTGGTTCGAAAACATTTGCAGGAATTTCCAAAATTTCGAAATTTCGTAATCTGTAGAATTTTTTTTTTTTTTTTTGAATTTTAAATAAACTAAAACCGTTTTTTTTTTTTTTTGAAAGGTTTATTTTAGAAAAATTGTAGGAACATTTTGGAAAATGTAGAGAACAATTTGAAATCGCATATCGTAAATTTGAAATAGCATGGTTGTATTTGTGGCTTGTAGCAGTTGTATAATCACAGTTGTATATCAAGACAGTAGATCATGGCATCGGAAAGTAAAACAGTTGAGACAATATCAAGGAAACTGAAACTAAATAAGTACGGTACAAAGGTGGTCACAAAGTTTGGATGTTAGAGCCAAATACATAGTTCCGATGTCAAAGTCTAGCAAAAGTGGAACAAATACAAGTACATAATCCGAATAGTCAGGGCTACACAAAAGTAGGGCTACATCCATACATACTATCCGAAGTCACATCTACATATATGTAGGTCAGTCTACTCATCCACTGGTCAGAAAGGACGCCACTGCACAAGTCAACTGTCCCGCAAAATCGACATACTAATGTCATCTGAACCTAGGGGACTGACCTATCAGTAACACATCACGGGGCCGCACCGCGACGGAGCAAGGCCCTCACTCGGGCAAATGCACGACGCACAACACGTCTAACATCCCTAGCCCGGATCACTCCGCCCCCGCGGATCCCTAATCCGAGAACCCTCTCGCGACTCCTCCTCTCAATCCTGTGGAGGCGAGCTCTAGTCCTCCTAGCAACAGTAGTCCTCATCTCAGCCTGGATCCTCAAGCGCGCCTCGCGCTCCTCCACTATCACCCTCCTCGCCTCGTTAAGTCGGGCCTCCGCAGAAAGTAAGTCTCGGGTCATGAACTGCACGACATAGGCGTGCTCAGCGCCCGACACCGGGGGTAGGTCCAGTGGTGGGGGTGGCATAACAGGGGCAGGAGCAGGAGTAGGGGTAGGGTCACGCTCCTCCTCGCTAGAAGTGTCCTCCTCGGGATCATCATCATCAGAAGAAGTGAGGCTCAATAACTGTGGAGAGGGCGGGGGTGTCACAACACGGTCCTCACCGGATCGCACACTCTCCTCATCAGTGGCCACAGGGGAGGGGGTAACAGGCTCAGGCTCCATAAAGGGCTCCTCCTCGGGGTCCTCATCATCAGTATCCCCTAATATCGTAATCCAGGGGCCCAGCTCAGGGTCAGCATCAGTATCCTCAACAGGGTCCTCAGTCTCTCTCAGTAGTGCCTCATCATGCTCCCTCTCATAGGCCTCAGGGTCTGGTATATCCTCCATCTACACATGGGAAATAAGCTAGGTTACTAACCAAAAAGAAGGGTTTAGGAAGTAGTTCCCTCACGGGCCTTAGAAGTCAGGGCTATATCCGATAACCCGACTGTGAACTCGATGAGAGCTCCAGGTATTAATGGGATTATTATTAGTGTTATATTATTCGTATTATTATGGTTGCTTTCCTAAATTACTATCGTTTCTGAGAACTGTAACCTTCTCTCTGATACCATTTCTGTGACGCCCCCAGATCCGGGGTCGGGAATCTAGGCGCTCACGGTCCATTTTCCATTAACAATATACTTGTTCTTGCACATAATATAAATAAACAACCATCGACCCCACAATAAACTCACACCGCACACACACACACACACAGGTTAGAGTCTCAGAAACGTCATACATTTGATTAAGCAAAAGTAAAAGTTTTAGAGTTATTACAGACCGAATTAAATAGCATTTATGCTACCAGCAACACTTCGATATGAAGCGAAGTTGGCGGCTTGAAAGTTTGTTGCGGTACACTGCCTTGCACAGGTCATACTTATAAATAAAACGTACTAACAAAAACTGCCAACCAATCCGGCTAATGGGGCCTACCGGTGGAATCTCGACTGCAGCCTGGGGTCTAGTCACCTGCTTTCGAACAGTCTGACTGGTTCTTGCCATTTCTCTTAGCTGTTGTGTTTGTAAAATTTGAAAACAAGCAAGAGTGAGCAACTATAGCTCAGCAAGAATATATGTATAAGATAAGCAATATAACCTTTCATATGTATAATAGTCATCAAACTCGTTGTATCAATCAGTTATAGAATCACTTGTCATTATGGGTAAATTTCAAAGGTGCACCAGTACGTGCCCTTGTTTTCAAAATAACCTTGCAGTTCTAGCTACTGCATAAAGTCAACATCTTTCTCATCAAAATAGGACACTATCGGCAACTGGCACATAGGCCTAAGATGCAGTGTCAGAGCATTTTTCCAAAGTGGAGGAATGGGACTTAAAGAAAACATAAAACCTGACAGGGATTAACGATGATCAGTCGCCACATCCGAGTCCAATAATCCGCGGGTCTTCTCTATCGGTAGAAGGATAGAACTACATCCGTAACTATCCCTGAGTGAAAACTACATCTGTAATCACCCTCGATGAAAACTACATCCGTAATCATCCTTCGGCAACACCTGGGCCGGAATAATAAGTGATGGACCGCCTGGCTCACGGCCGCTTACACATCCCGGGAATCGTTCGTCAACGGTTCCCACACCTGCCAGAGTCCCTTTTTCTTTTTCTTTTAAAAACCAGATTTTGATTGAAAACAGAGTAGTTGTGGTTCGACATCAGTCGACCGATAATTCTTGAAATCATACAAGAAGCAGAGCCTGACCGGGGATTTTCGAAAATGTTTGGAGTTCGAAAAAGTTCGAGTTTGAAAGTATTAAAAGGTATCTTGGATTAGCTTTGTTTTTAAAATAATGAACAATAATTAATAAATGATATTTTAAAATTTAATATCAATAATTAATAAAATGATTATTTAATAAAATAAACTTTCAATCCAAGATAGGGTTTCGAGTATTTACGAAGATATAATAATAGTTATTTGAATATACGATACCACCCGAATGACCCTTCGGGTTTTCGCAATATAGATACGATATAATAATATACCGCTCCCCGGTCAATAGTATATACGGACCGCTACGACCTCTATTGCTAGAGTCGTTGTCCGAAGAAAAGATTTCAATCTAAGTTCAAGGGGTAAAAGCATACATGTACTTGTTCAATCTCAATTGCATCAATACTTCGATAAACATAGCATTTGATATAATTTGAAAACTACAAACACAACAGTGAAAATCCTTGTATATGTATAAGTTTTGAAAAGTAAACTTGCCTTGGTTTGGTTGGGGTGGTCGAGCGTGTGAATTCGAACGATCTATACATAAACAATAATCGTTCGTTAGTACCTTAACAATTTCTTTATAATTACGGGGTTTTAAGGGGACACGAAATTAACTTAACGACTTCGTCTTATGACTCCCTAGCCCCACCATAGGTCCATGACATCACTCGTTTACGCTCGTCACTTACTCGACTTAATTTAGTTACCACGTTCGAACCATAACCACTACTCCTAGAATTATGCTCCACTAACGACTTTTTCCCTTGCGCGAAATTTACTCTAGCATTTTTATAAAATCCAAAAATTCATTTTTTAATCCAATTCTTTTTGGGTAGCCTTCACCACTGTATTTCCTAGCTTCTCTAATTTTTCCATGATCCCAAATAATTTTTAATGTGTTTAAACAAGGTTCACAAGGGGGTCACTTTATGCAGTCCATAGTCCAGAAACAAAAATCACTTCTCCGGCCATAACTAAAAATCCACACATCACCTAGCTATGAACCTTACATATCCAGAAACTACATTCAATTATCTTTCCATCCATATAAGGTAGGACATCAGGGGACATCATTTGGGGGTTCAAAATCGTGTCACAATACAGGTCAATGTTCCTGGATAAAATCAGCATGCTCAAATCACTTAGATCAACCATTTTTCACAATTCCACCATACAACCAACACTTAATATACTCAAATCATGGTTCATAACACTCATGGTGACATATATGTTATCCATAATCATAAAAGTCACAATCTCAACATAAAAACTCAAGATCCAAGTCATCCAACACTTATATAACCAAGATTAGCTCATACATGCATGGATCTACTACTAAACATTATAAATACTACATAACCAAGAGGGTTTGTGATTTTATACCTTTTTGAGCTCCTAGGGACCTTGGGTAAGCTTTTCACAACACAACAACACCTTAGATGATCTCCTACAACACTTATAATCCAAGATCTAAAAGAAAATCAAACATGGTTACTATTCACCCAATCTTTAACATTTTATAACTTGGAATTGGATGGATGAAATGAAGTGAAATTGCTAGCATACCTTGATTAGATGATGTAGATGACCTAGGAATTATGGTATGAATTTAGAGTGATGGGAAGTGGGAGAAAGAATTTTTCTTTTCTTCTCCACTTGTCTTGGCCGAGAGCAATATTAAGGGGGGGGGGAGAGAGTTTGATTTTTTTTCTCTTTGTGTTTGTGTGGTTGAACATGTGATTGGGTGTTACATATAATTACATGTATTAGCATGGTACAATCTAGACATGGCTATAGGTATGGCCATTGGTACTTGTTGTCTCCACCTTTTAAAAAGCAAGCCAACTAGTTACTATTCCCCTTGCTATTTGGTTCATCTAGTTTGCTTTTCTAACTACTTAGTTGCATGAGCTTGCATGCAATACTACTCCTTGTATTATTATTCTCCCACCAATGCTTATTATCCAATCTTTAATTCGTATCGTATCTTAATTAATCTCTCGTAATAATATTTTGTCGCGTAGGGATTTCCCCTATAATTCCTTAAGTACTAGTTGTGTAAATTCCTCGAATGTCCATAATTCCTTGTCATGATCCTTAATAAATCTTTTAACACTCTAATCATTCTCAAATCCCAAGTTTTATAAATCTTACTAACAATAAGACTCTTGCCTTCACAATCTCCCTTTTTATCTTACATAGGGAATACAACAACACAGTTTCTCAGACAATCAATTCTATTAATCACAGGGATGACCAGAAAGGTTCCATATTGACATTGCCACAAGATATTAAATAAAATAAAATATTACCAAAAATTAGGGTTCTTACAGAGCGGAAGGCAGCAGCGGTGTGTGCATAAGGGGGCAGTGTGGTGTTTGCATAGTACGTAGGTGTGTTGCAGGTTCAGGGAAAGGAAATCGAGGGAAATAGTGTGCAGTTTGGGTGCATTGTTGTGGACGTATTGGTACATATATATGGGTCAGTGGGGGTGGTCATGTGATTGTTAGTAAATGGGTATGTGTGGTTGTAGTGTTGGAATTAGAGGAGGCTATGAGACAGGGGAGGTTTGGTAAACCGAGTATGTTACGAGATTGTGTGAAGGTGAGAAATCAGGGAAGCGGCTGGTAATGTAGTCAGATGGATCTTGTGATGATTAGCATGATACTATATTCTAGTTGTTTATGTTTAGCTTGAATTCGAGTCTTTGTAGTTTTAACCAAATAGATTTTATTTAGTGAATTCTTATGATTTATCTTGTAGGTACTAGTTGAAAAGAATTAGTGGTATAATGAATTTTGATATTAATCGGTGTTAATGGTTGATATTTGCGTGTCAAGGATTGGGTATGTGCAGATTTTCAAAGCTTGGTTATATACATAAATATAATTATTTCAAATAAATTTTGTAAAGGGGTTTATAATTTTAATTGTGTATATTGGTTAGTATTTAACGATGGAATATGTGGCTTTAGTAGTAAACTTTTGAATTTGATTTTATGGATTGATATGGGATTAAGGTTTGGTGGTTGATTATGTCGATTATATTTCCAACAGGTTAGGCTATATTTTGAAGGAGGTGTTGTCAAATTTTTATTAGAATTATTTTGTAATTTCTGTAGTAAATTGATAAGGAGTATTTGTGAACCGATATAATATACGTGTTAAAAGGTATAAGTGTAAGTTAATAATACGTGCTAAGTGTTATGTGATTTATGTGGTTATATATTATTATTTTGAGAATGTGATTAAATACGTATTGTATGTGCTAAGTGGTAAAGCGTTATTATACACATTTGGGTAGAACGAAATTAGATGGTTATGGTTATACGCGTACTGAAGTAGTACTCTACATGTATATAGGTACGCATAGGAGGCTGTTAGGTCGAATACACAAAAAGCAATCAAATACTGTATGAGTAACTTAACAAGAACACACTGTTTAACAATTAAAAACTGTTTGGAATTAACAATTCCTCTCTCAGTGATGTAAATATCACAGAGAGCTGCTTAGGTTACAATCAATGAATTTCTCAATATTCGATTCCCTTCTAGGGTTAACCTAACTGTATTTATAGAACATACAGCTTCGTACAATCAGTAACTGATTCTCCTATAATCAAGCTATACAATTGATATCAATCACGATTGCTCCAGTCTTCCAAGTCAACTCAATCTCTTTGACAGCTTTCCAATCTTCAAAGATATTGCTTCCATACTTATCTTGCATCAACCTTTAAACACTGTTGACTCTTCAGACAATACCGCTACAGAGTTTAACAACCTCTGTTGCGCTTCCAGTCAGAGTTTAACTAAACCCTGACTGCTTCAGCTAAACTCTGTTTTGTCACTATAGCTTCCAAACACTGTTCTCATCAATCATTTCTAACAATCTCCCCCAACTTGTCCATTAGCAAGAATGTACAAGTTTTACAATAAATGATGATGTCAAAACAAATACAAAGTTCTACAGTGTTTAACATACAAACAGAGTTTAAACTTCTACTTAACAAACTTACAACTTTTGTCTACCTAACTTCCTCAAGATCAGGAGCTGTTCTGAGATAATCAATCAACAACCTTCTCTCAGCATGTTCAAGTTCAATCTCCATAGCTTCCTTGATCTCTTTCAAATCTGGATCATTCTCATCAGTTTGAAAAATAGCAGCTCTGAGATCATAGATCTTGTTTCTTCTCATCTCATTTCCCAACCTGATGTATTTCACCTCTTCAGATTTTACATTGAAATCCAGAACAGTAATTCCAAGATCTGTTTTCAACTTTGTAGTCCCTTTCTTCATTTCTATCAGATTGCCATTCCAATCTCTGTACTTAGGAACATACTTTTCAGCAGACTTTGTTCCTGTAACAATTTTAGCATTCTGCATATACCTCCTTATAGAATTAGCAATAAGCTGTGTTTGTCGATTTCTAACTCTGAAGATATGTAAGACATACTGAAGTTCCTCAAATAATTTTAGCTTGATTGCTTCTTCATTCACTCTATACACTGACCCATCTGCCATAAACTAGCTGAACTGACTCCAACTTGTCTAGATTTTCTTGATTAATACCAGAACCAAGAGATACAAGTGCAGAGGGATCTCTTGGACTGTTACTAAATCTCAAATCTCTTGTTGAACCTAATCCAGAAGTATTTCTGCCTGGTGGCTTTCCTGAACATGCAGCATTATGTTGATATCCACCAGTCACTCCTGCTTCTTCTTGCAGTGGAATCTTTGGCCTTGAAAAACCAGGTAAGGGTTTACTTTGTGGTTGTACAACTTGTGTGGCAACAGAGGTTGTAACAATCATTTTGCCTTTGTTCTCCTCATCCATTACCCCTTTTAACTTCAATTTAGCATCAAGAGAAGACTTTCTGATCAACTTTTCTTTATCTTCTTCTTCTTTTTCTTCTCCTTCAATGCCAGTTAATTTCTCTTTAATTTCAATGCCTTTAAGAACAGGCTTTGCAGTTTTAACCACTTTCTCTCTCTTCTTCAACTTATCAGACTTTAAAGCCTTCAAATGCTTTTCTTGTAGACTTTTCTCTTCAGCTTTAGCATCTTCTAAAGTAACTCCTTCTGCATTCTCTTCCATAAAAAGCTAACAGCTAACTCCTCATCAGTCTTTGGATTTGATATTAATTCCAAACTCTTGGTCTTTGAAGTACCTTGAGTTTCAGTGTTTATTCCAACAGACTGTGATTTAAAAGATTTGCCAGATCTCAGAGTTTGCCTTTCAGAGTTTAAGACCTTACTCTTATCATTTGCCCCTCCATCTCCAGCATCATCCTTTTGAGTCAGAGTTTGAGAAACTTTGCATTTAGACTTAGCAACTCTCTCCCCCTTTTTGACATCATCAGGAATGAGTATTGATGTAATGAGCTCCAAAGAGTTAGCAATAGACTCAACCTTAGAAAACAGAGCAGTTTGATTTTCTTCAACTTTTCCTAGCCTGGCAAAGAGAGTGTCTTGAACTTTAGACAGCTGGACAGCTTTTATTTTGGACTCTCTTTCCATCTTCAATTCTCTTGACTGTATCTCAGTCTTTAAAGAAGCAATCTCTTGTTTTGTTTCAGCAAAATTTCCTTCCAGAGTCTTGACTTGTACCACAGTTGCCTTTAAACAGGATAAGAGCTCTGGATTTGAAATTTGCTTTGCAGTTTTCTTAACAAACTCAGCTGCTCTCCCTTTTGGAAAAATACAGTCTTATTTATACCAATTTTCAACAGATTTAGCAAGATGCTCTACTTCAACTGCATGAGATGGACAAGGCTGATCAAAAGGTGTATGCTTATTATCTGTCTGTGCTGGTGCACTCACAAAAGAATCAGAGTTTGCACTACTATCAGATTCATCTTCAGCACTTGCATCTTTAGCTTGAGCATCCTTTAAAGAACCACTGTGCTGAGCTGTGTCAGCCACAGTTTCTTCAACAACTTCTGCAACCTTTTCCATAGTCACCTCATGTTGCACAGGCTCTGCAACAGAGTTTACCTTTGTAACTTCAATAGGTATGGATTCAGAAATTATCTTGGTTGCCTGATCAACTTCATCACCTTTGTCTTGAATTGGAGAAGCAGTAGATACCAGCTCTGTGCGTGATGCTGCAGCTTCAGGAACATTTACTGCAGGCTCATCAGCTACACCAGGAGCTTCAGTGTTAGCAATAGGTGAGATAGGATCAAGAATTGAATCAAGAACATCATGCACTGGTGAAAAAACATCTCTGTGATCCTCTTCTACAGGCATTTTATCCTCTGTAGGTATTTCAACATTGATAGTATCCTCTGCAGGCATTTCAACCTCTGCAGGAATTTCAACATTGACATCCACAATATCCTCTGCAGGCATTTCAACCTCTGCAGGTATAGCAACATTTTCTTTATCCTCAACAGTAGGTGTTTGCTGTGAAACCACCTCTGGAGCTTCAACAACATTCTCTTCATCTGAATCAGAAAGAATTAATCTTCTCTTCTTGATTGAAGGCACTGCAATCTCCTCTTCATCTTCACTTGAGCTCTCTCTTGGTGGTGAAAGTGAAGGTCTGTTTGCCTTTTGTTTCTTCCTTCTTGTATAAACAGCTCCAGGTAGTGTCTGTTTAGCCTTTGAGTGTTTAGTGTTTTGGGCAGTGTGTTTCTTTCTTTTTGGTTTGGTTTTGGCTGTTTCAGTAGGTGCTCGCTCAGAGTTTAAGGTTTCAGTGTTTAATGTTTCAGTGTTTAATGGTGAAGAGTTTATTATTGGAGAGTTTATGGGTGAAGAGTTTAAGGTTTCTGGTTGTGGTTGATGAGATGTAGTAGGTACAGTGGTTGTGGGTGTTGTGGGTGTTGGTTCAGAGTTTATGGTGTCTATTGGTTCAGGCATTTGTTGTGGTGATTGAGGGTCTTGTGGTTGGTTTACATAGTTCTGTAAGGCTAAAGGCATAAACATATCTGGTATTTGCTGTTTAGTAACATCTTTGTTTGTCAAATCAGAAAACATTCTTTTAGCAACTTGAAAAGGCTGAATCACATCAGCTTCATCAATTGGAATGTTAGGCACACAGGCAGTAAATAGCCATTGACAAAAACGAGCAAAATAGACAGTAGTAGTCTCAGACAAATGTTCTCCCAAGTTCATTAGCACTAGTCTACCAAAATCAAAATTACCTCCATATAATAGAGCATGACCAATTTGGAGAGTGTCAAGAGGAAGTGCATCCCAGTTTGTTGTCTTCTTTCCAAAAGCTCTCGTGATGCAATCGAAGAAGAAACTCCATTCCTTTCTCAAACTTGGCCGTCTCAAAGACCCTATCTTATTCAAGTTTCCTGCACATCCAATTTGCTCCAACATTGTCCTCAAGCGATCATGACCAACAACACTGTAAGAAGTGTGTGTCTCAAAATCTAGAGCATCCCTAACAGTAGTTGGAGTAATGATATACTCTGATTCATCATGAGTGAAAGTGATTGTGGGAGTGCCAGACTCTTCTCCATCATCATATACAGAGTTTGTCCAGAAAGCAGCAATTTGTGATGTAGATAATGTTGGTGGTGCAGTTAGAGCCTTCCCTATTTCAGAGTCTTTCAAGAAATTTTGGAACACATGAAACGCCTCTGGAGCATTTACAGTCTCCAGTGGTGCTGCATAGTTACTAGGAAGAAAAACTAACCCTGCTGCATCAAACGCTTTAGTTGCCATTAGTAAGATATGATACGAAGAGATTTAGAGAAAAGATGTACGGTAAGTGTTTACCAAAATGTGAAGAAGAGTATATGAGAATTTTGAAAGTGAATGAATAAGCAAGTAACTGTGAGTGGGTGAATGTGAATCGATATGGAGTGAGAGACTAAAGACGATTAGAGTAAAATTAAAACTCAATCGTTTATTTAGTAAAAGCGCGCAACTGTTGTAGAGTAATGTGTGAGTGGAACACTATCATGGGACACGTGTCAAACAACCAATGGATCACTTAATAATTACCGCTGTCATTCCTATAATCACGACACTTACACTAATTAACAGTTGTCAACTACCTCAATTACTCCAAAATAATCAAATCATCTAAATGAAACTGTACCTTAGAGTACTTAACACAACTCAGTAGTGTTTATCAATTTTCCAGCTTTATCACTAAAACCCTTTCAAAAATTGCACAGTTGTGAATATCAGTGTGTGTGAAGCAGAGTTTACTGAAATCAATTTTTAGAGCATCTAATATTTCATAAAATCCATAACAAAAATCAATAAACACTGAATGCACAAACTCTCATAGTAAACACTGATTGTTTGATGAATGCTAAACTCTGTAGTTACTGTAATACAGAAATCTGAAAACTTCTATTCCCTTTGATGTCCATGATTATCCAAGTAAGCACACAGTCTTTGAAGACAAAAAGATCAAGAGATAGAAATCAGAGCATCATTCAGTGAATAACAGTCATGATCTGGATAATCTCACAAACTCTCAAACACACAAGTGTTTAGGTGAAGTGTTTACACTCACATTCAATCAGAAATAGCAGAATCTACCATATGCTTGAATGTCCACCAATTCTACACTACTTTGAATACATGTATGCACAAATCAAAAGGACTTTATTCAGGGTTTAAATAGAGTAAGATCAAACAGATGAAAAGAGATGTTTTATTCATGAGTGACTTCAAGCTGAACATTTTAATAGAACAAAGTGTTCAGTCACAATGTTAGTACATATTTGTACAGGATCAGTATATATGCCTTTTTTTTATTTTTTATTTTTTTTTTTAATTTTTATATTTTTTTTTATTTAGCATATATACTGAGTAAACTTTTCTTTTCTTGAGAAACACTCATCTGCTTGAGAAAAAAAATATAACTGCTCTTAACACTTCAGAGTATTAGAAAAATGAGCAGTTAATAAGGCTCAAAGGGGTTTACTAAGGATGGAGTTTATGAACAGTGTTTATACAGTGTTTGAACAAAGTTCAAAAGAATTTTGAACAGTGTTTGAAGAAATGGTGAATCCTATTGCCTTTATCATTTTCATGCACACACATATCATGTAGTCTCAAAATGGTTTAATACAAGTTCTAGAGAAACATACTTCCTGATGAATATAACACAACAATAAATACTGATTGATAGAAAATGTATCAATCACTAATTTGGCTCAAACTCTCACAGGGTGTAGACATGATTCTGAACTCACCAAACTAATCAATGACCCATCTCAAGTTTTATGATTTTCACAAGTACAAACAAGGAATCATCAAGAACCATACCTTTGGAAACAGAATGTCACTTATCAGAGTTTAGAGTTCATCAATAACCAAAATTATTTATGAGAGGCAATGCACACAATATTCATAGACTCAGAGTTTAGGACTGAATAAACTAAGAGATGCTATAAATATGAAACAGTATCATGCTGTGTTGATTTACTGCACAAAGTCTGATTAGATTACAGTGACTCAGAAAGAATCATGATTTATTTACTGAGAATCATGCTTCATACATTTTTCTTCATTGGTATTTTCATTCAGACAATAATCAATTCTGAATTCACTGAGTGTATCCAACATATTAACAGTGTTTAACAGACAGACATGCTGACAGAGTTTAACAGGGTTTAAACATAAGCATGCATAACAGAGTTTAATACTAAGGTTCACATAGCACTTAACAATTTACAGAAAATATGAGCAATAAGTTTTTGAGTCTAACCAACATCTCTAGTCAAAACTAGAGACCATTCCTAGTTCATTGACCAGTCTTGTAAATGTAGCTTCACTCAATGGCTTGGTGAAGATATCTGCAAGTTGTTGTTCTGTAGACACAAAGTGAAGCTCAATGTTTCCTTCCTCTACATGCTCTCTGATGAAGTGATACCTTATGCTGATGTGCTTTGTCATTGAATGTTGTACTGGATTACCTGTCATTGCAATAGCACTTTGATTATCACAGTAAATAGGTATCTTGGTATACCTTAATCCATAATCCAGCAGTTGATTCTTCATCCATAAAATCTGTGCACAGCAGCTACTAGCAGCAATATACTCTGCTTCAGCTGTAGATGTAGATATTGACTTCTGTTTCTTGCTGTACCAGGAAACAAGTCTGTCACCCAGAAATTGACAACTTCCACTGGTGCTTTTTCTGTCTATCTTACATCCAGCAAAGTCTGCATCAGAGTAACCAAGAAGTTTAAACTCTGATTCTCTTGGATACCACAGCCCCAAAGTTATAGTGCCCTTGAGGTACTTAAATATCCTCTTTACTGCTGTTAAATGTGGTTCTCTTGGATCTGCCTGGAATCTTGCACACAAACAAGTTGCATACATGATATCAGGTTTGCTAGCTGTCAAATAGAGTAAAGAACCAATCATTCCTCTGTAACTTATCATATCTACTGATGACCCTACATCTTTGTCCAATTTTGTTGCAGTTGCCATGGGAGTTGTTGCAGATGAACAATCAAGCATACCAAATTTCTTGAGAAGGTTTCTGGTATATTTTGCTTGATTTATAAAAATTCCATCATCTGTTTGCTTCACCTGTAAGCCTAGAAAATAACTAAGCTCTCCCATCATACTCATTTGATATCTTGACTGCATGAGTTTGGCAAACTTCTTACAGAGTTTATCATTAGTAGATCCAAAAATGATGTCATCTACATATATCTGAACTAAAAGCAAGTCACTACCAGTTTGGAAGTAAAACAGAGTTTTGTCAATGGTACCTCTGTGAAATCCACTTTCTAGTAGAAATTTGGCAAGGGTTTCATACCATGCCCTTGGTGCCTGCTTAAGTCCATAGAGTGCCTTGTCTAATCTGTAGACATAGTCTGGATATTTTGGATCTACAAAACCTGGTGGTTGTTCCACAAACACTTCTTCTTCAAGTTTTCCATTCAAAAATGCACTTTTTACATCCATCTGAAACACTTTGAATTTCATGTGAGAGGCATATGCAAGAAAGATTCTGATTGCCTCCAATCTTGCCACTGGAGCAAATGTTTCATCATAGTCTATTCCTTCCTGTTGTGAGTAGCCTTTTGCAACCAGTCTTGCCTTGTTCCTTGTGATAATACCCTCACTGTCAGTTTTATTCCTGAAAACCCATTTAGTACCAACAATGGATCTGTTCTTGGGCCTTGGTACAAGTGTCCAAACTTCATTTCTTTCAAATTCATTTAGCTCTTCTTGCATTGCTGTTATCCAGTCAGTATCTTTAAGAGCTTCTTCCACTTTCTTTGGCTCAGTTTGTGACAAGAATGCATGAAACAGACATTCATTTGTTGTTGCACTTCTTGTCCTTACTTTTGCATCTGGATCACCAATAATCAAATCAGGTGTGTGAGATTTAGTCCATTTTCTTGCAGAAGGCAGATTGCTTCTGTCATCATGTGATCCTCCCCCTTGATCCATGCTCTCCTGATTTTCTTGGTGCCTTTCTTCATTTTCTGATGCTCCCCCTGAATGTGACTTCTCAGAATTATCAACAGAGTTTGAATCAACAGAGTTTGATTCAGAATCATCAACTGAGTCACTTTCAGTATTTGAATTTTCACTTTGATGTGATTCTTCATGCTCCCCCTCAACTGGTTCTTCCCTTGTTTCTGATTGAAGAGTTTCTTCAGTATTTACCAGTAGAGGTTCAGAGTTTAGATCAACAGAGTTTGTCAAATCAGTCTGATCAGAGTTTACTTTTTCAGAGAATAAATCTTCATTTTCAAAGTGGAGTAGATCATGTTCATTGACATCTTCTAGTCCAGTTATTTTCTTGTCATCAAATGACACATGAATTGATTCCATGATCACTCTAGTTCTCAGATTATAAACTCTGAATGCCTTTATTGATAGTGGATAGCCAACAAAAATTCCTTCATCTGCCTTTAGGTCAAATTTGGTCAACTGTTCAGGATGAGTCTTCAGCACAAAGCACTTGCATCCAAAAATATGAAAATATTTTAGATTTGGCTTTTTCTTCTTCACCATTTCATATGGTGTTTTACCATGCTTGTTGATCAGTGTTGCATTTTGAGTAAAACAAGCAGTTTGAACTGCTTCTGCCCAGAAATATGTTGGCAACTTTGCTTCATCTAGCATGGTTCTGGCAGCTTCTATCAAGGTTCTGTTCTTCCTCTCCACTACACCATTTTGTTGTGGAGTGCCAGGTGCAGAAAACTCTTGTTTTATTCCTTTACTCTTGCAAAATTCTTCCATTGATGAATTCCTGAACTCAGTTCCATTGTCACTTCTGATTATCTTCACTTGATTTTCTGACCCTTTTTCCAGTTGTAATATATGTTCTATCAGTGTTAATGCAGTTTCATCCTTCTTTGCAAGAAAATATACCCATGTATACCTGGTATATTCATCAACAATGACTAGAGCATATTTCTTCTTTCCAAGAGACATCACATTCACTGGACCAAAAAGATCAACATGTAGGAGATGATAAGAATCAACAATTGAAGACTCAGATTTGCTTTTGAAGGAGACTTTTCTCTGTTTGGCCTTTTGACAAGAATCACACAGGCCTTCTACATTCAACAAAGATTTTGCTAGACCTCTTACAAGATCATTCTTGATTAGCTCATTGATGTTGTTCAGATTCAAATGAGAGAGTTTCTTGTGCCACTTCCAACTCTCCTCACTGGACATTCTTGTTGACAGACACACTGCTTTGCCATCAGAGTTTGTTGACAATTTAATTTCATAGATGTTATTGTGTCTGTTTCCAACTAGAGCAACTTTCCCTGTAGATTTGCTGATCACTTGACAATATTCAGGTTGAAAATCTACATGATATCCTCTGTCACAGATTTGACTCACAGATAGCAGATCATGCTTGAGTCCTGGAACCAGAGCTACATTTGTGATGATGACATTTCCAAGATTAATATTGCCATATCCCAGTGTATGTCCTATGTTGCCATCTCCATAGGAAACTTCTGGGCCAGCCTTCTCCTCAAACTCTGATAGCAGGGCTTTATTTCCAGTCATGTGTCCTGAACATCCACTGTCCACGACTAGGGTACTAACCCTGTTGCCCTGCAATCACAAACAATCACTGATTATTAGTTTTAAGGATCCAGACTTGCTTGGATCCTTTGGCTTTCTTAATTCTGTTAGCTTTTGTAGCAGAATTCACATTATCAGAGTTTAAGCTAACTTTTTCAGAGTTTACATTTGCAGAGTTTACTTTAACCCATTTCAAATTTGGTTTGGGTTCATAGTAATTATAGTAAATAGCATGATAATCTCTGCAAGTGTAAATAGAATGCCATGTACTTCCACAGTGTTTACATAAAGTCTGTGGTCTAGTTTTCACATAATCACTCTTTACTGCAGTTTTAGAGGGTAAAGAATTAATGTTCCTATTCTTACTGCAGAAACTAGCAAGATGATTAGTGCTACCACAATTAAAGCATGTTTTTCTAGGAGCTAATGAAGCAAGCATTGGCTTAATTCCTGAGGTTATGCCTACCTTTCCATTTATGTTTTTCTTAGGCATTCTCTGTTTGTTGACAGACTTTATTTCCTTAAGCTTATGCTTGAGTTGTTTATCTGTCATTAAACCAATGTTAGCCTCTTTAACAAAAGTTTTAGCATATGACTCTTTAACAGCCTTTTTCTGTGCTTCAGTCTTAGGTCCACCTGTTCCCATGACATTACCTTCAGATGAACGATGTGGTCTAACTTTTACCTGATTTTCAAATCTAAGTTCATCTCCCTCAGAGTAACCTAGACCTACTATATCTGACTGAAACACTTCTTGAGTATCTTTACCAGAGTGTGTCCAAGTTTTAATGATGTGTTAAGTATCCTCCAATTCTTATTCTAGTTGCTTATACTTACCTAGCAACTCCTGTTCAATAAACACTGCATCATCTCTTTCTTTTTCAATTTTATTCATGTTCTCTAACTGTTCCTCAACAAGTTTATTTCTCTCTTTAAGTTGAGAACACTCAGTCTTTATCCTCTCATTTTCTAAAGTCTGATCCCTATAACTGATATGCAATGCTTTAAGATAGATTCTCAATTCAGTTATATTATCAGTGTTATAAGCATAGGTAGTTGGAGGTACCTTAAGATCATCATTTTCAGTCTAAGTAGTAGCCATGAGAGCATAGTTGACTTCCTCATCTGAATCTGAAGTGTCTGCCCAATCTCTGCCTTTGGTGTAGAGTGCCTTTTCAGTTTTACCCTTCTTGCACTCAGGAGCATAGTGACCCATCTCCTTACACTTGTAGCATTGAATTTCAGACTTATCTTTCTTACCAGATTTGAAGTCCTTTCCCTCAGATTTCTTGAAATTCTTCTTGTCAGACTTTGAGTAGTCCTTGGAGAATCTCTTTCCCTTCTTGAAGTTCTTGTATCCCATCTTCTTGAAGGTCTTTACCATCAATGCAGCCATTTGCATCATCTCCTCATCATCTTCAGAATCAGATGATTCATCTGTGTTTGAGTCAAAATCAGTGTTTGATGACTCATTCTCTGAATGTATGACTAAGGCTTTCCCTTTTGCCTTTCTCCTTGATGCCTCTTTCTTTGATGGTTTCTCCTCAACCTTAAGAGCAACAGACTTTGACTTTCTACTTGATCTTTTGTTTCTCTGCTCCAATTCCAATTCATGGGTTTTGAGCAGCCCATAAATTTCATCAATCTCTGTTTCACCAAGTTCATAATTATCTCTTATAGTGGTTGTTTTCACATCCCACTTTTCAGGTAGAGAAAGAAGAAACTTGAGATTTGAGTCTTCTAAATCATACTCTTTGTTAACCAATGACAAATCATTGAGCAGTTTACAGAATCTGTCAAATGTTTTTGTCATGGTTTCATCAGACTTTGCCTCAAAGTGCTCATACTCCTGAGTGAGTATGTTTCTTCTGTTTTTCTTGATTGCAGGAGTTCCTTGACACCTAACCTCAAGTGCATCCCATATTTCCTTTGCTGTTGTGCAGTTAATCACTTTATTAGACATAACATTGTCTAATGCACTGTGAAGTAAATGTCTCACTTTTGCATCCTTTGCAATAGATGAAAGATCCTCAGCAGTTAGATCTTTCTTTTCTTTTGGAATGACCTTTGATTCCTCACCAGCAGCAGAAGCAGATAACTTTGTAGGTTTGTGAGGACCTTCATAAATTCTATCAAGGTATTCTGGATCTGTGGCTTCCAGAAACATGGTCATTTTTACCTTCCAGATTGCATACTCTGATGGCCTAAGTATTGGAACCTTTATTGTTTCATACCTACTAACAGTAGTAGGGGCTTTCTCAGATGGTGGAGGTATCTCTGCCATTGATTACTATTGTGTTTGGATCTTTAACTGTAATAAAGTAATAGATTAGTCTCTGATACCACTTGTTAGGTCGAATACACAAAAAGCAATCAAATACTGTATGAGTAACTTAACAAGAACACACTGTTTAACAATTAAAAACTGTTTGGAATTAACAATTCCTCTCTCAGTGATGTAAATATCACAGAGAGCTGCTTAGGTTACAATCAATGAATTTCTCAATATTCGATTCCCTTCTAGGGTTAACCTAACTGTATTTATAGAACATACAGCTTCGTACAATAAGTAACTGATTCTCTTATAATCAAGCTATACAATTGATATCAATCACGATTGCTCCAGTCTTCCAAGTCAACTCAATCTCTTTGACAGCTTTCCAATCTTCAAAGATATTGCTTCCATACTTATCTTGCATCAACCTTTAAACACTGTTGACTCTTCAGACAATACCGCTACAGAGTTTAACAACCTCTGTTGCGCTTCCAGTCAGAGTTTAACTAAACCCTGACTGCTTCCAGCTAAACTCTGTTTTGTCACTATAGCTTCCAAACACTGTTCTCATCAATCATTTCTAACAGAGGCCAGCTAAGAGCCAGCGCATGTGTAGATGGAATGTAGAGAAAGGAGAGAAGTATCAGGACTGACAAGTGATAAAGGGAAAATAGATATGTGATCGAAGAGGGATAAAGTAGAGACGGATGTAAAGTGACAAGGGTTAAAGTATTGGAAATGGAAATCCTGGGTATTGAGGCAAGTTTACTATACCTCACTTATTGTTCAAGTGATGTGAAACCTTCTGTGATTATTTGTTCTTTCGTTATCCTTTCTTGCAAGCAATTACATTCTTCATATTTATTCTAAATAATGTGAACCTGTTCTGTTGATTTTATGATATTTCTTTCAAACCATTTTTGCTAGTGCCTATACCCTTTATTTTATTTTCATTGACATTCTTCTTCTATTATTTACAAACACTCATTCTCAAATTATTCTGTCATTGTTTATGTTCCTCACCTATTGTTTAGGTGTTGAATTTTTTTTAAATTAATTTATTTCAATATTCCTTGTCTTTACTAATATTTTTCAAAGAGCATTTTACTTCAAGTTATTGTAAAATAATTCGAGGCTTATACAGTTGTTGAGGCATATGTTGCTCAGTGACTGTTAAAACCGAGAATGAATTGAGATCTTCTTAATTATTCAAACTCATTATTGTCATGCCGGTTCTGGTAGCTAAAGCTTATGAGTGCTTAGCCGACAGGAGTGAGACCTTGGGTAATTTAGAATTTCTTAAATCTTCATTTTGATCTATTCAAATCTATTCTGGTTGTCCAAACTTTACAGCGTAATTTCATAAATTGATAATCCTTGACATTAGTGGTTATATCCAGTGCAGTGACGTAAATCTTCTGTTGAACTTCGAATTTTCTTTATTCCCTGCTTTCTTTAAAATTGTTGTTCCATTTCTAGATTCAAAATAATTGATCAGTTATTTAATTTATCATGTTTCTTTGTTGATATATGATTCTGTTTTGCTGAACTATACCCTGCTTAGTTTAATCTTATTGCTTTATCGTTTTTAAATTCTTATATTATATGCTTCCCTTGAAACTTAACCTTATTGCTGTTGTTCATGATTTCGCATATCAATTGCTTCCCTAACTTTCAATCTTATAATGTTACTCATTAAAGTGGATTAATTAATTAAAGGTGTTTTTAAAATTCCTTATAATGGGTTGATCTATTATCAGTGAGTATAAAGGACTTAAAAGTGAAATGTTTTAAAGATGTGATGTGGGGGAATTCCGTTAAAATGTTTTCCACGGATTCCTTCAGATTGGAGGCGTAAGAGGCCGGGTGACGCCGGTCCAGCATGTTTTATTTTGTGCTGTAGTTCTGGTGGGACCAGTCCAGCACCTTTAAAGGCCAATGTGTTGCCTAATTGGGAACCCAATTTCATGTCCAGACGGACCGAGTGTCCGGGCTGGGGACTTTCCGTGGCTGATCACCCGTATTGTCCGTAGTCGTGAAAAAACTCCAATCAACTGAAATGATTTTAAAAAGGGTTTTATGGAAAATATGTTTTAATAATGGAATGATTTTAAGAAAATGAATGTTTTCATGAAATTTATGAGTTGGCGAAAATGGAAAGTTTATCCTATGATGGAAATTGAATTCTTTTCCTTGAGATTAATTAATCATTGATATTGTTCATCAATGAATTATCGAGATATTGTTGTTTCACTATATTGTTAACTCGCTGAGCGTTCTTTGGCTCACTCTTGCTTTATTCTCCCTAATCTTTCAGTTAGGATTAAGGGTGGATGTCTACATCTTACAAGTCATATGTGAGCAATGAGGCAGCCTATACAGGATAGATCCTGATGCCAGAGCGGGTAAGCACGGACTGGAATTAAGCTACCGACTAGACGGTATAGTAATTGTATTCAGAGTAGTGAAAGAAATTGTAATAATCTGTATAGTTTAGATTCTTGTTTCATACCATAACCTGGAATCGATCCCGGTGAGGAATCGTTGGTGTATTGACTGGTAATTGTAATTGTTAAATTGGAATTTGGTTTGGGTTAAATTACAGGTGGATAGTCCAATTTACGAATACTTCATGCCAAAATTTTCTAAAATTCCCCTGTATCAAAGTCTATTTTATTATACTATGGGTATATTTTCAGTATTGGGAAGTCGGGGCGTTACAATAAGGTTGTAATTCAATTTATGTTGGTTTCGTGGATGGACATTGAGACCGTAACGACCAGATCCCTGACCCCGGATCTGGGGTGTTACAGAAATGGTATCAGAGAGAGCGTTATAAATCCTAGAGATGACGTGACATTAAAACCATAAATTCATTAAGATAATATGAACTCTTGCCAAGTTCATAGTCGGACTACTTAAATGTAGTGCTGACATATAAAACCTTTATGGGAACTATTAAGTATCAAGATAGTAACTTAGCTCGTTCTCGTACCGACTAGTAAGGCGATAGACCTTGAGGCGTATGAGTAGTAGCGCGATGATGATTGATTATATGCTGACGATCAGATGGTGGATTCGATAGAGTACCCTACTGAGGACCCGGAAGAAGTTTCAGCAGGGGAGGAAAATCCTGTTAAAGACAGGGAAGTTAACCCTTGAGGATATGAGAGTTGTAGCTAGAGAGACTGTATGAGTTAAGGGATAGTGCTCAGAGAAGTGGGCGTAAAAGAACTGAGATGTTATTAAGAGAATTAAAGAGGCATATTGAATTCATAGCTGGACTGCCGGATGAAGTACCAGCCAGCAAGACGGATTTGAATAATTACTTTAGGTCTTATATAGGATAAGATAAGAATCCATAGAGACTTCCAGATTAATGAGAAAAGAGTTATAAGAATGCATGATTATCAAAGACATCGATATAGGATGAGGACCATAGTCTCCCGGAGCAGTTGAGATGGAGGCAATAAGTGCCATACTATTCGATGAAAAGGGATTAGTGAGAATATTGTCAATGGTAATTCGCCATGAGAAGGCAGATTTCATAGGATATAATTTATGAAACCAAATTGAGATTGCTGAGGTGGTTTTATTCAGTAAGATGTCCATTTTATGAAGGGATCAACTTAAAAAGTAAGGGAAAGGTGACCGGAGACGGTACCGAGAAGTCGATTGAGACTGATATGGAGTAAAGTTTTGAAAAAATCAAAAGGTATCAAAGAAGAAGGCCCTATGCCAGCAATTAATTGCTAGAAAAGTAATGCTATTAGCCAACCCCTAAAACTCAAATATTTTAGCATGGCCAGTTGGGGCCAAGTCACAAAGGATTATCGAGTGACTAAACCAGCAATGTAAGGACAAAGCGGGGCGCTTCTAACCAAGTACCAACCGTGAGGATTATTGATATAAAATGAATTGAGATACATGATGATGGATTTTATAAATACCATGGATGTATTAGGATTGAGGATAGTGACCAACAAAGAGTTATGAAGATTGTCAGAGATGGTGCAGTGTGATGCACCAATGTTATCTGAACTTAGAGCCTTTAAGAAGAGTAATAGGTGTGGCAAGAGAACAAATGAGAGTCGTATTCTCTCTGACCTCTCTCTAACCTCTCACTAAAAACCCTAAATTTCTTCTAGCCGCCATGTTTTTTCAGCCCAATCTACACCTTCAATCCATTAGATCTAAATTTCTCCTCCCTAAATCCACCTTCCCCTTTCTTATCTCTCACCCTCAACCCAAAAATTCCTTTAATTTTGTCCGTTTTTTGGTGAGGTCTTGGCAATTCGGTTCTCTGGATCTGGAGAATGGACCAGTAGTGTTCCATTCTTCTCTGACAAATAGCATCACTCTCGTAGTGGTTTATGCTATGGAGGCCTTGGGAGATGGCTTGATCTGCGAACGGAATGGCTTTGACCTGTTAGCGCCTACTTTGTTGGGAAGTCTTGTTGTTTGTGTGGATTCATCCGAGTTGGACTCCACCTCTTGTGATTTTCTCGAGCTTGAGATGAGACCCATCTCTTGGGTTAAGTTCAAGATGACTTTGAACTTCTCTGTTGGGAGGTTTATGAATTTGATGGGTTCGATTTCAACAGCTCATGAAGGTATGAGAAGAGGTGAGTCTGCTTATGGAGTCGCACTTGTTTTTCCTGCGTCCAAGGGGAAAACCATTTTGGTTTTGGGGGATGTAGTTGTTGAAGAGGATTTCTTGAAGGGAATTGTTGGGTTTAAATTCACATTAAAAAATTCGTTATGGGGTATCTCCTTCGGTGGCCCAATGCAAGTGTTGGATTGCGCGAATCTGTTTTTGATCGGATTAATTTCTAGAAAGGATAATGGTGGGTTTAATTCCTTTACTATATGTGATAACCAAGTTACATGGTGCACGGTGCAGATCCATGTTGAGAGGGGCCATTTTTGGTACCTTGTAGGGAAGGAAATCGTCTATGTTGGTGACTATCATGTCGGCATGATTATAATGGGGCTTTTTCTGGGCTCAATTGTTATGTATTCTTATTCTTTCAAACTTGGAATTCAGAATGTTGGGATAGTTCAGATATCATGCTACAAGTATGGTTGCAATGTGGGCGCGACATCGGCACCTCAGGTGTTCGAGATTCTGTCGCACATAATTACAAAAGTGGAGCACTATATCTGCTGTGCTATTGAGACGGGCTTCCGTAAGGACTGTTCTTCTTGTATTGTTTGGGTTTTGATTTATGAAGATGGTGCTTGTAGCCCTCCATTTATGGGAGATTTGGGCAAATCTGGTAATGCAGGCCAGATGCTTGAGGGTATGGCTCCCAGGTTCTCTACTATCTCTGTTAGGGAACTCTTCGACTATGGTCGCCAGCTATTGGTTGTTATGTCTCTGTGCTTTTTGAGTAGCGGGTTTGGTGCGCCGGTTGGGGCACAAACTCATAGCGATGTTGGGGATAGTAGTCTTGTTTGCTATCCAACCTTTTCTTGTACCGAACAGTACTTTGGTACTGTTGATGCTATGTCATTAAAAATTGATAGAGGACTCTCGTTCGAGAAGACCGTGAGTGCAATTGAGGATAACTTATCTGATGATTGGACATTAACTTTTGGGTTGGTTATCTTTCAATGGGAAATGAATGGGGCTGTATTCTGTCCTGTGCTAGATAAGCAATTGCAACTCAGAAGATGGTTTTTTCGATGGATGTCTTTTTTTGGTTTGGCACAACAATGGGGTGCGATCTTGTCTTGTGAAGGAACTGCTGCTGGGTTTCTTGTAGATGCAGTTTTACCAAATTATTGGCACCAGTACACTGGTCTAATGAATGAGCCAGATTCTGTGGTAATTGGCGTCCACCTCGTGTGGGATGGAATGTACTATTGGGTCTTTATTAATTCTGATGTGATGGGTTCTGTTATTTCTGAACAGATTGTGGCTACGTCTGATCGGAAGGTAGTCAATATTACTTTGAGTGCGTGCAGTCATTGGTTACCAATGGTTGAGGTGCCCTGTACCGGAGGTCTTCATGCTCGTGAAGAGAAACATGATGATGCATACCAGTTGGGGTGTGCTTCTACTGACTTATTGACCAAGCAGGGGTTGGTGTATGATGGGGTGAGTTCTTCTATATTATTCTGCAGGAGCCGGAATGACCTCCTTGATGGATGGAGAAGACTGGATAGAGATATTGTTCATGTTGTTCTTCAAGTTAGCAATGTTGCAATCTACAATTATGTTGTCATCTCGAGTCATGATTATCTCTGGGTTGGAATTTATGGGATTATATTGAATGTTTTTCTGAGGGTAGTTAGTATTGGTTTGGGTGAGGCCATTCTGAATGGCCTGTTTTCAAATTAGGGTGTTGGAGGCGCTTGTGGTTGTGGTTATGTTAAGTTAGTGTTTGATGTTGCAAGCTAGTTTTGCTAGCTTATTCTATGTAGATCTGTTAGGTGTTCCGGTGGTTGATGTTTTTATTTCCGCGGGGTATGCCCCTAGAAGTGTAATCGTTTGCCATTGGTATAAAATTTTAATTAGCAAAAAAAAAAAAGAGTAATAGGTACTAAGAGATTCAATTTGAACTCGACCAATATCTTCCAGAACATCTTTGCTACCCTTACCAAGTTCTGTAAGAAAGAGCAGATAGACATGTGTTGTCTTTTAGAAGGTCATAAAAACTGACATTCGTTTGAAAGAAGAGGTTAGCATTAAGCTACCTATAGATTATCAAGAGGGGAATGATAGAAAAGAGACCCTTATTAAGGATATATGATTGGATTGCCAATTAAAGGATGTAAGTATTTCTTGAAAATAGAAATAAGGATATAATGTCCATATATTAAGATGAACCCTGAGGGATGCACAAAGGATAGCATCACCCCTAATAAAGACATTATGAATTCAGACGATATAAGTTGAAGCGACCAAAGTATAAAGAACCTGTAAGGATTTGTGGAAATGAGTCTTAAAAAAAAAGGTACATAGACAGAATTGTTATAAAAATAGATTAATAATGTTTGATATACCCTGTACCCTGAAGATACAGGAGGAATGATGAGGAGGACCTAAGAAACCTTATAAGGGTAGAGGTTATATTCTGAACTTAAAGAGGGAAGTTTGGTAAGGAATGTATGACATAGTAACAAGACGGCTAGATGAAACATGTGTGAAACCATGGAAAAGTATGGATTGAACCAATAAGGTTGAGATTATCCTAAAACAAGAAGGGAGTTAAGTAAGGAAATATCCTAGGTATGATTGGGAGTACCTGTAGTAAATGAGTTGGAATAGATCCAGAAAACATTGATTTCAAGAAATTATTATATTCAGGAAAGGCCAATGAGGTGGCCGACACTTTAAGTATAAGGGAGTAAGTATATATGCTCATACTAAAGAAATAGCGTGAAGATGAGAAGGGCCTTGAAGGTCAGATTGTGACGGAGGAACTTACGTTCCCTTGATGATTGTGCGAGAATCAACTATAAGGATAGTTTAAGTAAACGTTCGATTCCTGATTTTGTCTGCAGCACATTACCGACACTAGAAGGTTCTGCGACAGGCCAGACCAAATTCCCCAAGCGACTCTATTGATAAGCTAATTGGCATGATGATGAATGACAAGCAAGTTTATAGTGGTGTATTTCAGTACAAACAAGATAGAGAATTATGAGGTTGGCAAGTGATTAAGCAAACCGCTAAGCTTCTAGTCTTCTACTGGAGATATATGATTAATAAACTCACCAGCCTGTTCCAGCTGCGATGCTGGAAGTTCTTCTGCAATTTTATCTGCTTCATGTAATATCTACGTCAAGTTCAGGAAGCATTCCTTAAGGATAGTGTTAGGAATATGTTGTACTTGATGATAACTTCACATTCTATGCACAAAATTGTATAAGTCATGTTTTGTAACTGTCAACGGAAGAGACATTATAACTCTATCCGTTGACAGGTAGCTCATCAACGGATGAGGTTTTGTAGCATACTGCAATATCTCTATTTATCAGTTGATAGTTTTTTTATTCAGAGTCATGCTGACCATCAATGGATAGGCATAATAGGGTAGCTAATTATAAATAAGCTATGCTATGTAATTCTGTCTAAGTGAAAGTGTATCAACGGATGAGAACAGGACTCTATCAACGGATACAACTCAAATCTACTCTATCAACGGATACAGCTCAAACTACCATCAACGGATGACTGTGTACAACATCAACGGATAATCATTAACACTTTCTTCTATGCTAGCTGGGAATTAGCAGTTGATAAGGACAGGTTTGACTGACAGATCACATGGGTTGATAGTAGGTATAAAAAGCAGTATGGCAGCCATACTTTGGAAACGCGGAAGAAAGAAGCATTCCATTTACACAGTACATACAAGAAAGGTGCATGGGACATATCTGTTCACAAGGACAACCTTTCGGCTACATGTGGATTTGGAGTGGAGTAGCAAGTCAACTTGAATTAGATTAATATTATCTTGTTCCTGTAGTACTTGTAAACTTGGGATATATAACCAAGTGTAACAACTCTTTAGAAACTAAGAAAACAGACATATTTGCTTAGGGTTTCTTGAATATCCTTAGAAGCAAAGAGTTGTAAAACAGAAGCTGTGTACATTTGTATCACAGAGTTTTCTTCGAATAAAAGTCTCAAGTGGTACATTTAACCACCTGATTTTTTATGTGTTTGTGAATCATTTCTCATTCAGCAATTATCTCCTTATACATTTCTGTGGTTTTTATCAGAAATTTATAATTATCAAATTGTATTCAACCCCCCCTTCTACAATTATTCAAGTGTGTAATCTGGGAATAACAGATAGGGAATGGTGATTATTTTGTTTTCCTAGAGGATCTTGATTTGACAATTATGAAACCCATAGGTTTAGTTATTAAAGCACTGCGTAAACGATAAACGATGGTGATCCTTATGAGAAATTAGGTGATAACGACTGTGGAAATGTCGAATTGAATCTATGTTAGAGAAATCATCCAGGTTTATTTCGGATGGTTTAATTTTTGGAATGACTGGATATTTGAAATAAATGATCCGGCTATGATGGGTCATAGTATGATTATAGTAGAAATGAAAACAAGTGACTGAGAGAGATGAATATAGAATTGAGGATCAATAAGGTAGTCAGATATGCGGAATCATGAGAAGCTCCAGTAATGAAGCGAGAAAAGTATGAGATTGACATTGTAAGTATTGGTCACAATGGAACGCTGAAATTGAAAGCATAAATGACATAAGGATTAACTCCTTTTAAGTTTGGAAAATTTGAGGAAATTGGGAATAGATCGGTTGAGTAATAAGGAGACTCATGGACCGAGGGAGTGAAAATCTAGACGGTTGAATAAAGGGAAGTTTAACCCCAAAAAATGTGATGTTATTAAGTAAAGGTAATGGGTGTCTCGATAATGGCATGACGGTGGGGTTAAATAATTGAAGTGAATGAGAATTAGACAATAAGAAGAATGTGATTGATAAAGCAAAGATGGAGAAATAATTATGGAATGTGAAACAAGGAATGTTATGAATGGATTGATGAATGGGTTTTCTTAACGAGCTCTCGGAATGACTACCTGATAGTGTTAGTATTATAAATATGAAAGAGCCAGTGTCGTGGCGTTGAATGTCACTAATAATAATGTCAAGCGAGAAATCCAAGATTTAACCTGAGAGGTTGAAGGATTTTCCAAAAGTAAGTGATGCTAATATCGAATAAGAGTATAGGTCCATAGAATGATGGACAGAACAACAAGGACATGTGACATGTGATTATGATAAAGTAGTATTTGATACGAATACGATTATTTTCTTCTCTAATAAACCTCTATAGTTCAGAGGTAAATTCTAAGTATGATATTTTTGACAATCATGAAAATTTTCTTATATAATTCTTTGAAATTCTTTCATTTTCTTCTCCCTTATTTATCTTCTTCTAAATTGAGAAGAACAACCCTTTTAAGGAGGGGAGGTACTGCTACGTGACTACCTGTCTATGTGATAGGAGTCTAAGTGGGATACCATAGCTGGTCTAAATTGCTTGTCAAGTACTAAAGGCTGGCCACCTTCTGTACTAACTACGCAATAGGACAAATGTTCATCGATCACAGTGATCTCTCAATAAATTCTTCTATTTCTATATATCGATCGAGATTGCGAAGATTAAAGCGATCAGGAAATGCATAGTACGAGTAAGGTTATCTCCAAATTCGCAGAGCGATAGTGATACCAAAGTCACTACAGATACCGATAAGGGTAATAGTATACGACTAAGTAAAAGCATAACCCATATAATGTGTTGTTCGAGAAGTAGCAAAGTTGGTGAGCAAAGATAAAGGGAGTATTATAGCACTAGTGAGATGTGCTGTAAAGGGATTGGAATGATTAAAGATTGATCGAGAAACTGGAAAGTGAAATGACAGACTGCGTCAAGAGTTGGCCTTGCTGCAGATGCACCAGACATTTACATTCCCAAACCTGTTTCTGAGTGGAGTACTGAAGACGTTGCAGAAGTCCACAATGATAAAAAGACCATCATCTTATTTACCATGTAAAAGAATAGGTCTGGTACATCCGGGTACAGCCGTGTTGAGTAGGGTTTACCTTCTTATTCTTTGTATCATGTTTTGTTGTTGATGTAATGTTTGGATGTTGATTCGCGGGGTATGCCCCTAGATTTGTATCAGTTGTTCCTTTGGTATAAATTTTAATTAGCAAAAAAAAATGATAAAAAGACCATGAATATTCTGTTTAATGGCTTAAAAATAGACATGGTTGACAATGTTATCAACTGTACTACCTCCAAGGAAGTATGGGACATTGTTCAAACCCTTTATGAAGGTACAGAACATGTAAGGGAAAACAAGATGCAACTACTGATCCAACAGTATGAGCACTTCTATTTCAAGAATGGAGAGATATTGAATGACACATTTAGTAGATTTCAAAAGCTAATGAATGGCTTGAAACTGTATGGAAGAATCTACCAAGTGAAAGATTCTAATCTCAGATTTCTGTGATTACTGCCCAAAGAGTGGAAGCCAATGACTGTTTCTCTAAAAAACACTCAAGAGTACAAGACATTTACTCTTGAAAGGCTCTATAGAACTTTAAAGACATATTAACTAGAAATGGAGCAGGATGAAGAAATTGAGAAGGCCCAAAAGAAAGGTGGGTCAGTTGCACTTGTTGCCAACTTGGAGCAGAAGGAGGAGAAGAGGACTGAAGCTGCTAAATCTACACCAAACAGGGAGGTTTGTGAAGGTAGAGCAGAATCAAGCAAAAAGTGTCTGAAGAAATGAGTGTCCTTCAGCAGGATGAATTGGATGAGATAGATGAGCATTTGGCCTTTCTATCTAGGAGATTCTCTAAGCTAAAATTCAGAAGAAACTCTGGGGTGGCTAAGCCATTTAACAAGGATTTTTCCACAAGCAACTATGTGGATAAATCCAAAATTAAATGCTACAATTGTGGAATTGCTGGTCACATGATAAGTGAATGCAGGAAGCCTAGATCTGAGAACAAGGGAAAGCCAACTGAAACTGTTGACTACAAGAAGAAATATTTTGATCTTCTCAGACATAAAGGAAAGGCATTCATGACCCAAGAGTATGACTGGGCTGCTGATGGAAATCATTCTGATGATGATGCTGAGTTTGTCAACCTTGCATTGATGGCTGATTCTCAGTAGGAAGCAAGTTCAGCTAGCAATCAGGTATTTTCTACTAATCTCTCTGAGCTCACCAAAGAGGAATGCAATAGTGTTATAAATGAAATGTCTACTGAACTATATCACTTGAGTGTTACTCTTAAATCACTTACTAAAGAGAACAATAGGATTAAAGAGATTAATCTTTTTTTAGGTGATAGAAATGCTGCTCTAGAAATTCAATTTTTAGAATTTGAGAAAATGAGAGTTGATTACAATGATGCTAAAAGTGAACTTGAAGATGTGTTAAAAAGAGAACTGATTTTAAGAGACCAGCTTGATAAAGAACAAGGGATAATTGCTAAATTTCAAAGTTGTATGAATATTTCACAAAACATAATAGAAGTCCAGGGAATAGAATCATTTGTGAAGAATACCTGGACTCAAAAGAAAAAGGAGCTAGAACCTTGCCTTGAGGATCTAGAGACTATTTGTGAATCAACGGATAGTGATCATCCGTTGACAGATGAACCATCAACGGATGAGAGGTATCCGTCGACTAACAAAAAGTCTGTTAGTAAGAAGGAACTCAAGAAATTGAATAATCAGTATGGTCGAGTAGCCAAGAACTTTGTTTCTGGTGAAAGTAGCCAAGCCAAATCAAGTGAGAAGGCTAAGGCAGGTGATTTACTTAACAAAAAGGCTGTTGGTAAATCAGTTAATGGAAAGGTAGAGATTGAGGGTAAAAAGAAAAAGAACAGAAATGGTAAGATAGGCATCAACAAGAAAAACAATTATTCTCTTGACAAGTTTGCTCCTAGGAAAACTTGTGGTAATCGTAATAGTGTCAAGCACCTATCTTCTAATTGCAAATCTGTTAAAAGGACTCTTGTTCATGTATCTCAATCTATGCCAAGTATGCATGCAATGCCTGTTATGCCTGGTTTGTATCAGAATGCTAGTTTTTCAAATCCATATGTGAACATGCCATATGTGTCTAATCCTTATTTTCAATCTGTGAATATGCCACAAATGTCATGGAGCATTCCTAGCATGAATAATATGTATGCCAATTTTCCACAAATGCATGCATCAAATATTTATGCAAATGAGCATCTATCAAAACCTATCACTCAAGCATCTACACCTAAAGTGAAGATTGCTAAGAGTGCAAAACCAAAGGCTAACAAGAAAGGACCCAAGGAAACTTGGGTACCAAAATCAACTTGATTTGTATTTTGGAATGTGTGCAGGGAAATAGAAGGAATCTATGGTACCTAGACAGTGGATGCTCTAGGCATATGACAGGAGATTCAACCCTGCTCACAGAGTTCAAGGAGGTAGCTAGCCCTAGAATTACCTTCGGAGATGACAGCAAAGGATATACTAAGGGATATGGCTTGATTTCAAAGGACAATGTCATCATTGAAGAAGTGGCTTTAGTTGAAGGTTTGAAGCACAATTTGCTGAGTGTCAGTCAGATTTGTGACAAAGACTATGAAGTAAAGTTCAATAAAGAAGCCTGTGTTGTTTCTGCCAAGGAAAACAACAATGTGGTATTGACAGGCTTTAGAAAAGGAAATGTTTACATAGCTGACTTCAACTCAGTATACTCAAAATCCATTACTTGTCTCTTCAGCAGAGCAAGCAAGGATGAGAGTTGGCTATGGCATAAAAAGCTGTCACATTTGAATTTTAAAGTTATGAATGATTTGGTAAGAAAGGATCTTGCTAGAGGAATCCCTCAATTGGAGTTCATCAAGGATGGATTGTGTGATGCCTGCCAATTAGGGAAACAAAAGAAATCATCCTTCAAGAGCAAGACAGAGTCATCCATTGTTAAGCCACTTCAATTGCTGCATATGGACTTATTTGGTCCAGTAAATGTCATGTCCATTTCAAAGAAGAAATACTGTCTGGTGATTGTAGATGATTTTTCTAAGTTTACATGGACCTTCTTTCTGCACTCCAAAGATTGTGCAAGTGAAATCATCATCAATCATCTCAGACTAGTAAACAATGGTTCTGAAGTCAAAGTACAAAGAATCAGGAGTGACAATGGCACTGAATTCAAAAATTCCACAATGAAGATTTTCTGTGAAGAGAATGGAATTGTCCATGAGTTTTCTGCTGCTAGAACACCTCAACAAAATGGGGTTGTTGAAAGGAAAAACAGAACTCTCATTGAAGCAGCTAGAACAATGCTAAGTGAATCAAGATTGCCAACATATTTCTGGGCTAAAGCTGTCAACACTGCCTGTTTCACTCAGAATATTTCCTTGGTCAATCAAGCTAGAGGAATGACTCCTTATCAGATATTTACCAACAAGAAACCAACTTTAGCTTTTCTTCATATCTTTGGATGTAAGTGTTTTGTGCTAAGGAATCATGGAGATAACTTGGGCAAATTTGAAGCAAAGGCAGATGAAGCTATCTTTGTTGGGTATACAGCAGGGAAAGCCTATAGAGTCTACAATCTAAGAATCAACATTGTTATGGAATCTGTACATGTTATGTTTGATGATCAAAAGATTCTAGGTCTAAATGATGAAGGCTTCCATGAAAAGTTGAGATTTGAAAATGAGGTAGAAGGAAGAATGTACATTGATGATGGTGAGGAAAATGAAGATCATGACCATGAAAATTCACCTAGAGTTGTTGGTCCAACTAGAAGTGATGCTAACACTGGAAATGAAGCATCCGTTGACAGTCATACTGGAGCATCAGATGCATCCGTTGACAAGCTTTCTCATGCATCCGTCGACAGGCAAAATGGAGCATCCGTTGATAGACAAAATGATGCATCCGTTGACAGTCAACTTCATAATCCGCAAGGACAACAAACTCAGGGGGAGTTTCTCAAAGTCAAAACTCAATGACCAATCAACTAGATCATGCTCATTTAGATGAAGCAACCTCATCTAGATCAAACCTTCCACCTTCAAGAAAATGGACCAGAGATTATCCTTTTGAGTTAATCATTGGTAACTCAAACTCAAGAGTCCAAACTAGGAGGGCCACACAAGAAGAATGCCTATACAGTAGTTTCCTATCTCAAGAGGAACCTAAGAAAGTGGAAGATGCCCTTCTAGATCCAGATTGGGTCTTAGCAATGCAAGAAGAGCTAAACCAATTTGAGAGAAATAAAGTATGGAAGCTTGTGCCCAAACCTGATGATAGAGGTGTCATAGGTACCAAATGGGTTCTCAAGAATAAGACTGATGAAAATGGCATAATTGTGAGGAATAAAGCTAGATTAGTGGCAAAGGGCTATTCTCAAGAAGAAGGGATAGATTTTGATGAAACTTTTTCTCTAGTGGCAAGACTTGAGGCAATTAGAATTTTCCTAGCCTATGCAGCACATGCCAATTTCAAAGTCTATCAGATGGATGTCAAAAGTGCCTTTCTAAATGGGGAACTGGAAGAAGAGGTATATGTCCATCAACCTCCTGGCTTTGAAGATCCAGATTTTCTAGAATATGTATATCTTCTCCTGAAAGCACTTTATGGTTTGAAGCAAGCACCAAGAGCCTGGTATGACACTTTATCTCAATTTCTTTTGGAGAATCACTTCATTAGAGGTATAGTAGATAAAACCTTATTTCATAGAAATGTCAATGGTTCTTCAATACTTGTTCAAATCTATGTAGATGATATTATTTTTGGGTCTACAGATGAGAAGCTTTGCAAAAGGTTTGCCAAACTTATGCAAAGTAGGTATGAAATGAGCATGATGGGTGAATTAACTTACTTTCTTGGTTTACAAGTGAAGCAAGTTAATGAGGGAATTTTCATAAGTCAAACAAAATATATTTATGATCTTTTAAAGAAATTTGACTTAATGGATTGTGCCTCTGCAAAAACACCTATGGCCACTGTAACTAAGCTTGAGTTGAATACTAAGGAAAAATCTGTGGACATCTCAAGCTATAGAGGCATGGTAGGCTCACTTCTATATCTAACAGCTAGTAGACCTGATATAATGTTTTCCACTTGTCTTTGTGCTAGATTTCAAGCTGACCCTAGAGAGTCTCACTTGATTGCTATTAAGAGAATTTTCAGATGCAGACTATGCAGGTTGCAGAATTGATAGGAAAAGTACTACAGGCTCCTGTCAATTTCTAGGGAACAGGCTTGTGTCATGGTTCAGTAAGAAACAGAACTCAGTCTCCACTTCTACAGCTGAAGCTGACTACATTGCTGCTGGAAGTTGTTGTGCACAGATTCTTTGGATGAAAAATCAACTTATTGACTATGGTCTAAAAGTTGAGAAGATTCCAATTTTCTGTGACAACACAAGTGCTATTGTCATCACAGAGAATCCAGTGCAACATTCGAGAACCAAGCATATTGACATCAAATACCACTTCATTAGAGAGCATGTGATGAATGGTATAGTAGAAATGCACTTTGTGCCAAGTGAAATGCAGCTTGCAGATATCTTCACCAAGCCTCTTGATGAATCTTCATTCACAAGGTTGGTAGGTGAACTAGGTATGCTTAATTTTTTGTAATTCCTAGTGATATCTAACCATACGGTATTGCAGCTAGAAATGTGTTTTGACTTACTTGAGAATTAAAAACTCTCAGAAAAAAATTTTCTGCAGAAATTTTGTCTAAGGCAAAATTTGCTTATCAACGGATATCCTTTTATCCGTTGGTAGTATAAACACATTACTAGATTTTCGTATGTCAACGGATAACAGGTTGTCCATGTCATCAATGGATAAACTGTTTTCTCAACCGTCCATTCTTTATCCCTTGATATACATATTTTTTTTATAGCCGTTGGTAAACGTGTATATTTAGTCACGGCTGTACTTTTTTTCTTTTCATTTATTATCTGACAGTTACTTTTGTCCAATGGAGTAATTACTTTTAATTATTTCATTTTTAATTCTTGAAAAATATAAAAGGCTATCTTGTGCTCTCACATCTCACTTTTATTAATTTTCAAGAATCTCATAAGTTAACTGCATCTTCTTCACTAAAACTCTCTGCAACAAAAGTTCAAACACTTCAATGGCGCCTATTGTTAAGATGATGTCTTCCACTGGGTTTACCTATGAGAAGAACAATTTCGTAGCCTTTGTTGATACAGTGAACGCTCCAGAAGCATATCACACCATGATGAATTTCGTGAAGAAATACAAACTGTCATATGCTATGACTGCCACCACTCCTCTAATCCACGAGGTAATTGAAGAGGTGTGGGCATCTGTTGAGTACATTGGCACAGACGGTACACTTTCTTTTTCTTTAAAGGGTAAAAACTATGTAGTTAACTCTGATGTGATAACTGCTTGTTTAAAATTGCCTGAGAATAACTGTCTGGAAATACCCAGTAATGTTGAAATTGTTATCATGCTTAATTCCATAAATTATACCCTTAGTACTGAGAATTAACTTAGGGAAAATTGTTAGGAAATGTATGGTTAAAGAATGGAGTTATTTTTGTGATGCCTTCATTAAAACTTTTTCTGGCAAAATTAGTAATTTTGATGCTGTTACCAATTCCATGCTAGTTATACTATGTATGCTTTTGACTGATAAATTTTATAATTTTGGCTCACTAGTCATGTATGAGATAGCAGCTAAATTAGGTAAAAAGGAAACTAGGAGCAAGAATATTTATTTTGCTAGATTCCTGATGCTATTAGCACTGCATGTATCTGAGAATGAGATATCCATTGCTAACCCGGATAGCAAGTTCAATTGTTTTGTTCAGGAGAAGAGAATCTTAAGTGATTTGATTCGAATGAACCTAAATGCAGAAGTACAATTGGTATATCTACCAATTGTTCAGGTAACTGTTTCCAACCCTGAAACTCCTATCTCCAACCCCCAAATTTCTTTGCCTTCTAGTATCACAATGGAGTCTGTGGCTGTGACCAAACAGGCTCCTACCAAAGTGACCAAATTCAAAGTTTCAAAACCACAATCTAAAAGACAAACCTCAGGTGTCTCTCAAAAGGCACCTATTGCAAAAACTACCAAAACTCTTGAGGGGAGTGTGAAGGTGGTAGTGAGCGGTGAGGGACAGGGTGAACATCAAAGAAGCCCCAAGGATAAGGAAGGTGAGGCAGGTGCAACCAACATTTCAGTCTCTCAAAAGGTTGGTAATGAACCTTCAAGCCAAATTCTAGTTACATCCTCTCAACAGGGTGTGACTACTGATTTAAGTTCCACTCCAGGAACACTGCACAAAAGGGCAAGAGACACAGATAGCTCTCACTCAAAAACCTATGGTAGAAGAGTAAAATCCAAAACCATTGGGGAATCACAGGGTGCACACACAGTACAGCAAACTGTACCTTCTCAAATTCAGTTTGATGTGACTTCAATAAATGTGGAGTCAGAGCCCCTTGATCTTGACCTTCAAATCGATACACATTTCAATCCACCATCACCAACTCCATCTCTGGATGTGGATATGATATCTACATCAATTCCTGATTCTTCATCTTTAAAATTCTTGGAGAAGCCCCACTCAACAATTGATGGTCATCATCTTTTAGATGATTTGTTGGGCCATCAATCTTCCATTCCTGAATTCACAACACTATCTGTGGCCTCTTCCTTAAAATCAATCACCACAGATTCAGTGTTGGTTTTCACTTCAACGAATACTCTTTTTCCTTCATCAACGGATATCCTTCATCCGTTGACAAGTGTTTCTCCATCAACGGATGTGTCTACATCTAATCATCCATTGATAGCAATAACTACTACATCAACGTATACACTTTATCCATTGACAACTCTCTCTACCACTGCAAAATATGACATTCCCATGTCAACTGTGGAGGAGTTTGTAGTAGTTGAAACACTTTTAGGAATGAGGGAAGGGAGTGAGAGGCTGCCTTGTGAGCAGGCAAAAGGAGAGCAAAATAATGAGAGGTTGACCATTTCTTCCGGTCAGGCAAAAGGAGAGATTGAGAGTTCCAACTTAGTAGGTAAAGGTGAGGGTGTGAGAGGTGTGAGCCAAGGGGAGCCCTTGATGCAAGAAAAGAGAGATGAGAGGAGAGAAGGGACTACAGGAGGCATAAGGTTGGAAGGAGAAGCCATTGCAAGTGAGCCAATGGAGGTTAATGATGCCACCAAGGACATGAAATATCAAAAAGAATATCAGTCAATGATTGACTCCATCTCTTTGGATGCTGAAACCTTTATTCCTCCACCTGCCTATCAAGTTCTGGCTCGCCAAAGCAATGTGGAAGCAGAGGAGGCAATGCACCTAGTGCACACCTCACAGTCACTAAAAACAGCTAAGGAAGCTTTAGAAGCTCTGCCATCCATTGCTGAAGATGAAGACATTGAAGAATTTGACAGTGAAGCCAGCCAGAGCACTGAGGATGAAGGTGCTAGCAGTATTCATGATTGGAAATTTGCTACCAGCTACACCTATCTTGACATTGATTTGGAGATCATAAGGCAATATAAATCTGCCATGGCTGCGCACCAAAGTGCAGATCCCCAAAGACAGGTTGTTCTTCAACAAGCAATTGACTCTCTCAAGTTGCAAAAGATGCAAATGGTGATTCAAAGATCAAACTTAGAGGAGGTCAAGCAAGATATCAAAGATGTGAAGATTTCTGTGGATTCCAAGTTGGAGCAGTTGGCCACTATAGCCACTCAGAAGGTGTTGCAACAAAGATTCATCAAAGAAGACAGCTTGGCTAAGTCTGTACAACAACTCACCACTAGAGTGGAAAAGATGGAATCCCAGATGGAGCAATTTCTTCAACATCAGAAACTGCAAACTCAACTTTTAGAAAAGTTGGTTGCAGCCCCTACTTCTATTCAAACCCTTGATGCTAACAAAAAGGGGGAGAAAGTGGAAGAGGCTGTGGCAACTACAAGTCAAATCTCTATTTCTGAAAGGAGAGAAGCAGCAAGTGAGGGGGAGCGGCAGCCTACCATAGTGGTCAATCCACAGGACTTTATTGTCAAAGCTTCCCCCAGCAAATCCAAACCTCTATCTGAAGAGTTTGATATCTCAAACATGACAGAAGAGGAAAAGCTATCCAAGATTGAAGCTCTACAAAAGATAAGAGAGGAACAAAATGAAAGGATAATGAGGTCAGAAAGGTTGATCAATGAATCTATCGCATCAACTCTGTTCTCTAGCCAAACCTCAGCTCCAACAATATCTACTACAATTCTGAAGGTGCTCACTCCAGTAATTGTGGCTCCTACATATTATGATGCTGAACCTTCTTATGTCAAAGAATTTGAACCCATCATAAAAACCAGAAGTTACTCTCCACCAAAAGCAAATGGGAAGAACAAGTTACAACTGGACTATCCATTTCCCAAGGATGATGAAGAGAAGCTAATGGGAGAAGCTATCATGGAGTTCAAGCAAAAGACTAATAAAAGAGTAAGAGAATGGATGGCTGTAATCACAAGGAATGGAAAAATTCTGAACATCTCCAACAGCCATCCTAGATTTGTTGAAGCCAAGAGGGAAGAGACTTCAAGGCTGCTAAGAGAAGCTCATCCAAATACTGAATTTCCAAATGAAAACTTAGAAGAGAGGCTAGCAAGGCCAGCTCAAGAGTTAGAGGATGAGTTACAAAGTGAAGAAAAGGAGTCTGAGGAACCTCCTAAGCCAGTTAAGAGAAAAGGTGGCACTAAGGTCAGGGTACAGAAAAGACAGAAAAAACAAAGACCCAACAGACCTATTTCTCCACAGAAAGGATCCAGAAAAACAAGTGGCACACAATTACCAGTTCAAATGCCTCAAGAGGTAATAAACCCATCTGTAAACTTCCATGAACAGCAAATAGAGCCAAAGGAGGAACCAGTGGAGTTTGACAAAATTGAGGTTCCTAAATTTCTGTTTGAATAAACATAGAAGAAAAGGGCCTCAAGAAAGCAAACTCCAAAGTTGCCTATCCAAATATCTAAGTAAGGTGCCCTCTATTGTTAAACAGTCACCTGCTGAGAACAAGGAAGACTACATCTATCAGGCAGTTATAGAAGAATATTCTGGCATCAATCTATATATGGATGAAGTGTCGGAAGTGAGAGGAATTGACAAATACAAACAACTGCCTGAGAGATTAGTGTTTGTCTACAAAGGAGGAAAAGAGAGGACATGGCCTTTACAGAAGGTACTTGGAGAAAATTATCAAATCTTAACTAAAGTATTCTCTGCCATTAAGAGACATACATGGTTCTCCATGGTAGCCAGACATGAGATAATCAAGAGGATTGAAAAGATTAGAGCAGAATGGAATTCTCCATCAAGTTTGCCCAAGAAATTGAAGATCCCATACAATGGACAGAAAATCCACATTCAACCTTATTGGATGATGGAATTCAGGGATGAAGGTGGAAATAGGAGATTCTTCAGGTTGGAGGATCAACTATCTAAGGCTAGCACCCAGTACCTTAGGTGGTTGCAATCAAGGCTGAATTCAAAGATTGCTGAAGAAGAAGCCTTCTACAGAGTACATAAAAAATGAGAGTCGGTTGTTCTCTCTAGCTTCTCTCTTCTTTCTCTCTCTTAAATCTAAACAATTTCTCCACTAGATCTAAATCAACCTTCCTAAAATCATCTCTTTCTTCTCTCTCACCTAAATTTCTCTTCTTTGTTTTGCTCCAATGTCTCGGAAAAGGGTTTCTTTTCTGGATAACTCGTTGGTTTCTGAGAGATCGAGTGTTTACCCCTCTGTGGGCAACACTGATAGGGACGATGACTGCAAGCGTGAGACGCAAACTCGGGAGGGGCTGGCCCTAAGCCCGAGTCCGAAAAAGGTTTCTTTCATGAAGAATTTGGTGACATTAATTCCATCGGAGCGGGGTAATCGAGTGAATGTTGCCCAGGGATCCCAAAATTGAGATTGGTGACCCTAATGCTCGCTTCCTTGATTGTACCACTGAGTTGGTTCAGGATGTTAAGGGTCTGATGACAAAGACCTGGGATGGTTTGGTCTTGACTATGAGCCTGAAAAGGGTTACCTTTTTAGATAGACTGGTTTCGGTGATTCCTTCTGGTAGCACTAATGGATGTGATGCAGGGAGGAGGAGTCGGAACTGGTATTAAGACTAATTGCAGGATGGATGTTGGTATTAAGCCTAGCATAACCCAAGAGGGCCAGCATGTGGTGAAACCTGTAGGGAGCTCTTATAGATCTAAGGAAGGTTTGAGATCGGATTTCGATCCGAATAGGGTTTCCTATGTGGAGAAATTGGTGTCGGAGTTAACTCCTGGTAGGTCACAAGCTAAGGAGGACGTTGTGAAATCGGGAACCTCTAATATGCGAATTGAGGGAACTAGGGGTGTGTGTCTTGGGGGAGTCCCTAAGAACTCGTCTTGTGGAGATTGGGGCAAAAGGCGAAAGGTAAGCTTGAAGGATAAGGAAGCTCCCACTGGGATTGCCTCTAGGACTCGTAGCTCATGCCATATCCAAAGAGAGGAGAGTAAGCTTTGTTACTCTGTTAGAAAACATGATAATTCTGGGTGTAATGGGCTTAATCCCAGGGTGAATGTGGTCAGGGAGGGTATTATGGATTTGGAGGTTAGTTCTGGAATCGTTAAGAGTTGTAATAGTACAAATATTGCTGATGTTATGAGTCAAGTAAGGGATGGGAATGATATGACCCAGGTTAATGTGTCTGACCATTCGTGTCCATTTAGAGGACCGACAATGACTGGGGTCATTGACGTTAGTCTTAAAATGACTGGGGAAAGAATGGAAGAGAAATTGGATAATGGCCATCGATCTGGTGTAGAGGAGGATGGTGGGAGTTTGAGGTCTGACAATGCTTATGCTGAGATCCGTTCGGAGGAATACCAGGATGGTGTTCGGGAGTTATTGATTGAGACTCTATTTCATGTTGAAATGCTTAAAAACCATATTCGGTCAAATGGGTTCTCTGTTCCGAAAGTGTCTGATCTTGTGGAGATAGGTGATGGTGACCCATTCAGAGATGCTTCTGGGAAGTTTTTTTGCAGGGCAACTAAGGAGCTTGCAATTTCGGTAAGTTGCGCTTTGCAGCTTCAGGATTTTATTACTAGAAATGGGCTTGGTGCTCCTATTTCTCCTATGGGAGGGCCCTCTAGCCATGAGCAGGTGGAGGCATTGCTGAATACGGAACACAGTTTGGATGCAACTACTAAAGGCGCTTGTATTATGCCTGTGGGAGACCCTACCCTCTCGCCTTGGAATGTCTCGGGATCCCCTCTCCGAAATGAGACTTTGGTTCCATCTACTGGTACAACTAAGGTTCGGTTCAAGAAATCTGAGATTCGGAAGTGGCTTGCTGGTAGGGGAGGTCATTCTCGACCCCCATGATTCTAGTCTATGGTTTTTTCAATCATCTTTGATGTAGCTTGTGTTTAGTTTATGTTGTGGTTCTGGTTGGACTATTTCTGTCTGTAATGTCTAATCGTTGATATCGCGGGGTATGCCCCTAGATTTGTTTTTATGCTGTTCCTTTTGGTATAAAATTTTAATTAGCAAAAAAAAAAAGAAGAAGCCTTCTACAGGCAACTCCAAATCCAGATTGAATCAAATTCTGCTAAGGAAGGAAAATCAAGAGTGGTGCCAACAAGAGAAAGAAAACATTAATGATCTGCTCAGACTAGAGGAGCAATCTTTCTCTGTAAATTTCTCAAACTTTCTGTGTTTAAATTTTGAAGCTTAATACAATTATGCATCTATCAGTAAATATCTCTAGGGAAATGTTTTGTTATCATCAAGGTCCTAAATTTATGACTTCATGTTCATCAAGCATAAATTGAGGGAGATTGTTAGGAATATGTTGTACTTGATGATAACTTCACATTCTATGCACAAAATTGTATATGTCATGTTTTGTAACTGTCAACGGAAGTGACATTATAACTCTATCCGTTGACAGGTAGCTCATCAACGGATGAGGTTTTGTAGCATACTGCAATATCTCTATTTATTAGTAGATAGTGTTTTTATTCAGAGTCATGTTGACCACCAATGGATAGGCAGAATAGGGTAACCAATTGTAAATAAGCTATGCTATGTAATTCTGTCTAAGTGAAAGTGTATCAACGGATGAGAACAGGACTCTATCAACGGATACAACTCAAATCTTGATAAGTGGATTTTATATCCACTTATTATGCTCTAATTAGACCTAGATTGGTGGTTTATCTTTAAGTATGTTGTGTCTTTTAATTCGTTTATTTTGTTTCAGTCTTTTTTGTGCAGAACTCGCAACTTTAGGTATCGTGGTGATAAAAGACTACAAATGATGGATTTTTGCCTCAATTCGGAATTTAATCACAAGGATTCTATTGTCAAGTGGACTGGCTACGAGGAAAAAGAATTATCATAAAGAAATTCTGAGTGATATATTCTTAAAGCTGAAACCCCGGTTGGAATTGTTATATTTTTCGTTAAGCAAAAGGAGCCCAGTTTCAGATCCTCAGTAGACCGCAGCTTGCACCTGGACGAACAGTGAGGAAATAGAATTGTCACAAAAATATGGAAAGTGATATATTCTTACAAATGGAATCCCGGTTGGAATTGATGTATTTTCTGCTAAGCGAAAGGAGTCCGATTCCAGGCCCTCAATAGACCACAGCTTAGAGCGTAAGGATATATTTATATTAATAAATATTTTATTTATTTAGAAAATTATATTTATAAATATCTAATAATATTAGATATTTATTTTTATAATTTCTGAATTAAATTAATTATTTATTAATTAAAGATTATAAGCTATGCGGGTTAAAAAGCATTTTTACGAGTGGTCTATAATAAAGACAAAACAGGCCCCCGTTTTTGTTGAATTTGTAGCAGGTCACAGTTCATGTACAAGTAAATAAACAATAAACTAAACTAAAGCAAATGAATTGTTAACAGCCGCCTGCGTGTATAATGATTCAAATGAATTTATTCTACTAAATCAAAAGTTAGGCGCTGTCTGTCAACTCTCGTGTGCAACTTTCTACGCGCCTGTCAGCGCGTGGCGCCCACGCGCCTGTAGATAAAGTCAGAAACATGGCGCGTATCTTCACCGTCCTCCCTGTGGTTGTTCTTCAGCATGGCGGGCCGTCCCTGCGGTTGGTAACGCCGCTGGTGCTTTTTGCTGTCTTGCTTTCGGCTCGTTTATTTACGGTAGATGGTGTGCTAATTTAGGGTATAAATAGAAGTGTTTTCCTTTGGTTTGAATCATCAATCCCTCAACTGAGTTTTCTCTTTAATTCAGTTGTATTCTCTCTAGCTTCTTTGTATTTTTAGTTTCATTTTATACACTTTAATTTTCCGCAAGTTCTATTTTGGTGGAAGATTGTAAGGGGATTATTTTGGAGTGCTCTTCTATTTCGTTGGAAGCTATTTCGGTTCTATTTTCTAAACTCTTGTATTTCATAATTTATTCATGCAATTTTATACCATGTTTTCTTTTAATCCCATGATGACGATTCGTTCGATTATGAACTAATCGACGTCATGGGATTCTAATGGATTTATTTACGTAATTTAGAAATTCGATGCCTTAATAATTTGTATTGTGATAAAAATTCAGATTGCCTAATATGGTTATGCTTAATTTATTAGATGCATAGCTAACGTCTATATTATTAATTCCTAATGAATGCGAAAGTGGATTTAGGAATTTAGAATTTGCCATGTTAGCATAGGTTCGTAATTGTTATGTACATTTACGATAAGTGGTAGGGTTTTAGATCACATCGCCCTATGTAGAGAAATAATACGATATGAAATAAGGATTAAGTGACAAGCATTGGTGGAGAAATAATAGTACAAGGAAGGATATTACATGCAAGTATCATGTAACTAGATAATTAGGAAAGTAAACTAGAAAAGCAAAAAGCAAAAAGTAACCAATGATAGTAACTAGTTATTACATCTTCCAAGGAGACAAGAGGGCATGGTGGCCTATACCCTAGACTTGCAACATGTGATGCATATACATATACATAACATATATCACCCAACCACTTTATACAATTATTCAACCAACCAAAAAGCAAAGCACAAAAACTCTTCTCTCCCCCCAAGCCATAAAGCTCTCGGCCAAGACAAGAACAAGGAAGAAATTTTTTTCTGTATTCCACTTCTCCTCATTCACAATTCAAGGCATAAATCCTAGGCCATCTCCATCATCTAGACAAGGTATGTTAGTAATTTCAAGCCATTTCATCCACCCAAATTCAAGTTACAAATTGTTAAAGATTGGGTGAATAGTAACCATGTTTGATTTTCTTTTAGATCTTGGATTGTAAGGGTTGTAGGAGACCATTCAAGGTGTTATTGAGTTGTGTAAAGCTTACCCAAGGCTCCTAGGTGCTCAAGAAGGTATAAAAATCACAAACCCTCTTGGTTATGTAGTATTTATAATGTTTGGTAGTAGATCCATGTATTTATGAGCTAATCTTGGTTGTATAAGTATTGGATGACTTGGATCTTGAGTTTTGATGTTGAGATTGTGACTTTTATGATTATGGATAACATATATATCTCCATGAGTGTTATGAACCATGAACTAAGTGTATTAGGTGTTGGTTGTATTGTGGAATTGTGGAAAATGGTTGATCTAAGTAGTATGTGCATGCTGAGTTTTTCCAGGAGCATTGACCTGTCTTGTAACCCGGTTTTGAACCCCCAAAGGTTGTCCCCTGAGGTCCTACCATATATTTATGGAAAGATAATTGAATGTAGTTTCTGGAAATGTAAAGTTCATGACTAGGTGATGTATAGAATTTAAGTTATGGCCGGAGAAGTGAATTGTGTTCCTGGAATCCGGACTGCACTAAGTGACCCCCTTGTGAGCCTTGTTTAAACCCCTAAAAATTTGTGTGGGATCATGGAAAAATTTGAGAAACTAGGAAATACAGTGGTGAAGGTTACCCAAAAAGAATTGGACTAAAATATGAATTTTTGAATTTTATAAAAATGCTAGAGTAAATTTCGCGCAAGGGAAAAAGTCGTTAGTGGAGCATAATTCTAGGGGTAATGGTTATGGTTCGAATGTGGTAATTAAATTAAGTCGAATAAGTGACGAGCGTAATCGAGTGGTGACATGAACCTATAGTGGGGCTAGAGTGTCATAAGAAGAAGTCATTAAGTCAATTTCGTACCCCCCTAAAACCCCGTAATTAAAGAAATATTGTTAAGGTACTAACGAGCGGTTATTGCTTATGTATAGATCGTTCCACTCCGCACGCTCGACCACCCCAACCAAACCAAGGCAAGTTTTCCAACCCTAAGTATTTAATTTCAAAATATTATATTCTTGATTTTACCTATGCAAGTTTACTTTTCAAAACATACATATACAAGGACTTTCACTGTTGTGTTTGTAGTTTTCAAACGTATCAAATGTTATGTTTATCGAAGTATCGATGGAATTGAGATGTATAAGTACATATATGTTTGCACCCCTTGAACTTAGAATGAAATGTTTTCTTCGGACAACGACTCTAGCAATAGAGGTCGTAGCGGTCCGTATATATCTATTGACCGGGGAGCGGTATATTATTATATCGTATCTAGATTGCGAGAACCCGAAGGGTCATTCGGGGAGTATCATATACTCAAGTATTATATTCATATTTTCGTAAATACTCGAAACCCTATCTTGGATTAAAAGTTTATTTTATCGAATAATTATTTTATTAATTATTGATATTAAATCTTAAAATATTATTTATTAATTATTGTTCATTATTTAAAGACAAAGTTAATCCAAGACACTTTTTAATACTTTCAAACTCGAACTCTTTCGAACTCAAAACATTTTCGAAAACCCCCGGTCAGGTTTTGCTTCTTGTACATTTTTCAAGAATTATCAGTCGACTGAGGTCGAACTTCAATTACTCGAATTTTTCTATCAAAATGATTTTTGAAAAGAAAAGAAAAAGGGGACTCTGGCAGGTGTGGGAATCGTTGACGAACGATTCCCGGGATGTGTAAGCGGCCGTGAGCCAGGCGGTCCATCAATTATTATTCCGGCCCAGGTGTTGCCGAAGGATGATTACGGATGTAGTTTTCATCTAGGGTGATTACGGATGTAGTTTTCACCCGGGGATAGTTACGGATGTAGTTTCTATCCTTCTACCGGTAGAGAAGACCCGCGGATTATTGGACTTGGATGTGGCGACTGATCATCGTCAATCCTTGTCAGGTTTTTATGTTTTCTTCCAGTCCCATCCTCCACTTTGGAAAAATACTCAAACACTGCTTCTTGGGCCTAAGTGTCAAGTTGCCGATAGTGTGGTTTTTGATAAGAAAAATATTAACATCGTGCAGTATCTAGAACTGCAAGATTTTCTATAGAGATTGGCACGTGTTAGTGCGCTCTTGCAATTATTTCAAAGAATGAAATGTTTTTGAATGAGAAACCTTCTAAGCTAATGGAAGGAAAGAGGTTTTGCATCAATGCATTCCCTGTACATTATGTTAACCGTAGAGTGTTTTGCCGAAACTGATATACTCATACGTATATATTTTCAAACTTGAGATATATTGAAATGAGAACCTTGTAAAGGATTCATATGTTATTCGCAAAGCTCCTTAGTGAGTATAAATGTTTTTTTTTCAAACTCGGACATATATATTGTCGAGTTATGTTTTGTAATCTGAGATATACACCCATACAGTTGGGAACGTTTTCAAAATAAACCACTTTATTATTTTCCAAAATGGTGAACTTGCTGAGCATTATGTAGCTCATTCTTGCTTTATAAAAACTTTTCAGAAAGAGAAGAACTTGGTCGGTTAACTCCGCACCAGCAGAAGAGGAGTAGGAGATTTACCCCGGAGATGAATTAGTTCCTGAAAAATACTACCGAGTAAGTCTGATAGGTTTTCAACTGTAATAGTAAGACTTGTCTTCAAGTGTAGTTGTATAAGTGGAAGTGCGTAAGATTCTGGATTGTACAGATGAATTGTAATATTTAGTGTTACTTTTGATTATCGTTTCTGAGGCTCTAACTTGTATGTGCGTAAGATTGAGGTCTGGATGGATGTATTATTGAGTTGTAAAGTTAATACAGGTATGATATGGTTGAATGGTAATGTGACGACCTGAATCTCTGACCTCGGATTTGGGGGCGTCACAGAAATGGTATCAGAGAAATAAGTTACAGTACTCAGAAACGAGAGTGTGGAGAGTTAAGTCTAAGTAGGAGAATGACATAAGAGATCGTAGTAAACTTATTATTGGACTACCGGAAGAGGTACCGGTGAGTAGAATGAACTGGAGTGTTTACTGGAGGTATTATACTAGGGTCGATAGAATCCTTAGAGACCTTCAGAATGATGAATAGAGGTTTGAGAGTCGTACATGACCTATCATAAGTAAAAATGTAGAAAGCAGAGCGAAATCTCAAGAGCAGCTGAGGTAGAGGCGATACTGCCAATATGATCGGATGACTTGTCTGGCATAAATTTTGTTGCCTGTAGTCCTTCAGAGTTTGCCTATAAGGAGGCGGCAATTTAAGAATCGATAAGTTTAGACTTCCTTACATAATTAAGGGTACTTAGTACTTGGAATAATGAAAGTCTTTTACTTTGGCTATAAGATCCAATTTTCGATAAGTAACGGGTTTACCTGAAAGGTGGTTACTATGCCGTTGTGGATTTCATTACTCTTGATGGCGAATTTTACATGTGTTATACGAGAATGTTATCATAAGACGAGCGTGCTAGATAATTCCACGCATGATTCGGACGCTAGAGCATGGTAGTTCAACTTAGTGAACAAACAAGTAGAATTAACAAAGGGACTCAAGTGAAGTTGAATATGGTTGCATCGAGCGATACAGTGATCTCAGAGTCTACCAAAAGAAAAGACCAATGGGTCTAGAGTGGGATCCTTTGATAAAGATGTTATCAGGGACTACGTATATATGTATTGTAGACCTCAATATTTTTGGCATATATTCACATACACACACCCGCCACTGAACCTATGGACTGCACTGAGATCCCTGAGAGATCTCTTTGATCTGTTCCCAGGGGGAACTGGCCACTCGTGATTCTTGTCGGAAGGCATGAAGTGGGACCCTATGGACTTAGCAGGTGTCCCCGGAATGATGTAAAGCTTGGTCTTCAAGATAAAGCACGAAGATGATAGATATATTTGTGAAACCCTAACTCGATAATTGACTCTAAGATGAAGATTGAGAGACGCACTAGTTGGTGTCTTGTATTACGAAGACGAAGAGATGGAGTTACCCTCATAGTGGTGATAATGAGATGCATGAATGATTATTAACTCATTTTGGTAACTACCGGCTGGTGCACTACTTCATTTTAAACTTTTCACTAACCATGTTACCTCGATTAGTTTATATCAGGTAATCCTTCTAGCTTTCTACATCAGATTTGTGGAATAACAACCAGTGATATACTCTCCCTAAAGCAGAACTTATCCGAAGTAATTTTATTTGACCCATGAACATTCTATTCAAAAATTTATGATGACCTTGTTCGGCTCAGGACTATTTACACTCCCTTTCAATTATCCAAGGAATGTTCAACAATTGTTTCCTTAATTAATCAATGAATATTCCTAAACGAATATTGATATTTGACTACTTCTTTCATACTTGCATTTTTCAGTCGAGCCCATAAATATTTATCCACTTGTTGAGAACAGGGATGATCTAACATCCAGATATTCCTCATGAATCCTTTCTCCTATTCAAAATGAGATTGTGCGTCTTACATTGAAATTATAGTAAGGATATCATTCTGATATTGGTATTCCGAATTTAATTCTATTGTCGGATCTGATAAAGCATGTGTACGGCGGCACCCTTGGGTGGACCGTTTCACTGATAAGTAATATTTGATGAGAGGTTATCGATTGTTCCGATACCTAGAACATTCTCTTTAGATTTTATAGTTTTCTTTTTTTTCAAACTTAATAACTTCTTATTTCCATTCGTTGTCCGAGTAGCCTAAAGTTTCTTCAATGGCTACGATGTTGAAATTCCGTTCTATCCAATTGAAACTGGCTAGTCGTTATGTCAATATGAATGACTAGTTGATTGTTCTAACTACTCAAAATTGTAATGTTGTGAAGAACACCTAGCTAATTGTCCTAGCTGGTGGTGATTTCTCAAACGGGTGAACTAGCAAATTTTGTCTCGCTAGCTGCTAGTGTTTCTTGAAAAGGACTAGTTATTGTTCCACTGGTCCAACTCCCAATTTAATTCATTCCGCAATACATTTTGCATGTGGTAAAGTATGATGATGAAAGTTTTGACGAATGACTTGATTGAGACCTAATGAGGTCGTCCACTCAACTTGAATTCTACCCATCTTTGTATCAGACTTTATGTCACTTGAATATTCTGTTCTTTCATTCATATAATGAAGATTCATTTGAAACCATAGATTACTTGAATGATAAACTGCTTCATTTTTTATCGTCACATAGTAGAATTTCTTTCGATCGGTTGACCTTTATCAATGGGACTTTTTAGATCCTCTATTTTTCAAGAAGAAACGTATTCCCCAGATGTAAGAATTGTATAAAGACCGTCTTTATGACTTTTGTATCCAATAATCATTGCCCTTGTGCAACATTCTCTATGATATCACATTACCAAATTTTCAGGACATGAAGGAATAAACCTTGTTGTATTCTTTTTGTCCATCCTTACATCTCCGAAAAATCGAGACTCCTAGTATTTTGAACCATCAACATTCTTGGAACATCCAATGTGGAATTCTTATTGAAATTATCTATTGGACCTTGTTATTTTAAAACCATTCCTTTCAAAGGTGATTACCCTAAGGTGAACGAGAGGTACAATTGTGAATCGTTGCACCAATATGAGATCAAAAACCAAATATTGTAATTGTGCAGCCAGAGCATTATGCCGAGTAATTATTAAAGTAGAAATAACATGTCGGGACATACCACAAGACCTTTAATATTAGTGTGAGGAAAGTTATAGGAAATGATGAGGTGGTTGGGAGTACGTTCCTACCAACCGTTGTCAGGATGTTATAGTAATGAATTCTGGAGTTACCAAGCCTTTTCCTGATCCAAGAAATTCAAATCGATTGTGATGTAAGACATATCCTTAGAGGAAACTAACATGGAAGTGAGATGGACAAGAAAGGAAGAAATATCGTGGCAAGAATGTGAAGCTTTACTTAGCTAAAAGGGAGTGATGCACATAGCGAGACATAAAGTTTAAAAGGCCCTTAATAGCAAATGGATGCATGGATATATCCCAATGATCCTTCGAGATTACCACCTAATCAAGTTTATTGGGAATCGCAGCAGCATACAGGCCTCAGGCTGATTGGCGCCAGTTGTGAAAGAGGACGAGCGCATGACATCTTACCTATACCATCGAGAACTGAAACCCTTATCGGAAATGGAGGAATTGTTGACTAGTTAAAGTGCGTAGTTGTTTTTCAAAGATAAGGTTAAAGAGAAGGTTTCACCAACTCCAGATCGACCTCTGTACTGCACCAAAGTCGGCATTTCACATTAATGTAAACATTATAAATTCTGGTAGTATCATGTGGATTGACTAATGAGTTAGAAGCCTTTATGGATTAATGAACAAAGTTTTGGAATGAAATGAGATATTAGCAACAACCTCGTTGTTAGCTATACTTGATGATAAAAAGAGGACTTTAAGAGTCACGATGATGCGTCTTTCAAGATTTTAAGAGGTGTGCTGATGTAGTAGAAAGGGGATGATAGCCTATACTTCTAAACAACATAAAGGTTACGGGATATGATATACTAACCATGAGTCGGGGATTAGTCATGATAGCGTTCACGTATAAAATTGAGACGTTAACTTTATGAGAAAAGTGTGAAAGTTTTCCATAAGTGCCATAAGTATATCTTCATATTAGAACTAAACATAAGAAATAGAAGGTGACGAAAGGGAGCAGGGAGTATAATGGAGAAATTTGTTACTTCCCAGGAAAGGCCAGTGTGGTGGCCGATACCTATAGAGGGGATTATTCAAAATTGGAATTCAGTCAATATTGACCAAGAAAATAGAGTATATACAATAAAGAATAATGTTAGAGGAAAATGACTAAATTATGGGGAAGGACAAAGATGTACAGAGAATTAAGAGAATGTTTGGCAAACGGATATGAAGAATTGTATTGGCAAGCTATTAAGTACAAACGCAACATGTCAAAAACAAAATGATAGAGATCTAGTGGATCAATTTCGCCCGTAGAAAATCTTGAACGTGGACAGAATTATAATGAATTTCATGAGTAGGTCGCCGAAGACCGAGCCAATAGATGGCCCTAGTTGATTTATAATTGCTGGACCAAGTGATTTACCTATGAGAGACTTTCCATTTAGAAGATTATCGATTTATATACGGAAGAGATGGTGGTGCAATATAAAACTTCTGCAGTGATTACGTCAGATAGAGACTTAAGGTTAGACTTCGAATATTGAAGGTACTTTCAAGTATAATTAATAAAGAGATTGAGCGTATGTACTAATTTGATCTGTGGCTGACGGAAAGGGAAGAAGAATTGTCCAGACGATCGAATTTATAATTAGTGTCGTGCCTTAGATTTCACGGGGCAGTCGAGAATAAAAAAAAAAAAAAAACTTATCCATGAAACGAATGTTGTTATCACGATCGGCACCATGCGGACGTAAGGACGTCTCTTGTAAAGCGTACTACGAAAGAAGAAGTTTCACTTTTCTTGCGTTACGAAGAAGTCAATGAACGAGGGATATAGTAGCTGAACTGGTTCGACGTATACCGAAGACTATATAGTATCCATAGCAAGTGGTAACGACTGACGGGAGGCAACACATGCGTGCTAATCAAGCCAAGGAAAATGAGGAATACCGTGTGTATTGACGTTGTCTCAGATTTTAAAACACGACCACAAAGTATTCACGGGCCAACGATACAAGGGCTCAACACGGATACTATGAACAAGGTAGAAGAGGAATGTATAAGTAGTGGGTTAGAAATTTTCATTCATAGAACAACCGATAAGGAATACAGGTCGAGGAGAGCATGCGTTGAGAAACAACATTAAAGCGTTGGTGAGACCATCATATAGTCATCATAATAATGGAAATCTTTCTCATGTTCCATGAATCCAATTTTCATTTCATCCGGGAAAAGCCATTTTTTTTTTCTCAACAATGTCTTTGTCATTTGTTCTAGTAGCGTTCCGGTTAGATAGGAAGAGATTTGATAAATATTGATAACTCTTGGATAAAGTAATAGAACGGAGAGATACATTCGATAATGAACTAGTGGTTCTAAACCATCTATGGCGATTAAAGGGTTGAACAAAAGGGTTGAAGTGTCAACCTGAGAGTTGGAAAGGGGAAGGTTGGAATTGTATCCATAACTATTTTCCTTAGGTTCTCAAGATAAAATCCTTTTAAGGAGAGGAGACTGCAATAACCCTAATTTTCGTGAATATTCGAAACCTGGATGAATAATAATTTTATGGGTGGATGAGAAATTTTTGTCACCACGATAAGTACGAATTATTAAATGAAGATTTCTAATTGATATTACGTTTTTACGGTGCAAATGAGTGTATGTATAAGTCGTTAATTTTTTTACGAAACCCATTATTTCGAATGGTCAAATTTTATGAGATATCAAAGGAGCATGAGGTGGGAGACTTCGTGATGCTAAAGGTACCCCCTAAAAAGGATTGATGCGGTTTGGTAAGAAAGGGAAGCTAAGTCTGAGGTTTATTGGACCTTTTGAGATTTTGAGGCGTATTGGGAAGTTAGCCTACGACTTAGCCTTGCCCCCAAGCTTGCAGCAAATTCGTAATGTGTTTCATGTGTCTATGTTACGACCCTACCACACCGACCATCGGCATGTGATAAAGTACGACCAAGTGGACCTACAACCAGACTTGACCTATGTGGAGCAACCCGTGGAAATCATGGATAGAAAAGAGCAAGTGCTGAGAAACAAGGTTGTCAAGCTAGTGAGAGTTTTGTGGAGGAACTGGAACATCGAAGAATCAACATGGGAACTAGAAGACGCGATGCGTGAAAAGTACCTTCAACTGTTTTCAACCTGATTCCGGGACAGAATCCTTTTAAGGAGGGGAGGCTGTAAGAACCCTGATTTTTGTAATATTTTTAAGAATATAATATCATATGACATTGTGAATTTGGGACCTTTTGAGTCACCCATGTTGTTGAATGGAATTGATTATCTGAGAAATTTATGTTGTTACATTCACTGTGTAAGAAAAAGGGAAGATTGTTAAGGCAAGAGGCCTACTGCTACTAAGATTTATAAAAACTTGGGATTTGAGAATTATTAGAGTATTAAAGGATTTTAAGAGGCTATGACAAGAAGTTATGGAGATATAGGGAATTTAGACAATTAAGTACTTAAGGAATTACCAAGGAAATCTCTACGCGACAAAATATTATTACGATGAGTTTAATTAAGATACGATATGAAATAAGGATTAAGTGACAAGCATTGGTGGAGAAATAATAGTACAAGGAAGGATATTACATGCAAGTATCATGTAACTAGATAATTAGGAAAGTAAACTAGAAAAGCAAAAAGCAAAAAGTAACCAATGATAGTAACTAGTTATTACATCTTCCAAGGAGACAAGAGGGCATGGTGGCCTATACCCTAGACTTGCAACATGTGATGCATATACATATACATAACATATATCACCCAACCACTTTATACAATTATTCAACCAACCAAAAAGCAAAGCACAAAAACTCTTCTCTCCCCCCAAGCCATAAAGCTCTCGGCCAAGACAAGAACAAGGAAGAAAAATTTTTCTTTCTTCCACTTCTCCTCATTCACAATTCAAGGCATAAATCCTAGGCCATCTCCATCATCTAGACAAGGTATGTTAGTAATTTCAAGCCATTTCATCCACCCAAATTCAAGTTACAAATTGTTAAAGATTGGGTGAATAGTAACCATGTTTGATTTTCTTTTAGATCTTGGATTGTAAGGGTTGTAGGAGACCATTCAAGGTGTTATTGAGTTGTGTAAAGCTTACCCAAGGCTCCTAGGTGCTCAAGAAGGTCTAAAAATCACAAACCCTCTTGGTTATGTAGTATTTATAATGTTTGGTAGTAGATCCATGTATTTATGAGCTAATCTTGGTTGTATAAGTATTGGATGACTTGGATCTTGAGTTTTGATGTTGAGATTGTGACTTTTATGATTATGGATAACATATATATCTCCATGAGTGTTATGAACCATGAACTAAGTGTATTAGGTGTTGGTTGTATTGTGGAATTGTGGAAAATGGTTGATCTAAGTAGTATGTGGATGCTGAGTTTTTCCAGGAGCATTGACCTGTCTTGTAACCCGGTTTTGAACCCCCAAAGGTTGTCCCCTGAGGTCCTACCATATATTGATGGAAAGATAATTTAATGTAGTTTCTGGAAATGTAAAGTTCATGACTAGGTGATGTATAGAATTTAAGTTATGGCCGGAGAAGTGAATTGTGTTCCTGGAATCCGGACTGCACTAAGTGACCCCCTTGTGAGCCTAGTATAAACCCCTAAAAATTTGTGTGGGATCATGGAAAAATTTGAGAAACTAGGAAATACAGTGGTGAAGGTTACCCAAAAAGAATTGGACTAAAATATGAATTTTTGAATTTTATAAAAATGCTAGAGTAAATTTCGCGCAAGGGAAAAAGTCGTTAGTGGAGCATAATTCTAGGGGTAATGGTTATGGTTCGAATGTGGTAATTAAATTAAGTCGAATAAGTGACGAGCGTAATCGAGTGGTGACATGAACCTATAGTGGGGCTAGAGTGTCATAAGAAGAAGTCATTAAGTCAATTTCGTACCCCCCTAAAACCCCGTAATTAAAGAGATATTGTTAAGGTACTAACGAGCGGTTATTGCTTATGTATAGATCGTTCCACTCCGCACGCTCGACCACCCCAACCAAACCAAGGCAAGTTTTCCAACCCTAAGTATTTAATTTCAAAATATTATATTCTTTATTTTACCTATGCAAGTTTACTTTTCAAAACATACATATACAAGGACTTTCACTGTTGTGTTTGTAGTTTTCAAACGTATCAAATGTTATGTTTATCGAAGTATCGATGGAATTGAGATGTATAAGTACATATATGTTTGCACCCCTTGAACTTAGAATGAAATGTTTTCTTCGGACAACGACTCTAGCAATAGAGGTCGTAGCGGTCCGTATATATCTATTGACCGGGGAGCGGTATATTATTATATCGTATCTAGATTGCGAGAACCCGAAGGGTCATTCGGGGAGTATCATATACTCAAGTATTATATTCATATTTTCGTAAATACTCGAAACCCTATCTTGGATTAAAAGTTTATTTTATCGAATAATTATTTTATTAATTATTGATATTAAATCTTAAAATATTATTTATTAATTATTGTTCATTATTTAAAGACAAAGTTAATCCAAGACACTTTTTAATACTTTCAAACTCGAACTCTTTCGAACTCAAAACATTTTCGAAAACCCCCGGTCAGGTTTTGCTTCTTGTACATTTTTCAAGAATTATCGGTCGACTGAGGTCGAACTTCAATTACTCGAATTTTTCTATCAAAATGATTTTTGAAAAGAAAAGAAAAAGGGGACTCTGGCAGGTGTGGGAATCGTTGACGAACGATTCTCGGGATGTGTAAGCGGCCGTGAGCCAGGCGGTCCATCAATTATTATTCCGGCCCAGGTGTTGCCGAAGGATGATTACGGATGTAGTTTTCATCTAGGGTGATTACGGATGTAGTTTTCACCCGGGGATAGTTACGGATGTAGTTTCTATCCTTCTACCGGTAGAGAAGACCCGCGGATTATTGGACTTGGATGTGGCGACTGATCATCGTCAATCCTTGTCAGGTTTTTATGTTTTCTTCCAGTCCCATCCTCCACTTTGGAAAAATACTCAAACACTGCTTCTTGGGCCTAAGTGTCAAGTTGCCGATAGTGTGGTTTTTGATAAGAAAAATATTAACATCGTGCAGTATCTAGAACTGCAAGATTTTCTATAGAGATTGGCACGTGTTAGTGCGCTCTTGCAATTATTTCAAAGAATGAAATGTTTTTGAATGAGAAACCTTCTAAGCTAATGGAAGGAAAGAGGTTTTGCATCAATGCATTCCCTGTACATTATGTTAACCGTAGAGTGTTTTGCCGAAACTGATATACTCATACGTATATATTTTCAAACTTGAGATATATTGAAATGAGAACCTTGTAAAGGATTCATATGTTATTCGCAAAGCTCCTTAGTGAGTATAAATGTTTTTTTTTCAAACTCGGACATATATATTGTCGAGTTATGTTTTGTAATCTGAGATATACACCCATACAGTTGGGAACGTTTTCAAAATAAACCACTTTATTATTTTCCAAAATGGTGAACTTGCTGAGCATTATGTAGCTCATTCTTGCTTTATAAAAACTTTTCAGAAAGAGAAGAACTTGGTCGGTTAACTCCACACCAGCAGAAGAGGAGTAGGAGATTTACCCCGGAGATGAATTAGTTCCTGAAAAATACTACCGAGTAAGTCTGATAGGTTTTCAACTGTAATAGTAAGACTTGTCTTCAAGTGTAGTTGTATAAGTGGAAGTGCGTAAGATTCTGGATTGTACAGATGAATTGTAATATTTAGTGTTACTTTTGATTATCGTTTCTGAGGCTCTAACTTGTATGTGCGTAAGATTGAGGTCTGGATGGATGTATTATTGAGTTGTAAAGTTAATACAGGTATGATATGGTTGAATGGTGATGTGACGACCTGAATCTCTGACCTCGGATTTGGGGGCGTCACATAAACGGTGTCCACACAACTTCTATCTTTTTAAGTTGATGTTCGTGTGGTTTGATATAAGTTAAGGCTGAAAGGCACTTATGTTAGTTTCGTGTTCCTAGCTAGCTTTCATAATTATCAAATAACTTTGAATTAAGGCATCAATTCTAAATGAAATAAATAATGAAATTAGAATCCCATTTTTTTCTCACATATAAATTCTCATTTAATTAAATCAAGTAGTTTGAATTATTTAATATTATTAAGTTGATAAATCAATTAGAAAAATACAACAAAACCCCCTTTTATATTTATTCAAGCAGTTTGTTGTTTAATCATACGTCGTTTCTTAAACATTATTTCTGAACAAACACCAAGTCTTCGTGGGATCGAACTTATTGTATTACTTGTGACCGGGTACGCTTGCGGAGTTAGTTTTCGAACCAACAAGTTTTTGGCGCCGCTGCCGGGGACTTCGGTTTTATTTTCAGAATTTGTGTTTAACATCAACGGAGGTTAAACTTAACTGACTTGGATAGTTTTTTTTTTTTCTCACGTCGTGTTTTCTCGCTCTGCCAGTATAAGGATCTTGAGTTGTTTATGCTAACGCGTGCCCAAACTCTTAAATCAAGAACCGTAATAAAGATGGAAGAAACGTTAGACATGGCGGATGATGTGCCTAAGACGTTGATGGACTATTCCCAACCGAAAATCAATGACATTCAGTCAAGCATCGTCAGGCCAGCCATTGCAGCTAACACATTTGAAATCAAACCTGGCACAATCCAGATGGTACAAAACTCTGTCCAGTTCGGGGGAGCACCAACGGAAGATCCAAATATGCGGATATCCGGAACTTCATAGAGATTTGTGACACATTCAAATTCAACAACGTGTCAGATGATGCTGTAAAGTTGAGGCTTTTTCCATTTTCTCTACGGGACAAAGCTACGGGATGGTTGCACTCTCTACCAGCTAGCTCGATAACAACATGGGAAGAACTCGCTCAAAAGTTCCTCACGAAATTCTATCCCATGGCAAAAACAGCTGCCATAAGGAATGCTCTTGCTCAGTTCACACAACAGACGGGGGAATCTTTATGTGAAGCTTGGGAGCGCTATAAAGAAATGTTAAGAAAATGCCCTAATAATGGAATGCCCAACTGGATGGTGATTAATTGCTTTTACAATGGTCTAGGATGGCAATCAAGACCAATCGTGGATGCATCATCAAGGGGAGCCTAATGGGCTAAGAGCTATGAAGCCGCCTACGAGCTAATTGAAATGATGGCGGCTAATGAGTATCAGAATCCGACGCAGAGGATGCCTCAACATAAGGTGGCAGGAATCCTCGAAGCGCTAAGCATGAAGGTGGATTCTTTGAAAAATTATGGGGTACAACAAGTAGCGAGTGTTTGTGAGCTATGCGCTGGTCGACATGAAACGGATCAATGTGCAATTTCCAATGAATCAGTGCACTTTGTGAGCAATTTTCAAAAGCAACAACACCCAGTCCCAAACACTTACCAACCCAACAATAGAAATCATCCTAATTTCAGTTGGAGCAACAACCAAGGTGGGTTGCAGCAACCTCAACAGCCTTATCAGCAGTTTCAGGGTCAGCAGTATAGTGCAAAGCCGTACAATCCTTCCGGCTATCAGCAACAGTATGCTCCAAGGTAGCAATTTCAGCCTCCGGGATTTCAGCAATAGCCTCATGCTAGTACGGGGCAATCTTATAATGAAAAATCTGAACTGGAGGAATTGAGGTTGATGTGCAAGAGTCAAGCAGTTTCGATAAAGACCTTGGAAAATTAGATTGGTCAACTTGCTAATGCCTTGCTGAATAGGCCACAAGGAACTCTGTCTAGCAATACCGAGCCAAATCCAAAGAGTGAGCAAAAGGAGACTTGCAATGCAATAACTCTTAGAAGTGGTAAGGAGATTGAAGCCAACTTAAGAGGACTAAGGTTGGGCTTAAAGGGTTAAACAGATCTGTGGGGAATTTGCAACAGCTGGTCAGAGATACGAGAAGTGCTTTGTTGGCTTTCCAGAACGACATCCCTACCTCCCCATCTCCTGCTTATTTTGCGGAAGAGAGCAATCTCATGGATGCCTATGCTAAAGCTCTTCACTTGGAGGAGTGCTTTTTGAAGCAGAAGTCTAGAGTGCAATGGCTTAAGAATGGTGATAGTAATAACAAGTACTTTTTCAATGCTTGCAGAGGAAGATGGAATGTTAATAAAATTCTGTCCTTAGACAATCAGAATGGAGAGACAATCACTGACCATGGAGACATGTCAAAGGTAGCTGTTGACTATTACATAAACCTGCTGGGAAATAGTGGGGAGGTTTCCCAATTCCTGAATGATATCTCTTTGCCAAAGGTAATTGAGTCCCAGTCGATTTCCCTCACTGCTCCGTTTAAAGAGAGTGATATTCTGAACACTTTGAAGCGAATGGGAAAAAACAAGAGCCCAGGGCATGATGGGTTTACGGTGGAATTCTTCTTAGCTGCATGGTACATTGTGGGGCCTGATGTAACAAGAGGTATCCTCTACTTCTTTGATTCTCTTACTATGCCTAGAATTATTAATGCGGCTTCGATTTGTTTGGTTCCAAAGCAGGATAACCCATCCCAAATGCAGCACTTTCGGCCTATCTCTTGCTGTAATGTTTTGTATAAGTGCATCTCTAAGATGTTAGCAGCTAGGTTGAAGTCAGTGATGCCTTCCTTGATCTCCAAACACCAATCTGCGTTTGTGGCAGGAAGATCAATTGGAGATAACATCTTCTTGGCACAAGCTTTAGCAAGGTTTATAATCGAAATGATGGCCAGGCCCGATGTGCTATAAAACTTGACATTCACAAAGCCTTTGACTCACTCAATTGGAGTTTTGTCTTTGCGGTTATGGAATGGATGGGCCTTCCACACAAATTTGTTGATTGGGTTAGAGTGTGTATTACCACCGCTATGTTCTCAGTCAAGCTCAATGGAAGCTTGGAGGGTTTCTTTAAAGGGGAGTCTGGGTTACGACAAGGAGATCCCCTTTCTCCTTACCTCTTTGTTATGGCCATGGAAGCTCTCACTGCTTGTCTCAACAAGTCAATAATGGGCTCTAATTTTATGTTTCATTGGAGGACCAAGGAGGTGAACTTACATCATATCATCTTTGCAGATGATGTGTTTCTGTTTTGTCATGGTGATGTTCAATCTGTTTCGAGACTCATGGAAGGGATTCACCAATTTTTTGGCCTCTCAAACTTGGTTCCAAACCAGACCAAATCGGTCTATTTCTTTGCAAATATGAGAACTGATGTTGCTGAAGATATCTTAAGGGTAACAGGCTTTCAAATGGGCACTCTTCCAGTCACTTACCTGGGCCTCCCTCTCATTACTGGAAAGCTTAACAGCATGGATTGCAACATTCTGGTGACAAAGTTATGCAATCGAGTGGAATCCTGGATGGTGAGATTTCTTAACTTTCCTGGTCGTTTGATGCTAATCAAAGCAATCATGGTTAGTATTGTGGGATACTGGAGCATGTACATTTTCCTTCCCAAGTCAGTCCTTAAGGCGATCAATAGTCTTTTGTTCAAATTTTTATGGGGAGGATTCTATAAGGAATCAGGTCGATGCCACTACAAGGTGTCCTGGGAGGATTGTTGCAAGCTTAAAAATGAGGGTGGTCTGGGGATCAAAAACATTTTTGAATGGAACCAGGCAGCTGTTTTGCACCAGCTTTGGCGCCTGCTCCAACCCACTTCAAACTCTCTTTGGATAGCCTGGTTTCATAATGTTCTGTTACGAAACAAAGCCTTCTAGACTACTACAATGCCCTATAGGTGTTGTTGGATTGCTCGAAAGATTTTTAATGCTAGACAGCAGGCCTTGCAATTTGTTGGGTATAATGTGGGGCGAAACTCTAGATTTCTCTTCTGGAAAGACCCCTGGGCTGATAAGAAACCTCTGGTATTCATCTCGACCTTTGTAATCTCTAATGCTGAGTCCACTGCCATGGCCCCTATCAGTTGTTACCTCCAAGATGGAGTGTGGAGACTTCCCCAGTCTAACCACATGGATGTCATAGGTATTCGAAGAAGAGCATCCCAAGTCCAAATTCACCGGACTGACAACATTACTTGGAATGGCATGCAGACTAAATTGGTAAAGCTGGCAACTATATGGAACTCTATTCGGGATATTGGTCAACCTGTAAGCTGGGGAGAAGTGGTGTGGAACTCGTTCAATATTCCGAAATGTACCTTCATTACTTGGCTTGCTGTGAGAAACAGGTTACTTACTAGAGATCGTATGATTTCGTTTGGTATGGAGGTGGATCCCTCTTGCGTGCTGTGTGGGAATGGAGTGGAATCTATAAGCCACCTGTTTACGGCTTGCCCATATTTTAGGCTCTTGAGTAATGTAATCCCTTTCCAGGTGTTCATTGATTGGACAAGGTGGCAGCAAGGAGATTTTTTCTCTTCTAATCTTTCTGGAAAGTTGAAGAGAATAGCGGGGGTCTACCTTACAACGTGCATTTATAATGTCTAGAAGAAAGGAACTTTAGAATGCACAACGCAGGGCCTGGGCACCCAACAACTTTGCTTAGCTTGACCATCAAATCCACAGTGCGGGAGAAAATGTTCACTTGTGCTTCCTTTCAAAAGTGGGTTTGGAAAGATCCGTCCCTTGTTCTGTTTCTCTTTTAGCAGCTGTCAATTTGTTGGCCTGTGGTAATGTTGGTGTTATGTCGTTTTTGTTGGGTAGTGCATTAGCAGTTTGCTAGCTTCTTCTTTGTAGAACTGTTATAGTTGTTCTTTGTTGTTCCGGTTGGTCGACAATTTTTCGCGGGGTACGCCCCCAGAAGTGTATTTGTTTGCCGTTGGAATACATCTTAATTAGCAAAAAAAAAAAAGAAAAAAAAAAGAGATTGAAGGGAACACAAAGAAAGCTGATGAAAAGGAATCTGAGTCTAATGAAAAGCCTCAAGAGTTGGTGTATGAAGAATCCATAAAAGATGAACCAGTTAAAGCACCGACACCAGAAAAGCATATTTATCCACCTCCTCCATATCCTCGACGCTTGAAGAAAAGTCAAGAAAAGCAATTTCAAAATTTTTTGGACGTCTTCAAGAAATTGTCCATTAATATTCCATTTGCGGAAGCTCTAGAAAAGATGCCGAGCTATGCCAAGTTCATGAAGGGCATTTTATCAAGGAAGTTGAAGCTCGATGAACTAGAGACCGTTGCTTTGACGGAAGAGTGCAGTGCTGTTCTGCAGCAAAAGTTGCCTCCTAAACTTAAAGATCCTGAAAGTTTCACCATCCCGTGCACTATTGGTAACTTATCTTTCGACAAGTGTTTGTGTGACTTGGGAGCTAGTATCAATCTAATACCTTTGTCTGTATTCATGCAACTTGGTTTACCCGACCCGAAACCTACAAATATCTTGTTACAGCTGGCTGATCGGTCGATCACGTATCCAAGAGGAATAGTGGAAGATGTTTTGGTAAAGGTGAATGAGTTTATCTTCCGTGCTGATTTTGTCATTCTAGACTTTGAGGAAGATAAGAAGATTCCTATCATCTTGGGAAGGCCTTTCCTAGCTACTGGCCGAACTTTGATTGATGTACAGAAAGGGGAGCTAACTATGCGGGTGCAAGATGATAAGGCCACCTTTAATGTGTTTGCTCCTACGAAGATTTCAGATGATCCAGAAGTGTGTTTTTCTGTGGAATCCCTTGCATTGTCTTTCCGAGAAGAAACAGGTGATGTACAATTGGATGCATTGCCTTGTGTTACAAATTTTTCAAAAGGCTCTCACTCAGTTAAGATGCTCGAGGAAATTGATACTGATAAACCTCCCATACAAGATCTCTCAAATGTAAAGCTCGGAAAACTTCCACCACATTGGAGGTATGTCCTTTTGAATGATGAGTTAGTAATTTTTGAAGAGGGTCATGATAATGTGTTAAGAAGGTGGATAGTTGATGATGAGGTTGAAGAGTGTTTTGTTCAATCGGCTGAGAGGGATAAACACCTTAGAGGTGTGAGGAAGAAAAGAAGGCGAAGAAGTCGATGAGTGGAAAAATCAAGACGAAGAGTAAAAGAAAAGTTGTGTTGGGAGGAAGCAAACAAAATGTCAGCATTTGTGTGAATGGTCTTTCTAATAAGGGCGATCCTATTATCCTTTTGAAACCGCCGTGAGTTGAGGAAGTAACGTCCGGCTAAATGACGTTAATGACAGCGCTTCATGGGAGGCAACCCATAGGTTTGGTGTTTTTATGTGTGGTTTGATTTTGTGTGATTTTGTTCAGTATTATGTCAAGTTTGCAGGTCATTGGCGAGTTGCAGGAACTTGCTTCTTTCAAGGTAGACTAGCCACATTTTGGAGCTTATGCAGCATTTCCACCACCTGATTCACCACCCGAGGAGGGCGACGATGCCGACAGTTAGGGGAGTTCTCTTTTATCCTTTATCTATACCTTCAATGAGGACATTGAATATTTCAAGTTTGGGGGTGATTTAGGATAATTGATTAATCGAGTCGTAGTATTGCATATAGTTTCATGTAGTTCATAATATACCATGGTAGTTTAATTTCATATAATTCATATTATGCCATGTAAAAAAAAATTAAAAAAAAAATTGCATTTTCATGATTAGTTGCATAGCATATTTTCCTTGCAGCCAATGATGAATCTGAGTGTGATAATGATGAATAGAGGGCTGATTTAAATGCTTATGAATTGACTTGCATGCTACGGAAACACATTCTTAACAGAGTCTCAACAATTGCTCTTGAACTAGTTCCAGAACATACTTGTTGTTTTGTTAATAATAATCACTTGTTTATATTTAGAATATTCTGTATTCCCTTAAAAGCATAAGAGCACTAAAAAATAAGTTTGGGGGAAACCAAGGATTGCTTGCTAAAAGTGTAGTAGTTAAGAAAAGTAATAAGGTTAGGCGTCAAAGGCTAGTAGCCGCTCATATGCATTTTATGAGTAGTCTAGGGGTGGAATGAGATGGAGCGAAACGCACTAATTCTTAAAAAAAAAAAAAAAAAAAAAAAAAAAGAAGAAAAAAATTATATGTGTGTATACGGGCATAATTGACTAAGGTTGGGCTCATTAATACTCGAGCAATTAAGTTCTAGGGGACTTTGTGCCTAGTGACCTAAGACTTTTTCTCAGTCTGGGATCCATTAACCCAACGCTCGCTACAAGGGTATTAGTGCATAAGTCTTTAGGGACCTCAACCATTGCACGGTCAAATAAGCATAAGTAGCATAGTTTCGTATATATAGCAGTTGAATGATCTAAATAAAGCATGTTGAATTCTTGGCAAACTTGAATAAGTATGAAGGTGTCTCTGAGTTATTAAGTGTTTAACGTTCATTCTATTTATAAACTTGTGATTGTTTGGTCGAAGAATAGGCTATGTTTCTGAACTAGTGTAGGGAGTATATCTGGTGAGCTAAGCACACATGCACGTTTCTGTACTTGTAAATGTTAACATGCGGGTATTTAGTAGATCTCTATTTAGAATTATCACATTTTCTGAGGCACTCTATTAAATTGGTTATTGCTTTGCCTACGGGATCCTTGCATCAGTTGCATTCATGCATTTAGAGGTAGTCGAGTCTGTTTTCGCTTGAGGACAAGCATCGGTTTAAGTTTGGGGGTGTGATAAGTGGATTTTAAATCCACTTATTATGCGCTAATTAGACCTAGATTGGTGGTTTATTTTTAAGTATGTTGTGTCTTTTAATTCGTTTATTTTGTTTCAGTCTTTTTTGTGCAGAACTCGCAACTTTAGGTAACGTGGTGATAAAAGACTACAAATGATGGATTTTTGCCTCAATTTGGAATTTAATCACAAGGATTTTATAGTCAAGTGGACTGGCTACGAGGAAAAAGAATTATCATAAAGAAATTCTGAGTGATATATTCTTAAAGCTGAATCCCCGGTTGGAATTGTTATATTTTTCGTTAAGCAAAAGAGCCCGGTTTCAGATCCTCAGTAGACCTCATCTTGCACCTGGACGAACAATGAGGAAATAGAATTGCCACAAAAATATGGAAACTGATATATTCTTACAACAGGAATCCCGGTTGGAATTGATGTATTTTCTGTTAAGCGAAAGGAGTCCGGTTCCAGGCCCTCAATAGACCTCAGCTTAGAGCGTAAGGATATATTTATATTAATAAATATTTTATTTATTTAGAAAATTATATTTATAAATATCTAATAATATTAGATATTTATTTTTATAATTTCTGAATTAAATTAATTATTTATTAATTAAAGATTATAAGCTATGCGGGTTAAAAAGCATTTTTACGAGTGGTCTACAATAAAGACAAAACATGCCCCCGTTTTTGTTGAATTTGTAGCAGGTCACAGTTCATGTACAAGTAAATAAACAATAAACTAAACTAAAGCAAATGAATTGTTAACAGCTGCCTGCGTGTATAATGATTCAAATGAATTTATTCTACTAAATCAAAAGTTAGGCGCAATCAGTCAACTCTCGTGTGCAACTTTCTAAGCGCCTGTCAGCGCGTGGCGCCCACGCACCTGTAGATAAAGTCAGAAACATGGCACGTATCTTCACCGTCCTCCCTGCGGTTGTTCTTCAGCATGGCGGGCCGTCCCTGCGGTTGGTAACGCCGCTGGTGCTTTTTGCTGTCTTGCTTTCGGCTCATTTATTTACGGTAGACGGTGTGCTAATTTAGGGTATAAATAGAAGTGTTTTCCTTTGGTTTGAATCATCAATCCCTCAACTGAGTTTTCTCTTTAATTCAGTTGTATTCTCTCTAGCTTCTTTGTATTTTTAGTTTCATTTTATACACTTTAATTTTCCGCAAGTTCTATTTTGGTGGAAGATTGTAAGGGGATTATTTTGGAGTGCTCTTCTATTTCGTTGGAAGCTATTTCGGTTCTATTTTCTAAACTCTTGTATTTCATATTTTATTCATGCAATTTTATACCACGTTTTCTTTTAATCCCATGATGACGATTCGTTCGATTATGAACTAATCGACGTCATGGGATTCTAATGGATTTATTTACGTAATTTAGAAATTCGATGCCTTAATAATTTGTATTGTGATAAAAATTCAGATTGCCTAATATGGTTATGCTTAATTTATTAGATGCATAGCTAACGTCTATATTATTAATTCCTAATGAATGCGAAAGTGGATTTAGGAATTTAGAATTTGCCATGTTAGCATAGGTTCGTAATTGTTATGTACATTTACGATAAGTGGTAGGGTTTTGGATCACATCGCCCTATGTAGCCATAATAAAGGAATTTATTCGTAAGCCAATTATGTTTTCAAATCTTATAGACATATAGGGTCTAAACATAAACGGTGTCCACACAACTTCTATCTTTTTAAGTGGATGTTCGTGTGGTTTGATATAAGTTAAGGCTGAAAGGCACTTATGTTAGTTTCGTGTTCCTGGCTAGCTTTCGTAATTATCAAATAACTTTGAATTAAGGCATCAATTCTAAATGAAATAAATAATGAAATTAGAATCCCATGTTTTTCTCACATATAAATTCTCATTTAATAAAATCAAGTAGTTTGAATTATTTAATATTATTAAGTTGATAAATCAATTAGAAAAATACAACAAAACCCCCTTTTATATTTATTCAAGCAGTTTGTTGTTTAATCATACATCGTTGCTTAAACATTATTTTTGAACAAACACCAAGTCTTCGTGGGATCGAACTTATTATATTACTTGTGACCGCGTACGCTTGCGCAATTAGTTTTCGAACCAACAAATCTACTCTATCAACGGATACAGCTCAAACTACCATCAACGGATGACTGTGTACAACATCAACGGATAATCATTAACACTTTCTTCTTTGCTAGCTGGGAATTAGCAGTTGATAAGGACAGGTTTGACTGACAGATCACATGGGTTGGTAGTAGGTATAAAAATCAGTATGGCAGCCATACTTTGGAAACGCAGAAGAAAGAAGCATTCCATTTACACAATACATACAAGAAAGGTGCAGGGGACATATCTGTTCACAAGGACAACCTTTCGGCTACATGTGGATTTGGAGTGGAGTAGCAAGTCAACTTGAATTAGATTAATATTATCTTGTTCCTGTAGTACTTTTAAACTTGGGATATATAACCAAGTGTAGCAACTCTTTAGAAACTAAGAAAACAGACATATTTGCTTAGGGTTTCTTGAATATCCTTAGAAGCAAAGAGTTGTAAAACAGAAGCTGTGTACATTTGTATCACAGAGTTTTCTTCGAATAAAAGTCTCAGGTGGTACATTTAACCACCTGATTTTTTATGTGTTTGTGAATCATTTCTCATTCAGCAATTATCTCCTTATAGATTTTTGTGGTTTTTATCAGAAATTTATAATTATCAAGAATTGTATTCAACCCCCCCTTCTACAATTATACAAGTGTGTAATCTGGGAATAACAGATAGGGAATGGTGATTATTTTGTTTTCCTAGAGGATCTTGATTTGACAATTATGAGACCCATAGGTTTAGTTATTAAAGCACTGCGTAAATGATAAACGATGGTGATCCTTCTGAGAAATTAGGTGATAACGACTGTGGAAATGTCGAATTGAATCTAAGTTAGAGAAATCATCCAGGTTTATTTCAGATGGTTTAATTTTTGGAATGACTGGATATTTGAAATAAATGATCCAGCTATGATGGGTCATAGTATGATTATAGTAGAAATGAAAACAAGTGACTGAGAGAGATGAATATAGAATTGAGGATCAATAAGGGAGTCAGATATGCGGACTCATGAGAAGCTCCAGTAATGAAGCGAGAAAAGTATGAGATTGACATTGTAAGTATTGGTCACAATGGAACGCTGAAATTGAAAGCATAAAGGATTAACTCCTTTTAAGTTTGGAAAATTTGAGGAAATTGGGAATAGATCGGTTGAGTAATAAGGAGACTCATGGATCGAGGGAGTGAAAATCTAGATGGTTGAATAAAGGGAAGTTTAACCCCAAAAATGTAACGTTATTAAGTAAAGGTGATGGGTGTCTCGATAATGGCATGACAGTGGGGTTAAATAATAGAAGTGAATGAGAATTAGACAATAAGAAGAATGTGATTGATAAAGCAAAGATGGAGAAATAAATATGGAATGTGAAACAAGGAATGTTATGAATGGATTGATGAATGGGTTTTCTTAACGAGCTCTCGGAATGACAACCTGATAGTGTTAGTATTATGAATATGAAAGAGCCAGTGTCGTGGCGTTAAATGTCAGTAATAATAATGTCAATCGAGAAATCCAAGATTTAACCTGAGAGGTTGAAGGATTTTCCAAAAGTAAGTGATGCTAATATCGAATAAGAGTATAGGTCCATAGAATGATGGACAGAACAGCAAGGACATGTGACATGTGATTAAGATAAAGTAGTATTTGATACGAATACGATTATTTTCTTCTCTAATAAACCTCTATAGTTCAGAGGTAAATTCTAAGTATGATATTTTTGACAATCATGAAAATTTTCTTATATAATTCTTTGAAATTCTTTCCTTTTCTTCTCCCTTATTTATCTTCTTCTAAATTGAGAAGAACAACCCTTTTAAGGAGGGGAGGTACTGCTACGTGACTACCTGTCTATGTGATAGGAGTCTAAGTGGGATACCATAGCTTGTCTAAATTGCTTGTCAAGTACTAAAGGCTGGCCACCTTCTGTACTAACTACGCAATAGGACAAATGTTCATTGATCACAGTGATCTCTCAATAAATTCTTCTATTTCTATATATCGATCGAGATTGCAAAGATTAAAGCGATCAGGAAATGCATAGTACGAGTAAGGTTATCTCCAAATTCGCAGAGCGATAGTGATACCAAAGTCACTACAGATACCGATAAGGGTAATAGTATACGACTAAGTAAAAGCGTAACCCATATAATGTGTTGTTCGAGAAGTAGCAAAGTTGGTGAGCAAAGATAAAGGGAGTATTGTAGCACTAGTGAGATGTGCTGTAAAGGGATTGGAATGATTAAAGATTGACCGGGAAATTGGAAAGTGAAATGACAGACAAGTAACCCTTTGATTCTACCTGATTCCGGGACGGAATCTTTTTAAGGAGGGGAGACTGTAAGAACCCAGATTTTGATATTAATTAAAACTTTTTATTATGTATTGGAGTATGAATGAATGGTGGGTACGACTATAATGTATCAGTGGGTTAATGGATGAATATTGAATGGATTGGATTCAAATGTTTATGTGCCATGAACAATGTAATTGATTGATGATATAGATAAGAATAATCTATCGTCGAGGAAGTAAGATATGGTATACAAACAGAGGAAGTATTCTCCTGTCATCCAAATCAATATCTATTAAGAATCCAGTAACTCCGTAAAAAGAGATAAGGAACGCTCGGGAAAGCGCGAGAGCCTTTTTTTCTAAGTACAAGGAATAAAAAGAATAAGCAATGAATAGTGTTTTAAGGGAATTTGGAATATTATCAGATGACCCTATATAGAAGTATTCGAAAATGATTTCTGAGTTCGTATTAATGATCTATGGACAAAATAAGTGTATGTAATTGCGATAAGATTTCAGAAAATCCGAACTTTATTTTTATGGAAAATTTGATCGAGCAGGGAAGAGTATATCAATGCAATCAAGAGAAGAGAATTAAAATGCCAAGGATTCAAGGATTTTATTTAATTATGATTTGAGGATTTAGGATGAAAATATTTGAGTTAGAATAATAAGCGTTCTAGAAATTGCTAGAATTTTATAACGAGATTAAGCGAACGCGAAAGGAATTACGAGTTAAATACATAACGAGATGAGAAACCCTACAAGATCATCTAGGGTTTAATATTGCATGGAATTGGTGGAAAAGAAAATGAGAAAAGAAAAGAAAAAGCAAGAATGAGGTGTATGTTCAAGGATGTGACAACAAGGCTCTTTGTCATCTTATTTCCTACAAACCACAAGTGATTAACACATGGATTAGAGAGTGACATAGCTGCTATACAATACCAAATATCATACAAACACTTTCCAACAACTAGTCAAACAAGAAAGAAAGAGAGAAAAGCAAGAAAACACCAAACTGTCCAGCAGAAATCAAAGCCAAAGAAAAATTCATATCTCCATTTCTATCCATTATAAAATCACCAATTTTTAACCATAACTTCTCCACTCCATGTAGAACATTCGTTCAAAATTTCATGACAATCCAATGAGTATAGCCTAGTAAAATCTGCTCCCCAAGTTGATGAAACCAAACTGCCTGTTCTTGACAGTTTCTGTCCAGCGGACAAAGAGGGCTCAAAACCCTATCTAGGAAGCTTCAAATATGATGAGCTAGGACTCAAATCAAAGCTTATAAAGAGGCCAAGATGTGGTAAAAATTTGAGATCCAAACTCTTATTTTTCGATTTGTTATGAATTTTACAAAAGTGATGATGAATAGAACCCTTAGAATCTAACTTTGATTTCTTGCTTTGTTTGGATGATCTAAGCTTTGTTAGGGCTATACAAGGACTATATCAAGCTTATTAAGGCTAGAACACTCTCCAAGGAAGGTATAATCCTTAAGAACCCTAGATCTTATTTTAAGATTATATATGTTTTTGGTGGATTTTAACATAGTTTATCATGAGCATGATCTTGTAGTTGGTTAAACATATGATGATTATGATAGTGAAGAGTAATATTCATGGACTTTTTGAGATGAGAGATCATGTATATGAATTGTATTGATGCCCGGTGTGGCATGATTGGTTGTTATGATTTTTGGAACATTCGATATATAGCCGTCGTAATGCCAAACTTTTGTTAACCTTAAGAAATCGTGTTTGACAGTAGCCATAACTCACTGTCTAGTTTCGTATTCTACCATGACATGGTAGATTATGTTATAAGCTTCGTTTTGATATAAGGCTCATGTGAAATGGACTTACGGTTTAAGAGTTATGACTAAAATCGTAAAAGTGGTTCGAAATTATAAATGAAAGTTCGTAACTGAAATTGGATTCCTTTAATACCACGAAATCAGCGGCGAATGTTGATAATTAAATATTAGAGGTAAAAAGGAAGGTGTGAGAGAAAACCACATGTCGAATGGATCATTTTACGATTTTATAAAAATGTTCGAATCAAGGTTAAACGCGAACGAACCCCTAGAAGCATACTTGGTTATGACTTTGGTAAATGACTTAGAAAACGGACGATAAATCTCGAGGCATAATCTTGATCCGTAAACGGTCGACCTTAGAATTGATACGACTTAAGTATATACCAAATGTCAATATAGTGACGTGTCTTAGTAGTGGACGAATGTCGGATCATAGTAATAATAAAGAGAGTTACACTAAGATGTGTATAACGAGATAATTCGAAAACGTGTTTCGACTTATGTTATACTTAGCCTTTCGAAATGTTTAGTGATTAACCTCGGATATTGTGACTATTCATAGATCACTGGATTGACCCGAGGCACACTATCCCTTCAGGAATACCAGGCAAGTTTCCAATACCTTGGAACTGTTGTTGTGATAATATATATGATTGTTGTTATACATATGCCATAGCATGCATGCTTGTTTTCAAAGTATATTGGAATACTTGTTCCCTGAATTGTTATTGGCTTATAGACTAGATATGAATTATCAGTTATAAGCAGGATTGTTTGGCTAAGACCCTTAGTGAAGGGCGTATGATATTTATTCTTTAAATATAAGACCGGGAGTCGGTATTTCATGATATATAGATAGCCGTGGAAACCCGGAGGGATTCCAGCGACAGAGTAGTACTCATTTTGAGGAATGTTATTAGTAAACATTATTTATATTTCCATAAAAATATCAACTACATGGAAATCTTTCGAGAAATGTTATTGAGTATTATCTCAGTCGAGAAATATTAAATGAATATTATTTTTGAATATTCATTAGAATTTGATCATTAATGAATAATTACGTTGATATTCATTGGAATTTTGTTCATTAAATGAATATCACTTTCGGATATTCATTTAAGTTTTATGTAATTGATAAATATTATTTTTAAAAGTATTCTTTGGAAGTTCTAATTACTCAAGGAATATTATTTCGAATATTCCTTTAAAGTTTTGGTTACTACATGAATATTATTTTAATATTCATTTAGAGCATTAAATGAATATTATTTTTAAACATTCATTTAAGGTTTCATTTATTTAGTAAATATTATTTTATTATTTATTCGAGTTTATTTATTTAATGAGTATTATTTTTGAATATTCATTTAAAAGAGAGTTATTTAGTAAATATTCCTGTATATTCATTCGAGGATTACTTACGAGCAATATTATGATTTAGTAATATCCCTGAATTATTATTGATTTAATATATATTTTTGGAATATTTATTTAAATTCTTCTAAATTCTTTTTATAATGAATTATATTATACAAAGATATATTATCTTTCACCTTCAGATATTATGTAAAATATTTAGGAGTCTTTTTATGACTATTTTATCAAGGGGAGGTCCCCAAAACTCTATGTTTATTTAAATCTATCTTGTAAGAAGATTTAAATACTCGCTCAAACTTCCAAAAACATATAAGGGGACGTCATTTGAGAGCTGTTATTTATTTGACTGCCCGGTCATATACTTGTTAAACTACCTTTTCGCTCACATCTTGATTCTTTTCAAACATCGATATGAGTCTTTTTGGTTACCTCCTCAACACTCGAGGGGTACGATTGATGGAACAAGTTTATATCCATTAACAAGCAATAGCTTGGGAAATATTGGTGAATTTTCCTTTCCAATTAGATACGACTACTTTGTGGAGTCTTATCAACAAGTGTTGCACTTGGGGAAAGGAGGACGAACTTTACGTTTCAGAGTCATGGATTTATTCGAACTAGGAGTCGTGTGTAAGAGGCCGAGTCGCGCGGTCCATCACAAGGCCCAACCGTTGGCCAGGGAGTTACTATTAAGGGCGGTAGACAAGTAAATCCGTCAGTTCTTCATTCTACCGGTAGTAAACTATATTGGGATGTACCATCTCCGACTGATCATCGGGGAGTGGGATAGCTGGCGCGTGATAACTCCAGTATTAGTTCTTCTCCCAAATTGGGAATTTCCTGCAACACGTATCGAAGAGACTTCTTTCAGGTTGACGGACACACCCCCCGCAACACGTATCGAAGAGACTTCTTTCAGGTTGACAGGAGTTTGAGAAATGTTCAAAACTGGGATTGCAATATTTCCAGCAATTCCCCTCTTTGATGACATATGATGATATCTTGCTTATACCTTGCATAGCAGATATTTCTACAGAAGTTATGTGTTGAGTTACCTTGTAACTTCATCATTTACCTTATACTGGTACTATGTTCGTTAATCCATGGCATATGGTTTCAAAGATATTTTGGACTATTATACATTATCACTATTCAATTATATTTTTGGTGGGCTATTGCTCACCCTTGCTTTATTTATTTATATCACAACAACAGCTAGATCAGATGGCCGCGCGAGGCGTACCCAGCATAGGCAGGTGTCAGCCGTCAGAGGATTAACCACTGAAGTCATACCTACCGTTGCTGAGGATGCAGCTATTGGTAGGCTAGTGGTTAGATTTTGAGTATCAAAGTATTTATTTTATGACGTATATAAAATGGATGGCAAAGAGTATGTAATGGTTAATTGTAATTCTTATGGTTGTAAGAACTCAACCTTGTGATTAATAAAAATTTGGTTACTCTGATTGCATCTCTGGGACTATAACGGGTGTGTTTTATATTGTTGTTCGGGTCATAAGGTTGCAATTCAATTTATGTTGGTTTCGTGGATGGACATTGAGACCGTAACGACCAGATCCCTGACCCCGGATCTGGGGGTGTTACAATATTGTAATTGTATTAGGATAAAGATGGAAAGCTATGAGGGTAGGTGGAAAGAATAGTATTGTTGGTATTGACAGAACTAGAAGCGACAAGTTTAATATAATGATGAATGATAATATTAAGGATATGGATGTGGTGGTAGTTAAAAGAGTTAAGTGTAAGTTAGGACTGGATCGGTTAGTTAACCACTAAGTACAGACCAAGTGTGAAGATAAGAAGGTGAAATTATGAACTGCAAGAGATATGTAAGTTGTGTTTCGAGTCAGGAGGTGGATAAAGAAGTTTTAATGGTTATGCAGACTAAGAGGTTATTATAATAAGATTTTAAGGTTATTGTATAAGATTTTAAGTTTAATGTATATACGTGGGAGATATCAGTAAGGAGATAATTAAAGTGAAACAGATTTCAGTGGTCAAGACTGCTCGGATATGTGGCTTGATGAATTACCAGGATTATCACCAGATAGAGAGATAAAGTTGATTGATTTATTTTACAACCAGGAATGTAATCAGTTTCGAGGATTAAAGATCGGAAGATATAGAAAGATATTTGAGGATATAAGAAGAACGTGCATGAGATTTCTAAGTACGAGCTTTGGAATTGGAAGAAATATAATTTTTAGGATATGACGAAAAGACCGAAGTGAATGCCATGAAGACGAAGCAGTAATGAATCGGGAAAAGCCTAAGACGTCTACAGGGATTGAAAACTGTGAAGGACCAGCTAGGAATATTATATTTCAATTTTTTTTAGTTGTTAATAAATGTTAGAATTAAAATGTGCAGAGTTTAAATAAGTTTTGAATGTTTTAAGTTAATTATTGATGAAGTATACTTGGGTTTATGTATGTCAAGTTAAATGTTCATTTTATCAAATGCTACAATTGTTAGAGTTTTTTTTTCTAATTAAAAATTTTATACCAAAAGGAACAACTGATACAAATCTAGGGGCATACCCTGCGAAATCAACATCCAGACAATACTAATGACATAGCATCACAAATAACAAAACTAGATAAACAAGCTCAACTGTCTTACAATTTAGGGCATACCCCTTGGTTAGTCCAGTAGAACACTAATGCTAGAGACATCCTTCTCCTTTGTGACCTCATCCAGGTCCATGTTCTTCAAATCCTCATCTGCAGCTACTCCCCGCATAACAAGAACAACCCCTTGCATTGAAATCACTTCACCAATCTTCACATTTACAAAAGCTACAAGCCTAGTTCTAAAGCACCCCAAAGGGGTCTTCAAACAAGCCTTCCAGCTCAAGAACATAATAACAAGTACCATCCAAACGGTAGTCACACCGATTTCCCACCGTGCACTCAGCAAAAACTTCAAATCTAGCACCTGGACACCGCAGTGCTCTCTCCTGAGTCCATAATGCACATCATACAAACATGGCTCTAAGGCCAGCATAACTCTGATTAAAACAGGCCACCCAGCAGTGCAACCTTCCAATTCTAATGTCCTAGAATCAAGCACAATTAATATGGCCTGTCCATCATTACTTCACTAGCAGAAGTCTTCACTCCATGAAACCTATAAAATCAGCATCAAAAACTTCATATGTCCCAAACTGACCATGGGCAACGAACCACCCTGGATATCGCATATCCCCCTGCACGCGCGCAAGCCACTGCAAAGCTTCCATCTTCAAATCCACCCTATCACCATCCTTTGCAGCTAAGCTGCCCTGCCCCTTACTAAAACAAATTTCGTTACAAAAATTGGTGCCACTAATATCAATCAGTCTGAAGTGTGAACTTAACCACAAACATTGGGTAACCAAAGTACCCGCTCTATCCATACCACCATCAAGGTACCCACTTATCCATCCCAACAAAATCCACATCAAAACCGTGAAACTAATCGTTTCAAACGTTTCAACCACTCCATTAATAAACAGAGCCCAACCATCTTGCTTCCCTTACTCACATCTCAGGACATCAGAATATCTAACAAATATGTTAGACATTAAACTTATAATAAAATTTCTATCAAGCACATCAAAAACTCTCATAAACACATTCAAGATGGTATTAAAAATACCATCCAGGCTAGCGGAAAGCTCCATAGAACCATCATCCAAAGGAGTAGAGTCAGAGAAAACCAACCCCTTTACAACAGAAGCCAACAGGCAAATATCTCTTTGAGACAAGAGATCAAACACCTGACCTTCGCTCTGAAGTTTAAAAAACTTCTTTGACAGGGGCATTTTAACAAACACCTCATTCATATCCTTGGGAAAATATGAAGTACCTTGCTTCCCAATGAAGGGCTCCTCCACGAGAACAACTTGGATGGGGAATCCCACCCCAACATCCAATACGGAGAGTGAAGATAGCACAGTCGTAGTCCCACAACCAGCTTCAACCTCCTCTTTACCTTCCAGATTTGGGATGGTAACAACATCTTTCACACCTTGCAAAGACCCTAGAAGTTTGCAGGTCACTAGCCACCATAGAAGAACAAAAAAGACCCTATTACTAGGAGCCACCATGGATAAAAACTCCCCGACAATAAGCACCAGCGGAGTAGTAACATGAATGGTTGATCCATCCCTCAAGAACTGAGAGAAACCCTCATACAGAGGCAAACCCGGGCACCCGACATACGTCGAAGCATGACACGGAAGAAGACCCAAAAGGGCCAAATCTGAATATATCTTACAAGAAGTATGCGTATAGGTGAGAGGAGGGGAAGAGAGTGTGGATTCATGAATGTAGTGTATAGATCTAATGGTTGATGGGTATAGAACGGTTGATTTGGGATAATTTATGTTCCAAATAAGATATATATGTTTTTAAATAAATGGTGCCTCAGTAAAACAATGGGATTAATGATAGATAGAAGTTTCCTAATTATTCCATCCTCGAGTAACATTGTACATTGAAAGGGGAGTAAGAATGATTAGGGGATTTCTTGATATTCTTTTTCTCAAAGTTTTATCTGGGGCAATCTGAATCATGAGCAGGAGCGTGAAAGTGGTATCAATTGTTTTAGTCGCGTGGATTTCGTTGTAAAGATTTAATTATTTACCTGATTTCTTCAAGTCAAAGCAGATTTCTTCGCTTATATGTTGGCTGCAGGTTAAGGCAGGTTTTGTTTTAGTATTGTATATGAATGAATTATTATAGATGATTGGGTCAATAATGGAGGTATTGTGTACAGGGCATATTCCATCATACGAATAGGTTATGTACGAGTTTCGGTAAAAAAGAATCGTCACTTACGAGTGATTAGTATCTAGAATTAACGGGACATGTAAACCAAAGGTTTAAGTTCATGTTGGAATCTGCGGGCTTATAGGACGAGCCTAGCGAGATATGAAATGATATAAAGGAATTCTAGAATGAAAGAAATGACTTGGAAATTGAAAGAGAAATGTTTGAGAATACTGTCATATGTTTTCTTATGGTCGATTCTGATGACAGAATCCTATTAAGGGGGAAGGATATAACTCCATAAAAATTTCGTAAATAAATATTATTATTTAATATTAAATGTGGAATATATGGTGTGATTTTTTTTTATTTTTTTTAGGTAAATATATGTGACATCATGTTTTTTTTTCCTAATTAAAATTTTATACCAAAAGGAACAACGGATACAAATCTACGGGGATACCCCGCAAAATCAACATCTAAACATTACAAACCATCCTAACAATCAATAGACATTATTCCGAAAGGAATAATGACAAAGCAACAACCAAGCCTACAAAAGGAACCTAGATAAATTAGTTAAAACGCAAAAGAAAATTGATCCTTCAGGATCCCATCTTTGTCCCTTTTTCGGACAACACCTGGACAACAAGCCAAGCTTGCTCAACAACGATCCCCTGCATAATTAAGCGTAGCAATACTGCGCAAATAACTACTAAGAACAAGAAATAAACCCTTCAGGACCTGTTGCAACATCCATGCGCGACAACCATGCGCAGATGGTCCCTGCAAAAATCACAGTGGCGAGACATGTAACTTTAGCACCAGTAGTGCCATGTTTCCTACCATTGCTTGTACTCACCACACCCAACAATCTACACCAGATACAAAGAAAAGCAATCATAAAGTAGGCCAGAACCTGTCGCACCCAGTTCCAATCCCGATCAACACGTAGATTAACCACAACGACTTCCTGGCCAACCCATGCAACACAAAGACATTAATTTTAATCCGAAATAGTTCCCACGATGGAAACCGCCCTGTCTCGATACAAAGTTTAGCATCACATAAGAACAAGCTTCAATGCGCATTGTGACATCATGTTTACGTGTTTATATGGTGATATACGTGTGTCGTGTAGGTCCGTGTAATTTTTTTATTAGTATTTTAATGATAAAATCTATTTAAATCATATAATATTGATCTTCTAAGAATTTTATAAAATTATCAGAGTTGAAAAAAATCATGAAATCTTTTGTAATATTACCTTAGTCTAATTATTTAGTTTTTAAAATTATTGAGAGAATTAATTTGGGTGTTTTGGTATTTTAAAATGATTTTAAAAGTTTTATTTTATTTAAAGGATCAAAAGTTGTAAAAATTTATATTAAATTTATTTTTGATCCTAAAAATATTTTTAAATTATGGGGAGGTAGATAATTTCATTTTCTACATTTTAAAAATGATTTTGTGATTTTTCTCAAATATTACCCATTTATTTTCTATTTTATAGAACATAATTTTTATTTGTAGTAAATCAGAAAAATTGTAGTAAAATTTTGAAAATGCCTTCCATTTCAATCCCTAAATTGCTAAATCCCTAATTTGTTTCTTCAGTTTTGTTTTCACGTTTCTCTCTCGAGCTCTCTGGAACATTCATCTCTCTCGATTATTCTCCAAATCTCTCTCTCGACTACTTTCAAAAATCTCTCTCGGAAAATCTCTTACAGTCTCGTTTTTCTCACTACCTTCGGCTCCTCCTCGTGCTAGTAAGCCTCAGCTATGGCATAGCTGGTGTTGACCATTCTATTACGAATTTGATCTTTACCCTCTCCCTTGTTTCTTGACATCGATTGTTGCTGCGTGTGTGTATGTTATACAGCGTGCGTGTGTGTGATATACTATGTGCGTTGGGTGATGTTAAACGGTGGTGTATGTATGGGTTTTACTGTGTATGGATGCTAGTGATGTATGTGTATATGCTGGACTCTAAGCTCAGTTTGGCTATTGATTTTGTGATGTTACGGTGATACCGTTGTGTGGTTGTTCTGTAGTTCTGATTTTTACGGATTAAGTGTTGTTTGACTATTAGTAAAAGATGATTGTGACCTTCGTGGGTTGTTAAAATTCGAGTATAAGACTGGGTTCAGTGCTTCGTTTTTGGTGGAGTCTGATTGTAGTTCGAAGAAGGCAGGGGAGATAAGAAATGAGGTTGTGAGAGAGGGGAAAAGATTCTGCTAGTAAGTGTATAGGTGGTCCATGTGTATGAGTTTTGTTCAGTGTGATATAAGGCTGTGAGTGTGATGTCGATGGTAGGAACAAAGGATGTTGAGGGTGTCAATGGTGATAGTGGCAGTGGGGAAAAAGGAAGGAAAAGCGGGGTTTTTATGGTCAGTTTATGTGTTGGGTTTTATACGTAGTTTTTTTTTGCTAATTGAAATTTTATACCAAAAGGAACAACTGCTACAATTCTAGGGGCATACCCCGCGAAATCAACTCCAACTATAACAACTAAAACATCAAAAGCACTCAATCAACTAATCGAGTCAGCATGAAGAACCATCTAGCTAGGCTAGATTAAATACAAATCATAACAATGCCAATAAAGAAAGCATACTAAGTAAAAACCATTCCTCAGCTTACATGGTCATCTCAACATAGCAGGGCAAATCATCATGCACACTCACCATTAGGCCGTCCAGACCCCTCAAGCCACCGCCATAAACACAAGTTTTAGGCACATCAACACAGGTGCATAGCACGCATCAACACAGATCCTGGAACTGTTGTGACAAGCACGTTACATAACAACTCCACTCCCACTACAATTACCATCGATTACCAGCATAATGAGGAAGGTTGAAATTCCCCTCATTTCTTGCCTCATATCAAAGTCACAGGCTAGCATAGCTTGAAAAGCTTTGAAAAGCCACCTGTTGTGCCATTTATCATTTCCCATAGCAGGCATCATACGAACCAGGGTTGGGTCGAGCATAACAACAAACAGTTGATCAACAACATATTTGGGCATGACTGCACCCTCTCTAATCCAGCATCCCTTCAACACTTCTGCATTCCCAGAAAGAACATCTGAGAGAAGGTCTAAACACAGCCGCTTAAAAATGATATCAATACCATTGTCATTTAAAATACCTCTTGACAGGGTCCACTTCAAAACACCCTTCCAGGTTTTTATACTACAATACACCATCGTAAAAACAAGAATTAAATCATTCAAATTAAAAATAAAATGAGGCAACCAGACCCCTACCTCCAAACCTGCTCCGTGGAGAATTAAACAATCAACCAGTCGGAGAGGCAACCCATTAGACGATAGATAGGCATGACCATTGCCCGCTACAAGCGTAGCATACAATAAGATCGTTGTCACTTTGACTACAAGAACCCTTTCAAGCAGATATCTCACCACAGAATCCTTTTCCCTATGGGGCATTCCATCAAACACATCCATGACATTGGTCTCACCTTAAAAAACTTCACTCAAAAACACATTGAACATAACCAACGAGAGCTTGAAAGAACCCTCAACACCACCTTTGACAAGGACAGGATCATACTCATGAGAGCTGAGCATTGCATCGACCCAAACCTTTACCATCATAGAGATAGTATCACTTCTAAGAGAAATGGTCCTCACAGTCAGACTCAAGACAAATCCAAACTTTAAAGAGAAGTAAATCACAACATTAATCCGATAGAGACCCACAAAATCAACAGATTCCATCAACAAACCACCAAATTGGAAGTACCCATCCTAGCACTATACGTATCTTGCCTACCTTGAAATCACCAGAAAAGCAAAGATAAAAGACCGAGACCATTCCAATCATAGTGCAAGTCTTCTCCGGTGTGAACTTTCAAAAACCTCAACAAATAGCCTGAAAGGCTTTCGGTAACTCAGTCCACTATGAAAGTGGAAAGAATTATCTGAGATGAGTGGATAGCCAAACCATCCGCCAAAATCCTAGCAAGAAGCTTCAAAGAACTCAACAATCTTCGTACAGAAGAAAGAGACAAAGAAAATGAAGCCAAAGAACGAGAATTAAAAGAAATATTGGGGTAAAGTTGGGAGATAAGAAAGGGAAAGGTGGATTTAGGAAGGAGATATTTAGATCTGATGGATTTAAGGTACAGATTAGGCTGAATTTTCATGGCGGCTAGAAGAAATTTAGGGTTTAGAGAGAGAAAACGACTTTCATTTCAAAAATGTCCAAAAATAGGTATATTTATACGTAGTTGTCAAATGAGGCAGGGAAATGAGAGGTTTTGTGAGGCAGGTGTGTGTGGTTATTGGAGAGAAATGGAGCAGGGCAGGGGCGTATGTTTTGTGATGTTAGAAGGGTCAAGAGAAAAGAAATGAGACGACGTAATTAGTAGAGAAATGTAGTCGAGAATGTTGGGGGTTGATTAAGCCTGTTTGTGTCCACAGGTGTATGCAGGGGAGGGATATAAGTATTTGTATGTTATAGTCTTATATGTGTGTGTGCATTGGTAAAACAGGTGGGTGAATATTTATAACTATATGTGTGAAAGGAGTAGAAGGCTGTGTTAGTGTGTGGAATTATGTGTTGATTGTCAGAATTTTGCTATTGCGGTGATTTCAAATTGTCACTTGAAGTTTGTTAAGTTAGATATGTGTTTGTTTGCACATATGAATTACATGTTTCACAAAATTTTACTCTTAATGTATCAAATAGATTATGAGATTATTTTATAGAAGGGAGAAATGAAAGTCCTTTCGGTCTTAAATTCTATTTGTTCATTTGGTTGCTTTGAGGTTGAAGATACTGATTAGGGCGAAAGGTTCTTATAATCTAAGTCCTCAGACACGTTATTGAGTAGATGCTTTGTTTATGAATATTTGAAAATTTATGAAAATTTATTTTTTTTTAAATCAAAGAAAGTTTTGTACATGTAGTGTGGTTAAAGAAGTATTGGATTATAGTGTACGCTTGTTAGTGGTTAGTAAATCTTTTAATTGCGACTCTTTGTAGTTTTAAGTATTCATTTTGTTCATTGTAGTCATAACCAATAACCTAGAATTGAATTATGAATAGTATAACGATGTTAAGAATACGGATTGTCAGAAGTGTGTCAGGTCTGTATATTAGAAGGAATTATGATAACTGTAAGGTGTGTTAAGTTAATTGTAAAGCAAAGGATTTCTTGATTTCTTTTTTGAGTTGGTTATATTTCGACAGGTTAGTCTATATTTTAAAGGAGGTGCTGTCCAATTCTTGTTAGAATTATTTTGTAAGTTATATAGTAAATTGATGAGCAGTATTAGTAAATAGATATAATACAAGTGTTAACAAGTATAAGCATAAGATAATATTATGTGTTAAGTGTGATGTGATTAATGTGATTAATACGTGTTCTGTATGATAAAGACATAAAGTGTTATAGGATGCATTTGGGTAGAACAGAGATAGACGATTAAGGTTACAAGTGTACTGAAGTAGTACTTTACCTTTCTATAGGTATGAATGGGAGGCTGGTTTTTTTTTTGTTTTTGCTGACTAAGATCCAGTGCAAATGTAAATGGAATCTTGAGGATTGGAAAGATTATCGGAATTGACGAGTGTGCGTGTAGAGATTGACAAATGCTAAAGGAAAGACAGATGTATGATCTGATAAGGGCCAGCGTGTAAAGAAGTAGAAACAGATGTAAAGTGAATAACGGGTTGATATGTTGGAATTGGAAACTTCATATATTGAGGCAAGTTTACTATACCTCACTTATTGTTCAAGTGATGTGAAATCTTTTGTGTTATTTATTTGTTCTTTCGAAATCCATTCTTGCTAGCCATTATACTCTTCATATTTATTCTGAATAATGTAAACCTGTTCTGTTAATTATACGATGTTCCTTTCAAATCATTTTTCTAGTGCATATACCTTTCATTTTTTATTGTCAGTGGCATTCTTCTTCTAATAATTTACAAACACTCATTCTCAAATTACTCTGTCAATGTTTGTTTTCCTCACCTATCGTTCAGGTGTTAAATTCTTTTAAAAATTATTTTATTTCAATAGTCCACGTCTATGCAAATATTCTTCAAAGTACGTTTTCTTTCAAATTGAGGTAAACTAATTCGAGGTTTATACTGTTGTCGAGGCATGTATTGCTCAGTGATGGTTAAAGCCAAGAATGAATTGAGATCTTCTTAATTATTCAAACTCATTATTATCAGGCCGGTTCTGGAAGCTAAAGCCTATGAGTGTTTAGGGGACAAGAGTGAGACTTTGTGTAATTGGGAATTTCTTAAATCTTCTTTTGAACTTCATATTTTCCCTATTCCATGATTCCTTACAAATTGTTGTGAATTTATAAAGTCTTGACAATTGAGTTGTTCCTTAAATTATTAATGCTTCCCCTGTGGATATATGATTCTGCTTTGGTGTATCATAACATGCTTAGTTTAATCTTATTGCTTTGTTGTTTATGAACCCTTATATCACCTGCTTCCCTGAATCTTAATTTTATTGTTGTGTTGTTCATGATTCTTCATATCAATTGCTTCCCTGAACCTCAGTCTTTCATAATGGAAAATGAAAATGGCTTAAATAATTAAAGATGTTTTTAAAATTGCTTATACTGGGCTGATCTGTTATCAGTGATCAGTGAGTATAAAGGACTTGAAAATGAAATGTTTTAAAGATTTTAAAGATTTTATTGTGGGGGATTCCTTCAAAATGTTTTCCACGGATTCCTTCAGATTGGAGGCATAAGAGGCTAGGGTGGTCCTTGTCCAGAAATTTAAAGGCCAATGTGTTGCCTAATTGGGAACCCAACTTCAAGGTCCAGAGGGTCTTCGTGTCTGGTATGGGGACTTTATGTGGCTGATCACCCGTATTGTCCGATGTTAAAGGAAAAACTCCAATCAACTTAAATGTTTTTAAAAAAATGTTTTATGAAAAGTATGTTTCAAAGATGAAGGGGTTTTAAAGAAAGGAATGTTTTGATGATATATATGTCTCAAGGTAAATGGTCATTAGTTTCGAAATTGTGGATATTAGAGTTAGTTGTTTTCTATCTTGATCAATATTGGGAACTCAGTAAAACAATGAGATTAAGGATAGATTGAAGTTTCCCAGTTATTCCCTTCGCGAGTGACATTGTACATTGAAAGTGGAGTAAGAATGATTGAGGGATTTCTTGATATTCTTTTTCTCAAAGTTTTATCTGAGGCAGTGATGGTTTGTAGTAAATAGAAAATTTGTTTTTTCTCTATGATGGAAATTGAATGATCTTTTGAGATAAAGTATTCATTGATATTGTTCATCAATGAATTATCGTAATATCGTTGTTTCACTATATTATTAACTTGCTGAGCATTCTTTGGCTCACTCTTGCTTTGTTTTACCTAACCCTTTGCAGTTAGGTTTAACGAGGATCTACTACATTTATCCTTACGAATGAGAGCGATGAGACATTCTATACAGGATAGATTTCAGAGCTAGAGCGGGTAAGCACAGATTGGGATTGAGCTATAAATTAGATGGTATAGTAATTTGTATTAGAGCAGAGACAAAAGTTGTAATAATTTGTATTAATTAGATTCTTGTTTCATACCATAACCTGGAATCGATCCTCGGTGAGGAATCGTTGGTGTATTAAGTTTTATTTGTATTTGTTAAATGGGAAATTGGTTTGGGTTGAATTACAGGTGGATAGTCCGATTTACGAATATTTCATGCCGAATTTTTATAAAATTTCTCTGAGTTATCGGGTATAGGGGTGTTACAACCTGCATCAACATCTCATCCCAACAATGCCACAACCGAAACATTGAGTTCGAAACTGAACTCTTGCAGAATTACACGCACACACACTTAACAGTACATACGCTCGTAGAGGAGGGGTGTAGAGGAGGAAGTAGAGGTTAATTAACAAACAAATCATCAAGAATATCCCAACTGTAACAATTAGATCACACACAGAGAACTCACATACATACTCGGTAATCCACGAACACAAACCCAGCAGCACACACAACCTTAGCCTGAGCCGAATTAACACAAATCCCCAATATCTCACCACAAAATTTTGACCGTACATACATGAACAAGCACAGTTTTGCAGGGAAGAGGAGAGATAAAAAGTGTGGGAGAGAGAGATTGAGAGAAACAACCAGAAAGAGAGATTAGGAAATTCGAGAGAGAACCCATCAAGAATAGAGTTGCCCAGAACAATCGAGAAGCTCGTTTGATATTTAGAACAGCAGGGGCAATATATTACTTTCTCACAAGCTGAAATTAAATAAAAAAACTAATTTAAATCATTTGAAAATCGAAATTAACCAGAAAATTTGTAGAAAAATAAATTAAAAAATTTTAAAATATAATTTATGAAATTACAAACATTCCAATATTTTTAAATTTTTTTTTAGGATCAAAAATGAATTAAATACGGATTTTACAAGTTTTGATCATTTAAATGCAGTAAAACTCTTAAAATCATTTTAAAATATTTAAACACACAAAATAATTCACCCAATAATTTTAAAAACTAAAATATACAAATATGATATTGCAAAAGATTTCGGGATTTTTACATGCTCCGATGATTTTATGAAAAATTTCAAAGATCAATATTGCATAATTTAAATATATTTTTAATCACAAAAATTCAAATAAAAATACACGGACCTACATGACACACATACATCACCATATCAACATGTAATCATGATGTCAAATATATTTAACTAAAAAAATTTACACAATATATTCCACATTTAATATTAATTAAATAATAATAATTTATAATCACGAATTTTCTAAGGCGTTATAATATATTGAGAGCATCAAATCATTTTAATCAAGCTGCAATTTCTCTTGGTGAGTATATAATTGGTTTTGAGAAGAAAAACATTATAGAAGAAAACGTTGGTCATTCTTGTGCTGAAACTACTTCAAATTTTGATGCATTGAAGGAAAACAAGAAAGAAAATACAAATTCTTTGTCAATTGAAGAAGTAATTTGTTTAAAGTGCAAGAGTTATGAAGAGGACTGCCCAAACAATGAACTGATGACTTTGTGTGACATCGAGGAGATTAGTGCGACGTATTCTTCCAAGGAGATAGAAATCGAAGAAGAAAATGAGCAAGTTGAACATGAAGAAGAATCTGATTCTCAAATTGAAACTTTAGTCACGCATCAATCACCTACAGAGAATTTGGTTTTGAATGAGAAGCTAATTAAGAATGGATTGGAACAAGAGGATCATGGTAACTTGTTGATTACTCCTACGGTAGTTATACCAGATTTTGATAATCCTCTTGAATTAGAATATGATGCTAGTGGTGTTGGAGCTGATTTTGTTCAAGAGAAGAGGTCCTTTGATTTTCTAGGTGTGGACCGCTTGTTGAGAACTGATACAACCTCAAAGTTTTTTGTACTTTCAAGGTTACTTCCAACAGTGTTCCTCAGGGTGCTGAAGTATAAAGTTCTCAAGTTTTATAATATGTCACACTGTGGTGTGTTGATTCTTTGATTCTACAAAACTCGTGGAAGAGTTTTTTTCAAAGGAGAAGAGAATGATGCGGAGCACAACATCAAGATCTTCATATGTGTTTATTGTTCAATTGAGGACAATTGCTTTCGAAGAAGATGAGAATGATGCAGGAGCATTATGGTTGTTGTACTTGTTCTCATGGAGACAAACATGACTTTGGACTTATTTACACTCTATGCTATCCATGAGAATTGGTTGGACCATATTACAAGACCAATAGTTGGCTTAATTACCAATATGGGCTGATGTATTGGATTGGGCTGATTAATCTCTATTTATTAAGGAGATTTTTGGCTTGCAAGTTTTTACCTTTCACTTGAAAGGGTTTTTCTTATTTTAAGCACCTAGGTTTTTATTTTCTAGTTGGATTTGATTTTTATGTAATTTCCTATTCAGGGTAGGTTTTTATATAATTTCCTATCTGGGTTGGGTTTTGATTGGTTTTCAAGTTGGACTCAAATATTAGCTAACTAGCTGATTTTGAATCTGATTTGGATTCCTAATGGGTTTAGGTTATTTGCCTATCCTATATACACCCCTATAGTGTAATGTTTTGAGATAAGAATTGGATGATAATAAATCTTGAGTTTTTATACTGACAAAACCTTTGAAAGTTGGTGGTTAATTCCTTTATACTTTCTTATCCAGGTTTCATTTAGTTTATGGGTGATTAAATTCTTTAAGCAATCTAAACAAATTGATCCTTTAGTTTTATTTCTTGGTGATTAAATTCTTTATAGAAGCAAGCTAAAGTTTTTTTTCCACTGCAAATCTGATCTACATAGAAAATATATATCATAATGGTATCTCCTACTCATCGCATCGAGACATATCTTCTGCGGCAGTTAGTTACTTTCAATCATTGATTGGGCAGACATAGAGACGTTAGATAGTTTCCTTCTGACTTGCCTCTGTCTAACATCGATGATCAGGATTCGCAGAATCTGGTAGCCCCTTTTAATGCCTTGGATGTCCTTAAAGCTTTTAAATCGATGGCGAAGTGTAAGAGTCCAGGTCCCGATGGCTTGACACCTGAGTTTTTCTTGGCATCTTAGAGTGTAATTGGTAATGACGTTGTGGCTGGAATCCTGCATTTCTTTAACATCTATCATATGCCTCGTATAGTGAACTCATCTGCTATAGCTTTAGTTCCGAAGGTGGCTAATCCATCTCAAATGAGCCAGTTCAAGCCAATTTCTTGTTGTAACACTCTTAATGGATATGACATTCAAGCAAACAACATTCAACCTATCGATCGATGTCTACTTCAACGGATAAAATGCTGCAACCAATAATGTCTTTATATTAGCGGTTGATAGCGACTTGACATGCCTGACAGATCACATGGGTTGATAGACTTAAAAAGGGTATGGAAACCAATATTGGAAACGAAGAAGAAAAAGAAACATTCCTTATTCTCACAAGCAATTTAGCTGGTAAATCTAGTGCAAATCTGTCCAAGACAATCTAGACAAAATTGCATCATATGGAGACAAGGAGTGGCAGTAAACCTACAGAATACTTTGACTTTGTAATATTCGTTTATTTTGTAGGGTTTGTAAACTTGAAGTATATACATCTTCAAGTGTAGCAAGGCTAAGTGAGAAGAAAACACTGAGCTTAAACGCATAAAGCATTAGGTTTTCTTGTAAATACTAAGTCTACTTGCAGCTGTGTAAACTTTACACAGTTTATTTTCTTCAATACAACCCTCGGGGGGACTCGACAAATCCACCTAAATTTTTAAAGAGTGTGTTGTATGTTTGTTTATGTTTTTATTTTTGTTCTATATTTTTATCTGTTCATCATAAATCCATCTGATGTCTTGTTATTTCGAAAGAATTTTCATCAAGATTGTATTCAACCCTCCTACAATCTTGTGGTGTCTAACTGGGAAATATCACTATTAAATAAATATCCAAATCAATGCAAAACATAATAAATATGAGAATAAAATCATCTAATATATATATAAAAACATATTCTATCAATGAACCAGATCGTGCATCGAGTGTCAATATTAAACAGTAGTTGGTCATCATTAAATTCATTGGTTCAAGCTATCAAGATTGGTATGAAGAGAAAATCATTGTGCAAGCAACATAAGTGCTAAATTAATTAACCACAATGATTTTAATATCAAGTGGACTGGCTATGAGGAAAAAGAATTATCACAAAGAAATGCAAAGTGATATATTCCTAAAGATGGAACCCCGGTTGGAATTTATGTACTTGTTGCTAAAAAAAAGGAGTCCGGTTCCAGATACTCAGAAGACCGTAGCTTACACCTGGACCGACTATGAGGAAATAGAATTATCACAAAGAAATGGAAAGTGATAATGGAAATAGCCTCCTACTCTCGCTGATCTCTATGCACAGGCCGAACCCTTTAAGAGGGAGGAAGAAGCTTTGAAGAGGAGTGATTATACAGATAACAATCGCAGGGTAAGCGCAAAGACAGGTCACCTAGCCCAAAGGGTGACAGAACGAAGACTGGCAGGGGAGATGTCAACATCGTTGACACTTGGAGATCAGACAGGCCACGGTCACCTAGCCCGAAGCATCAGTATCCACCGCTACCTCTTTACGCTCATAAGGACTAGGGGTATCCTCAAACAAGTATTTTCACGCCTCTAGTGGCATCAATTGATCATATTTATGAGGTAACGAAGGGGGAAAGGCTATACAGAATACCTGTGCCGCTCATAAAGAATGCATCAAGAGATAAAAAAAGGTATTGTGCATATCATCAATCCAATGGGCATGACACCTATCAATGCCGACAGTTGAAGGAGGAGATTGAACTGCTCATTAGGAATGGGAAGTTGACTGAGTGGGTGGTTAAGGAGGTAAGGAAGATTCAAGGCACTGCTCCATAGAAAGAGGGAGATAAAAAAGAAGATCCTCCTCAAGATAAAGATGGGATAGAACAGCAGGGGAAAACAACGTTCGTGAGAGAGGCGAGCATCCATATGATTTTTGGTGGACCTCATATCGGTGGGAATGGGAGGAATGCAATGGAGAGATACGCTCGGGAAGCAAACAATCCCCTGCTAACTAATGTTAATCATCTCTCGGAAAGACCCCCTAAGATGTTTAAAGGGGGGGACATACAGATAATTTTTTCAGAAGAAGACGCAAGATGGGTTCATCATCCGCATAGCGATTCCATGGTTGTCAACGTCAAGATTGGGTCTAGGAGCATCTATCGTGTGTTTATCGATAACGGGAGTTCAGTAAACATCCTTAGGGGAGGATCCTATCGATAATGGGACTTCTTGATAAAGAAATGACTCAAGGAACGACTCACATAAACGGCTTCACAGGAGATTCTGTTAGGGTCAAAGGCACAGTGAAATTGCCTCTTACCTTAGGGGAGGATCCTTACTCTACTACTCAGGTGTTTGAGTTTCTGGTCATTGATCAACCTACATGTTACAAATCTCTGCTTGGAAGGCCTGTTTTGAAGGAAATGAGGGTGGTGACATCGATTTACCATTTGGCGATGAAGTTCCCTACTCCTATGGGGGTCAGATGTGTGAAGAGATGTCAGTATGATTCCAGGGATTGTTACCATAAAATGATGAAATTTTCCTCAAAAGATAAACAGGGAGAGGAGATGCTGGACTTCAAAGAGGAAAGTGCTCAGGAAACCTCGAAATCTTTTGGACCTAAATCATTAGAAAAGGCAGTTGCCAATATGGTGCATAAAGGAGAATTTCTCAACGATGATGATTTGGCGAGCTATGAGGTGTTAGCTAGGCAGGGTACCCCGCTCTTCCTGTTAGAAGCACCCTCCTCCCTGGGGGAGACCCTGGATGTCATGGTAGAAGACGATGTAGATACCTCGGGGGCGAGATTTTGTTTGAGGAAAGTATCACAAGGGACAATATGCAATATAGGGTGTTGATGATTAAGGCTCCCCCTTCACCAGTCAGACAGAATCAGTTCGAAGAAGGGATTGTCGAAGATGTCTCGGATGAGGAAGATGAGAGAAGGAGCCTTAGGGCAAAAAAGGGGAAATTTGTGGTGGATTCTGAAGATGTTCCCATGGTCGAGTTTCCAGAGGATCTAACGATAAGGAAGGAAGAACCCCAGCAATCTAGGGGCGAGGTTATCTCTATACAAGAGGTGGGCGAGACCAGTGGAACAAAGGAAGTCGAGTGTGACTTGGATCCTTGGTTACCCGAGCCTAAGAAGAATATGGGGCCGGCGGAAGATAATGTACAATGAGAAAGATCCGTCTAAGGTGCGGTAGATTGGGGCGAGATTAGGGCCAAGCTTGAGGGAGAGACTAGTTACTTTCTTAAAAGATAATTTGGATGTATTCGCTTGGAGTCACACTGACATGGTGGGAATTGATCCCAAGGTAATGAATCATCATCTTAATATAGATCCTTCCAGGAAGGGTGTTCGGTAGAAGCGACGGGCGGTCAGTGGTGAACGGGCTACTGCTTTAAAAGAGGAGGTTGATCGGCGGCTAAATGCCGGGTTGGTTAAAGAGTCCTTTTATCCGGATTGGCTTGCAAATCCAGTTTTGGTAAAAAAGTCCAATGGGAAATGGAGAGTCTGTGTTGATTTTACCGACGTGAACAAAGCTTGTAAGAAGGATAGCTTTCCTTTGCCTAGGATTGATCAGCTGGTGGATGCTACTTCGGGGCATGCTCTGCTTAGTTTTATGGACGCATATTCAGGATACAACCAAATACCAATGTACGAGCCTGATCAGGAAAACACTTCCTTTATTACGGATAGGGGGTTGTATTGCTATATTGGAATGCCCTTCGGGTTGCTTAATGCGGGAGCGACTTATCAGAGGTTCAAGGATTAGATCGGGAAAACGATGGAAGTTTATGTGGATGACATGCTGGTAAAGTCGAAGGAAGTAGGGGATCACATTCGACATCTGGAAGAGATTTTTCAAATTCTCAGAAAGTTCCGTATGAAACTTAATCCGCAGAAGTGTGTGTTTGGTGTGGAATCTGGGAAGTTCTTGGGTTTTATGGTAAATCACAGGGGGATAGAGGCAAATCCTGCAAAGATACAAGCTCTTCTCGATGTGAGATCTCCACGGACAGTGAAAGAGGTGCAATGCTTAACCGGGAGAGTCGCTGTCTTGAACCATTTTGTGTCCAAATCTTCTGACAAGTGCAAGGAATTCTTCAAAGCTATCAAAGGTGTTGGGAAGAATTTCGAGTGGACTCCAGAGTGCGAGAATGCTTTTTAGGCATTTAAGAAACATTTGGGATCTCCCCCACTGCTGTCAAAGCCTCACGAGGGCCAAACTCTCATTCTATACTTGGCCGTTTTGGAGTATTCTGTTAGTGGGGTTCTTGTGCGAGAGGAGGGCGACATCTAGTATCCTATATACTATGTCAGTAAGAGGTTATTAGACGCGTAGATGAGATATTCGAACATGGAGAAGTTGGTATACGCTTTGATCTTGGCTTCTAGAAAATTACGACCTTACTTCCATGCGCATAAGGTTGAGGTTCGAATAGCGTATCCTTTAAGGCAGATATTGCATAAACCAGAGACTTCTAGGCGGATGTTAAAGTGGGTAGTAGAATTGGGGTAATTCGTTGTGGAGTATAAGCCAAGGAGTGCTATTAAGGGGCAGGCTCAGGCTAATTTTATTCTAAAATTCCCTCTGGAACAAGAGGTCGAGGACTTGGCCATCGTACCTGCGACTTTGCCAGAATTGGTTCTGGAGCATTCTCCTCCAGCACCGTGGTGGACTTTGTATGTGGATGGTGCATTGAATAATGAAGGAGTAGGTGTGGGTATTGTATTAATCCGTCCAGAGGGGCATCGCTTGATAAGCGCAATTCACTTTGCTTTTCATGCTACAAATAACGATGCTGAGTATGAGGCTTTGATTTCGGGTCTGAAACTTGCCCTCAAAATGAAGGTGGAGAATATAAATATTACGAGTGATTCTATATTGGTTGTTTACCAAGTGAATGGAGGGTTCCAAGCTCGGGGGCCTCGAACTGAGTTATACATGAGGTGCACACAGAGGCTGATGAGTTTGTTTCGGGAGGCGAGGTTGGAGCAACTTCCTAGAGATAGCAACGTGGAGGCCGATGCTTTGGCTAAATTGGGATCTCAGAAGGAAACAATCCTTTTAGGGGTCATCCACTTGGAAATTCAGAGGCAACCTAGCGTTCCAGAGATAGAATTGATGCAGGTTGGTGATCCTAGGCCAGATACTTGGATGACTTTAATTTGGAAGTATTTGAAAGATGGGATTTTACCAGAAGATAGAGTCGAGGCTCGAAGACTAAGATACAAGGCAGCTCGCTATGTAGATTTTGGGGGCTCTCTTTACAGGCGAGGTTTTAATCAGCCACTGTTGAAATGTATAGATGGAGAAGAATGTAATTATGTTTTACGGGAGATTCATGAGGGAATTTGCGGAAATCACTTGGGGGGTGGATCGCTTGCGTAGAAGATACTTCGTCAACGGTATTACTGGCCAACCATTCGGGAGGACTCAATGGATTTTGCGAAGTCTTGCGATAAATGTCAAAGGTATGCTAATTACATAAACAGTCATGCTGCTCCTATTACTTCGATGACTAGCCCTTGGCCATTTTGCTATGTGGGGGACTGACTTGATAGGGGAGCTTTCCAAGGGAAAAGGAGGAGTGAAGTACGCGGTTGTGGCGGTAGACTATTTCACTAAGTGGGCGGAAGCAGAACCTTTAGCCTCAATTACAGCGAAAAAGTTGGTAGACTTTGTGTATCGAGCTATCGTTTGTCACTTTGGGATACCATACAAGCTTGTAGCTGATTACGGGAAGCAATTCGATAGTAAGGAAATGAGGGAGTTGTGTGATAATCTGGGAATTAAGAAGAGATTTTCTGCTGTTAGTCATCCTCAGGCCAATGGCCAGACTGAGGCAGTAAATAAAATCATCAAGCATACGCTTAAGGCGAAGTTGGGTGATAGTAAAGGGAACTGGCAAGAGGAGTTGCCTAATGTCTTATGGAGCTATAACACAACACTCAGGTCTACTAAGGGGGAAACCCCTTTTTCTTTGACATATGGCTGTGAGGCCATGGTTCCGGTCGAGTTGGGGGCAGGATCTTTTAGAATAGAGAACTATCATCCAAAGGTGAATGAGGTTAATCACCGTCTTTACTTGGATATGGTTGAAGAATTCAGGAGAACTTCACAGACAAGGTTGGTATCCTATCATCAGAGGGTGGCAAGGTTTTACAATTCAAAGGTGAGGGCGAGACCTTTAAAGGTGGGCGATTATGTTCTTCGCCGAGTGATGCCTAACACGAAAATCCAGAATCATGGAGTATTCGGGACAAATTGGGAAGGACCTTATAGGGTCAGAGCAACTTTATGGGAAGGTAACTTCATTTTGGACTAATGAGAGTCATTTTCTCTGCCTTCTCTCTAACATCTCTCTAAAAAACCCTAGTTAGTCGCCACAAAATTTTCCTAATTCTAAACCTTTTTCCATCATTTCTGACCATAAATCCACCACTAATCCATCTCCATCCTCTAATCTTTCACCTTAAATACCTATACTTCTTATTATTTCTATTATCTTTGTTGTTATGGGTTTTTTTGTTGGGGTTTTCTGTTTGTTGGAGAATCAGTTGAGGATTTCTCTTAATCTGATGAGTAATTGTTCTTTGAAGATGGGGTTTCAGGCCATTTTCTCGGTTGGGTGGTCTGGTTTTGACTTGGGGATCCTTGCTGCTAGTGAGAATCACATCTCGGTCAATAATGTCATGAATCAAGAGGGGAGGTTTTTCGTTGTCTCCTTTGATGCTGAGATGGGCTTTATTTCTTGGGTTCCTTTAAGTTTGACTACGCACTTCTCAGGTAAGTGGTTTTTCAATGTAATATTTTTGAGAAGGGGCATCCCTGTAAATCATGTAGAAACCAATTTTGGGCCTGTTGGAGAGGTTGGGAAAGGGTTCATTCATGATGGATCTCTTCCAGTTGTGTTACATTTGTGTGTTGATGTGCTTGCACCTCTCTATGGTAAAGAAGAACCTGTTATTGTTGATACCCACCTGGTGTTTGACAAAATGTTTCAACGAGTTTTTGTAGTTTTAATGTGGAGCACCAACAAAGTTCTCATCGTGCCTGGTGTGTACGGTGATATCAAAGTGAAAGGAGATGTTTCTATGGATTTGGGGTTCGACTCCAAAGCTGCAATGAGAGTTGTAGTGAAGTGGGATATTGCTGGCTCTATGATTGAGCATGATACAAGTAGGGTGAATCACATGGGATGGGTCTTTAATGACGTTCTACAAAGGAAATTCGAGGATCTTGTTCGCAAGGAACAAATATCTGTTGTAAATGAAGGGGCTGGTTTCATCCCTCCTTCTATAAAAGGCAAGATGTTGGTTGTTTGTCACAGGGTTGAGGGCGATGTTGTAGCCTTCGATGCATTGGCTAGAGCAACTCTACATATGCTATTCTTGCAAGTTGTGGGTGCGATGTCACCACTAATTGTTGATCTGATAGGACTTCCTTCTGGAGTCCAGAAGTATCTTGTTATTTATGGGTTTTCGAGACTCTTTGTTCCACCCATAATGTTAATGGCAGGATATTGTTGGGGCTGCTTATTTCAGAGCTACGGGATTGCTGAGGCCTGGCCTATAATGAATCTTATTCTGAGAGATCACTATGGTGATAATCTGATTGGCAGAGATGGTGAGCTGGAAAATGACATCAGTCGGTTTCCTGATTCTGCTATTGACATGAGTTCTGGTTTGATAACATCAGCCCAGAATTTTAGGATTATGACGATGATTGTTTGTCACCTAGTGAGGGATATGCCTGGTTTGTTGATGAAGAAGAGGAACATGTGTTCTCTTTCTCTTGATGAAAATCAAGCAGCTGGCCAGCTTGATGGTGGCAATATTATGAAGGTAGTCTCTACCGATTGTAGTGTTTGTGTAGCGTGGTTGATGGCTGGTTACATCAAGGAAACAAAGGCAGGGTACATGGTCAAGTATGATGGATGTCATATGGGCATTATTCATCAGCTGGGGGCTGGTTCTCCTTTCAATGAAAAGTTAGCCGGTAAGGTGCTTTTTTGGAGGCCAACTCTCATGTTGAGGAGGGAGGTTTTTTTGGTTTTCTTGTTGATGCAGTGGATACATGCTGAGGGAAGTCATGGCACTCCTCTATTGGTTCATGAGATAGTACATGATTTAAAGAATAGTTGGTTTGTGGGAAGCTATCAGGTGTTTGATGGAGAGCGTAGAATATACATTCTGCTAGGTTCACTACGCCATAGATGCCCAGACGCAACGCACTTCTACTGTTGCATTAGACACGTTTTTTGTTACAATAGGCCTAAGGTAACACTTTTTCACCATTTCATCCGCTAATGTTGCCTCTGCTATCTAACGTAACGCTTTTGTTCTCAATAGTAACACTAAGAAAAGTATTACCTTAGGGCCATACTGTAACACTAAATCAAACAAATGCAACACTAGAAAGGTGTTACCATAGCTTAGCCAAAAAAAGACAGAGGACACGTGGCATGTGGGGCCCACGTGACACGTGTCATGGTGGTGACGTGTCAATGGGTGATACGTGGCAGGTGTCCACGTGGCATTTGGGGGGGCCCACTGACATGTGGCATGTGGGCCCATTTTTTAATGTAACACTATAAATTTATCTATTGTAACACTACATAATTATCTAATGTAACACTATAATTATCTAATGCAACACTGCAATAAGGCTAATACAACACTAGCAACTATAACAATAGCAACACTAAAATTGAAAATTTTGCAAGATCTGATTTATATATATATATCAATCCCTTTACAAAATAAATCAACCAAGGTTGTGCTTAAGGGTCTGAACAGGTCTGTTGGTAGCCTTCAGCTGAAGGTTGTGGACTCTCGTAATGCATTAATGCAGTTTCAGAATGGCCTCCCATCAATTCCATCCCCTGATCAGTTTGAGGAAGAGTCTAAGCTTATGGAGGAATATTCTAAGGCCCTTCGCATGGAGGAATGTTTCCTGAAACAGAAGTCAAGGGTGAATTGGTTGAAAAATGGGGATAACAACAATAAGTATTTTTTTAATGCATGTAGAGGCCGGTGGAATGTCAATAAAGTGGCATCTCTAATAAATCAAGATGGAGAGGCAGTTACGGAGCACAAAGATATGGCTAGGGTGGCGGTTGATTATTATAAAAATTTGCTAGGCCATCGGGGCGAGGTGGTGCCTTTCCCTCAGAACATTGAACTGCCTTCTCTCTCTGAGCATCAGGCTACTATTCTGAGCAATCCCTTTGGGGAAGTTGATGTTTTCAACACATTGAAAAGATTGGCAAAAAACAAAAGCCCAGGTCTGGATGGGTTCACGGTGGAGTTCTTTTTAGCCACCTGGCATATTGTGGGGGCTGATGTAACTAGAGGTATTCTCTACTTCTTTAACTCTTGGTCATGCCTAGGATTGTAAATGCGGCTTCCATCTGTCTGGTCCCAAAGCAGGAAAACCCCTCCCAAATGCATCACTTCGGCCCTATATCTTGTTGCAATGTCATCTACAAGTGCATCTCCAAAATGTTAGCCCGTAGGCTTAAGTCTGTCATGCCTTCTCTGATCTCTCAGCATCAATCGGCTTTTGTAGCTGGAAGGTCCATTGGGGACAATATTTTCTTAGCTCAGGCGCTTTGCAAAGGTTATAATTGCAATGATGGACAGCCGAGGTGTGCTATAAAGTTAGATATCCACAAAGCGTTCGACTCACTTAATTGGAGCTTTATTTTTGTGGTGCTGGAAAGGATGGGTTTTCCCCCTAAATTTGTTGATTGGATCAGGGTATGTATTACTTCTACCATGTTCTCAGTGAAATTCAATGGAAGCTTGGAGGGTTTCTTCAAAGGGGAATCGGGTTTGAGGCAGGGCGACCCTTTGTCGCCTTACCTATTTGTAATGGCAATGGAAGTGTTTACTGCATGTTTAAATAAATAAGTTCATGGCACGGATTTTAAATTCCACTAGAGAACCAAGGAGGTAAACCTGCACCACATCATTTTTGCGGATGATGTCTTCCTCTTCAGTCATGGAGATTCCAACTCTGTCGCTAAGCTGATGGATGGGGTTAACAGCTTCTCTAGGTTGTCAAATTTGATACCTAATCGTGATAAGTCTTTATGTTTCTTCGATAATGTTGGTTCTAATGCTATTGAGGACATCTTAGAGGTGATTGGTTTTCAAAAAGGTAATATCCCTATATCCTACTTGAGTTTGCCTCTCATATATGGTAAACTAAATATCAGGGAATGCACTGCCTTGGTAGCTAAATTGTGCAGACGGATTGAAAGCTGGATGGCTCGCTTTCTCAACTTTGCTGGGCGTCTGTTGCTTATTAAAGCAGTAATGGCTAGTATTGTTGGCTACTGGAGTATGTATATCTTTCTTCCAAAGGCTGTCCTTAACAAGATTAATAGCTTGTTCTTCAAGTTTCTTTGGGGGGGATTCTACAAGGACTTGGGAAAATGCCATTACAAAGTAAAATGGGAGGATTGCTGTAAGCCTAAAGTCGAGGGTGGGTTGGGGATTAAAAATGTATTTGAATGGAACCAAGCTGCTATTCTGCATCAGCTATGGCGCCTGCTCCAACCCAACTCTGATTCTCTCTGGATTGCCTGGTTCCACAGAGTTCTACTTCGAAGAAAATCGTTCTGGATAGCATCAATGCCATATAGATGCTGCTGGATTGCTAGGAAAATCTTTAATGCTAGATCTCAAGCTCTGTCCTTTGTTACATATAATGTTGGACCTGCATCTGGGTTTCTCTTTTGGCATGACCCTTGGGCCAACAAGAAGCCATTAGCTCTCATTTTTCCCTCGGTGATTTTGAATGCAGAATCGACTAGGATGGCTCTTATCAACTCTTATCAGCAGAATGGGGCTTGGAGGCTTCCAAATTCAAATCATATGGATGTATGGGAGGTTAGAAGAAGGGCATCTCAAACTGAAGTCCATAGCTATGATAAGATCACTTGGGATGGACTTCAGCCAAACATGATTAAACTGTCATCAATTTGGGCATCCATTCGTGATTCTGGCCAGGGAGTCGATTGGGCTGGCCTGGTTTGGAGCTCTTTCAACATTCCGAAATGTTCCTTCATTTCGTGGCTAGCTATCAAAAATAGACTTCTTACAAAAGACCGTATGATAACATTTGGCATGATGGTTGATCCAATGTGCGTCCTATGCAGCACAGATAGGGAGACTATAAGCCATTTGTTTACTACTTGTCCGTACTTCAACCTCCTAAGTAAGGTGGTGCCGTTCCGGCTAAATGATGACTGGGTAAGGTGGCAGCAGGGTGACTTCTTTCAAACCTCCATGTTAGAGCAGAAGAAGGTTATTGCAGGGGTGTACTTAACAACATGCATATATAGTGTATGGAAGGAGCAAAATTTTAGAATCCACAATGCAGGTCCAGGACAAGCGACGCAGGTGCTTAGTCTCAAGGTCAAGGGCCTTATTAGAGAGAAGCTGTTTTCTTCTTCTTCATTCCAGAAGTGGGTTCGAAAGGACCCATCCCTTGTTCTTCTCCTTTACTGATAGGCCTAGTACCTAGTTGAGCTTGGTTGGTCATGTCGAGCCTTTGTAGGTGTATTTTGTAGATGTTGTGATGGGGTATGCCCCAGATTCTCATGTAGCTCCATTTGGTGATATAAAATTTTTAACTTAGCAAAAAAAAAAAACAACCAATTCACCAAAATACAATTCAATACTTATCTCCATCCACAAATTCACCAAAATACAATTCACGTACCAACCACCTTATACAACGTTTTATACACCACTTTGCCAAAATATAATCTATACTAAACCACATAGGACACCTTCTGACTATCTTATAAACCATATACACATTGATTTTGACACAAATTTGTCAACAGGTATAATTTCCCCGTGATTGGTTGACCCTAGTAATACCTATCTTCACCAACACAATATATCCATTCTGCTTTAAGTGATACACAAGCTGCCACGAAGTCGCCACCTTCTACCACTTTACCTGAAGAAAAGCTCTTAACAACCTACATTGATATCACAGAAATCAAACAAAACACAAGATTTTTGTTGCTGTAAGAAGCATCTAGTTAGAAACAACGTGTTTGGTAACACTGAATCTGCTCTACATAGAAGATAATAAATGTTACCTGCCCCTGAAGTGTCATGAGGTATATTGATGATGTCTTGTTACACGCAATGACATGGTCAATGTTTTTGGAAATAGGATAAAATAGGAAATCACTATTGTAAGACTTGTAATCTTGAGGCTCTCTAGTAATTTGATTCAAGTTAATACCAAAACTGGATAACACAAAGTAATTAATTATGTAAATAGTTCTAATTTCAGCAATGTGCTCTGTACAACTGCATTTAATATTGTCTACAATATACTACTCAACTCAAATGCATTTGACATGGGAAAAGATGCTTACAATATACTCAAATGCTTTAAAATGAGAAAAGGAACTTACACTATGAAAATTATGTATAATACTTTTATATTTATCACCACAGCAAGAATAAATCATGTATAATACTTTTATATTTATCTGCTATATTAGTAATACACTTTTATTTGTATTCAACAATAAAAAAAGAACCATGTAAACCTGAGAATGGACTTTTCACAGGTTGTATGATATTGGTTGATCGCTGGAATGAATTAGCTGGTACTCAGAGAACTTGTGAGATCGATGTCTGGACTGAATTTCAAAATCTTACAGGTGACATTATATCTCGAACAACATTTGGTAGCAGCTACGAAGAAGGCAAGAATATTTTAAAATTACAATAAGAACTCCAGGTGCTAATTATGGAAGCCATATGCAAACTTTATACATTCCTGGTTTCAGGTAAATCATTACACAATTTATTGAAATGATATGATTTTTTAAAACAACCATTTTACCTCAACAAGTGGATTTTGATTTTGTTTCAAAAAAATATCTAATATGAGAATCCTTTCAATCACTTCAACTTGATGTCCGCTAAGCAGATTTATCCCAACTAAAAAGAACAGAAGTAGAAACAGCTTGAACAAAAGGATTACCTCAATGCTCAGAACATTAGTTGAGATGAAAGATAGAGCAATAACAGCAGGAGAATCCAGGAACGACGACTTAATACACTAGCTAGGCCCATCGATTCTGGAACTTCTTTAAGCCCTTGCCAGGGAAGAGAACATGCTATGCACAAAGAATTTCATACATGAAAGCCTTGAAAAGTCATCCGAATAAAAAGCCAACCTTCCAATATTTAAAAAAAATAACACATTTCATTTCACCTCGACTGAATCCCACTACGAACAGATGGTAAAAGAGTTATGATACTGATCTTTAGAGATTTGAAAATTAATCAACTTACAAATTACTTCTCTCTTATTGCCAAAGAAGACTGACAACAGGTCAACACCATTTAACTACTTAGCAGAATATTCCTTACACGATCCTCTATTTATGGCTTTAAATTTGACATCCCAGATCTGTAAGAAAAGTACACTTGAAAAAGAATTCCATGAATTTTATCTAGCATAAACCACTATCGATCCAAGTCTTCTAAAATCCAAAATACGGTCACAGTTACACAATGTTATGCTATGACTGGAGCTATATCATTAAAGTTGAAAAACATCATTAAAGTTACAAGTTGCAACCGTTGGCTTCCAGTGTATAGTCTATAAATCAGACTTCATCATACAAATCATACAATCTAAATTTATTACAACCAAGGACAAAGGTCTATTTATCAGCCGGTTCAGTTTTTATTACAAATCCATATGTATATAGATGAGATGTATTTGTACAAACTGTACATAATGACTCAATGGAAGGAAGACAGCCATTTACGACAGAATAAAGCTCATACTGGTTATAAGAACATCAAATCATAGGACTATGTGTAATACCTTGTCTACTCCTTGGTTACAAGCATACACCAAAGCATCAGCAAGGGTAAGTCTGCCTTCAGCATCACTGTTGTTAACCTGCAGTTGATGTTCGATCAGCTTAAAAGATATCATTTACATGTCAGAATATGAGATAGCAACGAAGAAAAGACAGTATATATCAATAGGTAAATATGTTGACAAGTTTAAAATATAACATATGTAAAATCCTAGTTTAATTTCATTTTCTCTTCTGACTTAAAACAGACATTTCATATGCAATTCTTGGAAATGTTATAGATACATTTTCAGTTCATAATTATCTTAAACCTAAAGAATGGTCGGCCTAGTAGCATTATGAGTAAAACACAGATTGCTAACAACAAAGGAAACTAATTAATTTAGTTGCAAATTAATTTTCCATCTATATCGAGCATGGTCTTTGGGTATCTAGCATGGTTTATTAAATCAAAGTCTCGACACTTACAATTAAATCAAAGTCTAAGCTAATCACTGCAGGGGAATTCTATCACATATCTTAGCAAAAAATGTTGAGAATTTTTTTCGTTAATACTCTATTTACAAATTACAGTGCAGACTTATGTGTAGATTTTTTAACTTTTATTTATTGGTCACTAACAAAAATGGATGCATCTTAGATCACAACAAGAGCTAGTGGCATACAAATTAAGAGCTATAAACAATGATGCATCTGCAACTATGTCAATTTAAACAGAAGAAGCTATATTAATTGTTTGCTGGTTTATATACACATGTTTATTTAATTTTTTGTTAAATTGGTTGTTTATATGCTTCTTCTGTTTAAATTGACTATGTCAATTTAAACAGAAGAAGCATATAAACAGCCAATTTAACAAAAAATTAAATAAACATGTGTATATAAACCAGCAAACAATTAATATAGATGTTTAAAAATTAACTAGCAAACATGTGTATACAAACCAGCAAACAATTAACATGTTTAAAAATTAAACCAGCAAACCCGTTCATAAACAATATAGATGCAAACGAACAAATAATATACATACAAACTAAACCAATTGGAGCTGGAGCAGCAGGAGCTGGAGCTACTGCAACCAATAATCAAATCAAACCCATCAGTCTAATCACTACACGTTACACACACATGAATGAAAGAAAGAAAAGGGGTTTAAGAGGGAAGAGATTACAGACATTAAACTATTAAACTTCAAAAAAACACAAATTAATAGAGTAAAGGTAAAATCCCAGTTTTACCTCAAACTAAAAGCCCTAATTGAATCCCAGAAGAGAAAACCCCAAATGAAGCCCTAATTGAAAATCAAAATAAAAGAGTTAAGAAGAGCAAAATCAAACAAGCAACGAAGAACATAATCAAAATCAAAAATCGAGATAATGTTTACTAATTAATTAAATCGAATGAGAGAAACCCGGCTGCAAATCCATACATTACTCGCACATTCATCACCCTGATTGCCAGAGAAGTGAGCAGAATAGAAATCTGATTATTAAAAAACACTAGATGAGAGTCTACCGTTCTCTCCAGTAACCCTATTAGCCGCCACAAAATTCAGCCTTCTCTTAAAATTTTCTCATCAGATCTACACTCTTCCCCTTCACTAATCCATCTTCCTTCTCCTTTCTTCCACCTATACACCATATTTCTTACTTATACGTAATTTTATTATAATTTTCGTTATTCTGAGATGGGTTTTCTAAGTAGGAGTCCTTTGTCGATGGAGGTGTATTCCATTGATTCAATGTTCTTCTTGTCCTCTGTGTTAAAGGATTTTCTAATCCTTGGGTGCGAAGAGCCGCTCCTTTCTCCGTTTGAAGGGGGGTTCTTTGGTTTTATTAATGGTGTTAGATCCGCCGGTTTGATAGGGTTGTGGGTCTCCGCTATTGGAGATAACTTGTTGCTCTCTGACAAGTACTCAGATCTTGTTGTCCGATCAGATACCGTCCTAGGTTTTTTCGGCAAGGTAGCGATGGAGTACGAGGATGAACCTCGGATCTATGATAGCATTGTGGTTGACTGTGCTTCTGATGGTTCAAGGGAGTTTCGAAAGCATAGAGCTTTGGCTGTGTGGGTCTTGGATGATTTTTTCACCAATATTGTGGATCGTTTGGGTCTTATTTATTGGGAGAAGGGATCTTGGTCCTCTAAGCATGCGATCCAGCACTGTTGGTGGCTTGGTTACACTGGTGGTGTGCTTTTTGGAGAACTGGTTAAAGTTACTAATGCTCATCAGGTGTTTGAAGAAAGGACTGTGAGGCCTTTATTCTCTATCGTGGATGGAATGGCTCAGGAAGGTTTGGTTAACCTTGTTGATTGTGCTCAGGTCATAGCAGAAGGTATTATCCTACCATGCTTAGTTGCTGTGGATATCTTTCAAGAATTGAGTTTGGCTCAGAACCGGTTCAATGTTATGGCGCGATTAATTCCCCATCAACATGTTACTGATTCGGAGATCCTGGTGATGGGGCTTTGGAGCTCTACTGATGGTGATAGGATGAATGGGGTTGGCTTGTCCTCTCTATTTCACTCTATGTTCTCCAAGGGATTTTTGGAGCTCTTGGTTGTTATGACTAATGTTTACATGAGTATTTTGGAGGCTGACACATCCATGGTGGGAGGTGTGAATAATGTCTTGGAAATGTTTGCTGAAATGATTCAGGGATATAAGGATACCATGGAGATGGCTGTGTGTGGACCTGTCTATTTATGGGGTTTTCCTGCTAGAAAGACAAGGCCTTGTGACTTTGTTATTCTGCAAGGAAGAGACAGGATTGTTCAGTTCGTTTGGGGCACTGTTACGATGATCAAGGGAGTGGCGTTATGCCCTCAATCATTACTGTGCATTGTAAACCTCTTGGGGTTGCCTTGCAATGTGTTGGAAGCTTCCTCTGTCAAGCAGATGCATTTGTATGCGGCTCGGAATCATGTTTCACATAATTCTGACACTAGTTTGTTGACTAGTTTGGTGATGAAGATATTAAGTAAGTATTCCAAGGGAGGGCTTGCACTCAAAATGAAAGTAATTTAAAATGAGCGCCTTAGTGTGAGTTGTGTGACTCTTGATTTTTACTGGGAAATCCGAGTAGGGAGCTGTGATTACAAGTTGAATCTGCTTGGAGGATTTAACAGCAAAGGCGTTGAGATAAGGCTGGTACATTTCATTGTTGAATTCGTTATTGATGGTTTCCGTTTTTTTAAAGGGATAGATAGTTGTATGCGTGGATTTGTCTTAGCAAGGGAGTGTCTTCACTTTTCAATGATATTCAAGGGTATCTTTAAGTCCTGGGAACATGAATTCCCGAGGGTTGTGTTCTCAGGCTTGGAATTTCTTTGGCGTGGCTATGTGCGTTTATGCACTTTTAGATGGCTTATCAGGAGCATTTTGCAGGAGGTGTGTGAGTTGTTATGGCTGGATGTGTCCTATGGGTTTAACCCTCTGTGGGCAACTTCTGTGGTTGGTTTTCAATCAGAGTACAAAAGATGTAGTAGTATTCAGGGCTTCAATTTTTCTTTGGTAAGCCAGTGTGGTGGTGCTCCTGTCAACATGTTAAAGACTGGTTCTCCTTCCAAAAAGTTAGCTGGTGGTGCTTTTTTGGAGGCCAACTCCCATGTTGATGGATGTCATATGGATGGTTTTGACGAAATGCAGCTGTCGAAATGGTTTTCTGATAGCGGACTTTGGAAGAAAGTTTACTCAGTTGCACCTTTTAGTGCTAGAACTGGGTCCAATCCTAGATTGTTGGAGGCTCCAGATTAATTATGTAATCCAGGCTTAGGTCCATATCGTTGTTTTTAAACTAGTTTTATTTAAACTAGTTTAATTAGTTTTAAAATGTTGACTTCGCGGGGTATGCCCCTAGATTTGTAGCAGTTGTTCCTTTATGGTATAAAATTTAATTACCAAAAAATAAAAAAGAATGAGAGAAACCCGATTTATCACCTGCAAAATCAAAAATAATTAAGCCCTAATTTTGAAGAGAAGAGAGAATAGAATAAAGAAAAGAAGAAAGGAGAAGAGTGTTTTTTGATTTCACACAGAGTACAAAGAGAGTCGTGGAGAGAGGGGAGGAGCTGAAATTCTTCGATTGAAATTCTTTGATCCAATCCAAAGAGAATAGAGAGGGGTGGAGTGGAGAGAGAGTATGGAGTGTTTTAGGGAAAGTAAGGAGGCGGCCTGGAGGGTATTATTTTTGTTTAAGGGGGAAAAGTGGGCTTCTAAAATTTGTTGGGGGGAAAATCCCGCCTATTTCTTGTATTAACTTTTTTAGTTTTGATTTTTCTACTTTATTTTTTAAAAAGGTATAAATTTAAAATTAAATAAATATCATGTGCATATATATGTAAAAATGTAATATATTTTTAACAAAAAATATATTACAAATTATTTATAAGAGTGATAAATTTTATATTAATTTAGAATATATTACTGTGTCCGTAAACAGGGTTTCATGAGGGTTTAAGGATTCGATTTTTTAAAAAATATTTCTCGACCACCCAACCATACGGGAATCAAGATCCATCATATTTAATGTTATTCCCAAAATTTTAGAATTTTTTTTTTGTTTTGATCAGGTAATTCTACGGTCAACTATCACTTTGACCGTAACCCCTAAACAGGGTTTCGTCAGGGTTTAAGGATTCGATTTTTTAAAAAATATTTCTCGACCACCCAACCATACGAGAATCAAGATCCATCATATTTAATATTATTCCCAAAATTTTAGAAAAAAAAAAAATTTGATCGGGTAATTCAACGGTCAACTATCACTTTGACCGGAACCCCTAAACAGGGTTTCGTCAGGGTTTAAGGTTTCGATTTTTTAAAAAATATTTCTCGACCACCCAACCAAACGGGAATCAAGATCCATCATATTTAATGTTATTCCCAAAATTTTAGGGAAAAAAAAAATTTGATCGGGTAATTCAACGGTCAACTATCACTTTGACCGAAACCCCTAAATAGGGTTTCGTCAGGGTTTAAGGATTCGATTTTTTAAAAAATATTTCTCGACCACCCAACCATACGGGAATCAAGATCCATCATATTTAATGTTATTCCCAAAAGTTTAGAAAAAAAAAAAATTGATCGGGTAATTCAACGGTCAACTATCACTTTGACCGGAACCCCTGAACAGGGTTAGGGTTTCGTCAAGGTTTAAGGATTCGATTTTTTAAAAAATATTTCTCGACCACCCAACCATACGGGAATCAAGATCCATACTATTTAATATTATTCCCAAAATTTTAGAAAAAAATAAAAAATTTATGATCGGGTAATTCAACGGTCAACTATCACTTTGACCGGAACCCTTAAACAGGGTTTCGTCATGGTTTAAGGTTTTGATTTTTTTAAAAATATTTCTCGACCACCCAACCAAACAGGAATCAAGATCCATCATATTTAATGTTATTCCCAAAATTTTAGAAAAAAAAATTATTTTGATCGGGTAATTCAACGGTCAACTATCACTTTGAACGAAACCCCTAAAAAGGGTTTGTCAGGGTTTAAGGATTCGATTTTTAAAAAAATATTTTTCGACCACCCAACCATACGGGAATCAAGATCCGTCATATTTAATATTATTCCCAAAATTTTAGAAAAAAATAAAAAAATTTTGATCGGGTAATTCAACGGTCAACTATCACTTTGACCGGAACCCCTAAACAGGGTTTCGTCAGGGTTTAAGGTTTCGATTTTTTAAAAAATATTTCTCGACCACCCAACCAAACGGGAATCAAGATCCATCATATTTAATGTTATTCCCAAAATTTTAGGGAAAAAAAAAATTTGATCGGGTAATTCAACGGTCAACTATCACTTTGACCGAAACCCCTAAATAGGGTTTCGTCAGGGTTTAAGGATTCGATTTTTTAAAAAATATTTCTCGACCACCCAACCATACGGGAATCAAGATCCATCATATTTAATGTTATTCCCAAAAGTTTAGAAAAAAAAAAAATTTGATCGGGTAATTCAACGGTCAACTATCACTTTGACCGGAACCCCTGAACAGGGTTAGGGTTTCGTCAAGGTTTAAGGATTCGATTTTTTAAAAAATATTTCTCGACCACCCAACCATACGGGAATCAAGATCCATACTATTTAATATTATTCCCAAAATTTTAGAAAAAAATAAAAAATTTATGATCGGGTAATTCAACGGTCAACTATCACTTTGACCGGAACCCTTAAACAGGGTTTCGTCATGGTTTAAGGTTTTGATTTTTTTAAAAATATTTCTCGACCACCCAACCAAACAGGAATCAAGATCCATCATATTTAATGTTATTCCCAAAATTTTAGAAAAAAAAATTATTTTGATCGGGTAATTCAACGGTCAACTATCACTTTGAACGAAACCCCTAAAAAGGGTTTGTCAGGGTTTAAGGATTCGATTTTTTAAAAAATATTTCTCGACCACCCAACCATACGGGAATCAAGATCCATCATATTTAATATTATTCCCAAAATTTTAGAAAAAAATAAAAAAAATTTGATCGGGTAATCCAACGATCAACTATCACTTTGACCGGAACCCCTAAACAGGGTTTCGTCAGGGTTTAAGGTTTCGATTTTTTAAAAAATATTTCTCGACCACCCAACCAAACGGGAATCAAGATCCATCATATTTAATGTTATTCCCAAAATTTTAGAAAAAAAAATTTGATCGGGTAATTCAACGGTCAACTATCACTTTGACCGAAACCACTAAATAGGGTTTCGTCAGGGTTTAAGGATTCGATTTTTTAAAAAATATTTCTCGACCACCCAACCATACGGGAATCAAGATCCATCATATTTAATGTTATTCCCAAAAGTTTAGAAAAAAAAAAAATTTGATCGGGTAATTCAACGGTCAACTATCACTTTGACCGGAACCCCTGAACAGGGTTAGGGTTTCGTCAAGGTTTAAGGATTCGATTTTTTAAAAAATATTTCTCGACCACCCAACCATACGGGAATCAAGATCCATACTATTTAATATTATTCCCAAAATTTTAGAAAAAACTAAAAAATTTATGATCGGGTAATTCAACGGTCAACTATCACTTTGACCAGAACCCTTAAACAGGGTTTCGTCATGGTTTAAGGTTTTGATTTTTTTAAAAATATTTCTCGACCACCCAACCAAACAGGAATCAAGATCCATCATATTTAATGTTATTCCCAAAATTTTAGAAAAAAAAATTATTTTGATCGGGTAATTCAACGGTCAACTATCACTTTGAACGAAACCCCTAAAAAGGGTTTGTCAGGGTTTAAGGATTCGATTTTTTAAAAAATATTTCTCGACCACCCAACCATACGGGAATCAAGATCCATCATATTTAATATTATTCCCAAAATTTTAGAAAAAAATAAAAAAATTTTGATCGGGTAATCCAACGATCAACTATCACTTTGACCGGAACCCCTAAACAGGGTTTCGTCAGGGTTTAAGGTTTCGATTTTTTAAAAAATATTTCTCGACCACCCAACCAAACGGGAATCAAGATCCATCATATTTAATGTTATTCCCAAAATTTTAGAAAAAAAAATTATTTTGATCGGGTAATTCAACGGTCAACTATCACTTTGAACGGAACCCCTAAACAGGGTTTGTCAGGGTTTAAGGATTCAATTTTTTAAAAAATATTTCTCGACCACCCAACCATACGGGAATCAAGATCCATCATATTTAATATTATTCCCAAAAATTTAGAAAAAAATATAAAAAAAATTGATCGGGTAATTCAACGATCAACTATCACTTTGACCGGAACCCCTAAACAGGGTTTCGTCAGGGTTTAAGGTTTCGATTTTTTAAAAAATATTTCTCGATCACCCAACCAAACGGGAATCAAGATCCATCATATTTAATGTTATTCCCAAAATTTTAGAAAAAAAAAATATTTTGATCGGGTAATTCAACGGTCAACTATCACTTTGAACGGAACCCCTAAACAGGGTTTCGTCAGGGTTTAAGAATTCGATTTTTTAAAAAATATTTCTCGACCACCCAACCATACGAGAATCAAGATCCATCATATTTAATATTATTCCCAAAATTTTAGAAAAAAAAAAATTTTGATCGGGTAATTCAACGGTCAACTATCACTTTGACCGGAACCCCTAAACAGGGTTTCGTCAGGGTTTAAGGTTTCGATTTTTAAAAAAATATTTCTCGACCACCCAACCAAACGGGAATCAAGATCCATCATATTTAATGTTATTCCCAAAAGTTTAGGGAAAAAATTTATTTGATTTGGTAATTCAACGCTCAACTAGTACTTTGACCGGAATAATATAATATAAGGATTCGATTTTAAATTATATAAATATTTTCAATATTGAGGGCACTTCACCACACTTGAATGGTTTATTCCCCTCAATATATAATCTATATATATAAAAAATGAAAATTATTTTCATTCTATTTAGATAGTAGTAATAATGTAAAAAAATTTTGATCGGGTAATTCAACGGTCAACTATCACTTTGACCGGAACCCCTAAACAGGGTTTCGTCAGGGTTTAAGGTTTCGATTTTTAAAAAAATATTTCTCGACCACCCAACCAAACGGGAATCAAGATCCATCATATTTAATGTTATTCCCAAAAGTTTAGGGAAAAAATTTATTTGATTTGGTAATTCAACGCTCAACTAGTACTTTGACCGGAATAATATAATATAAGGATTCGATTTCAAATTATATAAATATTTTCAATATTGAGGGCACTTCACCACACTTGAATGGTTTATTCCCCTCAATATATAATCTATATATATTAAAAATGAAAATTATTTTCATTCTATTTAGATAGTAGTAATAATTTAGAATATATTACTGTGTCCGTAAACAGGGTTTCATGAGGGTTTAAGGATTCGATTTTTTAAAAAATATTTCTCGACCACCCAACCATACGGGAATCAAGATCCATCATATTTAATGTTATTCCCAAAATTTTAGAATTTTTTTTTTGTTTTGATCAGGTAATTCTACGGTCAACTATCACTTTGACCGTAACCCCTAAACAGGGTTTCGTCAGGGTTTAAGGTTTCGATTTTTTAAAAAATATTTCTCGATCACCCAACCAAACGGGAATCAAGATCCATCATATTTAATGTTATTCCCAAAATTTTAGAAAAAAAAAATATTTTGATCGGGTAATTCAACGGTCAACTATCACTTTGAACGGAACCCCTAAACAGGGTTTCGTCAGGGTTTAAGAATTCGATTTTTTAAAAAATATTTCTCGACCACCCAACCATACGAGAATCAAGATCCATCATATTTAATATTATTCCCAAAATTTTAGAAAAAAAAAAATTTTGATCGGGTAATTCAACGGTCAACTATCACTTTGACCGGAACCCCTAAACAGGGTTTCGTCAGGGTTTAAGGTTTCGATTTTTAAAAAAATATTTCTCGACCACCCAACCAAACGGGAATCAAGATCCATCATATTTAATGTTATTCCCAAAAGTTTAGGGAAAAAATTTATTTGATTTGGTAATTCAACGCTCAACTAGTACTTTGACCGGAATAATATAATATAAGGATTCGATTTTAAATTATATAAATATTTTCAATATTGAGGGCACTTCACCACACTTGAATGGTTTATTCCCCTCAATATATAATCTATATATATAAAAAATGAAAATTATTTTCATTCTATTTAGATAGTAGTAATAATGTAAAAAAATTTTGATCGGGTAATTCAACGGTCAACTATCACTTTGACCGGAACCCCTAAACAGGGTTTCGTCAGGGTTTAAGGTTTCGATTTTTAAAAAAATATTTCTCGACCACCCAACCAAACGGGAATCAAGATCCATCATATTTAATGTTATTCCCAAAAGTTTAGGGAAAAAATTTATTTGATTTGGTAATTCAACGCTCAACTAGTACTTTGACCGGAATAATATAATATAAGGATTCGATTTTAAATTATATAAATATTTTCAATATTGAGGGCACTTCACCACACTTGAATGGTTTATTCCCCTCAATATATAATCTATATATATTAAAAATGAAAATTATTTTCATTCTATTTAGATAGTAGTAATAATTTAGAATATATTACTGTGTCCGTAAACAGGGTTTCATGAGGGTTTAAGGATTCGATTTTTTAAAAAATATTTCTCGACCACCCAACCATACGGGAATCAAGATCCATCATATTTAATGTTATTCCCAAAATTTTAGAATTTTTTTTTTGTTTTGATCAGGTAATTCTACGGTCAACTATCACTTTGACCGTAACCCCTAAACAGGGTTTCGTCAGGGTTTAAGGATTCGATTTTTTAAAAAATATTTCTCGACCACCCAACCATACGAGAATCAAGATCCATCATATTTAATATTATTCCCAAAATTTTAGAAAAAAAAAAAAATTGATCGGGTAATTCAACGGTCAACTATCACTTTGACCGGAACCCCTAAACAGGGTTTCGTCAGGGTTTAAGGTTTCGATTTTTTAAAAAATATTTCTCGACCACCCAAACAAACGGGAATCAAGATCCATCATATTTAATGTTATTCCCAAAATTTTAGGGAAAAAAAAAATTTGATCGGGTAATTCAACGGTCAACTATCACTTTGACCGAAACCCCTAAATAGGGTTTCGTCAGGGTTTAAGGATTCGATTTTTTAAAAAATATTTCTCGACCACCCAACCATACGGGAATCAAGATCCATCATATTTAATGTTATTCCCAAAAGTTTAGAAAAAAAAAAATTTGATCGGGTAATTCAACGGTCAACTATCACTTTGACCGGAACCCCTGAACAGGTTTAGGGTTTCGTCAAGGTTTAAGGATTCGATTTTTTAAAAAATATTTCTCGACCACCCAACCATACGGGAATCAAGATCCATACTATTTAATATTATTCCCAAAATTTTAGAAAAAAATAAAAAATTTATGATCGGGTAATTCAACGGTCAACTATCACTTTGACCGGAACCCTTAAACAGGGTTTCGTCATGGTTTAAGGTTTTGATTTTTTTAAAAATATTTCTCGACCACCCAACCAAACAGGAATCAAGATCCATCATATTTAATGTTATTCCCAAAATTTTAGAAAAAAAAATTATTTTGATCGGGTAATTCAACGGTCAACTATCACTTTGAACGAAACCCCTAAAAAGGGTTTGTCAAGGTTTAAGGATTCGATTTTTTAAAAAATATTTCTCGACCACCCAACCATACGGGAATCAAGATCCGTCATATTTAATATTATTCCCAAAATTTTAGAAAAAAATAAAAAAATTTTGATCGGGTAATTCAACGGTCAACTATCACTTTGACCGGAACCCCTAAACAGGGTTTCGTCAGGGTTTAAGGTTTCGATTTTTTAAAAAATATTTCTCGACCACCCAACCAAACGGGAATCAAGATCCATCATATTTAATGTTATTCCCAAAATTTTAGGGAAAAAAAAAATTTGATCGGGTAATTCAACGGTCAACTATCACTTTGACCGAAACCCCTAAATAGGGTTTCGTCAGGGTTTAAGGATTCGATTTTTAAAAAAATATTTCTCGACCACCCAACCATACGGGAATCAAGATCCATCATATTTAATGTTATTCCCAAAAGTTTAGAAAAAAAAAAATTTGATCGGGTAATTCAACGGTCAACTATCACTTTGACCGGAACCCCTGAACAGGGTTAGGGTTTCGTCAAGGTTTAAGGATTCGATTTTTTAAAAAATATTTCTCGACCACCCAACCATACGGGAATCAAGATCCATACTATTTAATATTATTCCCAAAATTTTAGAAAAAAATAAAAAATTTATGATCGGGTAATTCAACGGTCAACTATCACTTTGACCGGAACCCTTAAACAGGGTTTCGTCATGGTTTAAGGTTTTGATTTTTTTAAAAATATTTCTCGACCACCCAACCAAACAGGAATCAAGATCCATCATATTTAATGTTATTCCCAAAATTTTAGAAAAAAAAATTATTTTGATCGGGTAATTCAACGGTCAACTATCACTTTGAACGAAACCCCTAAAAAGGGTTTGTTAGGGTTTAAGGATTCGATTTTTTAAAAAATATTTCTCGACCACCCAACCATACGGGAATCAAGATCCATCATATTTAATATTATTCCCAAAATTTTAGAAAAAAATAAAAAAATTTTGATCGGGTAATCCAACGATCAACTATCACTTTGAACGGAACCCCTAAACAGGGTTTCGTCAGGGTTTAAGGTTTCGATTTTTTAAAAAATATTTCTTGACCACCCAACCAAACGGGAATCAAGATCCATCATATTTAATGTTATTCCCAAAATTTTAGAAAAAAAAATTATTTTGATCGGGTAATTCAACGGTCAACTATCACTTTGAACGGAACCCCTAAACAGGGTTTGTCAGGGTTTAAGGATTCAATTTTTTAAAAAATATTTCTCGACCACCCAACCATACGGGAATCAAGATCCATCATATTTAATATTATTCCCAAAAATTTAGAAAAAAATATAAAAAAAATTGATCGGGTAATTCAACGATCAACTATCACTTTGACCGGAACCCCTAAACAGGGTTTCGTCAGGGTTTAAGGTTTCGATTTTTTAAAAAATATTTCTCGATCACCCAACCAAACGGGAATCAAGATCCATCATATTTAATGTTATTCCCAAAATTTTAGAAAAAAAAAATATTTTGATCGGGTAATTCAACGGTCAACTATCACTTTGAACGGAACCCCTAAACAGGGTTTCGTCAGGGTTTAAGAATTCGATTTTTTAAAAAATATTTCTCGACCACCCAACCATACGAGAATCAAGATCCATCATATTTAATATTATTCCCAAAATTTTAGAAAAAAAAATTTTGATCGGGTAATTCAACGGTCAACTATCACTTTGACCGGAACCCCTAAACAGGGTTTCGTCAGGGTTTAAGGTTTCGATTTTTAAAAAAATATTTCTCGACCACCCAACCAAACGGGAATCAAGATCCATCATATTTAATGTTATTCCCAAAAGTTTAGGGAAAAAATTTATTTGATTTGGTAATTCAACGCTCAACTAGTACTTTGACCGGAATAATATAATATAAGGATTCGATTTTAAATTATATAAATATTTTCAATATTGAGGGCACTTCACCACACTTGAATGGTTTATTCCCCTCAATATATAATCTATATATATAAAAAATGAAAATTATTTTCATTCTATTTAGATAGTAGTAATAATGTAAAGAAGAAAATCTAAGTATAGAGTTTATATATTACTGCTTCAGTATAATAACCAACTGTCATGGTTGGTGTAGCGGTTGTGTTGTTGTACCAATAGAGAGGAGGTCGGGAGTTCGAACCTAAGCTACCTCATTTTTTTAATAAACATGCATTTACATTACAATTTGCTGGGGACACGTGGCAGCCTGTACACGTGGTAGTGTGGGGGGGCCACCCCTGACACGTGGCAGTGTGGGACCCACCACCTGACACGTGGCAGTGTGGGACCACCCCTGACACGTGGCAGTGTGGGACCACCCCTGACACGTGGCATTGTGTGGTCCCCCAGTGACATGTGGCAGTGTGGCCCACGTGACACGTGGCAGAAAAGCTGTACCATGTTAATTTGTTTTTATTTTTTTAAATGTTAAAAAAATAGCAAATGCAACGCTTAGTCGCTATTGTAACACAACGAATCTATTGCAACAGTACAGGTTCTACTGCAATAGTACCTTCAGAGGTAATGTAACACAGTCTCAACAGTGTTGCAGTAAGTCGAAAAAGGTACCTCTAATGTAACACAAAGTGGGTGTTACATTAAAAAAGTATTGCGGACGCCCATCTATGGCGTAGTGGTTTTTGCGCAGATTGCATTCTGCTAGACTCAATGATGCAGGGGATTGTTGATAGCCTAAAGCAATCATGGCTTATTGTCCAGTTCATGAATGCCATAAGGAGTGATCTTGCGGATGCAGAGGGTAGACCTCTTAAGAGCCCTGTTGGGGATGCAAATGAAGGTGATGCCAGGGCTGGCCTTGGCTGGTACAAACCTGAAGACTAGGGGAGGTAGCACCTAGCTGTTTTTTGTTAGTTGGTTATGAACATTGTGTTTATATTCGTTTTTAGGATGTTTGATCGTTTCGATTAGGAACATTTGGTTTTGTAATATTTGTTGATTTCGCAGGGTATGCCCCTAGACTTGTCAAAGTTGTTCCTTTATGGTATAAAATATTAATTAGCAAAAAAAAGCTTTATGGGAAGGAACCTACTACTTGGCTGATATGGAGGGAAAGCCTATTCCACGCGCCTGGAACATGGAGCATTTGAAGAAATACTATTAGTAATATATTTTCGGCTTTTGTTATACTTTCCTTTAATTCTCATGAAAGTCTAGGGGGTAGTGCATGTACTCCTCCTTAGCCAGGATCTATATATTTATGAATAAAACATGCTTGTTTTTCCATAATTTGATAAAATTCTATGTTTGATGACCTCATTTAAGGAGGATCTTCGTGGAATATGAGAAAGGACGATCTCCTATAAGGAGAGCCCCAGTAAAAATGAAGCGATCTTCGGAAAATCGACCTCCTTTGAGGATGGTATTTCTTATATGGGGAACGATCTCCTTTGAGGAGGGTATCCCGAATTATAAAATCCTTACAAAAACCGTACTTCCAGGGGGGATGTCCGTACTTCTGGCGTCTCATCAAGGTACGATCTTCGGGAAATCGACCTCCTTTGAGGAGGGTATTTCTGATATGGGGAACGATCTCCTTTGAGGAGGGTATCCCGAATTATGAAATCCTTGCAAAAACCGTACTTCCGGGGGGGATGTCCGTACTTCCGGTGCCTCATCAAGGTACGATCTTTAGAAAATCCACCTCCTATGAGGAGGGTATTTCTGAAATGGAGAGCGACCTCCTTTGAGGAGGGTATCTCAAATTTATAAAATTCTGAGGTGAATGACTCCCTTGGAGGGGGACACCCTTGAGAAGACATGGTAGTTATGAGCTTTTGAAGATATTTATTAAGGTTCATTTGTTAAATAAAATTGAAGAAGGGCGAGATTCCCACAGAAGGTCGAGATATAGTTCAGGTCAATACAATGAAGTTAAAGAAGACATAAATATTCATGAAAAACAAGGGAAAATGGGCAGATACTTAAAGAAGACATAAATATATATGCAGAACAATTAAATCAAGTCAATACAAAGGCGACGCCATTACAAGGAGGGCGCGCACTCCAATGAAGTTAGAATCAAATCAAATTCAGAAGGGATTATAAAAGGCGAGGCCTTCACAGGAGGGCCCGTACTCCTATTTTGTTCGCAATTATAAAAAGTTCATACAGTCAATTGGCAACGGCATCAGAGGGCGTGACCGTACCAGCATTTTCTCCTTCAAACATCTCTTTCTTTATCGCCTCCTCTTCAGCCATGGCCTTCGTCTCTGCTTCAATTTTCAGCCTAAGATCTTCTTTAGCAGCAGCAATAAGCTCGACATTATCAGACCGGAACTTCAACATGTAGCCAGGAGTAGAGGGGGCGAAGTAGATGGACCAATCGTAATCAAGAAAGCCAATAGTGTAGGCTTCAGTCTGTGCTTTTCGCATATCAACTTTAATCTCTGCCATCTCGCCCTACACCTTAGCATTCTCGCTCTCGAGATCCACGATTTTCTTGTCAGAATCCAACTTTAGCTTTTCTAAAGCAAACTGGAGTTTTTCAACATCTTCTTTTCTCACCTTAGCCTCGCTGTCAAGTTTCTTCTGGGTTTCACTGAGTTTGGAGGTTAAAGTTGAAGCCTCGCCCTTGTATTTTTTCAAGGCCCTTTCCTGATCCTTGATGATGGAGTTCTTCTAGGCGAGAACCTTTAGGCCATGATAAAAAGCATCTCCTAGCCCTACCTTAAAATTGAATTCAGCCTCTTCATCATTGCGGTTCTTTAGAATTTTTGCATCCGAATCGGTAAAGTTCTCTGCAGCAATCGACACAAAAGTTGAAACCACTAAGTCAGAGGGCAATTCCTCAGCCATGATTCCTTTGTGCTTCTTATTTTGCAAGTTCTTGGCAGGGTCATTGTGGCATCCCATAATCCGGGGTACAGATCTGGGACCACTAACCACAAACAACCTCACACAACCCTGAATAAAACATGATATAATAATAGAAACCCCTTAACCAAGATCGCATACAGGTTATGGTATGAAACAAACTATCAAATTACATTATTACAATCAACCTCAGAATAAAACTGTTATACAATTTTTATGACTAAATAAAATCACTGCCTAACTAGATATCCCAACCTTGACAAATTCCCAAACCACTATCCGACGAAATCCATAATCCGAACTGATAAGTGGATTTTATATCCACTTGGAACATTCTATATCAGCTTAAATTGATTGTTTTGGACTCAAGTTTTTTATAGTTTTGATGTGTTTTGTGTAGTTGTGCAGGTTTGCAAGAATATCTAAGCTTCTATTGTAATAACCCTAACTTTTGCAATGCTACAGTACCTAAATGAATAGTGATTTTGAGGATATAAGGAAATAGTATGTAGGTACCCTATGAGTGAAACAGAAAATGAGTAAACAGAAACCATATTAGTATTGTACTAAGAAAATAAGTGACTCAAAACGACGATGGATTTCAGAAATTCCTGAATATGGATTCTGAGGATTTTGGATTTTTAATGAGCTTTTATCTTATTGGATATTAAGGAGCATAGAAATATTAAAGGATTTATATATTGAAGAATTATTGAATTTAAGTTAAACCAAGGGATTATTAAGTCAAGGAAATACCGAAGGAATTTGGATTGTTAAACGATTTCAGAACCACTGAGATAACGAGGTATATTCGAAGCGAACTGCAATTAGATGAGTATGGGAATAAAACAACCAAGATTAGTAATATTACAAGGATACATACCACATTATTATTACCAAGAGTGCTAGCAAATTACCTAGAAAAAATCAAGAAAAAGAATTATTAGATCATCCAAATGATGTCACCTTCCACTAACATTAAACCAAGGGGCAAATAAGTCATTTTAAGTGAGATTTTTTCCATAACCTTCCATAATTATCTATAAGACTCTAGAATTAATTAGATGAGTACAAGAGAAGATTAGAAAACAAGAGCAAAATCCTCTTCCCCTCCATTTCTTGAAATTTGGCAAAACAGAGAGCAGTTCAGAAAAACGGCCATATCTCCTTCATTACTCAATGGAATTTTGTGTTCTTTATATGGTTGGAAATCTGGTGAGATGCTCTACAACTCTCCTTTAGAAGCCTCATCCAGAAAATGTAGGTAAGGCCTTCGTTTTTGCGATTCTTTCAACTGGTGTCCAGTGAATCCGAATTTCTAACTTTGTTTTTATGATTTATTTAGTTGATCCAAGCTACCTTAAGGTTATTTAAGGACTACCCAAGGCTTGTTAAGTGTTGTCAAGCTTCAAGGAGGTATAAATCTCAAGACCCTTTAGTATTACTTTGAATATATATGCTTGGTTATAGAAAACTTGGTGATTTAAGGTATGATAAGTGATGATTTATGATGATTATGTGTTTGTAAGTGGTTTGAGTTAAATATGGAAGTGTTTTGTGTTGGAAATCCATGGTTGGTATGATGACCACATGGTGTAGGTTTGATGTATGTGTTTGGTGATGGTTTTGGAGGTGAGAAAAATTTGGAAAGTATGAAATTATAGCCGTTATAATGCCCGATTTTTGTTAGAATGTAATCTGCCCTGTTTTGGACCCCTGTCTCCGTACGGTACCCTACTGTCTAGGTTACCAATTGACCATGACATGATAGAGCTTAGTTCGTAGATCGTTTTGATATAAGGTACGTTAAAATCTGATGAACGGTTTAGGAGAAAAGTCAGTTTTAGTGAAAGACATTCGAAAACCGAGAAAACGTAATTGTATCAACTTTGAGACTAAAGTTACCATACTTAGACATTTTTATAAGTCACGAAATTTTGGGATAGTGTATTAGGATGGTCAGAGGACCCTTTACAGTTGACCTTGCATTAAAATTCGAAATCTATATTTTCCGAGAATTTTTACAGTCGAGTGTGGTTATTAAGGGGAATGGTGGAATATGTTAAAACTTAGATCGAGTTTAAAAATGGTTAAGTGCATGTAAACTTTTGGTGCATAAAAACCATGTTAAACTTATAATATGAGTTAAGGGTGTTGTGGTGTAGAGATTAAGTGATTAAGTGGGATATATACTAATGGTGATCCTTTCGTTCCTATAGAAATGGGAGACGAACTCAGGATTCCACATACTCGCTTTAGAGATCCAGGCAAGATCTTTTCTATCCGTACTTGGAAGTTATTTACCTTCAAAGAAACTTGATTTCATGAAATATATATATGTGATGCTATTGTTACTATATTGTTAAGAAATGGTTTTCCTTGATTATTGATGTAAAAAGGGAAGGTGTATGAGTATGATATGAATATGGATATGAGTATGAGTATGAGTATGAGATGGATATGAATATACATAGAGATGATTATGCATGAAGTGAACATGCCTTATGATTAAGGGAATATGAAGGAATGGTATCAGTCGTTATATAGAGTTATATATAAAGGAATGGTATCAGTTGTTATCTAAAGATATATAAAGGAATGGTATCAGTTGTTATCTAAAGATATATAGAGGAATGGAATCAGTCATTATCTAGGGTTATATGATTTATAATATTATATTCTTTCTAAATATTGTGATTTAATAAATATTATTGAATGGTATTTAATACTTTTGAGATAAATGGAATACTCTACGTATATAAAAGCATATTGATTTCATTGAATACAGAGGAGATGTCTGAGTCATAATCAAAGTATTATGACATATATAAATTTTAAAGGTGATGATAAATGGAAATGAAAATGGAAATGATATATGTGAAAGGAAATGTGAATGGAAATGTGAATGGAAATGGAAAATGTGAAATGGTATTTGATGATTTGAAAAAGAGGGATTGCAACAGTAAGCGTAAGAGGCTGTGTGGTAGTGGCACAGTCCAGCATCCAATATTTTATTTCGGCACGAAGATGCCAAGGGAGGATGTAGCAGGTAGCCTTCCTCCAGGGTTGATTACCAGGTAGGGATCATCCCTTCTACTAGTAGTAAACAGAGAGCGGATACGGTCAGGCGACTGATCATCGTCCTACGTATCTGGCGCCCGCAGATATCCCAAAAACTTGAAAGAAAGAATTGAAAATGGTTTTCAGATTTCTATACTGAAAACAGAAAAATGATATGAGAAGATGGAATTACTATTACAGATGAAGAGAAACTGATTTTATATTAATTTATATAATTGTTACCTAAGAAAGATATGAGAAGATGATCGTGAAAGATTGTACAGGTTTCACATTATTTTGGAAGAGTACACTGAGATGGTATTTTGATTGTTATTTTATTTAAGAAGAGGAATTGATATTATATGATATTAGAAGAGAGACTGAGATTATAATATTATATATTTCTTTTCGTACAAGGATAATTGGAAGGTATATGTCTTGAACGAAAATAAAATTCCTTTCCATAATAACTGAAAATTGTTTTGTTTAATATATATATATATATATGATGATTTATTTTCCTTTGATGCTAGTTGATAGAAATTATCTTGCTGAGCTATTTTAGCTCATTCTTGCTATTTATGTATACAACAGCTAGGTATGCCGATACTCTGCACTACACCCCGCAAGAGGGTACGGGAAAGACGAACTTTTGAGAGATTGTTGGTAACGATTCCCGAGGTAGCTATCGGACGGTTAGGTATTGATAGATTATGTACATTAAGTGTGTAAGTTGGTGTAATAACTTTTGATTGTTGAAATGCTTCATGTCGAAGCATTATTCAACAATGTATCTAAGTATGATCCTGGTTTGTAATAACTGCTTAAATCTAAACTTTTAATATTGTAGATGTTGTTCTTTGAGCATATGACTGGTGTGTGTGTTAATATTTATGTGTGGGGTCTATTGTGAGTTTTATTATGCATTTATACTCCAGCTACCAAGAGAAGAATATTAATAAGTGGAAATTGGTTCGTGACGGCCTGGATTCATGACCCCCGATTTGGGGCTGTCACAGTTTGGTATCAGAGCTAAGAGTCATAATGCTCAGGAACAATAGTGATAATAATAAATATATCAGTAATAATAGAAATTGTGAACTCACATCGAGTTCAAGGGTGGTTTATCGAACGAAGCGTTTATTCTAAGTAGTGATTATAATTTTATAGATTATTACTAATAAGTTTTATGTTTTATTATAGATGGAGAGGAAATGAGTGAGTCGAGTTATGTTCGTGAGTGGCTAGGGATATATATATATATATATATATATATATATATATATATATATATATATATATATATATAAATGTGTTAATCGGTGATATAATTATTGAATATGGAATATTGTATATTGTACCCTAAATTTGGGTAAATAATTGAGAATATTGTTATGTACAGAATCATGCCGCCTAAACGTAGTACTAGGGTAGATGTAAAGGAAAATGAGGGAGTTTGAGGTAATAGAGTAAGTAGATTGGTGAATAGACACTGATTGATTGTGGAGATGAAATGGTGAAACTGAGATTTGTCGGTAAAGCCAAGATATACCTTAAGGACTAAGACAGACTGAGAAATTCCGAGATTGACTTAAATGAAAAGGTTATTATGCTAAAAGTGTTAAGCTTATATAGCACATGGGACTGATATGAGAAAAGGGAATATTTGAGGTAACGGGAAGTGTACGTTACAAAATATTGTGAGTATGCGTGGTATGTTAGAATATACAATTTAGAAGTATAATTTGAAGGGTCCTTGATACCGGAGCTGTGTAAAGCTAAGACGATCAATATTACATAAGTATATCGATTAGAGAGTTGTGTTCTATTATGGATAAAGGCAGAAAGTATCGATCCAAGTCAAGACTAGGTAAATGACGATAATTGGGAATATAAGACGATAGGTTAAGGCTAAAGGGTGAGTGCCAAATTTAAGAAATTTTGGAGAGTACGCAGTCTAAGATATATATGGTATTTGAGGAAAACCTTCCATTATTTGGGATTTTGAATTGGGCAGAGGCTATTAACGGTACCTATTTTTAAATTTTCTAAAGCCCTGTTAAATTATATTATTGAGTTTCAAATTTTCCTCTACTGGTGGGTAAATCCAGTTGTGATCTGGCTCCTCTTATTCATTAAGGGTCGGTATCTTTTCAAAATTTTCTGGTACCTCTGGAATGTATTTCAAAATTTTATTCGATCTATCTTAGTCAAAATATTCCTCTAAGATTATTTTTGAAAGGTGGTATTTATCATCGTGATTTAAATTTTTCCTTATATTTCTTACTCCAACTAAGAGGAACAACCCTATATATGTACACAAGGACAATCTGTCTGTGTGATTGAGAGTCGGAGGGGACGCCCTCACTTGTGTGACATATGGGTTCTTCCATAATATTGATTTCTCAGATATCCTTTTGTTTCAAATAAAAATTATTTAAAACTCTTAATTTTACAAATTGTTGTGGGACCCTTGCTTGTTTCTGGGTTCGTTTCAAATCAAAGTTTCTTAAATTCTATCAATTGTTTCGAGTATCGAAGATTTCATTAATGGATGGGATAATGGAAGCAAGGTTTAGAAGTATACGTGACTATATAAGGAAACTTTAGATTCCAAGGGAAATTTCATTAAGAGATAATTAGAGCTAGAAGTGTTTCAATATAAGAGAGGAAGGAAATTCGTGAGAAGAAATAGATATATTTGATGATTAGTAAGAAAAAAAAAGAATATGAGGAATTTTAAGGCATAATTGAGATTTACTATTGAGAGTAAGGTGTATTTTGAGGATAGAGTCAGAATAAGGATAAACAAAGGAAGTGAGGATAATTAATGAAGGATTTCAAGGTGCAATAACTTTTAGTGGGGGAAGGCCAATATTGTGACTAATACCCTAAGTAGCAAGAGAGAGATTAAAGATGTTAATTATTCAAAGGATTAATCCAAAAAGGTGTGAATGAGTAAAACTTGAGGTAAAGATTTTGATGAGAAAAATAAAGCAAAATTACAGAGGTGGAGTAGATAGTATATCATGAAAGAACTAAGGTGAATCAGCAAGATGTAAAGAGCGTATAGTGAACAATAGACATATGGGATAAGGTATCCGAAAGAAATTGCAGGTACGCTCTAATTTAACCTTTTAAGTGTAAATGTTTGGTTAGGGATTGACTAAGTCAATGAATGGTGTAAATGGACTGATAATATAGATAAGAATAATCTATCTGTGAGAAAGTAAACTATGGTGATATAAGAAAGTGAGTTATTCTCGTGTCATCCAAATCAATATCTGTTAAGGGTCAGAGAACTCTATAGAAAGGAGATTAAAAGTATGAGAGAAGGTGTGAGAATATTTTTAAGGATGAAGGAAAAGTACATGCTCGTATAGTTACGAACAGGAAATATATATTATAACCAATATTTTCTTACAATTGTTTCAAGGAATATTATTATAGCTTATTTTCTGGAAAATTTTATAGAGATGATATATAAAAATGTTGGAGTATTAATATTTTATGTCATGATAAAGATCAAGGTATAGCTAAACAATAGTTGGAGATTAAACTTGAGGATATAGGATTACGACTATAAAATACACTACCATTCAGGGGAGGCCAATGTGGTGGCCGATACCCTTAGTCGTAAGAGGAAGGAGAAATGAGATAATATAGAATGACTGAATACAGGAAGGGATTTGCAAGAAAAAAAATGGTGAAAGTGCTGCTATTGATAAGCTAAATGGCATGTTGATGAATGACAAGCAAGTTTATGTTGGTGTATTTTGCGCAAACAAGATAAAGATATTATGAAGGAAAAAGGATGGAGAAAGGGGTATAGAAGTTATAAGGTATAGATGAAAAAGGTATATATGGACAACTTCAACGTGATTCCGGGACGGAATCCTTTTAAGGGGGGAAGGATGTAATAACCCTAACTTTTGCAATGCTACAGTACCTAAATGAATAGTGATTTTGAGGATATAAGAAAATAGTATGTAGGTACCCTATGAGTGAAACAGAAAATGAGTAAACAGAAACCATATTAGTATTGTACTAAGAAAATAAGTGACTCAAAACGACGATGGATTTCAGAAATTCCTGAATATGGATTCTGAGGATTTTGGATTTTTAATGAGCTTCTATCTTATTGGATATTAAGGAGCATAGAAATATTAAAGGATTTATATATTGAAGAATTATTGAATTTAAGTTAAACCAAGGGATTATTAAGTCAAGGAAATACCGAAGGAATTTGGATTGTTAAACGATTTCAGAACCACTGAGATAACGAGGTATATTCGAAGCGAACTGCAATTAGATGAGTATGGGAATAAAACAACCAAGATTAGTAATATTACAAGGATACATACCACATTATTATTACCAAGAGTGCTAGCAAATTACCTAGGAAAAATCAAGAAAAAGAATTATTAGATCATCCAAATGATGTCACCTTCCACTAACATTAAACCAAGGGGCAAATTAGTCATTTTAAGTGAGATTTTTTCCATAACCTTCCAAAATTATCTATAAGACTCTAGAATTAATTAGATGAGTACAAGAGAAGATTAGAAAACAAGAGCAAAATCCTCTTCCCCTCCATTTCTTGAAATTCGGCAAAACAGAGAGCAGTTCAGAAAAACGGCCATATCTCCTTCATTACTCAATGGAATTTTGTGTTCTTTATATGGTTGGAAATCTGGGGAGATGCTCTACAACTCTCCTTTAGAAGCCTAATCCAGAAAACGTAGGTAAGGCCTTCGTTTTTGCGATTCTTTCAACTGGTGTCCAGTGAATCCGAATTTCTAACTTTGTTTTTATGATTTATTTAGTTGATCCAAGCTACCTTAAGGTTATTTAAGGACTACCCAAGGCTTGTTAAGTGTTGTCAAGCTTCAAGGAGGTATAAATCTCAAGACCCTTTAGTATTACTTTGAATATATATGCTTGGTTATAGAAAACTTGGTGATTTAAGTTATGATAAGTGATGATTTATGATGATTATGTGTTTGTAAGTGGTTTGAGTTAAATATGGAAGTGTTTTGTGTTGGAAATCCATGGTTGGTATGATGACCACATGGTGTAGGTTTGATGTATGTGTTTGGTGATGGTTTTGGAGGTGAGAAAAATTTGGAAAGTATGAAATTATAGCCGTTATAATGCCCGATTTTCGTTAGAATGTAATCTGCCCTGTTTTGGACCCCTGTCTCCGTACGGTACCCTACTGTCTAGGTTACCAATTGACCATGACATGATAGAGCTTAGTTCGTAGATCGTTTTGATATAAGGTACGTTAAAATCTGATGAACGGTTTAGGAGAAAAGTCAGTTTTAGTGAAAGACATTCGAAAACCGAGAAAACGTAATTGTATCAACTTTGAGGCTAAAGTTACCTTACTTAGACATTTTGATAAGTCACGAAATTTTGGGATAGTGTAGTAGGGTGGTCAGAGGACCCTTTACAGTTGACCTTGCATTAAAATTCGAAATCTATATTTTCCAAGAATTTTTACAGTCGAGTGTGGTTATTAAGGGGAATGGTGGAATATGTTAAAACTTAGATCGAGTTTAAAAATGGTTAAGTGCATGTAAACTTTTGGTGCATAAAAACCATGTTAAACTTATAATATGAGTTAAGGGTGTTATGGTGTAGAGATTAAGTGATTAAGTGGGATATATACTAATGGTGATCCTTTCGTTCCTATAGAAATGGGAGACGAACTCAGGATTCCACATACTCGCTTTAGAGATCCAGGCAAGATCTTTTCTATCCCTACTTGGAAGTTATTTATCTTCAAAGAAACTTGATTTCATGAAATATATATATGTGATGCTATTGTTACTATATTGTTAAGAAATGGTTTTCCTTGATTATTGATGTAAAAAGGGAAGGTGTATGAGTATGATATGAATATGGATATGAGTATGAGTATGAGTATGAGATGGATATGAATATACATAGAGATGATTATGCATGAAGTGAACATGCCTTATGATTTAGGGAATATGAAGGAATGGTATCAGTCGTTATATAGAGTTATATATAAAGGAATGGTATCAGTTGTTATCTAAAGATATATAAAGGAATGGTATCAGTTGTTATCTAAAGATATATAGAGGAATGGAATCAGTCATTATCTAGGGTTATATGATTTATAATATTATATTCTTTCTAAATATTGTGATTTAATAAATATTATTGAATGGTATTTAATACTTTTGAGATAAATGGAATACTCTACGTATATAAAAGCATATTGATTTCATTGAATACAGAGGAGATGTCTGAGTCATAATCAAAGTATTATGACATATATAAATTTTAAAGGTGATGATAAATGCAAATGGAAATGGAAATGATATATGTTAAAGGAAATGTGAATGGAAATGTGAATGGAAATGGAAAATGTGAAATGGTATTTGATGATTTGAAAAAGAGGGATTGCAACAGTAAGCGTAAGAGGCTGTGTGGTAGTGGCACAGTCCAGCATCCAATATTTTATTTCGGCACGAAGATGCCAAGGGAGGATGTAGCAGGTAGCCTTCCTCCAGGGTTGATTACCAGGTAGGGATCATCCCTTCTACTAGTAGTAAACAGAGAGCGGATACGGTCAGGCGACTGATCATCGTCCTACGTATCTGGCGCCAGCAGAGATCCCCAAAACTTGAAAAAAAGAATTGAAAATGGTTTTCAGATTTCTATACTGAAAACAGAAAAATGATATGAGAAGATGGAATTACTGTTACAGATGAAGAGAAACTGATTTTATATTAATTTATATAATTGTTACCTAAGAAAGATATGAGAAGATGATCGTGAAAGATTGTACAGGTTTCACATTATTTTGGAAGAGTACACTGAGATGGTATTTTGATTGTTATTTTATTTAAGAAGAGGAATTGATATTATATGATATTAGAAGAGAGACTGAGATTATAATATTATATATTTCTTTTCGTACAAGGATAATTGGAAGGTATATGTCTTGAACGAAAATAAAATTCCTTTCCATAATAACTGAAAATTGTTTTGTTTAATATATATATATATATATATATGATGATTTATTTTCCTTTGATGCTAGTTGATAGAAATTATCTTGCTGAGCTATTTTAGCTCATTCTTGCTATTTATGTATACAACAGCTAGGTATGCCGATACTCTGCACTACACCCCGCAAGAGGGTACGGGAAAGACGAACTTTTGAGAGATTGTTGGTAACGATTCCCGAGGTAGCTATCGGACGGTTGGGTATTGATAGATTATGTACATTAAGTGTGTAAGTTGGTGTAATAACTTTTGATTGTTGAAATGCTTCATGTCGAAGTATTATTCAACAATGTATCTAAGTATGATCCTGGTTTGTAATAACTGCTTAAATCTAAACTTTTAATATTGTAGATGTTGTTCTTTGAGCATATGACTGGTGTGTGTGTTAATATTTATGTGTGGGGTCTATTGTGAGTTTTATTATGCATTTATACTCCAGCTGCCAAGAGAAGAATATTAATAAGTGGAAATTGGTTCGTGACGGCCTGGATTCATGACCCCGGATTTGGGGCTGTCACATCTATCATTTTTGGAGATTTAATTGATTAAAATTCGGATTTTCCGGGAAGGTTGCGCAGTCTACACTGTTTTGGCCATATCTGGAGTTCTAGAAGTCCGTTTTCAGCGATCTTACTGCCCACGCGAAGCTTGAGAGATTTTCTACAACCTGGGATAGATAGCACGTGCAAGAAATATGTTGAATGAAATCGCGCACGTGATCTTGTAAAAGAAGGCTGGGAATTTACTATTTTGCCCTTTTTCTAATTCTAATTGTATTCTGGGCAGTTTTGGTACCTTCTTTAAATTATAATTGTAATAGAAGGCAATTGGTTGTTGGGGAAGACTAGGAGTATCTATATAAACACATCTAGGGATGGGAAAAACGTGATTCGTTAGAGAGATACAATTTGTACACAGCTTTTAGGAATTTTTCTGGAGAACAATTATTTTCATTGAAGATTGAAGATTAAAGGTTTCTTTTCTATATTCTTTTAATTATGATTTCTTCTATTAATTCTTGTTTTGTTTATTTAATCATGTGTAACTAATTCTCTAATCTGAGAATTGGGTAGTATTACTTGGTATTCATGTGTGTTTAATTATCTGTGATTTTCTTGCTTTGCTGATCTGTTATTGAGGGCTTAACATAATTAGGGGAGTCATGAACCTTTGATTGGATTTTAGGGATTGTAATAACTTGGAAGAGGAGTTGCGATTTTAGTACACGATTTAACAGACATAACTCGAATATTTGATTGGAAGATTAATAGGAGAGTTGTGAGACTTATAATTCTTGGTGCGTAATAGTTTATGATTGTACTTTAATTGTATCATGGAAGTGACAATTAAGGTGTAGTTGTAGACATTATATTGTATCTTGGAAGAGAACTTTATAACCTTAGAAGAATTGTTTTCAGCAGAGTAAGAACGTAGACATCACATAGATATTGAATGTGCATTGAAACCAAGTGAAGAACCCCAGTTCTTGGATTGTTTTCCTCATATATTTTATTCTCGATTGATAATTAGTTTAATTTAGTTTATAAACAAACCAAACATTCTTCTACAATTCTAAATTGTGAGAGATAAGAAATTTGAACTTGATATTACATTCAGTCCTTCCCTGCGAACGAACACAAAAAAATACTACTAACAAATTGGCGCCGCTGCCGGGGAAGGCAGCAATATTGATTTTGAGTTAATTGTTTCTTGTAGTTTGATTTTGAGTTAATTGTTTCTTGTTTCTTGTAGTTTGTATATACTACTAACAACCTAAACAGGTTTTGAGGAGAGAGACTAGATGGAGTACAACTTTGGTTGGAACAACGCTCAGAATTTCTACAACAGTCAAGAACGATATCAAGACTTCAATCCTTACCCACAATTCAATGCTTATGAGGATTGTAATGCATATCAGGTGAATTCGTTCTATTCTGAGAACTCATTTTATGCTCCATACCCCCCTAGCAATGATTTTTCATTTGCCTTAGAAAATCAATATCAAGATGATCTTAATCCATATATGTGCAATGATGTTGATACGAGTGAAATTCAATATGATTCTTCTTTACTTTCGATGGGAGTTTTTAATCACTTTGAGGACCCACCATTAGAAATTGCTAGTGATAATGATATTCCATGTGATTCAATAGCTTGGTACGAGGAGAATGCTAAACTAAATAATTTTATTTGGGAAGTTCGAGCAGTGTGGCATGATGGCTGTTATCGAATTCCCCTTGTGTCAATTTTCCTCTATGCCATGATTCTTGTTTAGCAATTGATGATAATGTTGTGTCTGATGAGTCTACTTGTGTAGTTGATAATTGTCCCATGCGCATTAATGATAATTTGGATGCAATTGAAATTCTACCAAATCTAGAAAATTTTGAGCTTAATACATTGGTAGACGAGATTAAAATTGATGAGTGTCCAATTATAAAAGGGAAGGAAGTTAAGATTGATGAAGTTGAAAATCTTGCTTTAGAGTATAAGGATCCGATTTGGGAGGAGTATATGAGTCATACTTATAATGATTATTCTCACGACTTTTCTAGCTATTTTGATGATTCCAAGTCTCTTGAGCATGATAGGTTCTTGAAAGTTTTCGTACCTTTCAATGAATCTAAGGTTTATTTGCACAATATGCTTATATTAGAAATTCGTAGATATGTGCATCTGTTTGCTTTTTCTCTTCATTGAAGTTTCCAGGTAGAAGTAACGTCAAGCTATTGACGTTAAAGAAGCGCTTTGTGGGAGGCAACCCACGCATTAGTGTAGGAAGAAAAAAAAATTGAGTGTTTAAAAAAAAAATGAATTTTGAGCAGATTGCAGGTCTGTAACGCAGGCTGCGCCTGCGTTACTGCTTTAAGGGCAGTTTGCGGCTTTGTAACGCAGGTTGCGCCTGCGTTACTGTCCTTACCGCAGCCTGCGGCCCTGTTGCGCAGGTTGCGCCTGCGCATCTGCATGTTGAGCAGATTGCCTTCCACGCGCGCAGTTTTCTTGTTATCCAGTGTTGTCCGAATTGTTTTGTGGTGTCAGTTGTGTGTTATAAAAAAAAAAAATCTTTCTACCCCTATTCTTTTTATATCTTTTATTCTTTCATCCCTAAACCTAATTCTATTCCTACATCAATTCCAAAAACCTCCCATCTTTTCTTCAAAATTCTAAACCTATTTCTATTCTAATTCATATTTATTATTATTATTATTATTATTATTATTATTATTATTATTATTATTATTATTATTCATCAAATTTCGTACCTTCTAAATTTTTTTATTTTATTTTAATTTTTTTTTCCTATTCATCATCTTTTATATATACCCACCTATACATACAAATCCAATTCCTCTTCTATTTTTTTAAATCTCTAAAAATTCAATTCTAAAGAGGAATTAATTGCAAGTTCACCTCTTCGATTCGTATTGGGTAAATCTTTTTCTTTAATCTTATTTTTATTACGAATTTGTGTTCTTGTCAATTGGATTTTGTAGTGTTCAGGCAAGGTGGCCAGTCTATGGAGCTCGTACGCAGTATCCACCGCCAGATTCTGATTCCTCCGAGGAGGAGGACGAGTAGGTATGTTTTCTGCTATCCCTTGTATTTACTTCCATTCAATGGGGGATTAGTAGTTGTTGTTGTATTATGTGTTCATGTAGGATTTCATGCTTTGCATATTATTAGTAGTAAATCATGCATATATGTTGTGTTATCTACGTTTGTTTCATATAGGACATTCTGTTTTTTTTTCGTATACCATGTGAGTTTTCATTTAGTTGAATTTTAATGGCATGCATATTTCATGAACCCTTAGGACGAGCTGATTCTGATTGATAGGTAGATGTTTTAATTGAGTGTGGTGATGATGAGTAGAGGGCTGATTTATAGTTCCTAGGGATTGACTTGCATGTTACGGGAACAAAACTTTTACACAGTCTCATTGTTTGCTTTTGGGCTAGGTTGAGGTCATGCTTGTTTGGAGTTTTGAGATTTAATCACCTGATTATATTTAGAATTTTCGTTATTCCCTTGATGGCGTAGGAGCACTAAAGTCTAAGTTTGGGGGAAACCAGGGATTTCATGCTAGTTGTTAATATTTGTTGAATAATGGCTAGGTGTCAAATGGCTAGTAGCCAGCTCATATTTATATGAGTAGTCTAGGGTTGGAATTGAGAATTCGCATTCCAGATTGCATGAAAAAAAAAGAAAAAAAAAGAAAAAAAAAGAGTCAATTGTTTAATTGTTTAAATTCAGAATTAACCAGAGTGAGCTCTTTAATACTCGAGTAATTAAGTCTGAGGGGACTTAGTCCTAGTAACCTAAAGCCTTGTGGTTTGGGATTGCTGACCTAACACTCGCTACATGGGTATTATTGTATAAGCATTTTGGGGTCTCATTCATTGCACGGTTAAATAAGCATGCGTGTTGTTTGTGGTATTATGTGTCGTAGTGTAGTAATAAAGCATGAATTCCTGGCTAACTTGAATGAGGATGGAGGTGTTTCTAAGTTATGAAGTGTCTACAGTCTATTCTATTTATAAACCTGTGATTGTCTTGGCGAAGAATAGGTATGATTTTTGACCTAGTGTTGGGAGTATTTCTGATGAGCATCGCACACACGCACGTTTCTGTTCATGTGTTGTTAGTATACGGGGACTTAGTCGAGCTCTGCTTGGATTTATTTGCATTCTTTGAGATGTTTGCTTGTTAGTTGGTTTGGTGAGTTTGAAGGGGATCTTTGCATTTTCATTTAGTTGCATTCATGCATTGCATTGCATTAGGTTAAATGGATTTTGTGGGTACATTCGCTATAGGCCCTCACGAGACCTTACTCGTCCACTAGGGCTGCTTAGGGCTTTAAAGGGCTTGTTGCATATGCCAAACGCAACCGTGATCACCTACGGAAGTGGTACTAGTTAGTTAGTTAGTTGTAATTGTTTATGCTTGAGGACAAGCATCGGTTTAAGTTTGGGGGTGTTTGATAAGTGGATTTTATATCCAGTTGGAACATTCTATATCGGCTTAAATTGATTGTTTTGGACTCAAGTTTGTTATAGTTTTGATGTGTTTTGTGTAGTTGTGCAGGTTTGCAAGAATATCTAAGCTTTTATCATTTTTGGAGATTTAATTGATTAAAATTCAGATTTTCCGGGAAGGTTGCGCAGTCTACACTGTTTTGGCCATATCTGGAGTTCTAGAAGTCCGTTTTCAGCGATCTTACTGCCCACGCGAAGCTTGAGAGATTTTATACAACCTGGGAGAGATAGCACGTGCAAGAAATATGTTGAATGAAATCGCGCACGTGATCTTGTAAAAGAAGGCTGAGAATTTACTGTTTTGCCCTTTTTCTAATTCTAATTGTATTCTGGGCAGTTTTGGTACCTTATTTAAATTATAATTGTAATAGAAGGCAATTGGTTGTTGGGGAAGACTAGGAGTATCTATATAAACACATCTAGGGATGGGAAAAACGTGGTTCGTTAGAGAGATACAATTTGTACACAGCTTTTAGGGATTTTTCTGGAGAACAATTATTTTCATTGTAGATTGAAGATTAAAGGTTTCTTTTCTATATTCTTCTAATTATGATTTCTTCTATTAATTCTTGTTTTGTTTATTTAATCATGTGTAACTAATTCTCTAATCTGAGAATTGGGTAGTATTCCTTGGTATTCATGTGTGTTTAATTATCTATGATTTTCTTGCTTTGCTGATCTGTTATTGAGGGCTTAACACAATTAGGGGAGTCATGAACCTTTGATTGGATTTTAGGGATTGTAATAACTTGGAGGAGGAGTTGCGATTTTAGTACACGATTTAACAGACATAACTCGAATATTTGATTGGAAGATTAATAGGAGAGTTGTGAGACTTATAATTCTTGGTGCGTAATAGTTTATGATTGTACTTTGATTGTATCATGGAAGTGACAATTAAGGTGTAGTTGTAGACATTATATTGTATCTTGGAAGAGAACTTTATAACCTTAGAAGAATTGTTTTCAGCAGAGTAAGAACGTAGACATCACATAGATATTGAATGTGCATTGAAACCAAGTGAAGAACCCCAGTTCTTGGATTGTTTTCCTCATATATTTTATTCTCGATTGATCATTAGTTTAATTTAGTTTATAAACAAACCAAACATTCTTCTACACTTCTAAATTGTGAGAGATAAGAAACTTGAACTTGATATTACATTCAGTCCTTCCCTGCGAACGAACACATAAAAATACTACTAACACGAACGTCTCCTCCCGCTGCTGGAAGAGTAATATCGTCTGACCACAAGGCCCACTAATCATCTCTATTAACTGGAGAAAATAAACATTAAAGCAAGAGTGAGCTAACAATGCTCAGCAAGTGCAAATAGTGATAGCAATATCAATTACAACTACAAGTTCTGAAAACAAGAAGAATTATCTCATGCTTCGAAAAGAATCAACCAAGTCGATTATCTTATTACCATGAGGAGCCAACATTGCACCACTAGAATAAGGTGCATCAACGATGAGAACTGATAAAAGTTCTGATAGCAAAATATAATCAAAATAAGCTTCAAGGGAATCAGGTATCAAAACAACTCAATCCCAATGTATAGATTAGAATTGGATTTTTATTTATTTATTTTTAAAAAAAACAATAAGGTTAGGCTGCTGATCAGTCACGCACTAACCCTGGACAAATGGACACATCAATGTCCTTTAATGGATCCACGGCACACATTGGCCTTATCAACTTCCGACCACGAATCTGGTCCGACCCCTTACGGTCCACATTTCAAAACATTCCAATTCTATATCAAACGCACTGGGTGTCGGGACAATCGACTACCCTTGTTAACCAAACAACTGGAAGCTCACGTCCAAAATAACAACTTATGATTAATAGTCAATGAGGAAGTAAGTATATCTTCTAGTATCGACAAGTTCGATACAAAATAGGGTGATAACAGAATAATCAAGATCTTCAATAAATACCGACAAGTTCCATAATACATGGGGTGGAGAATGTAAAGAACAATATTTTGAATACGTATCAACAGGATAGATATGAGTAATCGGGGACATGACATCATTAACTTGTTAAAAGGGAAAATCAACTTGGACAACAGTAAAAGATATAAATTGCAACAAGATTATCAATAATTGAAATTCTACGTTAGAGCAGGGACATGGTCAAGCACTACGCATTTAATAAAATTTTACAACACAATGTAAGGTTTGAATCAACATAAGCGAATAAAGTAGTTGAAACGATTATTTGTAAAATAAATCCAGGATAACTAATTGTGGTTCAGTTTGAAGAAAACATTTCAAAAAGGGGTCCATTGGTGAAAATATACTAAAAATCAAGAATTTCGCTAACAGGCATTTATAGGAATTTAAAACTTGGATTTTCTCTATTTAGAGAGTTCCTTAAACATTTTCGAAGAAAACAAAAGAAATGACATTCCACTGAGGAATCCAGTAACATACCATGAGTATTATGTGGAAAAAGGTTATTTGTAAGATTCTTTAAAAATTTGGTATTCGAACTATGGGTGGGGAAAATCAACATTTGCACACTATTTGAAGAAGTACATCATTTTCTAAATATACTTGACCAAATTCTCTTATATGACAAAAGAACTGAATTGCATCACTTGAACAATATGTGAAGAGCAATAACATTTGCCTCGATTCACGAAGTTCTCGATCTTAAACATTGATCCTTAACTCAACTTCTCATCAGTCTCTACCCTTTACATGTGGGCTTCTTACTCAGCCCTACCTCCATCTTTACTTCATAATTCGCTAATCTTCACGTCAATACCCTCGTCGACTTCGCTAATTATCCTTCTGTTTGTATTTCCGTTTACCCGTGCACTGCTCTCGGCCAGGTCTCTTACTCGTACCTTTACAAGGTAAAGTACTATTTCAGTATCAACCAAGCAAAACCTTATTGCTTGCTCTATTCTACCCATGCGCATCCTATAACCCTTACACATATAACACATATAGAACATATCCAATTATATTCATAAAATAGCTTCAGTATAACCATCTAAATCACATAAACACATCATATAAACACTTCAAAACAACACAACAATTTAATCTTCAAAACCACAATCTATCCTCGAAATTATCAACTGATACATATACCTAAACCCTTAGCAAATATAGCATACTTTTAGATCATTGAAATCAAATAAGTTAAATAGATTTACAGGGGAATTTTAGAAAATTTCAGCATGTAGTATTCGTAAATGGGACTATCCCCCTGTTTTTCAGTTCAATAATTTAGTCGTATAAATTATACGAAAATAAAGCTGCCTCAACTTGCAGCAACATAAAAGTAAACAAATAATAAAAGTACCCGCCCAGACATGCGGCACATAAATAGTTAAGGAAAGTACCCGCCCAGACATGCGGCACATAAACAATTAAGGAAAGTACCCACCCAGACATGCGCCCAGGGTTTCCATATCAGTTTAATTTTTTACTCATGAGAGTCGTCTTTTCTCTCTAGCTTTCAACCCTAGCCGCCACTATTATCAGCCATTTCTAAGCAATTTTCTCATCAGATCTATACATTCCCTTCCTAAATCCACCTTTCCCTTCTAATCCCACACCTAATACACCATATTTCTTACTATATATTTATCAGTTTATCGATTATGTTTTCGAAGGTTGTTCGGGTTTTCGATCCACCTGGGGTTCTGGGATCAGGGAATGGGTTAGTGGGTCTTGTTGTTTGTTTAAGGGTCTCTCTAGAGACTCTCGATGATTGTGAAAAATATATAGATGCTTCTTCAAATAAATGGGTTTCCTCGTCTGATGTAGTGTTGGATGTGGGAATCATCGATGTTAGTCATGTTGACCTTGGTGGCAAGGTTCTTGTGATGCGAGTGGGAGCAGATGTTCCGCTTCTGAGGTCCAGACGGGATTGGTCCTCGACCAAGTTGTCCAATAGTTGGAGGACAGACACAAATTTGGCTCTGTTTGAAGGTCTGCTTTTTAGTGGGTCCTTCGACTTGAGTATGGAGGTGGTGGGGGGCTGTATGGGCTTCTTCATAACCATTATTGAAATCGGTTGTGTTAGAGGAACCCATTAGTGCTGGGACCCGCGTGGTGTTCGACATAATGCCTCAACGACTTTTTGCTGTTTTGATTTTGAACCCTATGGATGTTCTCATTGGGTTACTTGTGTACTGTGGTATCACAGAGAAAAGGACAGAGAAAGGAGATATTCCTATGGATTTGAGATTTGTTATGATTCCCATCTCAATGGTTGCTGCAGTGAAGTGGGATTTCTTCACAAGCTATGTGATGAAGTTTCTGAAGGACTATGTTGGAAGTGATTTGCAATGTGATTGGAATGGTCATGATGCTTTAGCAAATGCCTGGTTTGAAGGTGCTAATGATTCATGTATTGATGGAGATGGGTACATCTGGGATGGCGGTTTGTGCCTGAAATCGGGGGATGGGAGGTGTCATGTGTAATGGAAGTTAGTCTTTGATGGATGGATTATTCACTGCTGTGCTGCGAACCAATTGGTGTTTGATGGTATGCCCAGGCAAGATTTTGGGGTATTTCATTTGGATAAAATGCCCTTTAATCCTGATGGGGATGTATACAATTTTGAAACTGTTATAGGTGTTTTTAAAAGTAAGGTAATCTTTAGTGGTTGGGGAACTGTTATGAAATGGCAGTTAGGATTTGTTTGCTCCTGGGTTGTTGATAGGAGGCACGAAATGTTGGGAAGTTTCTTTGTCTTCATGATTCTTGAATCGAATGTGTTTATGCTGAGGTTAATGACTCAGAAGAAGTGTCCGTTTGTTGATAATTGTCGTCTGACTAGAGTTGCTATGCATTGTTCTTTTAACAGCAGGTACCAAGTGCGAAAGGCTGAATATGCTTTGATGATATGCATTAAGAAGCAGTTTGACACCCAGGGTCTCATAGTTGGGAGTGAGGTAAACAGTTGCAACAGGGTTGGACATTGCAGTGTTCTGGTTATGCGACCTGACGGGACTGTTAACGAAGCTTGGGCTAAAACTCAAATGTGTACAAAGGGATAAAGGTCTATTTGAACGTTGATACGCTTGGAATTAAGTTGGTTGTCTCTTTCGGAGATAATAAACGAAGCGCCATTGTTGTTGATTGTTGTAAGGAAAAGAATTGTCATGAGATTATAACTCAAAAAATGTGGATGGATGGTATTTGCAATGCCTACCATATGTTCATTTTTTTTTTCCTTTAGATAGGAATCTGGAAGTTCTTGATGCTTTTCAGTGGTCAAGTTTGATTTTAGATGGTGGAATGATGGTTACGCAGCGGAAGGTCAGGTCTTTCTGCTATGTTTTCAATTCGTGGTTTAGTTGGCACAAGTGGTTGGAGTACTTGCTGCATAATGTTGGTCCGAGTATAAGGGAGCTTGTTTGCCAGGTTCACCGGGGCATACATGGCTGTTTATGTATTTTGATAACTTATTTCAGTTATGGTTTGATGGCCAATGGGGGTGTTGGTTGGCTTTTGCAAGAGTGGAACGATGCGAGTTCGATATGGGGAATACTGAATGCTGCTGCTAGGAAGCGGATGAAGAAGCTGGTGCCTCTAGTAGGGATATTTGCATGTGGTTATTACCAGGAGATGGGATGCCTATTGGGCATTGTTCTATTTATGTGCCCAGGCTAGTTATTCCTATTTAGTTGCTCTGTTATTTGATGTTTGTAAACTAGTTCTAAACTAGTTTATATAGTTTCCTATGTAGTTGATGTTATTGTAATGTTGTTCTGTTGATTTCGCGGGGTATGCCCCTGGATTTGTATCAGCTGTTCCTTTTGGTATAAAAATTTTAATTAGCAAAAAAAAGAAAGCACCCGCCCAGACCTGCGGCACATAAACAATTAAGGAAAGTACCCGCCCAGACATGCGGCACATAAATAGTAAAGGAAAGTACCCGCCCAGACATGTGCACATGAACAATTAAGGAAAGTAAACTAATAGTTTATCCTTGCTATATATAACATTTGAAATCCATGCAACCATGAATTAAACTCCTATTATAAGAAAACTCCTATTATCCTTGCTAATTTAAAACCAATATACATGACCAATAACCATTTAACCACATATACTTCACCACCAGGTACTTGACTACCACTAAATGACAATCACTTATCCACATATAGACCAGCACCAATTAATTGACAATTATAACATCTCACAATTACTACGACTCAACTTATGGCATTTAGCACATAGACATTTACAACTAGCCAACTCATATAACTACACATTGTGCGACAATAACAATTATTAACTAACAATCATATAACTCCCGATTGAACTAACACTAAATAGTCGGAAACTTCGTCTTCCATAATTTAACCACTACGCCATAAGTGAGCATACGCAACCCTTTTTACAAAGCGTTGCACAGAAAGCGTTTCGTTAGATAGAAATTTTTGGGTCTTTTGCAACTGAGCTGAACTGATGTTGCATTAGATATAATTTAGTGTTGCGTATTACCCACAGTGTTTCACATCATGCAACACTAATTGCTAGTGTTGCGTTAGATACTTTTTTATTTTAATAAATGGTGATGTGGCAGAAGTGGGACCCATATGTGCTGACGTGGCATTTGTGGGACCCACAATTGCTGACGTGGCAGAAGTGGGGCCCACCTTTGCTAACGTGGCATTTGCTGACGTGGCAGAAGCGTTGCATTAGATACCAGTAGTGTTGCATTTACTGTTTGAAGTCTTTCATTAGATGTATTTATAATTTTTTTAAAAAATATGACGTGGTAGATGTGGGACCCACCACTACTGACGTGGCAGTGTGGGACCCACAAGGGTGACGTGTCAGGAGGCCCATCATGCTGACGTGGCAATTGTGGGACCCACAATTGCTGACGTGGCAGAAGTGGGACCAACCTAAGATGACGTGTCATTCGCTGACGTGGCAGAAGCGTTGCATTAGGTAACAGTAGTGTTGCATTTGCTGTTCGAAGTGTTGCATTAGATATATTTATATATTTTTAAAAAAATATGATATGGTAGATGTGGGACCTACCACTGTTGACGTGGCAGTGTGGGCCCCACAAGGGTGGCGTGGCAGGATTCCCATCATGCTGACGTGGCAATTGTGGGACCCACAATTGTTGCCGTGGCAGAAGTGGGATCCACCTCTGCTGATGTGGCATTTGCTGACGTGGCAGAAGCGTTGCATTAGATAACAGTGGTGTTGCATTTGTTGTTTGAAGTGTTGCATTAGATATTTATTTTCTTTTATTAACTAGTCTTGTCCCGAATGATGAATCTATTTTTTTAAATTATTTTTTCGACATTCCAATCGCACGGATGTCAAGATATAATGATTTTAGTGTCGCGATAATTTTTCAAAAAAATTCCTACATGTACTTGGTTTGGTTTTATAACGCTCAAACCGGTCGAAGTGGACTTTCCTTTTAACTAGTCTTGTCCCGAATGTTGGATCTATTTTTTTAAATTATTTTTTCGACGTTCAAATCTCACGGGTGTCAAGATATAACGATTTTAGTGATGTGGTAATTTTTCAAAAAAAATCCTATATTTATTTGGTTTGGTTTTATAACGGTCAAACCGGTCAAAGTCGACCTTCCTTTTAACTAGTATTGTCCCGAATGATGAATCTATTTTTTCAAATTATTTTTTCGACGTTTAAATCGAACGGGTGTCAAGATATAACGATTTTAGTGATATGGTAATTTTTCAAAAAAATTCCTATATTTATTTGCTTTGGTTTTATAACGGTCTAACCGGTCAAAGTCGACATTCATTTTAACTAGTCTTGTCCCGAATGATGGATCTATTTTTTTAAATTATTTTTTCAACATTCAAATTGAACGGGTGTCAAGATATAACGATTTTAGTGATGTGGTAATTTTTCAAAAATTTCCTATATTTATTTGGTTTGGTTTTATAACGGTCAAACCAGTCAAAGTCGACCTTACTTTTAACTAGTCTTGTCCCGAATGATGAATCTATTTTTTTAAATTATTTTTTCGGCGTTCAAATCGCACGAGTGTCAAGATATAACGATTTTAGTGATGTGGTAAGTTTTCAAAAAAATTCCTATATTTATTTGGTTTGGTTTTATAACGGTCAAACCGGTCAAAGTCGACCTTCATTTTAACTAGTCTTGTCCCGAATGATAAATCTATTTTTTTTAAATTATTTTTTCTACGTTCAAATCGCACGGGTATCAAGATATAACGATTTTAATGATGTGGTAAGTTTTCAAAAAATTTCCTATATTTATTTGGTTTGGTTTTGTAACGGTCAAACCAGTCAAAGTCGACCTTCATTTTAACTAGTATTGTCCCGAATGATGAATCTACTTTTTTAAATTATTTTTTCTACGTTCAAATCGCACGGGTGTCAAGATATAACGATTTTAATGATGTGGTAAGTTTTCAAAAAAATTCCTATATTTATTTGGTTTGGTTTTGTAACGGTCAAACCGGTCAAAGTCGACCTTCATTTTAACTAGTCTTGTCCCGAATAATGAATCTATTTTTTTAAATTATTTTTTCGACGTTCAAATCACACGGATATCAAGATATAACGATTTTAGTGATGTGGTAATTTTTGTAAAAATTTCCTAGATTTTTTACAAGTATCCAATCATGTTCTTCATTTCGTAAAATTTTATAAATTTAAAATAAAAAAATGAAAATCATATTATACAAAAAAATAAAAGAATCAATTTTTTTTAATAAAAAGGTAGTGAATATACGTGGTCTTGCACATGTCGCCAGGTGAAAATTTTGGGTGGATATTTTCCCCCCAAACGAAATAATTCACACAAACTTAAACTCTCCGCCTCCATCTCTCTCTTTCTCTCATCTCCCAATCTCTGTGTCATACACAATTACACACACTCACAAACTCGCACACAACTCTCCTCCCTCTTTTCCTCATCTCGCACACAACTCTCCTCCCTCTTTTCCTCATCTCCGCTGCTACAACACAACCACCACCGCCGGCAACCTATCGACTACGGTGGTTTCTTCTTTCAAATTGATTTTGTAGAAGAACATTATAAAGATATTAATTTTTTGAAAATATAGGATAGGATTCGAACAAGGGTCGAAGATTTTTGATACCTGTGTTAATATTGGTAATTGACTTTTAATGATATATTTGTAGGAAAGGAAAGAACCGAGCCTTCCAAAAGATGGACCAACAGCCCATATTGCTGCGCAGACATTTACATTTCGTGAGCTTGCAGCTGCGACTAAGAACTTCAGGCCCGAGTGTTTGCTCGGTGAAGGTTGATTTGGACGTGTTTATAAAGGACGGTTCGAAAGCACAGGACAGGTAACTTATGCTCCCTTATTTCTTCTGTATATAAGCTTTGGATTTGTTTTGTTCGTTTAATTTATTTCATCTACATGTTGTTGTTGTAAAACAGCTTGATCAGAATGGCCTTCAAGAACAGAGAATTTCTAGTGGAGGTTCTTATGCTTAGCCTCTTGCATCATCCAAATCTTGTCAACTTGATAGGTTATTGGCCTTCAAGAATATTTTATGCTCTAGCTGTTGAAGTTATGTAATGTTATTTTGATTTTGATCTTGATATGTTGATGCTTTATTAGAGGCTATATGACTGAGTATAAGCTGATTGTTATCGTGCATAACTCTATGAATAGAATGTGGCAATATGCACTTGCATGGTTATTTTTTCCATCCTGCTTCTGTTTGGATTTCTTGTTGCAAAGATCTTCTATGCCTTTATTTTGTCATGAAGTTGTCATCTGATTAAAGGCAACTTTGTTAGTTTAAACTAATCTAGTAAAGTGAACTTCTACTTTGATGTGCTGCATGATCAGAATTTTTGTGATGGTTTGTGAAAACCATGTTCCTGCTGTACTTGTATTTTTAAATTTATAGAATTCTAATATTCTATTGACATCTTATATAAAATTTGACATACATTGTGCATAGGCAAATGGCCTGTGAGAAGGTGCATAGAATGTTAAAATTAACTCGTTTTAGCATTTGTATTTCTTATAAATAGAACTATTATATGCTTGTAGCGTAATAAGCATCTATTTTACTCTGGTCCCTTTGTCTTGTCCTGATAGTTTGTTTGGTTTAGACTTGAGGTTACTAATCTTCTTGAACAACATACATCATACAGCTCCTTATGATTTTCCTATATATCTGGCTGCTGCATTATTAAATGCACATATAATTAAGCTTAAGTTTGCAGGGTATTATCATTTTTGCTTCAGTAATGGCAACTCTTGGATTACAAATATTGCTCGAGTCTGGCAGAGAACTTGTCACTAAGGTACTCAACTCTAATTACAATCCATCTTCAGCTCCTGGAATGTTATTACATGCTTTACCGAGTAAACTGTATTACAAATATTGCCACATTCTATTCATATTCATAATTGTAAGCTGCTAACATAATATATGTTTATCATTTGAGCTTGAGTAACAAAATCTAATTATACAATCACAATAAGCTCTGATCTCTTGCCTGTATTGAGATTTTCTTAGCTAAACATATACAGTATCTGTATTATAATAACACAAGCAAACAAAACATAATTATGGCTATAGATTCAGATATGGGAGCTGGCAGATCATATGTAAAGTCTTTCTATACACATTTATAGTGTGTCCAACCTTAATGTATACAACTCCCCTCCCTCATCTTTTGGATTCCTAGATGTATTATTTTCCCCTTTTTCTTGATTTGTTTCTTCTTCTTTTTTTTTTGCTAATTAAAAATTTTATACCAAAAGGAACAGCATAAAACAGATCTAGGGGCATACCCCGCGATATCAACAGTTAGACATTACAAACAGAAATAGTCCAACCAGAACCACAACATAAACTAAACACAAGCTACATCAAAGAGGATTGAAGATCATAATCTAAAATCATGGGGGTCGAGAATGACCTCCCCTGCCAGCACGCCACTTCCGAATCTCAGATTTCTTGAACCGAACCTTGGTTGCACCTGTAGATGGAACTAGAGTCTCATTTGGGAGAGGGGATCCCGAGACATTCCCAGGCGAGAGGCCAAGGTCTTCCGCAGGCATCATGTTAGTGTAGGTGCCCTAGAGGCAATACATTGGTTCTTTTAATAAACCTTTATGTCATTTGATTATTCAATAAACGTATTTATTATGACTTTAATTACTGCGATATATTTGTTAGCATAATAAATGTCCTTAAAATCATGATACACATTGTATAGTTTAAGTACATGACTTGAACTTGAGATTATATAATATATCATATTCTTAAAGGTCCCTAGCCGAGTATTATTATATAGGACAATAATAATACATAAATAGACTAGTATGTTGTTTGACAGATAACCACATCTCATTGGTTATCAGTATGGAGATACTAAAGTCAATACATAGGTACATGTAAGGGTACATAGTACTGGACAGACCCAAAGTGAGATTCTTCATGTTTAATAAAGTCATAAGAAAGACTCACAGTGATAATGGTGTAATGATCCTTTGACTTGAGATCATTATATTTCTATACGAGGATTAATGTACTTTGACTACATTAAAAGTTACGTTTGATCGGGTGATGATAAAAGTGGACATCGGGTTTATTATGAGTCGTATGAGAAATATGAATGATAGATAAAGGATTTAACCCTCCTAGAATTAGGAGAGATATTATTGGCCTCTTGATTGAGTGAGACTATAAAATGCATGGCCGTGCTCAAATATTTATTTGTTTTAATAGTCTACTCATGGATCAAGTAAACCTGGATTAAATGTTGAAGAGGATGACGAAACACATGCCTCGAGTTTAATCTATAATATTTGGTTAAAGGGATTATATTACACGGAAACATTATATCACGAAAGGTTTAATTGGATCACCAATTATTATTATTACTTGGGTAGCAATGATGTATTACTAGATGCCACTCATTGTTTATAATTTTATTATTGGATATTAAAATTATTGCCAACGTAATAATAACCTAAAGGGTTACACAATAAGAACATTTAAAACGGAGACTTATTTAAATTACGAATTTAAATATATATATATATATTATTATTTCAAATTATATAATTGATTAAGTAGGACTTGATTAATTATAATATAATTGGAATTAATATTAAAACCAAAATCAGATTTGGTTTAAGGAAGCCCAAAATAGATTTAGGTTTTAAGCCCAAACTATTTCTCTATAAATACATAAGATGTATTTTTTTTAGGGTTAAGCTTTTGCCAAAATCGTTTTAGCAAAAACCCTAGCAGCTAGAGAGAGAGAGATAGAGGGCAGATTACGGCTAGTACCAACTCCGGAGATTGTGGAGACAATCGTGCGTTCGTGTGGACTAATTAGCGAAGCAGATCTCAAGAAGAGGACTGTGTGGTGATCGTTCTTGGACCTCCATCTATCAACCGAATCGGAAAGCTTTTAAAAGGTACAGATTCTGTTCTCCATAATCTGTCTATAATTATACATGGATCCTGGTTTGGGTTCTGAATTTTTGTTATATTTTTCGTTTTTCCGCTGCATTTTATGCCTCGGAACCAAACAATGGTATCAGAGCTACGTGTATATGGGACTAATTTGGTTACGTGTTTACTGTATTTTACGAGTATGCATGTTTGATGAATCTGCTATTGATACGGTTATGTTATATGATTGATATAATGAATCTGTATAATCTGATATGATGATGCTAGCATGTTTAGAATCTGCCATGACTTAATTATATGCGATCTGTTATGATATGTATGCTGTTTGGTTTGTATGATGATATAAACTGTCGGATGGATGTTTTTGGATACGATCCGTTAACAGGGATTAGGGTTACGTGTATACTGATACATGTTTCTGGTAACTGGAATTGAGGTCGCACATATGTTGATATATGCTTCTGGACATGTATTCTGATACATGATTTGCATGTATTCTGATACATGATTTGCATGTATTTTGATACGTGATTTGCATAGGTCGATCCACGTGTTTAGGGCTTGTGACAAATTCGGGCTTGTTACATATGCTTTATTCATATGATATATTGTGATATATGATTGATGATGTTCTTAAGTTTTAATTGAGCATGGCGATTGGTTATGGCCTTGAGACCCATATGTTAGTGGTTTTATTTATTATGGTTTGGTTTTAAAAATACGACTTGCATGTCGTTTTCTTGGTGCTTTGTAATTGTTCATCTCGAATGTAACTCGAGTTCTTGTGTAGTTACATTAGTATAGTTATGTTTTAATTTCAATGTAATAAGAAGATCATTGGAAGCATGCAAGGATCAATGGAGATGAAGGCATTTGACACAAAGAAGACATGAAGACATGTATTTATGAAGACCAACTATGTAATAATTTAGTTTTATTAACCACCATAGATTGACCTAGATTTTTCCATTAGCTTGGAAAGATCATATAGGATTGGGCCATAACCAAGAACGATTTAATTTTCATGCACTTTACATATGATGTATGTGTAGAGTAGCAAATGTATGAATATTTTTAATTAGATTAATGATGTATGCATGTATTAGATACGTCACCCATGCCATGCTTGCCATGCTAAACAAGATAAAATCTGTAACGATTCGAGATTTTAAAATGAACAAACAATCATGAGATTTCTGTGTTTATGAAACACGGAATTAAATACGAATTTTCAATTATTTAGATATGGGGAGATTTTGTCAAAAACGGGTTTTACCTGTAAGGAAGTTGGGTATTAAGTGAGGCCACTTGTGACTCCTCCAACAACCTGGAAATCAAACTATTGATGAATATTGATTTGAAGTATTTAATTCAAGGAAAAATTGGGAATCTCTTTATGATGGGATCACGGTCGTTTTAATTCAAAACCCCTTAACAAAATATTAAGTTTCAATCGGATGCTTTCCAATGAATGAACACTCATTGAATCCTAGATCGATAAGGGGAATGACTGTCAGTGGCAGGGGACTCCTGTCTATCGTGGTGAGATGTGATGAATATAAGCGGTTATATTCGACCGTTGTATCATTGGGTTTAACTTAATTGAGTCGTCATAATAAGATGAAAATAAACGGTTATATTCAATTATTATGAACTTAGAAGCATAGAGTTTGGTTCAAAATCTATTAGATAGACAAGAACAATTGTTGTTCACCAAACTATCCAAGAATTATATATGATATAATTGACAATTGTTGTCTACCTAAATAATCATGTTTTAAGGACTACCAGTGGTTGACTTAGGATATGACGAAATATGGATCTTGGCTCACTAGAAAGATTTATGGGATATTCTTTCCGATTTAATAGTAAGGGCTATTAATTTGATAAAAAATAGTGGGAGATATATTATGAATATGTCATAATCACTTGAACATAATTAATATAACAATCTAACTTATCTTATGCATTTTATCATTGTAGAAAACAAATGGCACAAAATACAAACAATACTTTCTCTGTGCGATCAGTCCTTGAGAAGGACAAGTTGACAGGATCGAACTTCCTTGACTGGTCTAGGAATTTGAGAATTGTTCTCATGCAGGAAAATAAATCTTATGTGATTGATATTCCTCCACCGGCAGCCCCTGCTAACAATGCCACTGCTGCTCAACGAAATGCTTATCAGAAGCATATTGATGATGCAACTGATGTGGCTTGTCTTATGCTTGCTACTATGGATGCTGAGCTTCAGAAGCAGCATTTTGATATGAATGCTTATACTATGTTTGAACATCTTTCGACGATGTTTCAATCACAGGCTCGTGTGGAAAAGTTCAACACGAGTAAAGCACTCTTCTCATGCAAGCAGGGCAACGAACCAGTCAGACCACATGTTCTAAAGATGACAGGGTATTGTGATTACCTTTCTCGTTTGGGTTTCCCGCTTCAGCGAGAGGCTCAAGTCGATATAATCTTGCAATCTTTGAACAACGACTATACTCAGTTCATTATGACTTTTAATATGACTGAGCAAGATAAGACTCCTATGGAATTGTTGGCCATGATGAGGACCACTGAAGCAAATATGGTCAAGGCACCTGAGAAAGCTCCCATAATGATGGTGGGCAAGAAAGGTGCTAACGGAAAAGGGAAATGGAAGGGCAAGAAAAAGGTAGCATCAAAAGATCTTGGTCCTTCTAAGCCCTCTTTCAAAAAGGCTAAAAAGCCGAAGGGAGATGTCGTACAGGCTGACAAAGGTGAATGTCACTATTGCAAGAAGCCTGGTCACTGGAAGAGAAACTGTCCTGTTTACTTGGAGGATCTGAAGAAGAAGAAGGCTGAGCAAGCTTCTACTTCAGGTATTTATGTTATAGAAGTCAATCTATCTATTTTTACATCTTGGGTATTGGATACTGGATGTGCTTCTCACATTTGTATAAATGTGCAGGAACTGCAGAGAAGTAGGACTTTGGCTAAGGGAGAAGTTGACCTACGCGTTGGCAATGGAGCAAGAGTTGCTGCTTTAGCCGTAGGAACTTATTATTTATCTTTGCCCTCTGGGCTTGTTTTAGAACTTGAAGACTGTTTTTACGTGCCTGCGATTCGCAGAAACATTATTTCTGTTTCTTGTTTGGACAAGAAAGGTTTTTCGTTTACAATAAAGAACAATAGTTGCTCTTTTGCTTTAAATGATGTAACCTATGGTGTTGCGCGTTTATTTAATGGTTTATACGTTCTTGATTTAGATAATCCTGTCTGTAACATAGAAAACAAACGACTTAAAGTTAATGACTCAAATCAAACATACCTCTGGCATTGTCGTCTAGGCCATATAAATGAAAAACGCATATCCAAATTACATAAGGATGGATACTTGGATAAGTTTGATTTTGAATCATACGAAAAATGCGAATCTTGTTTGCTTGGTAAGATGACTAAAGCCCCTTTTATTGGTAAGGGTCAAAGGGCCACTGAACGTTTGGAGCTAATACATAGTGATGTATGTGGCCCAATGCGTGTGATGGCTAGAGGAGGCTACTACTACTTCATAACATTTACTGATGACTTCAGTAGATATGGATATGTATATCTTATGAAGAACAAATCTGATTCGTTTGAAAAATTCAAAGAATACAAGGCTGAAGTAGAGAAGCAAATAGGCGGAGGTGCAAGTATTAAAATCTTACGATTCGATCGTGGGGGTGAATACTTAATCACCGAATTTAAAGAGTATTTAAAGGAGTGTGGTATTGTATCACAACTCACTCCGCCAGGTACACCTCAATGGAATGGAGTTTCAGAGAGGAGAAATCGTACCCTGTTGGACATGGTACGATCGATGATGAGTCATGCAGATCTTCCAATAAGTTTCTGGGGTTATGCTCTAGAAACAGCGGCTTTCACACTTAACCGTGTTCCAACCAAGAAGGTTCAAAAGACTCCATATGAGATATGGGAGGAGAAACGGTCAAGCATGAACTTTATGAAAGTTTGGGGATGCAAGGCGTTTGTAAAACGTCAAGTATCTGACAAGCTTGGACCTAAATCCGAAGAGTGCAATTTTGTGGGATACCCTAAAGAAACAAAGGCGTATTATTTTTATAGTCCTTCTGAGCAGAAAGTGTTCATTGCTCGAGATGCTGTCTTCATGGAAAAGGATTTTGTTTCTAAAAGAGACAGTGGGAGAACTATAGATCTCGATGAAGATCGAGAACCACAAAATAGCATTGAACCTGAGGTGGAACAAGAGCAGAATAATGATAATGCTCAAGAAACACAGGTTGTTCGTAGATCTGGTAGAATTCGCCATGAGCCAGAGAGATATGGATTTCTTTTGACTCAATGTGGGGATTTGATGCTCATAGATGAGGATGAGCCTCTCACATACCAAGATGCTATGAACAGTCCAGACTCTAAGAGATGGCTTGAAGCCATGAAATCCGAGATGGATTCCATGTACGAAAACCAAGTTTGGGATTTGGTTGATCCACCTGAAGGGGAAAAACCCGTAGGGTGCAAGTGGGTTTTCAAGAAGAAAACTAACATGGAAGGAAATGTTCAGACCTATAAAGCCAGACTGGTTGCGAAAGGGTTCAAACAAATTCATGGTATTGACTATGATGAAACTTTCTCACCAGTTGCCATGGTCAAGTCCATACGGATTTTGCTTGCAATTGCAGCATTCCATGATTACGAAATCTGGGAAATGGATGTCAAAACAGCTTTCTTTAATGGGAGCCTTGAAGAGGATGTGTACATGACACAACCTGAAGGTTTTGTCGATCCGAGGAATGTTGGCAAGGTATGTAAATTACGTCGATCCATTTATGGGTTGAAGCAAGCCTCTAGGAGATGGAATATTTGTTTTGATGAAATAGTCAAGGAGTATGGCTTTATTCAAAACGAGGATGAACCTTGTGTTTACAAGAAGGTTAGTGGGAGCCATGTGGCATTCATAGTACTGTATGTTGATGACATACTACTAATGGGGAATGACATACCTTCTCTAAAGGCTGTTAAGACTTGGTTAGGGAGCAATTTCTCTATGAAAGACTTAGGAGAGGCAACCTACATTCTAGGAATGAGGATCTATAGAGATAGATCTAAAAGGATGATCGGTCTAAGTCAGAGTATATACATTGATAAGGTTTTGCATCGTTTTGGTATGCAAAATGCTAAAAGGGGATATGTCCCTGTGTCTCAAGGGATAACGATTTCTAAAGACCAGTGTCCGAAATCATTAGATGAGAAGGATCACATGAATAAAGTTCCATATGCATCAGCAATTGGATCTATCATGTATGCAATGGTATGTACTCGCCCCGATGTTTCGTATGCTTTGAGCATGACGAGCATATACCAGTCTAATCCAGGTGAAGGTCACTGGACGGCAGTCAAGAATATTCTAAAGTACCTGAAAAGGACTAAAGATTCATTCTTGGTGTATGGAGGAGAGGAGAAACGGGTTGTAAAAGGTTACACCGATGCAAGTTTCCAAACAGACAGGGATGATACTATATCACAGTCTGGTTTTGTGTTTTGTCTAAATGGAGGTGCTGTAAGCTGGAAGAGTTCAAAGCAAGAAACAGTAGCTGATTCTACAATGGAGGCTGAGTACATTGCAGCTTGTGAAGCGGCTAAGGAGGCAGTTTGGATTCAAAAATTCATTTCTAATTTGGAAGTGGTTCCATCGATTGCAGATCCCATTGATCTATACTGCGATAATAATGGGGCCATTGCACAGGCTAGAGAGCCTAGATCGCATTCCCGATCCAAACATATACTAAGAAGATATCACCTCATACGAGAGATTAATGAAAGGGGTGAAATACATATATGTAAAGTGCATACAAATGATAACATTGCAGATCCACTGACCAAAGGCCTGTCGCAGCAGAAGCACGACGGTCACACTAGTTCCATGGGTATTAGATACATGGGTGATTGGCTCTAGTGCAAGTGGGAGATTGTTAGTGTAGGTGCCCTAGAGGCAATACTTTGGTTCTTTTAATAAACCTTTATGTCATTTGATTATTCAATAAACGTATTTATTATGACTTTAATTACTGCAATATATTTGTTAGCATAATAAATGTCCTTAGAATCATGATACACATTGTATAGTTTAAGTACATGACTTGAACTTGAGATTATATAATATATCATATTCTTAAAGGTCCCTAGCCGAGTATTATTATATAGGACAATAATAATACATAAATAGACTAGTATGTTGTTTGACAGATAACCACATCTCATTGGTTATCAGTATGGAGATACTAAAGTCAATACATAGGTACATGTAAGGGTACATAGTACTGGACAGACCCAAAGTGAGATTCTTCATGTTTAATAAAGTCATAAGAAAGACTCACAATGATAATGGTGTAATGATCCTTTGACTTGAGATCATTATATTTCTATACGAGGATTAATGTACTTTGACTACATTAAAAGTTACCTTTGATCGGGTGATGATAAAAGTGGACATCGGGTATATTATGAGTCGTATGAGAAATATGAATGATAGATAAAGGATTTAACCCTCCTAGAATTAGGAGAGATATTATTGGCCTCTTGATTGAGTGAGACTATAAAATGCATGGCCGTGCTCAAATATTGATTTGTTTTAATAGTCTACTTGTAAGAACCCTAATTTTTGGTAATATTTTATTTTATTTAATATCTTGTGGAAATGACAATGTGGAACCTTTCTGGTCATCCCTGTTGATTAATAGAATTGATTGTCTGAGAAACTGTGTTGTTGTATTCACTATGTAAGATAAAAAGGGAGATTGTGAAGGCAAGAGTCGTATTGTTAGTAAGATTTATAAAACTTGGGATTTGAGAATGATTAGAGTGTTAAAAGATTTAATAAGGATTATGACAAGGAATTATGGACATTCGAGGAATTTACACAATTAGTACTTAAGGAATTATAGGGGAAATCTCTACGCGACAAAATATTATTACGAGAGATTAATTATGATACGATATGAATTGAGGATTAAGTGACAACCATTGGTGGAGAAATAATAATACAAGGAAGGATATTGCATGCAAGTGTCATGTAACTAGCTAGTTAGGAAATGAACTAGAAAGCAAAAAGCATAAAGCATAAAGTAACTAGATGAATAGTGGAAAGTACATGCACCATGCTTTAAGGGACAAGAGGGTATGGCTTGACCTAGGGGCTAGCTACTAGGCTTGGATGCATGTGACTTATACATATCTACACATATCACATTACTACATCTCACAATTCAAACCAAGCAACAAAACAAACTCTCTCTCTCCCTCTTGCAAACTCTCGGCCTAAACAAGAAACAAGGAAGAAAATTTTCTTTCTTCCACTTCTCTTCACTCACAATTCAAGGCATAATTCCTAGGCACTCTACATCATCTAGACAAGGTATGTTAGTAATTTCAAGCCATTTCATCCACCCAAATTCAAGTTACAAATTGTTAAAGATTGGGTGAATAGTAACCATGTTTGATTTTCTTTTAGATCTTGGATTGTAAGGGTTGTAGGAGACCATTCAAGGTGTTATTAAGTTGTGTAAAGCTTATCCAAGGCTCCTAGGTGCTCAAGAAGGTATAAAAATCACAAACCCTCTTGGTTATGTAGTATTTATAAGGTTTGGTAGTAGATCCATGTATTTATGAGCTAATCTTGGTTGTATATGTGTTGGATAGCATGGATCTTGAATTTTGATGTTGAGATTATGACTTTTATGACTATGGATAGTATATATATCACCATGAGTGTTATGAACCATGATTTGAGTGTATTAAGTGTTGGTTGTATGGTGGAATTGTGGAAAATGATTGATCTAAGTAGTATGTGCATGCTGAGTTTTTCCAGGAGCAATGACCTGTATTGTAACACGGTTTTGAACCCCAAAATGTTGTCCCCTGATGTCCTACCTTATATTGTTGGAAAGATAATTGAATGTAGTTTCTGGAAATGTAAGGTTCATGGCTAGGTGATGTGTAGATTTTAAGTTATGGCCGGAGGAGTGAATTGTGTTTCTGGACTATGGACTGCACTAAGTGACCCCCTTGTGAGCTTTGTTTAAACCCCTAAACATTTATGTGGGATCATGGAAAAATTAGAGAAGCTAGGAAATACAGTGGTGAAGGCTACCCAAAAAGAATTGGATTAAAATATGAATTTTTGAATTTTATAAAAATGCTAGAGTAAATTTCGCGCAAGGGAAAAAGTCGTTAGTGGAGCATAATTCTAGGAGTAATGGTTATGGTTCGAATGTGGTAACTAAATTAAGTCGAATAAGTGACGAGCATAATCGAGTGATGACATGAACCTATAGAGGGGCTAGAGTGTCATAAGACGAAGTCATTAAGTTAATTTCGTACCCCCTAAAACCTCGTAATTAAAGAGATATTGTTAAGGTACTAACGAGCGGTTATTGCTTATGTATAGATCGTTCCACTCCGCACGCTCGACCACCCCAACCAAACCAAGGAAAGTTTACTTTTCAAAACTTATCCATATACAAGGACTTTCACTGTTGTGTTTGTAGTTTTCAATTATATCAAATGCTATGTTTATCAAGTATTAATGCAATTGAGATGTATAAGTACATATATGTTTGCACCCCTTGAACTTAGAATGAAATGTTTTCTTCGGACAACGACTCTAGCAATAGAGGTCGTAGCGGTCCGTATATACTATTGACCAGGGAGCGGTATATTATTATATCGTAATTAAATTGCGAAAACCCGAAAGGTCATTCGGGGAGTATCGTATACTCAAGTAATTATTTTTATATCTTCGTAAATACTCAAAATATCTATCTTGGATTAAAAGCTTATTTTAATTAAATAATTATTTTATTAATTGTTTATATTAAATCTCAAAATATTATTTATTAATTATCGTTCATTATTTCAAAGACAAAACTAATCCAAGATACCTTTATCGTTTTCAAACTCGAACTCTTTCGAACCCAAAACATTTTCGAAAACCCCCGGTCAGGTTTTGTTTCTTGTACGTTTTTTTTTTCAAGAATTATCGGTCGACTGAGGTCGAACTTCAACTACTCGAATTTTCTATCAAAATGATTTTTGAAAAGAAAAGAAAAAGGGGACTCTGGCAGGTGTGGGAATCGTTGACGAACGATTCCCGGGATGTGTAAGCGGCCGTGAGCCAGGCGGTCCATCAATTATTATTCCGGCCCAGGTGTTGCCGAAGGATGATTACGGATGTAGTTTTCATCGAGGGTGATTACGGATGTAGTTTTCACCCAAGGGTAGTTACGGATGTAGTTTCTATCCTTCTACTAGTAGAGAAGACCCGCGGATTATTGGACTTGGATGTGGCGACTGATCATCGTCAATCCTTGTCAGGTTTTTATGTTTTCTTCCAGTCCCATCCTCCACTTTGGAAAAATACTCAAACACTGCTTCTTGGGCCTAAGTGCCAAGTTGCCGATAGTGTGGTTTTTGATGAGAAAATATTGACATCGTGCAGTATCTAGAACTGCAAGATTTTCTATAAAGATTGGCACGTGTTAGTGCACTCTTGCAATTGTTTCTAAGAATGAAATGTTTTTGTATGAGAAACCTTCTAAGCTAATGGAAGGAAAGAGGTTTGCAATGATGTATTCTCTGTACAGTATGTTAATCGTAGAGTGTTTTACCGAAAATGATATACTCATATGTATATATTTTCAAACTTGAGATATATTGAAATGGGAACCTTATAAGGGGTTCATGTGTTATCCTAAAGCTCCTTAGTGAGTATAGATGTTTTATTCAAACCCGGGCACATACATTGTCCAATTATGTTTTGAAATCTGAAATATATACCCATATAGTTGGGAATATTTTCGAAATAAACCACATTATTATTTTACAAAATAGTGAACTTGCTGAGCATTATGTAGCTCATTCTTGCTTTATAAAAACTTTTCAGAAAGGGAAGAATTTGGTCGATTAACTCCGCACCAGCAGAAGAGGAGTAGAAGAATTACCCGGAGATGACTTAGTCCCTGATAAATACTACAGAGTAGTCTGATAGGTTTTCAACTGTAATAGTAAGACTGTCTTCAAGTGTAGTTGTATAAGTGGAATTGCGTAAGACTCTGGATTGTACAGATGAATTGTAATATTTAGTGTTACTTTTGATTATCGTTTCTGAGGCTCTAACTTGATTGTGTGTAAGATGGAGGTATGGATGGATGTATTGTTGAGTTGTAAAGTTAATACAGGTATGATATGGTTGAATGATGATGTGACGACCTGAATCTTTGACCTCAGATTTGGGGGCGTCACAGAAATGGTATCAGAGAGATAAGTTACAGTACTCAGAAACGAGAATGTTGAGAGTTAATTCTAAGTCGGAGAATGACATAAGAGATCGTAGTAAACTTTTTATTGGAATACCAGAAGAGGTACCGGTGAGTAGAATAGACTAGAGTGTTTATTGGAGGTATTATACTAGGGTCGATAGAATCCTTAGAGACCTTCAGAATGATGAATAGAGGTTTGAGAGTCGTACATGACCTATCATAAGTAATAATGTAGAAAGCAGAGCAAAATCTCAAGAGCAGCTGAGGTAGAGGCGATATTGCCAATATAATCGGATGACTAGGCTGGCATAAATTTTGTGGCCCATAGTCCTCCACAGTTTAGGAGACGGCATTTTAAGAATCAAGAAGTTTAGACTTCCCTACATATTTAAGGGTACTTAGTACTTGGAATAATGAAAGTCTTTTACTTTGGCTATAAGATCCGATTTTCGATAAGTAACGGGTTTACCTGAAAGGTGGTTACTATGCCGTTGTGGATTTCATTACCCTTGATGGTGAATTTTACATGTGTTATACGAGAATGTTATCATAAGACGAGCGCGATAGATAATTCCACGCATGATTCGGACTCTAGAGCATGGTAGTTCAACTTAGAGAACAAACAAGTAGAATTAACAAAGCGACTCTAGTGAAGTTGAATATGGTTGCAACGAGCGATACAGTGATCTCAGAGTCTACCAAAAGAAGGGACCAGTGAGTCTATACTGGAATTCTTTGATAGAAATTTTAGCAGAGACTACGCATGTATACTTGTAAACCTATATATTGTTGGTAACGTATGTTCACGTGCACACACACCGCCACTGAACCTATGGACCGCATTGAGATCCCTGAGAGATCTCTTTGATCTGTTCCCAGGGGGAACTGGCCACTTGTGATTCATGTCGGAATGCATGAAGTAGGACCCTATGGACTTAGCAGGTGTCCCCGGAATGATGTGAAGCTTGGTCTTCAAGATAAAGCACGAAGATGATGGATATATTTGTGAAACCCTAACTCGATAATTGACTCTAAGATGAAGATTGAGAGACGCACTAGTTGGTGTCTTGTATTACGAAGACGAAGAGATGGAGTTACCCTCATAGTGGTGATAATGAGATGCACGAATGATTATTAACTCATTTTGGTAACTACCGGCTGGTGCACTACTTCATTTTAAACTTTTCATTAACCATGTTACCTCGATTAGTTTATATCAGGTAATCCTTCTAGCTTTCTACATCAAATTTGTGGAATAACAACCAGTGATATACTCTCCCTAAAGCAGAACTTATCCGAAGTAATTTTATTTGACCCATGAACATTCTATTCAAAAATTTATGATGACCTTGTTCGGCTCAGGACTATTTACACTCCCTTTCAATTATCCAAGGAATGTTCAACAATTGTTTCCTTAATTAATCAATGAATATTCCTAAACGAATATTGATATTTGACTACTTCTTTCATACTTGCATTCTTCAGTCGAGCCCATAAATATTTATCCACTTGTTGAGAACAGGGATGATCTAACATCCAGATATTCCTCATGAATCCTTTCTCCTATTCAAAATGAGATTGTGCGTCTTACGTTGAAATCATAGTAAGGATATCATTCTGATATTGGTATTCCGAATTTAATTCTATTGTCGGATCTGATAAAGCATGTGTACGGTGGCACCCTTGGGTGGACCGTTTCACTGATAAGTAATATTTGATGAGAGGTTATCGATTGTTCCGATACCTAGAACATTCTCTTCAGATTTTATAGTTTTCTTTTTTTTTCAAACTTAATAACTTCTTATTTCCATTCGTTGTCCGAGTAGCCTAAAGTTTCTTCAATGGCTACGATGTTGAAATTTCGTTCTATCCAATTGAAACTGGCTAGTCGTTATGTCAATATGAATGACTAGTTGATTGTTCTAACTACTCAAAATTGTAATGTTGTGAAGAACACCTAGCTAATTGTCCTAGCTGGTGGTGATTTCTCAAACGGGTGAACTAGCAAATTTTGTCTCGCTAGCTGCTAGTGTTTCTTGAAAAGGACTAGTTATTGTTCCACTGGTCCAACTCCCAATTTAATTCATTCCGCAATGCATTTTGCATGTGGTAAAGTATGATGATGAAAGTTTTGACGAATAACTTGATTGAGACATAGTGAGGTCGCCCACTCGACTTGAACTCTTACCCATCTTCGTATCAGACTTTATATCACTTGAATATTTTATTCTTTCATTCATACAATGAGAATTCATTTGAAACCATTGATTACTTGAATGACAAACTACTTCATTCTTTAATTGTCATGGAGTAGAATTGCTTTCTATTGGCTGACCTTCATCAATGCGACTTTAGATTTCCTCTTATTTTTCAAGAGGAAAAGTATTAACCAGATGTAAGAATTGTATAAAGACCGTCTTTATGACTTTTGTATCCAACAATCATTGCCCTCGTGCAACATTCTCTATGATATCACATTACAAGATTATCAGGACATGAAGGAATAAACCTTGTTGTTTTCTTTTTGTCCATCCTTACATCTCCGAAAATCGAGACTCCTAGTATTTGGAACCATCAACATTCTTGGAACATCCAATGTGGAATTCTTATTGAAATTATCTGTTGGACCTTGTTATTTTGAAACCATTCCTTTCAAAAGCGATTACTCTAAGGTGAACGGGAGGTACAATTGTGAACCGTTGCACCAATTTGAGATCAAAAAAAAAACCAAATGTTGTAATTGTTCAGCCAGAGCGTTATGCCGAGTGATTATTTAAAATAGGAATAACATGTCGGGGCATACCACAAGGACCTTTAATATTAGTGTGAGGAAGGTTATAAGAAATGATGAGGTGGTTGGGAGCACGCCCCTACCAACCGTCATCAGGATGCTATATTAATGAATTCTGGAGTTACCAAGCCTTTTCCTGATCCAAGAAATGCAAATCGACTGCGATGTAAGACATATCCTTAGAGGAAACTAACATGGAAGTGAGATGGACAAGAAAAGAAGAAATATTGTGGAAAGAATGTGAAGCTTTACTTAGCTTAAAGGGATTGATGCACATAGAGAGACATAAAGTTTAAAAGGCCCCTAATAGCAAATGGATGCATGGATATATGCCAATGATCCTTCGAGATTACCACCTAATCAAGTTTATTGGGAATCGCAGCAGCATGCAGGCCTCAGGCTGATTGGAGCCAGTTGTGAAAGAGGACGAGCGTATGACATCTTACATATACCATTGAGAATCGATATCCCTAGCCGGAGATGTAGGAATTGTTGACCAGTTAGAACGCGTAGTTGTTTTTCAAAGATAAGGTTGTAAGGCGGGATTCACCAACTCAAGATCGACCTCTATACTGTGCCAAAGTTGGCATTTCACACTAATATAAACGTTATAAAATTGTGGTAGTATCGTTTGAGTGGACTAATGAGTCAGAAGCCTTTATGGATTAATGAACAAAGTTTTGGAATGAAATGAGATATTAGCAACAACCTTGTTGTTAGTTATACTTGATGATGAAAAGAGGACTTTGAGAGTCACGATGATGCGTCTTTCAAGAGTTTAAGAGGTGTGCTGATGCAGTAGAAATGGGATGATAGCCTATACTTCTAAACAACATAAAGGTTACGGGATAGGATATACTAACCGTGAGTCGGGGATTAGTCATGATAGCGTTCACGCATAAAACTGAGACGTTAACCTTATGAGAAAAGTGTGATTCTTTTTTCCCACAAGTGCCATAAGTATATCTTCATATTAGAACTAAACATGAGAAGGAGAAGGTGACGAAAAGGAGCAGGGAGTATAATGGAGAAATTTGTTATTACCCAGGGAAGGCCAGTGTGGTGACCGATACCTATAGAAGGGATTATTCGAAATTGGAATTCGGTCAGTATTGACCAAGAAAATAGAGTATATACAATAAAGATTAATGTTAGAGGAAAATGAGTAAATTATGGGGAAGGACAAAGATGTATAGAGAATTAAGTGAATGTTTGGCAAACGGATGTGGAAAATGGTATTGGCAAACTATTAAGTACAAACGCGACATGTCAAAAGCAGAATGATAGAGATCTAGAGGATCAATTCCGCCCGTAGAAAATCTTGAACGTGGGTAGAATTATAATGAATTTCATGAGTAGGTCGCCGAAGACCGAGCCAAGAGATGGCCCTAGTTGATTTATAATTGCTGGACCAAGTGATTTACCTACGAGAGACTTTCCATTTAGAAGATTATCGATTTATATACGGAAGAGATGGTGGTGCAATATAAAACTTCTGCAGTGATTACGTCAGATAGAGACTTAAGGTTAGACTTCGAATATTGAAGGTGCTTTCAAGTATAATTAATAAAGAGATTGAGCGTATGTACTAATTTGATCTGTGGCTGACGGACAGGGAAGAAGAATTGTCCAGACGTTCGAATTTATAATTAGTGTCGTGCCTTAGATTTCACGGGGCAATCGAGAATAAAAACTTACCCATGAAACGAATGTTGTTATCACGATCGGCACCATGCGGACGTAAGGACGTCTCTTGTAAAGCGTACTACGAAAGAAGAAGTTTCGCTTTTCTTGCGTTACGAAGAAGTCAATGAATGAGGGATATAGTAGCTGAACTGGTTCGACGTATACCGAAGACTATATAGTATCCATAGCAAGTGGTAACGACCGACGGGAGGCAACACATGCATGCTAATCAAGCCAAGGAAAATGAGGAATACCGTGCGTAATGACGTTGTCTCAGATTATAGAACACGACCACAAAGTATTCACGGCCCAACGATACAAGGACTCAACACGGATACTATGAACAAGGTAGAAGTGTAACGTATAAGTAGTGGGATAGCAATTTTCATTCATAGAACAACCGATAAGGAATACAGGTCGGGGAGAGCATGCGTTGAGAAGCAACATTAAAGCGTTGGTGAGACTGCAATAGCCCTAATTTTCATGAATATTCGAACCTGGATGAAAATTAATTTTATGGGTGGATGAGAAATTTTTGCAATCACGATATGTACGAATTATTAAATGAAGATTTCGAGTTGATATTACACCTTTACGGTGCAGACGAGTGTATGTGAAAGTCCTTAGTTTTTACGAAACCCATTATTTCGAATGGTCAAATTTTATGAGATATCAAAGGAGTATGAGGTGGGAGACTTCGTGATGCTAAAGGTATCCCCCTGAGAAGGATTGATGCGGTTTGGTAAGAAAGGGAAGCTAAGTCTGAGGTTTATTGGACCTTTTGAGATTTTGAGGCGTATGGGGAAGTTAGCCTACGAGTTAGCCTTGCCCCCAAGCTTGCAGCAAATTCATAATGCGTTTCATGTGTCTATGTTACGACCCTACCACACTGACCATCGGCATGTGATAGAGTACGACCAAGTGGACCTACAACCAGACTTAACATATGTGGAGCAACCCGTAGAAATCATGGATAGAAAAGAACAGGTGCTGAGGAACAAGGTTGTCAAACTAGTGAGAGTCTTGTGGAGGAACCAGAATGTCGAAGAATCAACATGGGAACTAGAAAGTGCAATGCGTGAAAAGCACCCCCAACTGTTTTCAACCTGATTCCGGGACGGAATCCTTTTAAGGAGGGGAGGCTGTAAGAACCCTAATTTTTGGAAATATTTTATTTTATTTAATATCTTGTGGCAATGACAATGTGGAACCTTTCTGGTCATCCCTGTTGATTAATAGAATTGATTGTCTGAGAAACTGTGTTGTTGTATTCACTATGTAAGATAAAAAGGGAGATTGTGAAGGCAAGAGTCGTATTGTTAGTAAGATTTATAAAACTTGGGATTTGAGAATGATTAGAGTGTTAAAAGATTTATTAAGGATTATGACAAGGAATTATGGACATTCGAGGAATTTACACAATTAGTACTTAAGGAATTATAGGGGAAATCTCTACGCGACAAAATATTATTACGAGAGATTAATTATGATACGATATGAATTGAGGATTAAGTGACAACCATTGGTGGAGAAATAATAATACAAGGAAGGATATTGCATGCAAGTGTCATGTAACTAGCTAGTTAGGAAATGAACTAGAAAGCAAAAAGCATAAAGCATAAAGTAACTAGATGAATAGTGGAAAGTACATGCACCATGCTTTAAGGGACAAGAGGGTATGGCTTGACCTAGGGGCTAGCTACTAGGCTTGGATGCATGTGACTTATACATATCTACACATATCACATTACTACATCTCACAATTCAAACCAAGCAACAAAACAAACTCTTTCTCTCCCTCTTGCAAACTCTCGGCCTAAACAAGAAACAAGGAAGAAAATTTTCTTTCTTCCACTTCTCTTCACTCACAATTCAAGGCATAATTCCTAGGCACTCTACATCATCTAGACAAGGTATGTTAGTAATTTCAAGCCATTTCATCCACCCAAATTCAAGTTACAAATTGTTAAAGATTGGGTGAATAGTAACCATGTTTGATTTTCTTTTAGATCTTGGATTGTAAGAGTTGTAGAAGACCATTAAAGGTGTTATTAAGTTGTGTAAAGCTTATCCAAGGCTCCTAGGTGCTCAAGAAGGTATAAAAATCACAAACCCTCTTGGTTATGTAGTATTTATAAGGTTTGGTAGTAGATCCATGTATTTATGAGCTAATCTTGGTTGTATATGTGTTGGATAGCATGGATCTTGAATTTTGATGTTGAGATTATGACTTTTATGACTATGGATAGTATATATATCACCATGAGTGTTATGAACCATGATTTGAGTGTATTAAGTGTTGGTTGTATGGTGGAATTGTGGAAAATGATTGATCTAAGTAGTATGTGCATGCTGAGTTTTTCCAGGAGCAATGACCTGTATTGTAACACGGTTTTGAACCCCCAAATGTTGTCCCCTGATGTCCTACCTTATATTGTTGGAAAGATAATTGAATGTAGTTTCTGGAAATGTAAGGTTCATGGCTAGGTGATGTGTAGATTTTAAGTTATGGCCGGAGGAGTGAATTGTGTTTCTGGACTATGGACTGCACTAAGTGACCCCCTTGTGAGCTTTGTTTAAACCCCTAATCATTTATGTGGGATCATGGAAAAATTAGAGAAGCTAGGAAATACAGTGGTGAAGGCTACCCAAAAAGAATTGGATTAAAATATGAATTTTTGAATTTTATAAAAATGCTAGAGTAAATTTCGCGCAAGGGAAAAAGTCGTTAGTGGAGCATAATTCTAGGAGTAATGGTTATGGTTCGAATGTGGTAACTAAATTAAGTCGAATAAGTGACGAGCATAATCGAGTGATGACATGAACCTATAGAGGGGCTAGAGTGTCATAAGACGAAGTCATTAAGTTAATTTCGTACCCCCTAAAACCTCGTAATTAAAGAGATATTGTTAAGGTACTAACGAGCGGTTATTGCTTATGTATAGATCGTTCCACTCCGCACGCTCGACCACCCCAACCAAACCAAGGAAAGTTTACTTTTCAAAACTTATCCATATACAAGGACTTTCACTGTTGTGTTTGTAGTTTTCAATTATATCAAATGCTATGTTTATCGAAGTATTAATGCAATTGAGATGTATAAGTACATATATGTTTGCACCCCTTGAACTTAGAATGAAATGTTTTCTTCGGACAACGACTCTAGCAATAGAGGTCGTAGCGGTCCGTATATACTATTGACCGGGGAGCGGTATATTATTATATCGTAATTAAATTGCGAAAACCCGAAAGGTCATTCGGGGAGTATCGTATACTCAAGTAATTATTTTTATATCTTCGTAAATACTCAAAATATCTATCTTGGATTAAAAGCTTATTTTAATTAAATAATTATTTTATTAATTGTTTATATTAAATCTCAAAATATTATTTATTAATTATCGTTCATTATTTCAAAGACAAAACTAATCCAAGATACCTTTATCGGTTTCAAACTCGAACTCTTTCGAACCCAAAACATTTTCGAAAACCCCCGGTCAGGTTTTGTTTCTTGTACGTTTTTTTTTTCAAGAATTATCGGTCGACTGAGGTCGAACTTCAACTACTCGAATTTTCTATCAAAATGATTTTTGAAAAGAAAAGAAAAAGGGGACTCTGGCAGGTGTGGGAATCGTTGACGAACGATTCCCGGGATGTGTAAGCGGCCGTGAGCCAGGCGGTCCATCAATTATTATTCCGGCCCAGGTGTTGCCGAAGGATGATTACGGATGTAGTTTTCATCGAGGGTGATTACGGATGTAGTTTTCACCCAAGGGTAGTTACGGATGTAGTTTCTATCCTTCTACTAGTAGAGAAGACCCGCGGATTATTGGACTTGGATGTGGCGACTGATCATCGTCAATCCTTGTCAGGTTTTTATGTTTTCTTCCAGTCCCATCCTCCACTTTGGAAAAATACTCAAACACTGCTTCTTGGGCCTAAGTGCCAAGTTGCCGATAGTGTGGTTTTTGATGAGAAAATATTGACATCGTGCAGTATCTAGAACTGCAAGATTTTCTATAAAGATTGGCACGTGTTAGTGCACTCTTGCAATTGTTTCTAAGAATGAAATGTTTTTGTATGAGAAACCTTCTAAGCTAATGGAAGGAAAGAGGTTTGCAATGATGTATTCTCTGTACAGTATGTTAATCGTAGAGTGTTTTACCGAAAATGATATACTCATATGTATATATTTTCAAACTTGAGATATATTGAAATGGGAACCTTATAAGGGGTTCATGTGTTATCCTAAAGCTCCTTAGTGAGTATAGATGTTTTATTCAAACCCGGGCACATACATTGTCCAATTATGTTTTGAAATCTGAAATATATACCCATATAGTTGGGAATATTTTCGAAATAAACCACATTATTATTTTACAAAATAGTGAACTTGCTGAGCATTATGTAGCTCATTCTTGCTTTATAAAAACTTTTCAGAAAGGGAAGAATTTGGTCGATTAACTCCGCACCAGCAGAAGAGGAGTAGAAGAATTACCCGGAGATGACTTAGTCCCTGATAAATACTACAGAGTAGTCTGATAGGTTTTCAACTGTAATAGTAAGACTGTCTTCAAGTGTAGTTGTATAAGTGGAATTGCGTAAGACTCTGGATTGTACAGATGAATTGTAATATTTAGTGTTACTTTTGATTATCGTTTCTGAGGCTCTAACTTGATTGTGTGTAAGATGGAGGTATGGATGGATGTATTGTTGAGTTGTAAAGTTAATACAGGTATGATATGGTTGAATGATGATGTGACGACCTGAATCTTTGACCTCAGATTTGGGGGCGTCACACTACTCATGGATCAAGTAAACCTGGATTAAATGTTGAAGAGGATGACGAAACACATGCCTCGAGTTTAATCTATAATATTTGGTTAAAGGGATTATATTACAAGGAAACATTATATCACGAAAGGTTTAATTGGATCACCAATTATTATTATTACTTGGGTAGCAATGATGTATTACTAGATGCCACTCATTGTTTATAATTTTATTATTGGATATTAAAATTATTGCCAACGCAATAATAACCTAAAGGGTTACACAATAAGAACGTTTAAAACGGAGACTTATTTAAATTACGAATTTAAATATATATATATATATATATATATTATTTCAAATTATATAATTGATTAAGTAGGACTTGATTAATTATAATATAATTCGAATTAATATTAAAACCAAAATCAGATTGGGTTTAAGGAAGCCCAAAACAGATTTAGGTTTTAAGCCCAAACTATTTCTCTATAAATACATAAGATGTATTGTTTTTAGGGTTAAGCTTTTGCCAAAATCGTTTTAGCAAAAACCCTAGCAGCTAGAGAGAGAGAGAGAGATAGAGGGTAGATTACGGCTAGTACCAACTCCGGAGATTGTGGAGACAATCGTGCGTTCGTGTGGACTAATTAGCGAAGCAGATCTCAAGAAGAGGACTGTGTGGTGATCGTTCTTGGACCTCCATCTATCAACCGAATCGGAAAGCTTTTAAAAGGTATAGATTCTGTTCTCCATAATCTGTCTATAATTATACATGGATCCTAGTTTGGGTTCCGAATTTTTGTTATATTTTTCGTTTTTCCGCTGCGTTTTATGCCTCGGAACCCAACACATCATACAAGCGCCTTTCAAACTGGTTTCCATATGCCCATTGCCTTTAGATCCCTTGTCATTTAGCAAAGCCTCTACCTGCTCAGGGCTAGAGTGGTCTCCCGTATGAGAGATAGGAGCACCCAGTCCATTGCTAGTAATAAAGTCCTGAAGCTGCAAAGCGCAACTTACCGAAATTGCTAGCTCTTTAGTTGCCCTGCAAAAAAACTTCCCAGAAGCATCTCTAAATGGGTCACCGTCACTTAGCTCCACAAGATCAGACACTTTAGGAACAACAAACCCATTTGACCGAATATGATTTTTAAGCATTTCAACATGAAATAGAGTCTCAATCAATAACTCCCGAACACCATCATGGTATTCCTCCGAACGGATCTCAGCATAATCATTGTCTGACCTCAAACTCCCACTATCCTCCTCTACACCAGATCGATGGGCATTTTCCAACTTCTCTTCCATCTTTTCCCCAGTTATTTTAAGACTATCGACAATGTCCCCCGTTTTTTCCGATAATGGACACGAACGGTCAATCACACTAACCTGGGTCATCTCGTCCCCATCCTTTACTTGACTCATAACATCAGCAACATTGGTACTATTACAACTTTTAACAATTCCAGAGCTAACCTCCAAATCCATAATACCCTCCCTGACCACACTCACCCTGGGATTATGCCCATTACACACAGAATTATCATGTTTTCTAATAGAGTAACAAAACTTACTCTCCCCTCTTATGATATGGCATAAGCTACGAGTCCTGGAGGCAATCCCAGTGGGAGCTTTCTCTTCCTTCATGCTTACCTTTCGCCTTTTGCCCCGACCTCCAGAAGCCGAGTTCTTAGGGACTCTACCAAGACAATCAGTCCTACTTTCCTCAATTCGCATAACAGAGGTTCCCGATTCCTCATCGTCCTCCTTTGTTTTTGACCTACCAGAAGTTAACTCCGACACCAAATTCTCCACAAAGGAACCCCTTTTCGGACCGAAATCCGATCTCAAACCTTCCTTAGTTCCATAAGAGCTCCCTTATACCACATGCAGGCCCTCTTGGGTTATGCAAGGCTTAATACCATCATCCATCCTGCAATTAGGCTTAGTACCACTTCTGGTTCTAGAAGCAATTCCAGAATCTGGACAATCATACCGGTTCCGACTCCTCCTCCCTGATTCACAGCCATTAGTGCTTCCAGAAGGAATCACCGAAACCAGTCTCTCCGAAAAGGTAACCCTTTTCGGGCTCATAGTCGAGGCCAACCCATCCCAGGTCTTGGTCATCAGACCCTTAACATCCTTAACCAACTCAGTGGTACAATCAAGGAGGCGAGCAGTAGAGCCACCAATCTCGATTTGGGATCCCTGGGCAACATTCACGCGATTTCCCCGCTCCGAT